>CM076977.1:15538879-16003879 GCA_039105355.1 Benthosema pterotum
CCAGGTTTCGTCATTTTTTGAAAATCCTCGAAACGATGAAAAAACGTAAGGGCTATAGCCTTGCGTTTTTTCAAAATTTCGACATTTTTCGAAAATGCTCAAAAAAGCCCAAAACGATGAAATAAAAATAAAAAGGGCATGCTGTGCAAGACCGTAAGGCTATAGTCTGCATTTTGGCAGGTTCGTCATTTTTTGTCATTTTTCGAAAATCCTCGAAACAATGAAAAAAACGTAAGGACTATAGCCTTGCGTTTTTTCCAAAATTTCGACATTTTTCATAATGTGTTCAAAAATGCTCAAAACGATGAAAAAGGGCAATGCTGTGCAAGACGTAAAGCTATAGCCTTGCATTTTGCCAGGTTTCGTCATTTTTTGTCATTTTTCGAAAATCCCGAAACGATTTGAAAAAACGTAAGGCTATAGCCTTGCGTTTTTTCAAAATTTCGACATTTTTCGAAAATGCTCAAAAATGCTCAAAACGTTGAAAAAGGGCATGCTGGGCAATGTTTGCAAGACCGTAAGGCTATAGCCTTGCATTTTGCCAGGTTTCGTCATTTTTTGAAAATCCTCGAAACGATGAGAAAAACGTAAGGCTATAGCCTTGCGTTTTTTCAAAATTTCGACATTTTTCGAAAACGCTCAAAATGTCTCAAAACGATGAAAAACAGCATGCTGTGCAAGTACGTAAGGCTATTTAGCATTGCATTTTGCCAGTTTTCGTCATTTTTTGTCATTTTTCAAAAATCCTCGAAACGATGATAAGAAAAAACGCAAGGCTATAGCCTTGCGTTTTTTCAAAATTTCGACATTTTCGAAAATGCTCAAAAAATGCTCAAAACGATGGAAAAACAGCATGCTGTGCAAGACCGTAAGGCTATCGCCTTGCATTTTGCCAGGTTTCGTATTTTTTATCATTTTTCGAAAATCCTCGAAACGATGAAAAAAACATAAGGCTATGCCTTGTGCGTTTTTTCAAAATTTCGACACATTTTTCGAAAATGCTCAAAAATGCTCAAAACGATGAAATGTGGGGCATGCTGTGCAAGACCGTAAGGCTATAGCCTTGCATTTTGCCAGGTTTCGTCATTTTTTGTCATTTTTCGAAAATCCTCGAAACGATGAAAAAACGTAAGGCTATAGCCTTGCGTTTTTTCAAAATTTCGATATTTTTCGAAAATGCTCAAAAATGCTCAAAATGATGAAAAAGGCCATGCTGTGCAAGACCGTAAGGCTATAGCCTTGCATTTTGCCAGGTTTCGTCATTTTTTGTCATTTTTCGAAAATCCTCGAAACGATGAAAAAAAGTAAGGGCTATAGCCTTGCGTTTTTCAAAATTTCACACATTTTTCGAAAATGCTCAAAAATATCAAAACGATGAAAAAGGGCATGCTGTGCAAGACCGTAAGGCTATAGCCTTGCATTTTGCCAGGTTTCGTCATTTTTTGTCATTTTTCGAAAATCCTCGAAACGATGAAAAACGTAAGGCTATAGCCTTGCGTTTTTCCAAAATTTCGACATATTTCGAAAATGCTCAAAAGTGCTCAAAACGATGAAAAAGGGCATGCTGTGCAAGACCGTAAGGCTATAGCCTTGCATTTTGCCAGGTTTCGTCATTTTTTGTCATTTTTCGAAAATCCTCGAAACGATGAAAAAACGTAAGGCTATAGCCTTGCGTTTTTTCCAAAATTTCGACATTTTTCGAAAATGCTCAAAAGTGCTCAAAACGATGAAAAAGGGCATGCTGTGCAAGACCGTAAGGCTATAGCCTTGCATTTTGCCAGGTTTCGTCATTTTTTCTCATTTTTCAAAAATCCTCGAAACGATGAAAAAAACGTAAGGCTATAGCCTTGCGTTTTTCCAAAATTTCGACATTTTTCATGAATGCTCAAAAATGCTCAAAACGATGAAAAAGGGCATGCTGTGCAAAACCGTAAAGCTATAGCCTTGCATTTTGCCAGGTTTCGTCATTTTTTGTCATTTTTCGAAAATCCTCGAAACGATGAAAAAACGTAAGGCTATAGCCTTGCGTTTTTTCAAAATTGCGACATTTTTCGAAAATGCTCAAAAATGCTCAAAACGATGAAAAAGGGCATGCTGTGCAAGAACATGTAAGGCTATAGCCTTGCATTTTGCCAGGTTTCGTCATTTTTTGTCATTTTTCGAAAATCCTCGAAACGATGAAAAAACGTAAGGCTATAGCCTTGCGTTTTTTCAAAATTTCGACATTTTTCGAAAATGCTCAAAAATGCTCAAAACGATGAAAAACGGCATGTTGTGCATGACCGTAAGGCTATAGCCTTGCATTTTGCCAGGTTTCGTCATTTTTTGTCATTTTTCGAAAATCCTCGAAACGATGAAAAAACGTAAGGCTATAGCCTTGCGTTTTTTCCAAATTTCGACATTTTTCGAAAATGCTCAAAAATGCTCAAAACGATGAAAAAGGGCATGCTGTGCAAGACCGTAAGGCTATAGCCTTGCATTTTGCCAGGTTTCTTCATTTTTTGTAATTTTTCGAAAATCCTCGAAACGATGAAAAAACGTAAGGCTATAGCCTTGCGTTTTTTCAAAATTTCGACATTTTTCGAAAATGCTCAAAAATGCTCAAAACGATGAAAAAGGGCATGCTGTGCAAGACCGTAAGGCTATAGTCTTGCATTTTGCCAGGTTTCGTCATTTTTTGTCATTTTTCGAAAATCCTCGAAATGATGAAAAAGACGTAAGGCTATAGCCTTGCGTTTTTTCAAATTTCGTCATTTTTTGATAATCCTCAAAAATCCTCAAAATGATGAAAAATGTTATGCTGTGCAAGACCATAAGGCTATAGCCTTGCGTTTTGCCAGGTTTCGTCATTTTTTGTCATTTTTCGAAAATCCTCGAAACGATGAAAAAACGTAAGGCTATAGCCTTGTGTTTTTTTTTTTTTGTTTTTTTTCTAAATTTCGACATTTTTTGAAAATCCTTAAAAATCCTCAAAATGATGAAAAACAGCATGCTGTGCAAGACCATAAGGCTATAGCCTTGCGTTTTGCCAGGTTTCGTCATTTTTGTCATTTTTCGAAAATCCTCGAAACGATAAAAAAACGTAAGGCTATAGCCTTGCGTTTTTTCAAAATTTCGATATTTTTTGAAAATGCTCAAAAATGCTCAAAACGATGAAAAAGGGCATGCTGTGCAAGACCGTAAGGCTATAGCCTTGCATTTTGCCAGGTTTCGTCATTTTTTGTCATTTTTCGAAAATCCTCGAAACGATGAAAAAACGTAAGGCTATAGCCTTGCGTTTTTTTCAAAATTTCAACATTTTTCGAAAATGCTCAAAAATGCTCAAAATGATGAAAAACAGCATGCTGTGCAAGACCGTAAGGCTATAGTCTTGCATTTTGCCAGGTTTTGTCATTTTTTGTAATTTTTTGAAAATCCTCAAAATGATGAAAAAACGTAAGGCTATAGCCTTGCGTTTTTTCAAAATTTCGTCATTTTTTGATAATCCTCAAAAATCCTCAAAATGATGAAAAATGTTATGCTGTGCAAGACCATAAGGCTATAGCCTTGCGTTTTGCCAGGTTTCGTCATTTTTTGTCATTTTTCGAAAATCCTTGAAACGATGAAAAAACGTAAGGCTATAGCCTTGCGTTTTTTCAAAATTTCGACATTTTTCGAAAATGCTCAAAAATGCTCAAAACAATGAAAAAGGGCATGCTGTGCAAGACCGTAAGGCTATAGCCTTGCATTTTGCCAGGTTTCGTCATTTTTCGAAAATCCTCGAAACGATGAAAAAAACGTAAGGCTATAGCCTTGCGTTTTTCCAAAATTTCGACATTTTTCATAAATGCTCAAAAATGCTCAAAACGATGAAAAAGGGCATGCTGTGCAAGACCGTAAAGCTATAGCCTTGCATTTTGCCAGGTTTCGTCATTTTTGTCATTTTTCGAAAATCCTCGAAACGATAAAAAAACGTAAGGCTATAGCCTTGCGTTTTTTCAAAATTTCGATATTTTTCGAAAATGCTCAAAACGATGAAAAAGGGCATGCTGTGCAAGACCGTAAGGCTATAGCCTTGCATTTTGCCAGGTTTCGTCAATTTTTGTCATTTTTCGAAAATCCTCGAAACGATGAAAAAACGTAAGGCTATAGCCTTGCGTTTTTTCAAAATTTCGACATTTTTCGAAAATGCTCAAAAATGCTCAAAACGATGAAAAAGGGCATGCTGTGCAAGACCGTAAGGCTATAGCCTTGCATTTTGCCAGGTTTCGTCATTTTTTGTCATTTTTCGAAAATCCTCGAAACGATGAAAAAACGTAAGGCTATAGCCTTGCGTTTTTTCAAAATTTCGACATTTTTCGAAAATGCTCAAAAATGCTCAAAACGATGAAAAACAGCATGCTGTGCAAGACCGTAAGGCTATAGTCTTGCATTTTGCCAGGTTTCGTCATTTTTTGTCATTTTTCGAAAGCCGTCGAAACGATGAAAAAACGTAAGGCTATAGCCTTGCGTTTTTTCAAAATTTCGACATTTTTCGAAAATGCTCAAAAATGCTCAAAACGATGAAAAAGGGCATGCTGTGCAAGACCTGTAAGGCTATAGTCTTGCATTTTGCCAGGTTTCGTCATTTTTTGTCATTTTTCAAAATCCTCGAAACGATGAAAAAACGTAAGGCTATAGCCTTGCGTTTTTTCAAAATTTCGTCATTTTTTGATAATCCTCAAAAATCCTCAAAATGATGAAAAATGTTATGCTGTGCAAGACCATAAGGCTATTGCCTTGCGTTTTGCCAGGTTTCGTCATTTTTTGTCGTTTTTCGAAAATCCTCGAAACGATGAAAAAACGTAAGGCTATAGCCTTGCGTTTTTTCAAAATTTCGACATTTTTCGAAAATGCTCAAAAATGCTCAAAACGATGAAAAAGGGCATGCTGTGCAAGACCGTAAGGCTATAGCCTTGCATTTTGCCAGGTTTCGTCATTCTTTGTCATTTTTCGAAAATCCTCGAAACGATGAAAAAAACGTAAGGCTATAGCCTTGCGTTTTTTCAAAATTTCGACATTTTTCATAAATGCTCAAAAATGCTCAAAACGATGAAAAAGGGCATGCTGTGCAAGACCTGTAAGGCTATAGTCTTGCATTTTGCCAGGTTTCGTCATTTTTTGTCATTTTTCAAAAATCCTCGAAACGATGAAAAAACGTAAGGCTATAGCCTTGCGTTTTTTCAAAATTTCGACATTTTTCGAAAATGCTCAAAAATGCTCAAAACGATGAAAAACAGCATGCTGTGCAAGACCGTAAGGCTATAGCCATGCATTTTGCAAGGTTTCGTCATTTTTTGTCATTTTTCGAAAATCCTCGAAACGATGAAAAAACGTAAGGCTATAGCCTTGCGTTTTTTCAAAATTTCGACATTTTTCGAAAATGCTCAAAAATGCTCAAAACGATGAAAAAGGGCATGCTGTGCAAGACCGTAAGGCTATAGCCTTGCATTTTGCCAGGTTTCGTCATTTTTTGTCATTTTTCGAAAATCCTCGAAACGATGAAAAAACGTAAGGCTATAGCCTTGCGTTTTTTCAAAATTTCTTCATTTTTTGATAATCCTCAAAAATCCTCAAAATGATGAAAAATGTTATGCTGTGCAAGACCATAAGGCTATAGCCTTGCGTTTTGCCAGGTTTCGTCATTTTTTGTCATTTTTCGAAAATCCTTGAAACGATGAAAAAACGTAAGGCTATAGCCTTGTGGGGTTTTTTTTTTTTTTTTTTTTAAATTTCGACATTTTTCGAAAATCCTCAAAAATCCTTAAAATGATAAGAAACGGCATGCTTTGCAAGACCATAAGACTATAGCCTTGCGTTTTTCCCTGCTTTCGTCATATTTCTAAAATCCTCAAAAATCATCACAACTATGAAAAAAGGTAAGGCTAAAGCCCTGTGTTTTTTTTTCTTCGAAATTTCAACATTTTTAGAAAATCCTCAAAACGATGAAAAACAGCATGCTGTGCAAGACCGTAAGACTATAGCCTTGCGTTTTTTCCAGGTTTCGGCATTTTTCGAAAATCCTCAAAAATCCTCAAAACGATAAAAAAAGGTAAGGCTGCCTTGCGTTTTTTTTTTTTTTTTTTTTTTTTTTTGATTTTTCGAAAATCCTCAAAAATCCTCAAAATGATGAAACAAAGCATGCTATGCAAGACCGTAAGGCCATAGCTTTGCGTTTTTTCCAGCTTTCATCATTTTTTGAATATCCTCAAAGCCATGAAAAACGGTAAGGCTAAAGCCTTGCGTTTTTTTTTTTTTTTTTTCCTGAAATTTTGACATTTTTCAAAAATCCTCAAAACAATAAAAAAAACAGCATGCTGTGCAAGACCGTAAGGCTATAGCCTTGCATTTTGCCATGTTTCGTCATTTTTCAAAAATCCTCAAAATGATGAAAAATGGCATGCTGTGCAGGACCAGCAGGTTGAACGATAGCTTCGTTCACCAAGCCGTCAGGATGCTGAACTCCCTCCCACTCCCTCCCACTGTGCAGGCCACTGTGCACGCACACACACGCACACGCTGAACTCCCTGCACACACATGCACACAGACGCTGGACTTACAACAGCACACACGCATACGCTGAACTCCCTACACACACATGCACACAGACACTGGACTTACAACTACCCACTCCCTCTTGCACACACACGCACATGCACACACTCACACATGCACAAACACACACATACAACTGAAGGACTGTATTGAACTGCTGCTATCCTATCCCCTTGCACATGTACTGTATACCTCACCTCTATAGTAGGCTGTATGTTGTTTGTTTAGTTGTAGCTTATATAGTCTTGTATATAGCTTTTAGATTTTTAGTTGTAGTTTCTAGCTTACAGTTAGCTTCACACTACTGCCACTTTATCACACCTGGTTAGTTTAGCACCTTCACCTCAAGTTAGGTGTACAGTTTGCACTTTACTGTCTGCTGCACTATTGTTTGTTTCGTCCATATATTGTCTCGTCTTTGTCTTATTGCACTGTCTATTGTCTTGACTATTGTCACTGTCTTGTCTTATCGCACTGTGGAAAATGGAAACGCTATTTCATCCCTGTATATGTCCTGACATACACTGGAGTGACAAATAAAACCTTGAACCTTGAACCTTGAAGAAAAAACGATGAAAAACGCAGGCTATAGCCTGCGTTTAGCCTTGCGTGTTTTTTGAAATTGTATAGTTTGTATAGTTGTACTTATAGATAGCTGAAATGCTGTTTTCAATGCGTTTTTAACCCCCCAAAACTCGAAAAAAAAAAAAAAAAAAAAATCCGCCGGGCGGCTAGAGTGCCCTCCTGGTTACATTTGAGCACCTGCCCTTGAAACTATTTTAAAGTTGTTTATCTTTGCCCATGAAGCTTTCAGAAGGTTCTCCTTCAATGACCATCATCATCCCTCATCATTCTATCATCTCAGAAATTTTGGTCGTCTGAAAAAAATTCTAAATGTCAATTCAAGCAAATGCTAATTCTGGCCGCTTTTTTCAGTCTTTCTAGTGCTAGCACCCAGGGTGACTTTGGAATGACTATTGGGCACAACTTCCAGATACGTAAAGGGCATGCAGTGAGCCTAGTAGTCCTATAGGCAGGTTTCAAGGGCGCCTTGCAGATGACGTTATTGTCAGTGACCATCCCATGTTTGCCAAATTATGGCTCAGGGGGGATGTTGAAAACCATGTTCACAAAGAAAACCATCACACAGTGTTGCCGACTTGGCACATTTGTCGCTATATTTAGCTTTTTTCCAGACCCCCCTAGCAGGAAAATTAGTGAAAAACTAATCTGGTGCTTTTTTTGCTGGTGAGTTGGGGGGAAATTGGTTGACAGGCGCCAGAGATAAAACCCTCATTTTTCATCATGGGACCATTGGTAACCAAATGGACCCTTATAGATCTGCAACTCTTGAGATTGTAAAATGAAACCAAATGGACCCTTACGGGTAAGGGTCCATTCATTTTCATTGTACACTCTCAAGAGTTAAATTATATTTAAAATATGAATCTAAATCATCTAATGATTTTCAGCCTATGGCCTTAACCTCTGTATTATGTAAAAATATGGAACGAGTCCTGATTAAGAGGAATAGAGGTACAGACGATGCACTACTGATGCAGTCACACAACATCTTATGTACCACAAAGGATATATTAGAATTCTATTGATAGGTTTTAGCTCAGCCTTTAATTCAATGTAGATCCATATCCTGCTGAAAAGGGCTGCTGACA
Organism: Benthosema pterotum; assembly: GCA_039105355.1. NCBI lineage: Eukaryota > Metazoa > Chordata > Actinopteri > Myctophiformes > Myctophidae > Benthosema > Benthosema pterotum. The sequence goes on from CM076977.1 coordinate 15,547,127, forward strand.
AGGGCGGTTTGGCACATATTTTCCCACCGGGACAATTTTGCCTTTGCCAGGCCACTGGGGCGGGGGGGGGGGGGGGGGGGGGGGGGGGGGGCAGCTGGTTAACCAGATGTAACTCTTTGAGAGCGTAAAAATGAAACCAAATGGACCCACGGACCCTCGTGGGTCCATTTGGTTTCATTTTTACACCCTCAAGAGTTAAAATATTCATCATGTGAATTAGCCCAACTTGAGTTGGGCTAATTCACATGATGAATATTTGTGTGTAGGCAAGACAAAGGAAAATATAGCTGCAAGCAGCGATAAGACGGGACCAAGCAAGCAGCAATAAGGAGTCAGAACAATACGCACAAGCCACAGTAACATGGGAGCCTGAACTTGAGGAAATACATCAGCTAATTGTGGGAGCAGGGTAGGGTTTTTGAAGACTGACAGACTCACACTTTGGATTGTTAGTCGCCGGACTTGAAACCACAACATTCTGTTCCGAAGTCTGGCGCTCTACTGACTGAAACTATCCAGACTGAATAATTTCCTTCATTGTTGTTAACAGTATGGCAGTGTAACAAGCACTAAGCCATATGTAACCCAGTGTAAAACTCAATGTAGTGGTAATGGGTGGGTTGTCACTATTTGGCCATGATGGTTTTGTCACTATTCGGCCATGTTGTTTTTTTGTACTGCCTATTCCCTTTGCATACAAATCAGACAGGTTTTGAATGACACATGTTTTCTGTGGTCACATGTGAATGTGACAAATCTTTCTCCAGAGTTAGAATGGCTGACCCTGAGACAAATTCCACAACAGAAAGTGGTTTATATTATGATTCCTGTTACTTGCACCATATTTTTTGAGAACATCCACAACCTCCTCATAATTCTCTGTTTCTATCACTCCATTTACCAACACCGCATTTGGGATTTTAATACTACGGACCAGTACTGCTTTCAGAAGTAGGTAGTTTTTGAAGGATTAATTATAATGAAGAATAAAGACCCAAGACACAATACATATGCTTATTTAAATTATTATTGAATTATTTAAAGAAACAAAAAACAAATATACAAATGCAAATTAATTTAAACCATCATAAATTCAACCAAGTCAGGTTGATTGTCCAATGTTTGAGATCATTGAGTTTGGGATAAAGTCTTTCAGTCAGTTTGTATGGTAGGTGGAGGTTATGGAGTAGTCAGGGGGAATGATTGTGTGTGGTTGTGGTATGGAGGATCCTACCGTCCAGGTAGGACAGAAACAGAAACTGGTTCGTTCTGGTATTTAACTCGCCATTATGTTCATTGAGTTCACTTTCATCATCGGGCAGTCGAAGGGTTAAGGGAAAAACCTGGCCTGAACACAAAAAGGCCAAATTAAACATCTTAAACAATAAACTAACTGAAACTACAAGATTGCATAACAAAACAAATTATCATTTACAAATAATATAAATGTTAAATCAAAAAAACAATACCAATCAAAACAGCTCAAACAAATATTTTCCAAACAATAAAACTCACCAATTCCTTTCTAGTTCACAGCTCATTCATGCTCAGTACGTTCACCAGTGGGGTTTGTATGTAGGTCTAAAAGGATGTTAATCTGTGTTAGTATAATGCTTTATATTGCAATGCTTGGGAAAATGTTTGAGAAAAGGAGAGCATACAGACCTGTCCTCAGCCAGTGATGTGACTGACTGATGTGACTGACTGAGACAGTCACATCACAACAGTGCTGGCTTTATACTGGGGTGTGGTGTGTGTGATTGCAACCTGGTGTGACTGATTGGAGTGAATGATTGTTCAGCTGTGAGTGAGTGGTGAGCTGAGCTGTGAACTGTCACTAGTGACAACTTGGCTGAATAGGGACAGTCAAAAAGGGACAAACCAATGCAGCGAATAGGGACAATCACCATTTCAGCCAGTTTTACCCTGGGTTACATAATATTGAGTTAGCTAAAGCAGTAAAAACAATATGCACAAATAAGCCATAGAAACATGGAAGACTGAACTTGAGAAATAATGTCATGCAATTGTGGGAGCAGAGCAGGGTTCACTTCAGTAGTAGGACGTGAACTCACAAGCTTTTTGTCCCAAGTCTGGTGTTCTACTGACTGAGCTATCCAGGAAACAATGACTTGCTTAGTTGATGTGATCAATCAAACAACCCTAACACGGCATCAAGCAGTAAGCTATCTGAACAATATGCACAATTCAGCAATCCAGGGTTGGAGCTTGACACAATTGTTTCTCATTAGTCAAGGTGCATGTGGAAACAAGTTCCACATGCTTATTCCTCTCACATAATCTGGCACAATGTACTTGCTCCCGTGTTGCCAGACAGAAACAAGCAGAAGAAGACCCTTCACAAACCAGCAATTTTCATTGGCTTATAAAAACGTCATTTTTTGATGAAAACAAATTTGCTTCAGATCTTTTGTCCGGATGGGGGCACATGTAGCAGGTGTCATGCAAATTGATTAAAAATCCAGGCAGGAGAAATCAGGCTTGAGCATTTTTTTCAACTGCTTGAAATGGCGGGACACTCTGGGGGTGGAGCTTACCGGTCAAAGTTACAGATGTGTTCCACATGAATCAAGGAACACCTAGAAACAAGTCCCATGATTTAGGGCCAAACGAGGCCCGAGTTATGCTTGTTCGAATGTTTCAGTTTCAAAGAATTGTTATAGCGCCCCCATTTGAGCAATTGGAGTAAGACTGGCTTTGCTGCTATTGGGCATCCCCCTCTACAAAACTGAAAAATATCAGAAGCAGATTATGCTGCATGTGTAGATTAGGGGCATTAGAATAATTTTCACAAACAAGCAATTTTCATTGGCTCGTAAAAAACATAATTTTTTCACTTAAAACAAAATTCACACCTATTTTCATATTCGTATGGCTCCAAAGTTCATGTGTAGGTCATTGTTATGCATTTTGATCAAAGATTATAGGAGGAGACGCATTTTAACTGTTTTACATATAATTCAAGATGGCGGCTCATCTAAAGGTCAGAGGTCAAAAGTCAGAATACAAAAGTTGTTTGGCATAAGCAGACGTATAAGTGAATTATAAGTTACATTTCTGAGAGTTGAGCAGTTTATGAGTTATGAGTGTTTAAAGTTGGCAATTTCAGTTTAGTGCTACAGCGCCACCATTTGACCAGTGGTCACGGGCTTCGCATCATCACCGTTTGGCATCACCCTCTACCAGATTACCAATTTTCGCGAAAACCGACTGCACGGTTCAGCCAGAACAGCTATTTTTGGCGGAAGGAGAATTAAAAAAGCAGTCAATATCAATTAAGTGACCAAGTCACTGCTTGGTCCCTTAAATGACCAAGTCACTGCTTGGTCCCTTAAATTAAACAAGTCACTGCTTGGTCCCTTAAACAAGTCACTGCTTGGTCCCTTAAACAAGTCACTGCTTGGTCCCTTAAACAAGTCACTGCTTGGTCCCTTAAATGACCAAGTCACTGCTTGGTCCCTTAAACAAGTCACTGCTTGGTCCCTTAAATAAACAAGTCACTGCTTGGTCCCTTAAATAAACAAGTCACTGCTTGGTCCCTTAAACAAGTCACTGCTTGGTCCCTTAAACAAGTCACTGCTTGGTCCCTTAAATAATCATGCCTAAACCAGATATGACTATACTGCCAGTCTCGCTAGATGGCCAAGTAATAGAATCTGTGGAGAACTTCAAACATATAGGCACAGCTCTAGACTCCCAGATAGTCCACTCTCAAGATTTGGGGGGTAGATTTGGGGAGTAACCAAAGGTTTTTCATTCATAAATGTTCCCAGCGACTGTATCTACTTAGGAAGCTAAACGGCTTCAGTGTTAGTCAGCAGGTGTTATAAGGTGTGTACAAGAGGTGTGTATAAGACCATGATTGAGTGTCTTGACCTTTCACCTCATTGCCCGGGTTGGTCAACTAAACTGTAAATCCTTGAACAAACTGTCTAGGATTGCGTCAATGGCTAGCAATATCATTGGTAAGCCCCAAAAGGCTCTGAGCCTACGGTACAAGGAGAGGGTGAGGACGAATGCTCTGAACATTGTAGCCGATGGCTCCCATCCTCTCTCCAGGGAGTTTTATAATACTGTAGTTTTATAATATTGTATAATATTGCAGTCAACATTCTCAATACGACATAATGCACTGCATGACAGTGGTGCTGGTTATGGTGTTGATAATGATGCTGATCATGAAACATTTTACTGGCTTTACAGGTTTGGTGTGATGAATAGGTTTTTATTGTTGTGTATCTATTATTGGTGTAGCTTCTTATTGTTGGTAATCATGAACAGGTTTTTATTTTTGGTGTATCTTAGTGCTAGTGCCTGATTTATCTATGTTGTGAAACAAAAGGTTAACTTTGAAGGTTGTACAATGATGTACCATGAATATTATGGGTCAAATAATTACATATAATAAAATGAACATTCAGTGATTTGGAGAGGGCAAAAAAGAAAAACGGTCCGCCCTGGTAATAAAATGTGCACATGCAGATGCATGCATAATGCATATACAGTATATATTTGATTTAAGTGAAATCACTGAATATACCTAATAATCATTCGACAAGTTTCTCACTTTGTGGTATTTGGGTACAAACTTTATTAACAAAACAGAGGAAGGCAAAGCATAGCTTAAAGCTCACTTCTACAATACAGAAGCCTGTGTTAGTAACCTCTGTCTGTCGCTAAAAGTGCCACAATAATAATAATAACATCATGTTACATTTAAATATTAAAATAGCACAGCCACTTGGATATACTGCATAATATATATATATTTATATACTCTATAGACCTTTGCAAGATTAACAGCATCTACAGAACAAGCCCTGTTTCATGCTAAATTTTCTTACATTATAGTGCCATCTAGTGCCCCTTCAGCACATTACAGTTACAGCAGTAAACAGTAGTTTTAAATGAGACGCTCTCGGGGAACAAATACAATTCATTAGTGTCTGAAAATCTCCCTTTTAGCATTCTAGGTACAATCTTCAGCTTTGGGGATTCGGGAAGAGTTCAGTTATTAAAGGTCGGCATGTTAAGAAAAATGGTTACCAGTGAGTTATTAACAAGGCAAAGGGGTTTGACTGTAAAGATTTCACATGGGTTATATAGGCACGGTTAGGACTAATACTAACGTCGCCGTTGTTCCCACATCTGGCCCCTCAATGTCACAAACATTCTACTCGGACGTCACTATACTACCAGCTGCAGCCATGCAGAGAGAAAAGCTTGTCTTTATGCTATACTGTATGATAGTTATGTTATGATGTTGAGCCTTTTGAGCACATTATTATTTAACAGAATTAAGATTGTTCAGCGGTTGGATTGGAACGCTGAGGACAAGCTTGTTGCTCGACAAACTCCCCCTACATTCTGTTAGAAAAAAATGCAGTACAGTGATATAGTTTCTAAAGATACATTACAATACTTCATCGCAATACCTTTCTTTCCACACGGTAGGTATGACATCGGTGGTTTGGTCGTCGAAGTTGTTTTCAACAGGCACAGTAGTGCTGCCCTCCACGGGGGGGGGGGCAGGAAGGTACAGTGTTAAGAAAAGTGAAATAAAAGGTCTTCAGAGAGAGGAGGATGGTTGTGTTCCCATTTTGACCGGCGGTAGGTACTGTAGGTAGAGATGGCAGGCTGGGGTTGCCTAGGCGACCACCCACTGCAGTATGCTGGTGTCTTTCCCGCCGGTGGTGATCAGGTGACTGTCGTCGTGCAGGAAGGCAGCGTTGGTCACGTGACTGCTGTGGCCACCGTACGTGTGGCCGGGAGCCTGGGGGGGGGGCAGCGATGACACAGAGGACTGTTTTAAAAAGGGTGATGCTATTACTTAGGAGAGGAATCTCTTTACTTATGACCCCTGAAGAAGAACAACAATTATTAAAATGATTGTATTATTACTAAATAAAGCAATTTAAAGTCATTACAGCTGTTCTATTGCCCGAGTCCAATGCCTACTCCTACTTCCCAGCTACAGTCTCGCAAGATTCCCAGTATCGCGAGAATGTCAGTTCTTAACAGCTTGTGAATTAGGTGATATTGGAGAAACTAGTATTCTGCTCTTTCAATGTGCCAATATAATTATATATTGTTTGCAAATCATATGCCTCCAAACAATAAAACAATATTTTTTAAATAAATGAAAACGGTAAATGAGAAAGCACGTCCCTCCCACGCATTAGGAGGATTATATTAGTCATCAGAGAAAAGATTGGGTGTTTTTGCTGAATCTATCATGGTTAAAAGTGAGTTTAAAGTTATAATGGGTTTGCATAGGAAGGGGTGGCGGGGTAGCTAAAATGAACATCAAATATCTAAATACTGAATGGAATAACTTATAAACTGTCAGGGGTGTTCGCATGAGATTGAGTAAAATGACCAAAAAGTTTTTTGAAAGTGAAATGACTCACCCTTGGTTGAGAACAGGGGTAGGTGAACAAGTGCACTTTGCCAAAGTCATCCGCCGAGGCCAGCAGGGAGCTGTCATGTGACCTGCACACGGCGTTGATATCTGTCCCGTCGGCGCCGTCTGGCCACACCCCTAGGAGAGGGACAGGAAGATTGGTTTTGGTCATTAAAAACAAAACAAATCTGATCCGTTCAGGGTCAGGCAGAAAGAGCTGTGTTATAAATGGAGTTGCCAGACGATTTTAGGAATCTGTGTTTTCTAGTGAGCTGAGCAGTCCCGCCCTTTCATGACGTCATCCAGAAGTGATTTTCACTTTCATTAGACTTTTTGAAAATGATTTATATAAGAAACGATTATGCTGCGGACAAAGCCAACAAATCATGACGACAAACATAATATTACCTACCATACAATATCTAGTTATGCTATGATTAGCAAGAAGAAAATGGCAGGATACAAAAATTTATTTGATTGTTCGAAAATGTTGTGTTAGTGTGATTTTTCGTGACCCGAGTTGGTTTTGTCTGTGGCGTATTCGTCTTTGTACAAGTCATTTTCGAAAATTCTTTGAGGAAAATGAATGAGGAAATAATCTCTGGACCACAGGCGACGTCACAAAAGGGTTGCGACTGCTCAGCTCTATACGGCCCAGTCAAGCATCTGATGGAACTGAAAGGAACTGGTGCTACATTCAACTGGACCCTAACCCCTACCCCCCCAAAAGAAGTGACTGTCTTGGACTCAAGATGCATAGAAGGAATCATGAGGTCAGCTCGTTGTTCTGCCCAGGTTGGCAAAGGGAGTGTAGCGGATAGAATTAGAAAATTGACACCGTGTGCAAAACATGCTTTGCAAAATTGTGAGTTGAAATTTTGAGGAGGAAAAAAAAGGAATGAACATTCAATCTCAGAGAGCAAAGGCACATTCAGTAACAGGAAGGCTCAGCCCAAATAATACTCGGCCCTGAGTATAGACAGAGTTACACTCTCGTAAACTCTGTTGAGTTCATGGGATCAGTCCAATGGCGGCTCTATCGTCATGTTAATGATTTTTCTTTTAGGTCCTTTTTTTCCTGAGAGAGTACAAAGGTACAAAACATTTGAAATGTCCCTCTTTTGTCCCTCCCGAGAGCTCAATGTCGCAAACATGTCGTCTAGTCTGAGCTTCGAGCCTTCATGTATTCATTGCGTTTTCAGGGACCTACCGAAGGTGTTGAAGCCCAGAGTGCAGGTGGAGGTGGCCCACTCCATGTTACGCACCGTGTCCATGTTAGTCACATGCTTACCGCTGGGAGCCTCCCCTAGAAAAGAAAACAATCCAATCAGGCCGAAGGACTCTTCTCTACTGATAGCCAACTCTCTGCCTTAGTTTGTGCCCAGGCTTTTCACCTCGCAGATGAGTAAGTCTGGGGACCGGAGGCTAAGGGAAGCTACTAAACATGTAATATTCAAAGATTTGCACTACGTTTTCATGTTTTTCCCAAAAATTAAAACACCCCGTGCAGAATGGGTTGAATTACAAATACTGTCTCTGTTTCATCTCCATCTTGTTTTCAATTGATTTGCAGTGGCAGTCACACTAGAGTTGGGACTCGGAACCGGGTCCATTTCAGACCCGGGCCTGAGATCGCGGGTCCCGACCCGGTTCCATCATTTTTTTATGAACGGGTCCCTTAACGAGTCCCATCAATCAAAATTTCGCTCCGCTGCGTAATGAAGCGCATGCACGCTGTTGTTGAGTGCAGCGCAGCAGCAGCAGCAACAGCAGCAGCAGCAGCAGCAGCAGCAGCAGCAACAGCAGCAGCAGCAACGGACCACAATATAAGGAGCAGACGAACATTATTTTCAAACTCCTCTACCATTTTGCCCAACGCGACAAGGACAAGACGTGTGTGTGTGTGTGTGTGTGTGTGTGTGTGTGTGTGTGTGTGTGTGTGTGTGTGTGTGTGTGTGTGTGTGTGTGTGTGTGTGTGTGTGTGTGTGTGTGTGTGTGTGTGTGTGTGTGTACTACACACACGCTGTAGTAGCGCGTCAATGTTCTTCTAAGCTTGCTACAACATCACCTGCTTTATCTCTTCCACCCAAAACTAAAAGTATTCTTACTGGAAAGTGTCTGTAGTCTCTGATGCCCTCCGTGCGTTTGTCACGTTGTCACGTAAAAAAGGTCCAGTAAATCCTCAATTCCCCAACAAGAGTTACAGTATTCCATGGTAGCAGGTCCAAAACACGTGCGATAAAGCATAACATTTAAATAACTTTAGATAGGCTAAATACACGACGGCATGAACAACAGCGCTAGACTAAAGCAATAGCCATCTAATGTCGGAGTTGCGACATTGAGGGGTCAGAAACTGGGCGCTGTTCATGCAGCCTGAATAGGGGCAAACTGCCCCCGTGCTCAATAGGAGTCTATGTAGAGCAGCTTCCATGGAAGTGAAGGAGATGTCGTAACTCTGTTTATACTCTACTGGTCCGGAATGGGGTATTTTTCTGCCTTGACAACGCAAGGCATAGGCTACATTATGCATGGCTCTGCTTACCCACTGACCCATGAATAAAGAGCATGCTGTGCCTGACACAAACTGCATCAAGACTTATTACTAGTACACTAGTTAAGATTATTAATATTTGAAATAATGTGTCTGTGAGACATAAACAAAAGAGGGGAAAAATAATGTACCTTAACTATACCAATGCCTAGTATTGCCTACTTGTGCAGTAGTGCCTGCATGCCTATAAAGTAAATTTTTTTTTCTGCCAATAAAGTGGCTTTTGTTATTGTTTTTTTTTTCTTTCTTTTTGTATTTATATAATAGTATGAAGTAGTGTAAAGTATGTCACAAAAAAGGGAATAAATAAATAAATAAATATATATATATATATATATATATATTATATATATATATATATATATATATATATATATATATATATATATATATATATATATATATAATATATATATTTATTATATATATATATATATATAATATATATATTAATATATATATATATTATATATATATATATTATAATATATTATATATATTATTAGGACCCGTTAAGGGACCCGTCTGGACCCGGAATCGATAAGAGGGACTCGGTAAGGACCCGGACTCGATAAAATCCTAACGAGTCCCAACCCCAGTCACAACTCACAATTTTGAACCCTGCCCTTGCTTGCCACAAATTGGCCCCTCACATGCATTTATATGGACAAAAAAATCAAAATGTTCTATCAAAATTAACCATGGAATCGATGTCCTATTCTCGGTGATCGCTATACACAATGCTACAATAAGTTACAACTTTGCATAATAGAATTAGAAACGTGTCTTTGACGTCTCACGATCCACGCGCTTGCAATAGTGAAACGTGGCAACACTGTGCTGTAGCAGAGACAGTTTCTCTTGTAGTGACTACACAGATATTTACAGTAGCACTTATAATATACGTGCTACTGTGAATATCTGTGTAGTCACAGATATTATAAGCCACGGTTCTATAAACTGTGGCTTATAGAACACACAATATTATTGTGTGTTCTATAAGCCACAGTTATTATAAAACATTCAAAAGCTGGGTCTGACATCAATATCGGCAGAGGATGCCGTTCCCAGGGTTTGTGTGCTTTAAAAACAAACTGTATTATAACATGGGGATCTTACAGTAGATCAGTAGATCTAGATCAGTAGACCTCATAAGAATCATATGGATATGAAGAAAAGAAATACATGAAATACATTTTCACTAGAAATAGACCGTATACAAATAGTGTACCGAGTGTCGCCAACAATACAGACACAATCACATGCAATATTGCCAGGGAGACGGTTTGTTTATTCCTGGTCCACAATTATATATAAGAGGTTTTTAAGATGACCCGATGTTATTCTCCATAGCGAAAGAAAAACGACAAAAAGTTCTTCGGAAAGACTGCTGATCTTCATGACCAGAAATATGTTTAGAGAGAACAGCTATTATTTCCAAACTGGAAGTAACTGCTAACTGAAGCCTCCTTGCAGTATGTGCGCATATCCAGTTACACGTACGATTGTTTTGTTAAAACCAAAATACATAATAGTCATAGTCAGCTAGGATCAAAAGTTTACTAAGGACATATCATTCATCCAACAGTAGAATATCTGTTTGATGAAACGATAAGTACACTATACAAGGCTACATCTACAAAATATGTCTATATAATTGTAGCCTTTGCATAAGCTTGCATGGTAACAAGGGAAGACTTACAGAAGAGGATTTCATAATCTCCTGAGTTGGTGACAAGGTACTGGCTATCCTTGGACCAGTCCAGATGGGTGACGAAGCTGGAATGACCCTACAGGTGGAAGAGGAGATGTCAGAGTTGTGCCAAAAATAATCGTATATTCAGGTTGCATTGAAGAAAGCACATTGATACGCATGCACCAGTGTAGCCTAGGGCTTATTTTTTGACAGTGTTCCATTCCAAGATCATAACAACTTTGCTTATTTTCCAGTGCAGGAGTAAGGTAATACAGGCAAGTTTAGTGTGTGTACAAACATTGTGTTTGTACACAGCTTGTAAAGGGAATCTAACTCCACCTCACCTCCACTCTATTGGCTCATGATGAATCTGCTGCAGACTCCTGCGCTGTGATTGGCTAAAACGCTGCCTCACACCACACAACCCCCCCCCCCCCCCCCCTCTCAAATTAGCACCGCCTTTCCTGAGCCCAACAAATGTTTTGTTTTCATGGTTTCAAGGTTCTGGACCATCAGCAGGACGAAACAAGTGTCTGTCTGTGGGGAAACAGCTGCAGCATCAAAGTAGAAGCAACATAGAGGCAAAAAAATATATAGCTATAGATCCATTTTGATTTTTGGCTTCTTTTTTGCTTTCTTTGCTCATGCACTAAAGAAAGCAAATGCATACTTCTGCACAAGAAAAAAGCAAAGTGGATATGATTGAACAGCCCAGTCTCACGCTAACTCGTTGAAATACAGCATAGACTGACACGCAGTCGATATGCTCATATAGTAGGAGTAGGTACCCTAAGACTAAGGTCCCCATACTTTAACATGGACAGTAGGTAAACGTGTGCTAATAATTTGTACTTACGGTACATTTTCCTACACGGCTGTACTTTCTGCCATTCTCAGTCACTGCATAGATGTAAACAAAGTTGTCATGGGAACCCACTGCCAGGAAGTTGCCATCTGTGAACGGGACAGAGCAGGATGTTTAGAACACATTTTGCAAATCTTGAATATTCGCTGTTCACACAGACAAGCAGTTTTGTCATAACATTCACAAAAGAGAGAAACCGCTGGTTTGTGAGGTCACAAACCCCTTCCTGTGTTCCCCACCTCTCTCCTCCCCCTCCCTGTCTAATATTTGTCTCATGTTTTGGTGAGGAGCTGTTGCCAGATTCTGTGAGTGAAAACAAGTTAGAATGTTAGCAGCAACATGCTAATGCAACAACATATTAATGCTAACATGTTAACAGCAACACTGTTGGGGGGGGGGGGGGGGGGGGCAGTGATCGACAAGGGAAAACGACGACCGCTAGTGGCAAAAAGAATGTTTTTCTTGCCTTGTCAGAATGCAAAAAACAGACACCAAAACACATGCATGGAGCATTTTTTCCCATTAAATCTTTCTAAAACACAATTGGAGTGGTGTAAAGTAACGAAGTACAAGTACTTCGCTACTGTCCTTAAGTACATTTTTGAGAATTTGTACTTTTATTTATATTTTTTCTTTCCGTGAATTTTTACTTTTTACTGCGTTTCATTTTTGAGCAAAAAATCGTACTTTTTATCCGTCTACATTAAAATTAGAGCCTTCGTTACTCGCTACATTTTCCGCGCAAAATATACGATAAATGCCGGCTTTATCCCGTTTATAAAGTCATCGTCTTCCCTCGTTCATTCACACCCACACAGAGAAGCGTCCGTGCTGCGCCGCCTCTCCCTCTCTCTCCCTCTCTCTCTCTCCTCCTCTCTCTCTCTCTCTCTCTCTCCCTCTCCCTCTCTCTCTCTCTCTCTGTCTCTCCCTCCTCTCTCTCTCTCTCCCTCTCTCCCTCGCTCGCACTCACACACGTGTGTGTGTGTGTCGGCATTTTGGACCAGCTCATCATCACAGCTTTCTGTGTTGTAGAACACAAACACAGATCGTTTCGGGAAAGTTACACGACTGACCCACGCAGGTGATGGCAATATAATAATAAGATAAGTCCTGCCGTGGACTGCACGAAAAACTATACTATCCTCGATCTCCAGGCTTAGAACTGCGCTGTGACGAAAAACGGAGTTATCTAGTAGACGAGTTGTGATATTCAGGGAAAACTCGCGCCAACCCATAGACTCCAATGCATTACATAATTCCCGGTTGTCCCTATTCTCAATAGAAGTATATAGAAGAGCCTCTATTGGACTGGCACCATGAAGTGAATGGAGTTGTCGTGACTCTATAAATGATATGAGTCTCTGATGAAAATTCGAACGGACGTAGTTAAAATTGTTAAATTGTTTCAGCTTTCTTCATCTAGTGTTTTAAAAATGTCATCAACATTTGCCCAGTGCACTGCACAGCCTACTGCAGCCTGTGCATTTCAAGTCCTTGCTATACTGAAATGACCGATTATTTATAAAGAGAACATCCTATCACTGAACATAGGCTACATCTTGGGGGTGACAAAATCACAGCTTGTCCTAAGAGTAGAGTGGGTGAGGTGTGAAGGGCTAATAGGCCTATGGTGTCTGTTTTGTTTAACAATAGCTTTCCCAATTCAGGGACCTCTACTAATATGCATTTGACTGGACTGTATGTAAACACAAGCATTGTCCTAACACAGACATTAAATGCCATTGATGAATGGCCAATTAGTATAGGCCTAACCCAAATATTTAAAGCACAATTTTGAGTATGAGTGTAACATGTAAATTTTGATGGCGAACATTAAAGACAAATTTAGGAGTGGGGACAGAAATGGCTCTAAATATCATTTTGTATGATGATAATGATAAGCGCGCCCCTCACTTCTGGGTATGGGGTTTTATGATATTCGGGTTCTGTAATTTAATGTCATTGGTGTAGACAGTGGTGTACACTATTCCTATATTGCAAACATTTGAAATAATTTAAGCCACTTTTGACAGGCTTTTTTGTAGGAAAAAGCATCTTGTACTTTTTACTTGTACTTTTTGTACTTTTGTACTTAAGTACATTTTAACACCCTGTACTTTTGATACTTAAGTACATTTAATTTGAGGTACTTTTGTACTTTTACTTAAGTAATTGTCTTAATGGGCACTTTGTACTTTTACTTAAGTAACTTTCAAGTGGAAAATCTGTACTTTTACTTAAGTAATATATTTTTGTACTTTTTCCCACCAATTCTGTCTAAACACAATTGGAAGATCATTGCCAAGATGAGAAAGTGACGTTACTAATAATGTCATAATACCTTTAAGAGAGAATAGGACAAGCTATTTGCTTTGCTTAAAAGGGCAAGTTGTCAGAATAACATAACATGCTGCTGTACCTGGAGAGTACTTAACGTTGGAGATCATCTCATTGCCGTCGGTGTGCATGGAAACCAGATCTCTTGTGTCGGTGTCCAGCACCAACCACCTGAGATAAACAACAACAATGGTGCATGAGGTGCCGTATCTCACTATGTGCATTGGCCTACTTGCAGCACTGGTATTATGTCTGTTGGCAGGTCTCCTGGTACTTGTCAAAGTACTAGCATAAATGGTAAATAATATGGCATTTTGAAGCCCTACCAATGCCATATTTTGGGGGCAATACCAATTTTGGGAAAAACCTATGTTACCATGTTTTGGACCAAAGTTTTAATGAAATACAAATACAATAATAATTTTTTTTGAAAAACTTCTAAATTTCAATTTTATTTTCCTTAACAATAGGATATGACATAGAACACATTTAAATGATGTGACTTAAATAATAATGTGACTAATGTAGGACTTCATTTGTACACTCACTAAAAAATCTTAAGAAGAAGGTAACATGATGAAACACAACCTGATGACATCAAGTTGTGTTTCACCATGTTAATGATTTTCTTTTCAGACCTCCATTTCTAGGAAAAAGAATCATGACCACACAACATCTCTACGGTACAGTATATTAATGACATGGTAAAATGTTGGAAATTGGTGAAATTCCCCTTTAATCATTTACTTTTGTAAAATAATTCCACACCTTGCTTTTCTGTCTTGCTTCATCTGTTCCAGGCATATGATATCTCGGGCCGATATAACCGAGTTAGCACCTATAGTATTCAATAGAGCCTTCTTAAAGCAATGTTGAAGGGGTTACTTACCTCCCAGTGGTGGTCCCCACAGCTAGGACCTCTCCGTTAGGATGGAACCCTGCAGACCTCCCTGGATCCTGCCAAGACAAGAGCGAGAGGAGGATATGCGTCACATTAAGTTTATTTCACTCAACGTTTTATTTGCAAGAAAAGTGGAGGAGTGTCGTTTATGTTCAGAGAAGTCACTAGACCAACCCAGATAGCAAAATGCATTGATTCAACGTTGAATTTTGGTTATCTAACCAAAATCCACGTTGAATCAATGCATTTTGCTATCTGGGAAGGGTTTTCAACGGGTGGTCTGGGGACCACCAGTGGTCCCTGAGAGTATTTCAGGTGGTCCTGGAATATCAGGTGGCTAAATGATGGAATGTTGGTTAACCAGATGTAACTCTTTGAGAGCGTAAACATGAAACCAAATGGATCCTTGCGGGTCCATTTGGTTTCATGTACGCTCTCAAGAGTTAAAATATTAATCATCATTCATCAAGTCTACACAATTAGAGAATGTAGAAGATTCATTGTCATTTTTGATCTGAATGTTTGCCTGTTTTTGCCTGGAATGGAATCAGCCTGGAATTGTGGACAAAAGCAAAACAAATCTTTAGTTTTCGGTCTGTGGGCTAGAGTGTCATCAAATGGTGGTCTGTGACTCAAATGCTAAATAAATTGTGGTTGAAAACCACTGACCTAGATGAACCAGCAGTGTGACACGCATTACACAAAAAGAACATCAAAGTCAAGAGCAGCATGGGAGCATTTTCTTTGTGTGAAACGTCAGATGTTTTCCCTTGTGTTGCATGTTTAGCCTTTGACAGTGCAGAAGCAGCTTGTTGAAGCTTGTTGAAGCAGCTTGTTGAAGTTGAAAAATATAGACTAGTGCAACGTTGGCTCAACAGCAACACAACAGGACCACGCCATCGCAGACGCTGCCAATGCTGCTGTGAATAACTTGTGGTGTTTTAACTTTCATCGAGAAATAGCAGGCGCCTGATATTTTTGGGGAGAATGTGAGAATGCAGCACAAATCTTTCAGTATGTTCTTTCAGAGCAAATGTTTTATAGAATCTACAATGTCAGGATGAAATGGTATAATGGAGCCTCAGCACAGTACACAACAAACCTCTGGCTTTACTTGGTATGTCTCTAAATGTCTTGATGAAATGAACAGGTGGCCAATGTTGTAAACAACTGAAAAAATAGTGAATGGACAGGCTAGTTAAGCATTACACTTAAGTTGTAGTTGTACTTGAAATGTCGTGTAAATGGCAAATGGTGCAGTTATACAGCACCTTTATCCAAGGTGCTTTTTCATAGACATTCACCCATCACATTCACCCATTTACACACACACTAATACACTGATGGCTACAGAAACCATGCAAAGTACAACCAGCACATCAGGAGCAATTAGGGGTTCAGTGTCTTTCTAAGGGACACATCAACACTAACTCTGGAGGAGCCTGTACTTCAATTCTCCAATTCTGAAAATAAAGCTTTCACTCATTCATTCATTCACCTCAATAGTCTTGCTCCATAGGGGCTGGTGGGAGTTGGTGTCCCAGAGGTGGACTTGCTTGTCCTGGGCACAGGAGACAAACTGCTCCATGGAAGGATGGACGTCCAAACCCCACAACTCATCTGTGTGTCCCTGTGAGGAGGAGTAGAAGGGGTTAGAATGAGAGTGACAGGTGACAGGTGTGTTTCCATTACACGTTTGCGAAAATAGAAAGTGAAGTCGAAAAAGGAAAAGTGTATTGTCTGTCGTTTCTCTCCACTGATGAAATAAGACGTGTGGGAGTCAGGGGAAATATACTCTGCCACGTGATACGGAACAAAGGGATTGGCATGTGCATTTCTTTCATCATTGTAAATGCTGCATTCGTGGTCTGGAGTATGGGGCAGATGTTGTATAGACTGGGCTGAAGCCCCCTTGGATGTTTTGCATTTTGAGGTGTTTCCATTCAACATCCTATTTGCAAGAGCTGTTTTTGCACAAAAATAGGGAAACACACCTTGTGACACGGAATGTCAAGTGTAAAAGAGGGACAACTATGAACGACAAAAGGCGCAATTCATTACGTGTGTGTGTGTGTGTGTGTGTGTGTGTGTGTGTGTGTGTGTGTGTGTGTGTGTGTGTGTGTGTGTATGTATGTGTGTGTGTGTGTATGTGTGTGTGTGTGGGGGTGTGTGTGTGTGGGGGTGTGTGTGTACGCCTACCTGCACAATAGGAGTGAGTGTGTCAGGGAAGGCAGCCCTGATGATAGCATTCTTAGTGGTTCCTATAAACAACTCTCCTGGTTTGCCTTCGGCCAGAGCTCTCACCGGGCCAAACGAGTCCCCAACCTGCACACACAGAAAAAGAAAATACTTGTGTCTGTCAAACCAATTCATCTGTGGCAGTGGATAGCATATGTGTAACACAAGATTTACCCACATTGTTTGTGGATTTTTTTTGTGGCAACTGTGTCCTTTCATGTAATAAATTGTACAACTCGGACAACGTAAAGAGTTAAAATATTCATCATCTGAACTAGCCCGTCTACCCAACTAGAGAATGTAGAAGATTAATGGTCATTTTGATCTGTATGTTCTGACTGTTTTGTTTCCCAAAATCCAGCCCGTTATTGTTGCCTCACCTCCATCTCTGACTGTTTGGCGTAGTCGTGGTCCCACAGCACCACGCGGCGGTCCTTCCCTCCCCCGGAGACCACCGTGCCGTCCTTCAGAACACACACGGAGAATATCCCACCCTCGTGAGCCCCCGACACCACCTGGCTGATCCGGTTGCCACCTGACATGGACCATCGGAGAAAGATAATGAAGATGAATTTTATTTGCACAGCACCTTTCAAAACAATGTTCCAAAGTTGCTGCATGGATTAAAAACAGATCAAACATCTCCATGCTTTAGCCAGAGTTTCTTCTATTTAAAAGGCATTATAAGCAACTTTAGTTTGTACAACATCTGTGTTTGTAAACAGCTCCAGTCCGGGCTAAAACACAGCCTCACCCCCACAAACCCCCTTCCCCCCACACACTAGCAGCGCCTTGTTGTGAGCCTGCCAAATGTTATGTCAACATTTGTTGACAATAATATAGTTCTGGACCTTCTGTGGACCGCAAGTGTCTGTATGCAGGGGAACAGCTGCAGCATAAAAGTAGAAGCAACGTGGGGGGGGGGGGGGGGTATAGGTATAATATACATTTTGATCTTTGAAGACTCGAGATTCTAGTCAACTGGAGGTATATGGCACAATACAAAAAAAGTGTGACCCTTAATGTCTGATTTGTTGAATACAAATATACATCAATTATCACACTAAATATAAGATATCATATCTGCAAATCCTACACTTTGCTTATCCTGAAATCGCAGATGAAAGGATAGACGGTGTGTAAAGATGAAGCTCCTTCCAGTAGGTTTACCTTTGGCCCAGACATAGATGTTTCCACTGGAATCTCCAGTGATAGCGTCTCCGTTCTCAGCAAAGGCAACACATAACACATATTTTGGCTTCTCATTTTTCTATAAAAAAGGAAAAACAGTGAGAGAGACATAGACATAGCGCATTACTTAATGTTACTCAATTACAGTAATTCACCCAACCTATTAAAAAAAAAGCATTTATATTGAATATTCTGCATGCTAGAATAGTAATACAATATGACTAGGAGATATGGTTGTAGATAGTCTTGCTACTCTTCCATTAAGAAGTTTAGACACTGGTGTCCGGGAGGACACAGACAGATTTGTAGGACTAAGTTACCGGATGGGTGTCCTAGAGCCATAGTGAGGTTAACATAGTGAGGTGTGTTCAACTGGCGAGACTAAATAAATAAATAGAGCTCTGATAACGCACCTCAAAGAGACCCTGCCTCTTGCTGAGTGTGTTTCCCTCCATGGTCCAGAAGTTGAGGTGAGACTTTCCACATGTGACGATCAGGTTGGCATCCATGGGATGGAACACTGCCCCTAGCACAGAGTCGTTGGAGCACTGGGAAGATGGGAGGGGGGTGCATGTTTTATATGGACAGCACAATACATCTTCCTTTTACAAAGGTTTCAGCTGCCATCGGTCTAAGAATGGGTGCGTGTGTGAATGGGTGAAAGTAATGCACAATGTAACAATGCAAAGCGCCTTGGATAAAAGTGCTATATAAATGCACCATTTGAGTTCCAGTGCTTCCCATCTGTCACCAAATGTACAACAAGTTAATTTAAAGAAGAGAGAATAGTGTGCAAATGAATTGTGTAGAGTGAGTTGAAGAATTATTGTTTAATAGCTACAGTACATTATCCTTATTTTGACCATGTAATATTAAAACACTCCTCAAAAATGATCAGATCTGAAGTAGATCAATTGCAATTTAAGACATTTGGTATTGAAGGGGAAAACATATGGGACGCTCCCGGTTCCAGGGATTGAAATTGAAAGGTCAGGTTACCTTGACCTCAGCCAGTTGTTTCTCCTTCTGCCAGTCCCAAACAGACAGGATGTGATCGTTAGCATCGTCCACAGCACAGAGGTAGGATCCTCCATTCTGTGAAGCGGGAGAAAAAAATTAAATAAATTGACAGACAACGACAAACACACAGAGCCTCTCATACCTGTAGTTGGCTAGCAGGGACACACCGTAAAGAAAATGCAATCATATCTTTGACCTTCCTCCAGCACAGTAAAAACAAGAAGATAACCATAAGAGTTTCGTGTTAATAGATTTACTAATTAATTAACTAATTAATTTACTAGTCTCATTTCTAGTCTCTACAGCATAAATGCACTGGGGTCAACACAGTTGGTTCAGAAAAAAGTATGCTGTTGAACATATTAAAAGGGCAAGTCACATGGGGAGCTAGAAAACGCGAGCTTGTGAGCTTTTATTTTCCTTTTCTTTTTTTGCTGAACGATTGTGTTTATGTATGTAGACACTGAGGGGGACAGTGGAATCTCTGCGATAATGCGTACGCTTATCACTCTCTGTCTGAAAAGCCCTTAATGCTTTCATTATTTTAACCATTAAGTAGGAGACTATCATAAATTCAAAATCAAAGGGCAGATCTGTACTCATCTGCTACTTTTGAACATTTTTGACATAATCTTGCACTACAAAAAAACAACTCTCAAAATAATATAATATATATAAATACAACTAAAACTTTGACTAAAATAAACAAAGAAATATTAGCTTATTTTGAGCGCTGTTTTTTGTAGTGCAGCTTTAAAAAGTTGCACGTTTTATCTAAAATATGACTCAATGCCAGAAGGTTTCAAGATTTTATCACTCAGCAAGATACACTATTCAAGTTCAACTGTATAAAAACATATGTTGTAGGAACAGACGGTGGATCTTATTTTGAGATGATAAGCTATTTTTACAAGAACTAAGCCCGATACACTAATAAGATTTTCTGTTTTTGCAGTGTGAAAGTGTTGAGAATAGAATAAGCATCAAACCGTAATGGATTACGGTAAAACGACTTTTACAGTGAAGGAAGGTGAACAGGCGTACCGACTTGGAGAAGGCCACACAGGTGACAGCCCTGTCAAACCCTCCCATCCCGATCACATGGAGGGTGTTGAGGCTCACAGAGTCCCAGACACGCACGTGAGGGTTCAACAGCTGCACACGGACCAAGACATGAAGGAACAATGTTAAAAAAGAAAAGAACACTTCTGTTTATCACAAACCTATACACTGTAAGTAGTTTATTAGTGCAGTGGTTTTCAAACCAGCTAAATTATGGACCGTTTGTAACCAAATGGACCCTTATCGATCTGTAACTCTTGAGAGCGTAAAACGAAAGCAAACGGACGTGTAAGCGTCCGTTTGCTTTCGTTTTACGCTCTCAAGAGTGCGATAAGAGTTATCATTTTGCGCTCTCAAGGGTGCGATTTTATGCTCTCAAGAGTGCATTAACTATATCTAAACATCTGGACTACTTAATTTTCAAGAAACTAATCACAATTAGAAAATGTAAAAGGATTGTTATTTTGACCAACATTTGACAGTTATCTCTCCTAAATTGTGAACAACAACTTGAAGGTTGTCTGTGGACAACATGCAAAATAAATAGTGGGCCCTGGTATGAAAATGGTTGAAAACCACTGAATTAGTGCATTACGAGGAGACATGCTGATGCTGCCAAATGAAAGCTGAGAACTCAGAGATTAATGATGACTTGAATGGGTTAGGTTTAATTGTGTCCGAGTCTGGATACGAGTTGCTCAAAATACATGTCAAAATGCACGCACGCATGCACGCACACATGCACACACACGCACACACCTGCTCACAAAACATTGTAATGTGTTTTGTACACTGAATAAACTTGATGTAAGTCAAGATGGCATGGTCAAGCCTCTCTGCTGAACCAACCAGTAGGGGTCAGCAGTGAGAAGAGACAATAAAAAGAGACGGCATTACAGAGGGCAGGAGGAATTGGCATGACAAATGCATCTGAATAAAAGGCAAAACAGAGGAGGGGAGGGGGGGGTTGCAGGCTGCTCAGGTAACGCTGGTCAAAGGTCCTTACCGACTGAATCGAATGAGAAGATAAGGAGGTGAACATAGACGCAAAGGGAAGGAGAGAGGAGGGGTGTGTCATTATCATAATGGTGACTGAAACACGATTCAAAAGGTGCAACACAAAGTGTTCCCTTATAACTAACCTTGCCGTCTTTGGATGTTCCTGCCACTTGCCCCGTTGCTATGGTAACCATGTCTGGATGCACACCCAAGCTAGAGAGACAAAAACAAAAGGGTTTAGAGGGCAGTGGTGTGGACAGGATCCCCAATGTATTATTCATTAGGTACACACCTCCCGTAGTGGTTTTCAACTAGGGCTGCAGCAATTAATCGATGAATCGTAATTGATAATTAAATCAGTTGTAATTGTAAACTAATTTAGTAATCGGTTAATCGGATCAGCACTAATCACTGAACACTTTGGGCACGTTCGGAAATACCACACCGGAGCGCACTCGCCTATAAGTTTGCATTGCTCAGTGTACTCAGTGCGCAATTTCCGAACGCGCCCTTTTAGAGTTCATCATGGGTGTTTTCCCATGAACCATAGTTTTAAACATTGTTATGTGTAAGTAGATTAAAGAGGGAGTGAGCCATCTCTCTTCCCTTACAATCTGATGATAGCTGGACATGAACAGTAGAAACTGTAAAGCAAAATATGACACGATAACAGTTATAGTATGAAGAACAAAACGTAGCTTGAACATTACTTTTTAAATTACCTATTTGCGTTCAGAAGATTACCCTTACTTATAGACCGATATGTACAGCTATTCTTTAATCAAATGTATGCAGTCAGAATAATGTTAAACAACCATGAATTGCTTTAATTCAATCTTTGTTTGTCTTTTATTTGAATAGCAGCAGAATCAGCATCTAATCAAAATGTATTTTGAATGAATTCTGTTTTTGTAACATATATATTATTTGTATATAATTATTTCAGTAACCAATTAAATAATCAGCAGATGAATCCATTAGGAAAATAATCGTTAGTTGCAGCCCTATTTCCAACAGTAATTGGCCATCAAAAAAGCAAATAAATGTAGTGATAAGGGTTAAGGGGTTGTACAAGATATAGCCCTTCACCTTTTTTCACCAAAACTTGGTGGAATACTGTGGAACTGTGGCAGTTTTTGAGGCCAGGAAAAAAAAGGAATGTTATGATAAAATGTTCTTGGAATGTAGTTCACCCTTAAGATTATTGTTGGCGGTACTTAGACAGAAAATGCATAGGCCAGGGCTGTGATGATGGTTGCTACTGTAAGGGAGGAGAGGGAATAATCATTTATTCCCTGTAGAGATATGAGCATTTTTCCCATAATTCCTCGGGGGCCATGACAGTGTTTATACCCTAATGAGGATGTCTAGTCCCAGAGGATGTCAAATCCTAAACGCCTAGATCATTTGCTAAGCTCATGTAAACAACCACTTCATCAAAAACAAACAAGAGCTAATGACAATAGGACACATAATGAGTTAAATGGTATGGTTGACAAATATCATAAACCAATTCATATACATTGTTGCAAAGACAAATGCACAGTACTGTAAGCATTTATCTACACACCCATCCATGTGACATTGCATTTTAGGCATGCCGTATCATTTTTTTTTATCCAATTGACTGATATACTGTATATATTCATTCACAAATCCAGTATTGTTCAGTATTCTATTCATCTACTATTCATACCCAAGCCGAATATGAATAGAAAAGTGCATATTCCTCTGGAGTGGAACAATGACAAAGAATCTAGACCGCACAGCAGTCGTACAGTCACCAAGCATTACCGAACTCTGAACAGTCCTCTCTACATTACGTTCAGTGACAGTGTGTGATAAGTTAAACCTGTATCAATTGCCAAATGCCAGAATGATTTACATAATCAAATATCACATTTAATCCCTGTGTCTACTCATAGGAAAAGCATGGTGATCAGGAAGACATCTGTTTGAAGAGAAGGTGGAGCTGAGAGTAAAGCAGGATGCGAGCAAGCTGTATAAGTTGCTATACAGCTCAATCGCATGCTACACACGCAATTTTGATGTGACATCATACGTCATCATGAAGTGCAGTATGAAATAAGGCTTGGAAATCACATTTCCCTGGTTATTCCCACTCCCACCAACACCACCACCATCTCACCATTTGACATCGTCGTTGTGTCCCAGGTAGTGTCTCTGCTGCTGTTCCTCTGTGTTGTACAGCACCACCACGGAGGCATTGAAGTAGACGATCTCTCCCGTGGGCAGCAGGTAGAGGTTGGAGCGACAGTCACGGCCTCTGTAGCCATACCTGCTCAGCAGAGTGGTTGGTTAAGGAGATGAACACTGAACAGTGCTGCTAAGACACCTGCGATTAGCTGTATATACAGACACAACAAAGGGGTGACTTCAAATAAGAGTTTCACAATGATTAATGGCCAATTATACTTTGTCTGACTAATGTCACACCAATGTCTGGCAACCCAGACATTTTTGGGTGTCGTAATAAGAATAAGAAAAATGTGAATAATCATGAAAACTGAGGTCCAAATCAGTCCATCTCCCAGTTTGCAACATTCCGCATGATGGATACAATGTGTGTGCATGTGCATATCTTGCCATCAGGGGGACAGGAGGGTTTTCCAAATCACTTACCGTACTATAGCTTTAAAAAGGACCACTTTTCCAACGTTAAGACTGAATGGACGGTATCATTTTACGATCTCAAAAGCTACAGTTGTCCATCATTTAGCTGGGGACCACGTGTAATGTTCTCAGGGACCACTAGCGGTCCCCACTGATTGAAAATCACTGCTTTAAGTGACAGTTAACTTGTAAATAAACATGTTAGGCCTGGTCCTATTTTCAAGGGTGCTTTGAGCTCTGTGGGGAAGGAATGCAGTGCAATGCACGTTTCTTGCTAGCTGGACACAGACCAGAGCCCCCCCCCCCCCCCCCCCACACACACACACACACATCTGAAGGATACACCCACTGCAGTTTGAGCTTATGGTCCGGCAGTGAGACCTTCTGGTCCAGACTGTAGCTGTCCCTCTGATCGTCGGGCAAATGCATGGTCACAGGACGGCCCCTCAGGAACATCCTCACATAGCCATCCTCTGGAGTGGGGAGAAAGAGGAGCAGAGAGATGTGGAATAGGGCAGGGGTAGACGGGATCCCATTGAAACTACTGTATAAGCACCTACATGTCATGATACTAATTCATTAGAGTAGGGGTTTTCAACCTTTTTCATACCAGGGGCACACTATTTATTCAGCATTTTATCCATGGACCACCATTTGTTTACAGACCACTGTGAGTTTAATCTCTCGGACCCAAAACGAAGGATTTTCAAGTTTGTATCCACAATTTAGGAGAGGTAAACTGTCAAAACGTTGTTCAAATTAACAATTCTTCTACATTTTCTAGATGTGTACCTTGTTGAAAAATAAATAATACAGATGTTTAAATATAATTTAACTCTTGAGAACATGAAAGGAAAACAAATGGTCCCGTAAGGGTCCATTTTGTTTCATTTTATGACCTCAAGAGTGTCAGCTCTATAATTTGGTTACCAACTGTCCATCATTTAGCTGGGGGCCACCTGGAATCCTCTCAGGGACCACTGGTTGAAAACCACTCAATTAGAGTGAGTGGCGTGGGCGGTAGTGGTTCAGGGGGAGAGTAACCACAAGGTTGCCGGTTCGAACCCAGGCTCCCCAGGCTGTTCGGTTTTCTGAACTGCCCACAGCCCTCCTGTGAGACACAGGCTGAGCAGAAAAAGTGGTATTTTATCATGCACATTAGTGAGGACCTATTATATGAAGATACGTTGAAAAGTGGTAAAGTGGTCCTTTAATGAATCAGTTAGTTTGCAGAGATTCAGGCCATGGCACTCTGCAGTGCATCAACTGTACAGCTCTGATCATAAATGATGATGATAACAGTGATAACAGCTAAGAGGATGATAATAACACTCTATAGCCAACTTAGGCTGTTAGGGGGTGATTGGCCTTTTGGCAATTCAATTAAAGTAAATTCAATCAAAGACATCAGACACTGCACGGCAATCTTACAAAAAAAATCTGTGTATCATGATGGATGGTTTTCAGACATGAACAGTTGTCCCCTATGAAAGTGTGCATGCTGGTAGATGCCACAACTGTACACAAAGAACAACTCAAGCGCAATAAACACACAACACAGACTGTGTTTCAAAATTCAACTCACCCGCATTGAGGGCACATTCTTTAGATTTGCTGAAACGGAAATAAGAGGGGAAAAATATTAGTATTGTTCTAAGTATAGTGTGTATCAGATGTCGCTCAGTGGCATACTGTACTGTAATCAGCTGTCCTCATCCATATCTAGAATTATAATCCAAAGAGTCAGTGAGGAAGGCAGGGCTGGATCTAGGCATGGGCACCCCCCCCCCCTAAATGCCCTGACTGCCCCACCAAACATGATGGCATGCACACAACCCACATTTCAAAGATATTTCAAATGAAAGTGTTTAAAATGACTGGAAACACTACTACTGCTACTAACTAACTACAGCTGTGGCACCACTAAACCAACACCATTTCATCATTCAAAACAGAAAAATCTCTCAGTCAGACCTTTAGCTTAATAGATGCAACAACTGATATTATTGATGCTTACTTGTCTAATAATGAGATATACATCTTGTGGGTCACAGAACTAAAGACTTTAAATGAAAATGGCATGGCATCATTCCATTTTCGCCTGCCCCCAATTGAGAAATGTTACATCCAGGCCTGGAGGAAGGTACTGTATTTAATTATTTACATCTACCCTGCCCTGGTCTGCACACTGTATAGTTTCCTGACCATTGGGCACAACAAGTGACAGTGGCTGCAGAACACAAAGTCAGCATGAGCTTAAAAAGGGTGATTCATACTTTGTTATGAATCACATACTGAAAATAGCAATTGACAACAAGCTCCCTCACGCTGTGACACGTGTACTTGCATTGGCAACCATTTGCAGTGTGTCCTATGGTTTGCCTTTTTTTCTAGCATAAAAAATGTGAAAAAGTACACATTTCCTCATCCAACCAACTCACCTACCAAGTACCAAGGCCCCACCAGGAGGAAATATACTGCTTTACTCCCACAAAGTCACAGAACAAATGTCTTCATAGTTCATATACAAATGCTTGACACAAGGTAGCCTTAATAGATTTGAACCAACAACCTCCTTGTTGGTGGAACTTTTCCAGTATGCCACCTGACTTGGGCAGCCAAAATATTATTCTATGCTTGAAAGATGCAGAGCAGTAACTGCATGGTGTCGTGTAGTATATTGAGAATAGCAGATTTGCACAGAAATGCATAGCACATAATTTTTAATTAATAGAAACGCATTGGTGTAGGTGTAGGCTAACAGTTTTATAATAACATTCCTTACAGTAACCTACTTTAACTTTTACTTTTTTAAGCTCTTTTGAATCTGCCAAACACCCACATGATGTGACGCTATGCCAAGTATGAAGACTGGCAGAGCTACTACCATGGAAGTGGGAGGAGAAGATAACATCAGACAGTGAAGAGATTGTGAGATAGAAATACAGTAAGCAAAATGGGCAGTCATTTATTGCGAAAGCAACAAGCCAGATAACGATGCAAGCCAGGCAGAAATGCCATAGTAGGGCATTCCCCATATTTCGGGCATGCTTAAATATGGTAGTGTGACACAGATAGACATTTCTGACTGGCTGGCATAATATATGGCTCACTAGAACAGTGGCCTTGTGGTTAGAGCGTCCGCCCTGGAACTGGGAGGCCGCCAGGCCGCCAGGCCGGGGTTCGATTCCCGGTCAGGTCATACCAAAGACTCTAAAAATGGGACCCAATGCCTCCCTGCTTGGCACTCAGCATCAAAGGGATGGATTGGGGGTCAAAATCAGCTAATGATTCTCGATCGCGGCAAGCCGCAGCTCACCGCTCCTTGGAGCTCACCGCTCCAAGTGATGGGTCAAAAGCGGAGAACCAAATTCGCTGCGGTAACGTAGTGACAAATCATGCGGCTTCGACTTCAAATGGTGGGGTTAAAGGTAATAGAGGCAACTTTATTGAGTACAAACACTGTTTTTAAAACCAGAATCTGACTCCACCTCACCTCCACTCTAGTGGCTCATTATGAACCTGTTGGGAGAATGCTGTACTGTGATTGGCTAAAATGCTACCTCATCCCACACAGCCAACCTCCCTCATGATTTGTTGACAACAAGAAAGTTCTGGACCGTCTGCAGGATGAAGCAAGTGTCTATCTGCAGGGAAACAGGTACAGCATCAAAGTATAAGCAACAAGTGGAAAAAGGAAAAAATATATAGCTACATATACATTTTTGGTTTAAGGTGTAATAAATGCATCATTTATTTTGCCTGTAATTCCTGCAGTAGATTCATGTTGGGTAGATCAGCACTGACCCATATCTAAACGTATGCAACGCTGCATTTATTGCTGCCTAAGTTAGAACACTGCAGTAGTTTAAAACTTGCCGGCAATTTGCATGTACAGTAGCCTACCTACTGCCTTCTATATTACTGGGTTCCTCACTGCAGTTGTGAAAGGGTTGTGCAGGCTTCAGTAAACATTCACCGTTTTTGCATCTGAGGAGTATTATATGGCTGGTTTATGACCTGGTTGGAGGCCCTGTCTGTGGCGTTACTGTTGTCTAATAATGAGGCCATAAAATGACCAGGAACGATAACAGGTGCATGTAAGGTGAAAATGACACGTGCCTCTGTGTGTGTGTGTGTGTGTGTGTGTGTGTGTGTGTGTGTGTGTGTGTGTGTGTGTGCGCGCGAGCGCACGTGCAAGAGAAAGAGAGAGAGACATTAGCACTAGCGCCTTGTACAAAAGATGCTTGTATGTACAGTAATATGGCAGCCAGTAGGCTAGCAACACATACAGGTACTGCGGATTCACCCATATTTACTTCTAGCCCAGTTAAATACTGAAGCACTGGGGGAACTGTTGTGCCTTTCTTTGCCCTCTTTTTATTGTCAAATTTGACTACAGGAGCGTATAGGTCTCAAAACATAAGGGAAACTTGACTGGAAAAAGACCTGCTCACGGTATAAAAATGTAGGAAGCAATCCTTGGACAATATTTGCTCATATTGCTCATAAAGTGCTCAGTGCTCAAAGTGCTAGTTAAAAAAGCGAACGTTTCGGTCCGAAGACCGAGCAGGTGTGTAAAACTTTTTTTTATCTTTTTTAATCTCATTCCGTATTGTCCACGCCACACCAGGTGTCACAAATTGGCAATTCTCAGTAGGTTTTGACACAAATTGGCAAGCACCTGAGCTGATCTGTAGCTTTTTAAGAGCAGGTTCTTCATCTGTGTCTGATACAAGCACTGACAAAAGGTCTTCGGACCGAAACGTTTGCTTTTTCAAGCAGCACTTTGAACACTTTAATATGACTGAATAAAAAAGGGACAGTGTTTTTCTAAAGTCTCGTCCAAGGATTGTTTCCTTCATTTTGATACAGTGAGCAAGTCATTTTTCAGTCAATTAGTCCAGCTAAATTCCATGCGGTCATTTCTTGATACCTCATCAGGTTGCATCAGCTAACATGCACAGACGGCAGCAGCACCTGAATCAGTTGTCTGTCGCTCAATCCAGACAGTAGGACTCTGTGTGTGTGTGTGTGTGTGTGTGTGTGTGTGTACATGCTGACATGTCAAGCTGCAGATCGTGTTTCGTCAGCATTCGGTCAGGCCATCCCTCGACATGTGCATGTTCAACACGTCTACACCTCATGTTCTGTGAGGATGTGACCGAACAATCAGGGCTTCATCAGGATGCTGTCATCCAATCAAGACTTTGTGCTACGACGCTGTCAACCAATCGAGCCTCTTCGGGCAGGCTGTCAAACCAATCAGGCTGTGGATACGTTGCCTCAGCGGGCAGGTTGAAATCACCATGGTGACAGCAGTTTGATAAGCAATACTTGAGATAAGGGATATGAGCAGACGGTTTGTTCAGTTCAAACAACCAACACGGTGTTACTATAGCGTCTATAAAAGTCAACAGATGTGACCATTTACAGGTAATCCCATCTGTTGCGGAAGCAAAACCTCCAGAAAATACTGTAGATAATGTGCATTTGATCACATACAGTAGACAAATTTGAAAATGTTGCTTGTGATGGGAAAAACGAAAGGGGCAAAAGCCAACAGGGGCCACAACAAGTAGGATTCCAGGCATTTCAGTGCCATCAACTGACTGCAATTCAGTGAGATCATTTTAACATACTAACTGCAATGCTGATAGACATTTAAGTGAGATAGACGCGATGCTGTGCTGGAGGACACAGCACCGTTGTGCCAGCCCTGTGCCTCACATATGCTGTAACAGTTTGTCTGATCCGCTGTGGGAAGAAAATTTGGAGGAGGCTTAAACACAGGACAGATTGTAGAATCTGCACTAGTGCCGCCGGGAACAGGCAGAGGCAGGGTGTCGGCCCTTTAGAATAGCCACATAAAGGCCTGCTTGTCTGTGTGTGCATGTGTGTGCGTGTTGGATGCGTGCGTGTCAATTCAAACGTGTGCTTTCTCATGCCAATCAAGCACTTTGAATTGAATTGTGTATGTGTTGAGTGTCTGTGTGTGTGGCAATGTAAATGAATGTTTCCTCATGCCAATAAAGCCCTTTGAATTGAATGTATATGCATGTGTGTGTGTGTGTGTGTGTGTGTGTGTGTGTGTGTGTGTGTGTGTGTGTGTGTGTGTGTGTGTGTGTGTGTGTGTGTGTGTGTGTGTGTTTCCAGGAGAAGGAGTGGTGTGTTTCTGTCCAATGAGAGCCTGCGATGGCTGCTGAGCTACTAATTAGTGCATAGCATGCAGGATCGACTGGCAGCAGAACAGAACAGAATGTAGCCAAGTGGTTTCTAGAGGGACAGGATGCAAAGCAGACAATAACTTTTAGCTCTTTTGTGTTCTGTGCAGTTGGTGTGCAAGGCATTGTCTGTCTGACTACACTCTAAAAATTGAAGGTTTCATTAAGAGATCCACAGAAAGCCATTAGGCAGACTTTAGCATACCACAATTGGGAAAACAAAATGTATTTCCTATTCCTTGACCTTGAACAAGTCCCATTGTGGATGTTCATAGAGGTATCATGAGGTCTCAGATATTTTAACCGGTTCTTACAGAAAACATTATACTACTGTAAGAAAAAAAAAATACATTTCTTTAATTGTGTGGCCAGGGCTTTAGTGACCACAACAAAATTAAGCAGGCGACTGTGGATTACACTGTCCGCTTCAATGCATACATTAGGTTTTACCTGGACTACATCATTTCATTCTAACGTTCCACTCATCTGATTCACCTTCAGAGGCATGCACTAGCTTGAATTGCTCTTACAGGCTACTTGTATCCATTCCATAATCCCATTCCCTTTAACTAGCCATCGATTACCCTGGAGACAGTGTGGCCTGTGCTAATGGATTCTACGACAATTCCATTTCATTCTGTTGAAGCAAATGGATGCTGTGCCCTAAAGTGTGGCCTGCTGCATTTCAGATGGCCAGTCCATTATGGCTTGAGTACTGCAGACACTCACACTGTCCACTCACCATTCCTGCCATGCAGCTGAATGATGGAAAAGAAAACTGATGACTGTTGCAGAAATAAGCATAGAAAGCCAATGTGGCCACATACACCTGCATACAGTTGACATGGTGTCTTTCATTTTACTGTGAATTAATCGAATTAGGCATTAGACAGCTGCAGGATCAGACTTGCCATTTCAAGAGTGTTCGCTACTACAGACAGTAAGGAGAATAGAAGACAGAGCAAGAGAGAACCAGGTGTGTGTGTGTGTGTGTGTGTGTGTGTGTGTGTGTGTGTGTGTGTGTGTGTGTGTGTGTGTGTGTGTGTGTGTGTGTGTGTGTGTGTGTGACAGACAGACAGACAGACAGACAGACAGACAGACAGACAGACAGACAGACAGACAGACAGACAGACAGACAGACAGACAGACAGACAGACAGACACAAAGAGGATCTCTTTCATCTTTCCCAGAGCTCAACATGAAACCCAGAACGAGAGATGAAAGTAGAGACGGCATAATAGAGGTACTACGTACATAGATCACATCACATTTCAGTGACATCTTGTACCCCTGCAACAGTGATATATGAACTGTTGCTTTCTAAATCGATATGTACTGTATGCCACTATGTCTTTTAGTGAGGAAAACATGTAGCCTGATATTTATGACTCAATGTTTAGCAGCCCAGAGGGATACATACATACATACTGAAGTCCAACATGTTCAGTAAAGTAAGATACAACGTTGCTCTGATGCAATGAAAACACTACTAGAGTTCTAGCTAAAAGCAATTGCCCTTGATCAGCCAATATATTTACCCATTTAGGCCTGACCTAAGGTTTTTGAAAAACCTGAAATATTTATATTTCAGCATCAAATAAAGTTAATTATGTGATACTGTACATACTGTACAGAATCCAAATATGGATTCCCGGCCTGAAAGGGTTAATGCATGTTAAGAGGGGATCCGATCAATGATGTTTCCAGCAGGGTTGAACAGAGCCGCTGATTAGAACAGCATGCCATTCTGTTAACTACCTCCTGCACACTGTGTGAGTGACCATCTCTCTAGTGCCTTTGCAGAGAGGACATGGTCAGTTGAGACAAAAAGAATACTGAGTGCTACTATGTGTGCTGTGCACACGCCTTCTTTCAGCCTGCTTGTCGGGTATATTAAATTGTACATCTGCTCAAAGATGACTGAGTAGGTTTGCATGTTTGACTCTATGGTTAACTGAAACCAGATGACATTTTGGTTTGTTGACTAACCACGGTAATTAAAGAAAAAAAGCTGCAGGAATCCGGGCCATGCAAAAACAATGAAACTTGGACAAGACAAACATTCTTTGTGCTAAAAGCTAAACGCTTTCTTTCAGGAATTCTTATGATTGTGTAAGTCAATAAATCATTTTCCCGAAATTAAATCATTTTACCGTAAATGAAAGCTTACTAGCATGGTGCCTATCGTTTAGCACAGTGGTTTTCAACCCTTTTGATGCCAGGGCCCACCATTTATTCCGATTTTTGAGCCACGGACCACCATTTGATGACATTTCAGCCCCACAGACCCAAACCTACAAATTTATTTGACTTTTGTCCAAAATTCCAGGCTGGATTTACCATTAATTTTCTACATTATCTAGTTGTGTAGACCTGGGCTAATACAGTTGATGAATATTTTAACTCTTGAGAGTGAAAAATGAAACCAAATGGACACTTACGGGTCCATTTGGTTTCATTTCTACACTCTCAAAGAGTTAAACCTGGTTAACCAACTTTACATCATTTAGCTGGGGACCACCTGGAACCCTCTCAAGGACTACAGATGGTTCCCGGACCACTGGTTGAAAACAATATTACGTTACTAATAGCTGCAGCCATGCACAGTTCATTCCGGTTTCTGCATTATTAAACCAGTTTTGGTGCTCCTGCCCCTCCCTACTCAAAACCACCGATTGAGGAAACAAAAGCACATCCAAAAGTTTGCGTGTCAAAACAGAAATTACAGCACAGCTTCCTCAACAGATACAGCCAAAATGAATTACTTCAGTTACTGGTACTTAATCACTACTTCTGTTCTTCTCTCCAAACTGCAGTACTTCATTGTACACTCTAAATAAATCCACATTTAACCTACCAGCAATTTCTATTGAGCACATTCAAACATAACAACATACTAGTGAATATATCTTCTATGCATGCAAGACCATTTGAGTCACAACACTCTACCTGTCCCATGTCAAAGCATCTCTTTACCTTTGCGCCTTCTTCATGGCTGGAATGTTCCGTTAGGTAATGTAACAGTTCACACAGTAGCTAAGCTTGTTATGTGTGTGCTGTCTGTCCAGACCACAGCAACAGAGCAGATACACTTCCTTGTTAACTGTGAAAACTTTATAAGCTCTGCCTGTGGGCGTTCTGATCATCCAATCACAATGCCAGACACACAGACCACATCCACAGACACCTCCCTCTTTGTAGACACACCCACTTCAGTCAGGAGTGAAATTTGATGCCCTCAGCAAGCAGAGGAGAGGAGAGGAGAGGAGAGGAGAGGAGAGGAGAGGAGAGGAGAGGAGAGGAGAGGAGAGGAGAGCAGAGCAGAGCAGAGCAGAGCAGAGCAGAGAGAGAGAGGAGAGGAGAGGAGAGGAGAGGAGAGGAGAGGAGAGGAGAGGAGAGGAGAGGAGAGGAGAGGAGAGGAGAGGAGAGGAGAGGAGAGGAGAGGAGAGGAGAGGAGAGGAGAGGAATAAAGTAAGTTAGGGACGGGAGAAGTTGTCACAGTAAAACTACTATCGGGAAATCACTGTATCTGCTGTGCCAAAAATAGACGTAAGGGATGCACTTGCACTTAGTGAAAAAACATGTCTGTCTGTATTCATTTTGCTGTAAAAGGACAGACTGTACACTGTCCATTAGGCCTACGACCACACTGAACTGAATGTGTCACATTTGA
This sequence comes from Benthosema pterotum, assembly GCA_039105355.1. Taxonomy (NCBI): domain Eukaryota; kingdom Metazoa; phylum Chordata; class Actinopteri; order Myctophiformes; family Myctophidae; genus Benthosema; species Benthosema pterotum. The sequence continues at coordinate 15,580,945 of CM076977.1, forward strand.
AGAGGCAGGCAGACAGTCCATTATACACTGATGCATAATTTAGAGAGCCATGGAAAACTTAGGGAAGGTAAATTATCAAGTGCTGGGCAATGGAGTGTGGATGGTTAAAGTTACACACAGGGAGTAATTTTTAGATTGACACAAGTGCCATTATGTATGTGCAGATTCACCTCCTTTCTTTCTCGCGCTACCTCTATCCACTGCTTTCAAACTCTCCTTTTTGCTAAACCTTTTGTTGTGCTTTTCCATTGTCATTTTCATGCACACTTGCACACTGAATTATTAAGCCCTGCTGAGAAACTAAAAACCGTTCTGCCACAAAGCAGCAGGCATCCATGACACCTTTTTGTGTGAAATGCACGAACCACGTGATCCTGTGCATCAGACAAACTCATGTACTCCTCTTTTTGTCTTCACACCCCCTGTGATATGTCTAATCTCCACGACTGAAGATGAGCTACTGTGTGTGCAGTAGATATATGAAAAGGCTATTCTATATTCATCCATCAATCACTAGCTCAGCTAGACTTTCTAACCCATACTGTACATACAGTAGATACCCATGTACTGTATAGTACATCATATGGCATATGGCATGGTCGACCCCAATTTTTCAAAACCCATTTGGAGAAAAAGAACATAAATGCCAAATAGTATAGCCCCTGAATATAATACAACCCCATTTTAAGGATATGTCCATTGGAGAAAAATGTAGTCTTATATATTCAGGCCAATAGGGTATTATACTGTATATTATATATGTACATGTACAGTACAAACACAGGGTGATAAGGCATAGCTGAGACACAAAGCAGACAGAGAGATAGCTCAAGTCAAAGCCAAAGGGCAATGCAGACAGAGAGCCGTATTATGAGTTTCTTAAGTATCAGGTGTTTTGAGTGGCCAAGCAGCTTTGCCACACCTCCAAGTTTTGACTTAAGTCACAAGACCTGATACTTAAGAAACTCAGAATATGGCCCAGAATGTTCATCCATACACTCTAAAAAAAATAATAGACAAATTGACAAAAAGACTGTGTAAATGTCCATTTAACTTCTAAGTAATAGTTTCTGAGCTTGAGATGGACGTTTGAAGGTGAATTCGTACTCAAGAGAGTAAAAATAGCACAGGATAGACAGAATGACCAATAAGTTTGAGTAGGTTAACCAAGCATGACCTGATGGAGCCCTCCACACACCTGATGCACATGTCTCTCAAGAACTTGAGGATATAAATAGACCTTCGCGACATTGGGGGCAGATGGTGTTGTGTGAGTATGTGTGAATTTGTGTTATGAGCCATGGCTGAAGTATAGGGTCTCTCAAGTGCAGTTTCCCCTCAAGGAAGGAAAAAAGTGGGCATTTTAGGGGAAAGAAAAAATAGTTTCAATTGTCAACAGACCATGTCTGAAAGAGTGAGTGTTACCTCTTGCCACCGGTGGAACTACTGGAAGACGTGGTGCGACTTCGGCTCTCTCCTCCCATCTCCCTTTTCACCAGGGTGAGGCGCTCTATAGACATACTCTTCCTGAGAGGAGAGGAGAGGAGAGGAGAGGAGAGGAGAGGAGAGGAGAGGAGAGGAGAGGAGAGGAGAGGAGAGGAGAGGAGAGGAGAGGAGAGGAGAGGAGAGGAGAGACTCACACAATGATATTCTGAAAAGGGACATTTCTTATGCTTATTATTGAAAGTATTCTTTGAAATAAATGTGTATTTGTTCATATCAGCACTAGAAGGCTGGTGAGAAACATGTACTGGCACAGTATTTTGCTAAAGTAGTGGGCGATAATGGCGGGGGTGACTATATTTCCACACTCCAGAAGGGCCACATAGGCAAGCATATTTCAGTGGTTGGCAAAAATACCCCATCAACATTTAAATGCAATTATAGTTATTGCATAGTTACTTTATGAACTAAATACAAATACATTGACATAAAAAAGATAATAACATTTGAACTTGTTTAACCATCTTGACTCAATTAAAGTGGGTCGTCTTTGCATGTCTAGAACTGTTAACAGTTGAAATCAGTAAAATATATGTATTGTGAGATTAACCTATGTGCTTCATTAAAGTATAAAGTATAAGCAATAAATCTCAGAATTTCAATGACCCCTTTTTTCTTTCTTCAGTTTAATTATTAGATCACTTCCTGAAAATATCAAGCCCACTCTATGACAACCGTAGGGCCGCAGTGGCCCTTTAAAAGCTCAGCGAGGTACTTCCTGATTGGCTACCGTAATAGTCCCAGTGGGACTATTCCTCCAGCTAATGATAAAGCTTATAGGGATTCCTTTGCAGGCCTACTGCAGCCACTAGAGGCGTCAAAAAGTCTAGATCTTTGTGGAGATCTAATTAGAGGAAGACTTTATGAAAACCACAAAAAAATTAAAAATAAAAATAAAATGTAATTATTATTTTGACCAGATAATTCCACATAGGAGCTTTAGAGACAGGGGCCGCTTGTGGCCCTCGTGGCCGCACGTTGCCCATGTATGTTTTACTGTACCTCTTTATCGACTGCAGTACCTCCTTCTTGGGAGACGAAGGAGAGGAGAGAAGACGCTTCTGTTGGACATACCCGTTACTGAGGGGTCTGGAGGGGAGGGCCTGCAGGAGCTGACGAACTGGAGAGAGAGAAAAAACAAAACAAAACAAAACATCCATTTTAGCTCGAGTCAAAGATCAAATGATATCCCCCTCCAGTTGTTTTAAAGATAATAACATTGACTGATCCTAGTGACTAAATTCAGTGCACTGCCCTTGGGTTCACTGGATTAATAAATATTGAACCAATGAAAGTGTTCAGAGGAGCTTTTGTGACTGAATTGCCACAAAATCGTCCTAATGAAAAGGAGCAGTTCAGCCAGATGACTCACAAATAGTCGTTTAACCAATATTTATTATGAAATCAATACTGCATGTACAGTATTGTGCATATAGGGCTCCATTTTCATCACGCACTAAACTTCTGCCTTTTGTTTTTACTGTTTTGAAAAATCTTTTGGAATAGTTAAACGTGCCAATCTATTGACACTTTGTGAGCTTGTAGACTAGACATTTTAACTAAAATGAAAAATGTTTTTTTTTTTAAATAGCTTTAAAGGGCAAAGAAGTTAAGGGATTTAGTAGTGACAAAAATTTAGGCCATAATATACTACGTATATTATGGCCAAAAATAGGTGAGAACCTATTTTTGTAACCCTCCCCTTCTGGACAGGAACACCATTTGGGGTTCTTTACAGCATAAAAAATACGCAGTATATTATTTATTTATTTAAGAAAACTTCAGTCAGTAAAGTAAATGTAATAGAGTCAGATTTAATGTGTACAAACACTGTGTTTGTAAACAGATTTGTTTATCACCTCCACTCTATTGGCTCATTATGAATCTGATGGAGACTGCTGTTGCTGTGATTGGCTAAAACGCTGCTTAACCCCACACAAACCCCCCCCCCCACCTCTAACATTAGAACCTCCTCCTCTGTTTTCATGATTTATTGACAACAACAAAGTTCTGGACTGTCTGCAGGATGAAGCAAGTGTCTGTTTGCAGGGAAACAGTAGAAGCAACGTAGAGGGGAAAAAAAGCAAAAATAAATAAATATATAAATATATATATATATATATATATATATATATATATATATATATATATATATATATATATATATATATATATATATATACTTTGATTTATGGCTATTACCTTTTACCCATTACCTTTAAGAACAACAACCCCCAGGCCCATCAACACATTTCAGAGCCCACTGGTGCTAGGGTCTGGGCAGGCGATTTGGTTCAGAGCAAGCAGGTGCATCACGGCAGGGCTGACTACACTGCACTGCCACTTACCTTTGGTAGGCGGTGCTGGAGACGAGGAGACCACAGGCCTCCTCCCAGCAGTCTGCAGGCCCACGGCTCCGGAGCCCAGGCCCTGCTCCTCACAGAAGCCCAGGCGGCGCAGGGCGTCGGCCAGCGCCGCCTTCAGCAGCTGGATCTCATCGTCCTGGAGCTGCAGCCTCTGCTCCAGCTGGGACACGCGGTCCTCCATGTCCATGTTGCTGCTCGCCGACACCGTGTCATCTGGGAAGACCGGGGATAGACGGTGAGGAGAGAGAGGATTAGACTGATTGGAGTCACACATGGTTGTGTGAGCAGCGCGTTGCTCGACGTGAGAAACAAGACAAGTCCAGGTCCCAAGTGGTCAGAGTTCGATACCTGGTTGCCAGGTCATACAAAAGACGGTGTCAAATGGGACCCCCCAGTACCTGCCTGCTTGGCACTCGACATCAAGAGGTTGGATTTGGGGCTAAGCCTCTGCAACCTACTAGCGCAGTGGTTTTCAACCTCTTACATACCAGGGCCCACCATTTATTCTACATTTTAGCCACGGACCACCATTTGATGTTGCGTTTAGTCTCTCCGACCCAAAACTATTTTCAGGTCCACAATTTAGCAGATATAACTGGCAAAAGTAATTCAAATGTTTAAATTTCTCTCGCTCTTGAGAGCATAAAATGAAACCAAATGGACCAAATGAATTTGAAAAGTCCATTGTCATGAACTTTTCAAAAAAGTATTTATAAAAATGTAATCACAGCTTAAACAAATAATTTAATCATGATTAATCACCATTCAAACTATGTCCAAAATATGATGTAATACGTTTTTCTTTTTTCTTTTTTTAAAAATCATAATAGGTGGTTTACAAGCCCCAATGCTCAACCTATACTCTATGGCTCTGGTTACAGGGAGACACACGGGTATAGGTCTAAGTAAAACCTGCTCTACCATTTTTTTCGCTGAGAAAATGCTCAGTGGGTTGAGTCAGTGTGCACAAGTTAATAACTTTTAAGCGCTGTAGGCTTAAAAGTTACAAACTAATTACAACGTACAAAGACAACTAATTACAAAGAAGAAAAACAACGAAGGAAGTGTTGTGAGTAACCTGCAGTTGTTTCATCTTTCTAATTATGTGCTAGGCTAAAAAAAGGTTGTTTGTTGTCATGATTTGACACTTTTTGAAAAATGGCATGAGGCAAATGACCGGGGAATTCACTTCTGGAACAGACATTGGGGGCGGGACTGCGGCACACTATAGGCCTCATACTTGCAGTGTGACTGTCTGAGGCAAGCGAGGTAGTTAGTTTATTTTGGTCGTTTTGACAATCAATGTAATATAGTATATAATAAGGGACAAAATAAGTTATCCGGTTAGGATGCCTCTCAAGCATCTCCCTAGGGAGGTCCTAGATGCATGTCCCACTGGGAGTAGACCCAGAGGCAGACCAAGGACGTACATGGAGGGATTACATCGACTCTCTGGCCTTGGATTGTCATAGGATCCTCCAGGAGGCGGTAATAAAACGTTGCTATGGAGAGGGAAGTCTGGAGCTCTCTGGTGGAACTGTTGCCCCGGTCACCCGACAACAGATAAGCGGTGGAAGATAGTCCAAAAGGCCGTAGGCTGCAGCTATGAAGCTTAGAGTTTAGTATTTATGCATTATGCAAGCAAACTGGAACCAAACAGGAGCTGCTAACAGGGAGGCTGGCAGACAGAGGCTCTGCTCTCTTAGCGTGGTGAGCAGATGGTGTCCTCTTACCGTCCCCTCCGACCTTCAGCTGTGTGGTTATCAACTGTAACCCAATTCACTGCTGAATACATAAGGAGGCTCATTTCTAAGAAGAGATATCCACAACTAAATCAATAGCCTATCAAAGTATTTTTAACTTCCAAAGGTTTCACCTTGACCATTGCCGACCAATCGTTATTTTTGCTTCATCAAAGGGTTATTCCACCCATTTTCAATGTCATGTCATTAATATACCTGAGAGAGGTTGTGTGGACATAATGAAAAGGTCACCTCATTCTGTGTTTCCTAGAAATGGATGTCTGAAAAAAAAAATCATTAACATGGTGAAACAAACTTGATGTCATCAAGTTGTGTTTCACCATGTTAATGATTTTTGTTCTAAAAGAGAATCATTAGAACATGTTTTCAGATGGGTGTCCGCAGCCAAATATAGATAATGCTGGTAGTGCTTGGCATGAAATATGTTGAGCATTATTGACACAGAAACATAGATTTATTTTTTTCAGAAAAGCTAGAAGAATCTAGTGTCAGAAACTAGAATCTAGTGTCAGGAACTAGAATCTATTGTCAGGAACTACAATCTATTGTCAGAAACTACAATCTAGTGTTGGACACGACTCAATTTGATTCTACAGTAGGCCTATACACACCAACATTTGCAATACCATCTACCGGTATCTTTACTGATAGATAGGGGCAGCTGTGGCTCAAGAGGTGGGGTGGGTTGGCAGTTCAAATCCTGGCTCCTCCTGTTTACATGTCCAAGTGTCCCAACCCAAAATTGCTCCCAGGGTTGTACTGGCGGTGCCTTGCATGGTTTCTTCCAGCATATGAATGGGTGAAGGTATTGCACTATGTAAAGCGCCTTCGATAAAAAGGTGCTCAATAAACGCACCATTTACAGATCTATATCAATGTGCGCTAAGAGAGGGAGGGGTCCCCTGACTGCCCTGCCTCTCTCGGGGCAGATTGATCCATACATCTCCTCCCACTCCCTTTCTGAGATTACTTTCACGGCAATGAAGTTGAACGGTGTCCAGCCTTAATCAGGCAGCGGCGGCCTCCCACCATTACATCACCGCCTCAGCCTCAGATTACTGACGGCACTTCCTGTTACGGCGTTAATCTGCAGCCAGCCCATATCAAAAAGATTAGAATTCAATCAAGTCAGAAAAAAAACAAAAGCTTCTGGTCAAACAGAAGGGCTGACCTAACCCTGTGTTCTAAATGTGTCCCACATCTCCCATCATGATCCCATCTCTCTCTCACACACACAGCCATGCCTCTTCATACGTCATACGCAAGGCAGGAGGGGGGGTGGAAATCCCACACGTTAGCTTTGTTACTGACTGTATCATTCACACACCTCACAGTCAAATGAGTCTCAGAGGAGCATGGTAGACGACAATGAAGGGAACTCAAATGATCACACCCCCTGTTGAGATTTACATGGGCCAGCTAGCTTTCTAAACGGGGCTAATCCGATAAAGATCTGATTCAAATCTCAAATCTTGCTCACCTTTCAACGCGAACACACGTTTGCATGATAAACGAGAGAGCCCTCATTCTCAGTCCAGTACTTAGATTATGCTTATAACATGATGGAAAACCTTTTGGATGTTGTATGCTCAGGAAGACCAAACAATAAAAAGGTAAAGAGAGATGGATACAAGATGGAAGTTAGAACAAGAGCAGAAGTGTGAGGGGAAGGGTTTCACCTTCATACTGTGTCTACGTTCAGTAGAGCAACCTGTAAAAATACTATTATATTCAGACCGAGCTACTTTACAAGCGCACGCATATGCACACACGCGGTGGTACTGAGGTACTGCAACCACTGCAGAAGCCATGCTGCATAGTGCACATTGTGAACTAAAAGTTGCTGCTCTGGTCAAGAGGATGGAGACTAGTATATGGCCGCTCTGTATCGTTCTCTCTCTGTGATGAATGAATAAGAGACACTGCATCAAAAACAACCAGAGAGAGAGAGACAGAGAGAGCAGTGGTGGTATTCTGAAGGAGAGGGAAGGATACAGGGTAAAGATAGGAGGAGACAAGAGAGGGGAATGGTGTGTAAGGTGGAGTTCGGTGGGACTGCGATGTTGTGGCTAGTGAAATCTTGATTCTGTTTGGAATATACCCGCTACAGCTTGAAAACAATGTGATATTAGGTATAAAAGGGGGATAAAAAGTGCAGAATTATCACTGTAGATGGATGGTAGTTAGAGGACAAACACCCCAATGACAGAGAGAGAGAGAGAGAGAGAGAGAGAGAGAGAGACACCCCAATGAGAGAGAGAGAGAGAGAGAGAGAGAGAGAGAGAGTCGTAGTCAAATAGTCACAGTGCAGTGATGCTCGATTTGCCTACCTGTCATCCTGCCACAGAACTGCCTAGTCACTCGTCCAGTCAATCTGTCAGTCAGTCAGTCAGTCAGTCAGCCAATCAGCCAGCTGGTCACACTAATCACTCATTCAGCCAAGCAGTCAGTCAAACAGTCAGTCAAACAGTCAGCTGGTCAGTACCGACGGTCAGCCACAAAGGCTCCCCTTGAGAATTTCTGATCTCCAAGTGCTTCCTCCCTCCTCCCCCTTCTCTGGCCAGTGGTCCCTCCTCGCCCACTCTCTCTCTCTCTCTCCATCCACGTCGTCCACTCCCTCCTTCCTGAACCACGCCTCTCGCGTACATCTCATTCTAATTCCCTGCTCCGTGCATCCATTCCTTCCCTATCCTCCTCCTCCTCTCCTGGGTGCCGTGAGTTGTAGGCGTAGAGAGCAGAGGCAGAACAGGGTGGAGCTTGGCCCCGGTCCAGACATATACACACTCGCGCACACACACGTGCACAAATGCATCCACACATGCTTCCTCACTTTTCCTCCTCTTTTGCGTGCATGCACACACTGACACGCGCACAGCATCAGCAGCAACATCAGCACAGCCAGGCACTACCAGGAAGTGATACTGCAAACACTGCCTCTGGGATCAATGGTGTGCAGCGTATATGCACGCGCACGCCGCACACACGCACACACACACACACGCCCATAAATATACACAAATGACCTGCATGCCCTTACTGTAAGTAAACACATTTTTAACCACTGTTTAGACAATGGAGAGCACTAAAGTAAAATGGTAGGTTTTCTTTAATAAGCTGTATAGATTTTAAACTTCTTCACCACTTTCTTTAATATGTCATACAGTATGAATGTTTTTAATATGTAAGGGTGCAGGTGGTATGCTCCGAGGAAGTGCTAAGGAGATGCATGGCCAGAAGGTGGTGCTGTTTAATGTGATAACAATACTGAGGGGAAGGAAGGGTTTAAAAAGTAGTGGGAATTGTGGTCAAAATCGTATCCAATGACAACAAAATCCTTTAGTTTTGGGATCTGAGAGGCTAAATCTCACAAAATGTGGTCCGTGGCTTCATATGAAAAAGATTGAAAACAACTGCATTACAAAATCCCACTCATTCGCACAAATAACCCCACCTCACACAAATAACAGGTGCAACCATGATGAGCAAAGAGCATTATCTTTGCACTTGAATTCACCACCAGGGAATGAATATAATCTGAACTGAACTAATCATCAGGGGATGTGCACCTGCATCCTCTGATCACCTCTATGCCCCCGATCTGTAGTGGGTGCTTCTTTTCCCAGCCTCTTCTAACCTCCTAAACTCTGAGCAGAATGCTACAACTTTGCACTACTTTGTCACTGTCCAGCCCAAACTATCAAACTATCCTCACACTATGTGTAACGGTGAAAATCATGTATCTATTAGTAAGAGTTATTTTAATATTGTTTCCATCCTAGATAAATTTATATTCTATGACTATATGACAGGGTTTGGACGACAATATATATAGCCTTATTTTTTATGAATGTGAAAACTTTGTTGTCTGCTCGAGCGCTATTATTTTTGGAGCTTTTAAAGTGGTGTGCAAATCTCCTCTCTCCTTTCTGGAGTGATATCTTGCCTGCAAGATATGCAACGTGTGCTGCCTTTGAATTTGTTATTTTACTATTATTTCACATTCATACTACTATAAGGGATTTGTCATCCACTGACCAACACAGCTTCACTTCACTTGTGCAACCTTAGACGACCTATAGTCACTAGTTTTAGTGAACAAAATGAACACTGCACCAACAACAGGAGCAGGACCACTTGTATTTCATTCCCCAGTCTCCAGTATTGTAAATTTGTGGGTCTATAAAGACTATACAGTACGTGGGCATTCAAAGTAATCAGGATATCAATGAATGTGCACAATGCTTCACTTAAAGGGGGGTGCCATTATTTTTTCCAATTTTGTACATGTTTAAGAGGTGACAGTATGTAAATAGACCCCTTGGTGTGTTTTTTATGTGCAATGATGTCTTCCCATTGTATTTAGGGTTTCTTCCTGGGGGCTGAACCTTTCCAGTCAAACGTGCCAATGAAAAAAGTAGAATTAAATTCATGGCACTCTATCTTTAACATGATACTCGTAGCAGGAGTGCCCAAAGCAGACATTATATAGCTGTGCAGAGGAACCAGACAACACGAGGACAACACATTCACATCAAGGACAGAGACATGGCGACCCAGTTTACAACACAGGAACAACTACAGCAACCCAGGTGGAAAGTAGACACAGACACAGCAACAAGGAGGACCATCCATTCCTCATATGCCTAGCAGGACTGGTGTCCACTTAAAGGGGAACTCCACCCATTTTCAACATTATTCATGTCATTAATATACCTTAGAGATGTTTGAAAAGAGGTCTGAAAAAATCATGGTGAAATACATTTGATGACATCATCAAGATGTATTTCACCATGTTAATGATTCTTTCAGACCCCTTTTTCTTAAGGGGGTACAAATGGAACCAAATGGACCCGCTAGGGTCCATTTGGTTCACATTTGCATCCTCTCAGGAAAACTTTGAAAACGGGTGGAATTCCCCTTTAACGTAGGCTAGTGGGAATTGGTTGGAAATCAGGGGTGATGCTAGCATGTTAGCATATTAATCGACCGCATTGCAAGTATCTGGTGTGGCTCATTCATATTCAGTGCCTCTTTCCTGCAACACCTCCTGCTCTGCATCAGGCCTTCCTGCAGACCTTAATTGCCCTGTGTCACATGGTGGTTGGTTACCGCATGCCTAAGGAAAAAAAGTGAAATATGTAATATTATAGGCCTAGCGGGTCTACAACAGGAAATTGAAATAAGCTCTCAAGCTGTGCTGAAATGTGTGAGAGACAGCACACCTAGGCGTTAATTGAAGATACGAGTATGATAAAATGAGTGTTAAGAAACGTCTCTTCTCCAACTTCTCTTCTATAACGAGGAATATAATAATCAAATTAATCAGATCCTCCCCATCTGTCTAACACATCCTCTCCATTTACACTGGCAGCCAAATCCATCTGAATCAGATCTGAGACACAAACTAAATATATACAATACTGTCTAATATTTTAGACTAGTTCAATAGACCATTTTGTGCGCTTACCAGGCTGCAGATTGAGCAAATCTCTTGCCATCTGATCCTTCCCAGTTCTCCTCACCCATGCTGCTGCTACCGTATTACACCAGTGTTCATTGGCACATGTGCACCATGCATGATGCAGTTCAGTAACAGGGCTGCCCATTGGCCCAAAGGCTTACATTTCCCCCAAACCACCCACAGCTTGAACAATACATCGCCTATAGAGCTGGGCAGTCCCACCCCCTCGTGACGTCGCCATTGTTCCAGAAATGGATTCCCCTTTCATTTTCCTTGTAGACTTTTCGAAAATGATCTATATAAAGACGATTACGCCATGAACAAAGCCAACTCAACAAATCATGACAGCACCACAATGTTTTGGGAAAATCAAATAATTTCTGAGAAGAAAAGTGAAACAAAAAGTGTTGCATCCAGCCGTTTTGTCTTCTTGCTAATTAGATATTGTATGACAATATTGTGTGTAGGGATCGACCGATTATCGGCCGCGGCCGATAATCGAGGTCGATTTGAGTTATTTAATTAATTATCGAGATCGGAGAAAAAACGGTCGATTGTGGCCGATTATACTTATATCCCCCCTAAATGTGGCAAACGTGGCAACCCGAGCGGTAGAGCACGGTCTGCGGCTAGTACTGCGACATATAACGTCTCGGCTCCGTGCAGTGGGTGGCTGCGCCTCTGCAGCACCAAAGAACTTTGTACATGCTGCCTGCCTGGACACTCGGTCGCTTTTGGATTTAATGGAACTGTTTTACAGGTAAGATAGACAATGTATATAACCATTCAGCCTTCACATTGCACTTGTACATTTCATGTAAGCCTGCTCCTCCTCCCTGTTGCTTCTGCAGCTCTGCCAACATCAGAGCTCCATAAGCAACATCATGTGACAGTTTTCAAAGTAAGTTGTATAACTGAACTGCAATGCATAAACCATTATTATCTTGTCGACATGTATGCTGCTGTAATGTGCAGCTCACTGGACGAGCCTGTTCTGTTTGTTGTTGTTGGAGTAGTGTGAATGAATACGATGGACGCAGCCATTATTATGGGTTGCCATGTTTTGGGGAAACAAGCGCATTGTGTTTGCTTTGTACACTGAGCAGGACAGATCCACATGAGTGTGTTTGTTTGTAGAGTTGGCCAGCGTATTGCTTTCATATATGTAGCCCTGTACTTCTGAGAGTACTAAAGAGACTGACTGGTTAATTTGAGTTAAGTCTGACCCATGCTGAAAATATCAGCAGTTTTTTTTACACTGTTTAGCATTTTTTGACATTCACTCCACTCCAATCTCAAATACATAATTTTATTTTACACCTTTTAGATGTATAAATTAATTAAATGTAGTGAAATAAAAGTATAGCTAATCTACAAGCTCACAACGTTGCAATGAGGCATGTATAGGACTATTATCACCAGTATTGGATATTGATTTATGAAAGACATTTTATTTTACATTTATAGGAGAAATCATTGAATCAAAATATTGAAAGCCAATCTACAAGCTTGCAATGTTGGAGTTAGGCTTGTAGACCATTACAGGGATTAAAGTAAAAAAAAAAAAAAAATCTTGAGACTGAAAATTACGTTTTGCAAATAAGCACTGAGCTAATTAAAGGTAGGGTAAGTGATTTGAAATTCATGGTGTAGTACCAGCCTGGTGCACTAGGGGCCCCCCAACAGTAGCTACACTATGTGAACCTGCTGCTCGATCCTGATTGGAGGAGAATTCACCCACCACCTGGGGAACTTTTATTAGCTCCTCTGCTAACGTGGGGGAGGGGGAAACTCCATATATGGTTTCCACACCTTATAATAGAGCATTTTAACAGAAAAAATATTTTTTGGGTGATATCTGACAAAAGTGAAATCACTTCCCCTACCTTTAAATGACCCCTGTGAAATCCTCAGGACTGAAATCAGTACCCAGTACTGAGAACTTTAATCCCTGCCATTATCTATATCTAATGTACTTAATAATTAATCTACTTGTTTGTAAAGGTTTTCAATACAACTAAAATAATCATAATCAACTCTCAACCCCCTGTCATTGCAGATGTCTGGTCCAGGACGGCACCGACAGGACTACTTTTAACCAATCTGCAGCAACGGGGAACAAAACCTGCAATACTTGCAACGAAAGCCCAGCACAGGATCAGGACTGAAAAAGCATCAGAATACCACAAACCTTATCAAGCAATAAATTCTCCACTACGTTTAAAGGAATTCTTGTGTTGAAATCCGTTATTGTTTTGACACCTTCACTGCTGAACACGAGATACCAGAGTTTTGGCCACTAGGGGGCGCCAAAGCACTTTTTTTGGGCCTTTTTTTTTTTTTTTTTTTTTTTTTTAGATTTTTTTTTGGGGTGAGTGCCCTTAAGAAATTATAATAATCGTATCGGCCAATATCGGCTATCGGTGTTTTTGATGTTCCACTAATCGGTGATCGAATTAATCGCCCAAAAGGCTGATCGGTCGATCCCAATATTGTGTGTGTATCATTTGTTGAGACGCGAGTTGGCTTTGTCCGTGGCGTAATCGTCTTTATATAGATCATAGATAGGTTTTTCATAATCTGTGAGGAAAATGAAAGGGGAATTTCTGGAACAACGGCAACCTCACAAGAGGGGTGGGACTGCTCAGCTGTATTGGTCTCGGCCAGTGATTAGTACCCAACCTATATATCGGCCACCTCGTTTGGCATATACCAAATGATGTTATATGTATCGTTATTACAGTACATAGTCATTGTATTATTATAGTCACACCGTGCATTTATGTGCCAGAGAGGTCCCTAACCCCATAAGATCTACTGAATACTAGAGTATGTTAACTGTTCCAAACAAAATGTCAGCACAGATTGTATCAAACCTTCAGCTGGAGTCTGTTAAATTATTTGTTATGTTTTAATCAGATAATATTAAGGAAAGGGTATCATGCTAATATCAACTTTTTATCATTTTAACTATGACAAAGTTGTGATAACATTCGAAAATGCAAACATATGGCTATATAAAGCCGTTTTGATGCTGTATCAGGTCGGAGGACACTCTTCTGAAAAACCCCTCCCACCAGCTCGGAAAGGCCCGAGCCAAAACAGCGCGTCACCAGTAGAACACGCTGACGTCACACCTCTAGGAACCATAGGAACACATGTTAAAAACTCCTCGGAATTCCATTATTTTAGCGTCATGTTAATGAAGTAAATAAAAATCTTTTTTGGTTAGCATGACCAGGGAGCGCTATACTATGCACTCGAGATTTTTTGTAAATAATCCGCCAGCCGATTTTGCATTATCTACTGGGAAACACGGCCGTGCACTCCTCGCATTTCTACACAGGCTTGGGGGGCGTGTCTTTCTTGAGTCACTGTATCCAACCTCCAGCTGGTTCCAGCGGGCCACGCTCGCTAGCCTGCCCATGCAGAGATTACGTCTCTCGGGCAGGCTTTTGAGTTTACTCGGTGTCGGTATGGGGGGGAAATAGACAGAGTTGCGATATTGAGGGGGCAGAAAATAGTCTGGTATCCAACCTCCAGCTGGTTCCAGCGGGCCACGCTCGCTAGCCTGCCCATGCAGAGATTACCTCTCTCGGGCAGGCTTTTGAGTTTACTCGGTGTCGGTATGGGGGGGAAATAGACAGAGTTGCGATATTGAGGGGGCAGAAAATAGTCTGGTTACGTGGTTCATGTACTTGCGCGAGCCCATAGACTCTAATGTATGTAGTAACCTAGCCACCTAGCAGTGGCACCGGCTTAGCGGCTACTGCTACTGCTAGTACCGGGCTGTGATGGCGACGGCGGCTGCATCCTCTCCCGAGCCCCCCTCTCGCTCTAGCCCTATCGTGTGCATGGAGTGCCGCATGCAGAGTTACGACCCCACTGCTTTTAGGGCGATGGGTCTGTGTAACAAATGCAATGCGATCTCTGTGCTAACGGAGAGGCTGATCGAGCTGGAGGCTCTGGTTAAAAGTGCTAGCGGTGGTGCGGCTAGTTTGGCTGGCTCGCCCACCGCTCGCACCCGGACACAGGGACGCCACCGTCAGCCGCGGACCGCGGCTGATCGGGGTCCCCACGAATCAGATCGTGACGGCGGCTGGGTGACTGTTACTGGAAGGAAGCGTAGTCATACACATAAGCACACGGGACACCAACCACTCCACGTTTCAAGCAGCTTTTCCCCTCGCCATACAAACGGCCGCGGGTCGACAAGACAGTCAAGACTACAACTCTGGTTATTGGTAGTTCTATAGCAGGGGTTTTCAACCTTTTTGACACCAGGGACCACCATTTATTCAGCATTTGAGCCACGGACCACCATTTGATGACATTTTTTGGTTTCGTTCACAATTCCAGGCTGAATTTTGCAAACAAAACAGTGTAGACTTCTTAATTATATAGTGCTGCTAATTCAGAAGAATATTTTTAACTCGAGAGTGTAAAAATGAAACCAAATGGACCCGCAAGGGTCCATTTGGTTTCATTTTTACATTCTCAAGAGTTACATCTAGTTAACCAACTTTCCATCATTGAGCCTGGGGACCACCTGGAACCTTCTCAAGGACCACTGGTGGTCCCCGGACCACCTGTTGAAAACCCCTGTTCTATAGTAAGAAACGCTTTGAGGGGAAAACTGGTCTGATAGGGAGAGACATCCAACTTGGGACGGTGCGAGGCTCATCTCTAGAAACATGGACAAATCTATAAACAAGACAAATCTATAAATAAAGCATGACAACCCAGAGTTGAGACCAGAAAGCAGGGTTGCGGTCCTACACTACCCTGTGCTTCCTCTAGTGCAGCTCCCATTTCGGAGCGGAGGGACGGAGCAGAGAGTGGGAGCTAGAAGAACATTAGTTAGTCTCTATAAAAGTATTATTGTCGCACCTCGATCGCAACGCGTGTGTGCGTATGCACCAACGCACATGTGATCTTGAAGATCATGACAACTAAGCAGCTGATCGCTGCCAAATATAATTTAATTGTATTGTATTTGGATAGGCTATCCTACTACTATGCTATGCTATGCTACTGTGGATAACTTTAGCCGGAAGCTGAGCGTTGGCCGAGCGTACCACTGTATACGTCACCCGAAGGCGCGTTCGGCTCTTTCCCCGAATGCAACCTTTTCAGGGAAGCAGGGGGGGGCGCTCAACTTCTTTCTTCAACTCTGCCTATATATTGTATTTTTTCTGAAACGACTTTTTTTCTGGACATCTTTAGGGGGTCATTGATAGATATGCGTCATTAGTTTTTAAAGGAAATATCCGTGATACCTACTCTTTAAGTGTGAATAATTTAGGGTACAGTACAGAAAACATATCAGGATATGGTGAGCTGTTGAACACATTACATCATTTATATGCATAGGCCTACAGGCACAAATGCAAAACTCACTGTGTAGCAAAGGTCAATCCCAAATGATTCGATATTTTTTATGGTTCATGTCAGCATGCCTGTGTCGCGCTGAGTGCAAGATAAGGCCCTAGTATAGTATCTAAAATCCCCGTTAACATACTTCATAACAGACTTCACTACAGCACATGCTGTATTTTAATTTTGTTCAATGCCATACATCAGTTACTGTATGTGTATACTTTTGCTCTATATTTGTTCATTTTCACATACAAAAATACCCTGTTGGCCTGAATAGGGATCTTTTTCCAATGGAATTATCCTAAAAATGGGGTCATAATATTCAGCTGCTATATTTATTTGACATTCAATGTTCTTTTTCTACAAATGAGTCTAGGAGTTGTCTTATTTTCGGGACAATATGGTATTTAGGTTTAGAAAAACCTTCCCAGACCATGCATGGCATCAACATGGGGAGCAATTTGGCGTTCAGGGTCTTGCCCAAGGACACTTCCACATGTAGACAGGAGGAGCCAGGATTTGAACCGCTGACCCAAGGATAATTTGATGATCTGTTCTACCTCCTCCTAAGCCAGTGGTTTTCAACCAGTGGCCCGGGGACCACCAGTGGTCCTTGAGAGGGTTCCAGGTACTCCCCAGCTAAGCTGAATAACCAGATGAAAAGTTGGTTAGCCAGATGGAACTCTTGAGAGCGTAAAAATGAAACCAAATGGAGCCGCAAGGGTCCATTTGTTTACACTCTCAAGAGTTAAAATATTCATCTAATTTAGCCCCATTTAATTAAGAATTCTACACATTTAGATTTGTTGTAAGTTTGCCTGTTTTGTTTGCAAAAATCCAAAAAGAAATCTTTAGTTTTGGGTCTGTGGGGCTGAAAATGTCGTCAAATGATGGTCCGTATCTCAAATAAATAGTGGGTCCTGGTCAGGTTTGGAAAAGGTTGAAAACCCAGTGTACTAAGCCAGTCGCCCTTTACATTTACAAACACGTTTCCACTCTCCACCAAGATTCTGCAACCTTACGGGTCCTCACTAACAGGTAGCTGCACACCTCTGTTCTATGAATACCATATACTAAAATATGCATGGGTCTGCACTCTGCAGCTACTTTGGAGAAATTGTACAGTCATGCGTTCTGCTCTTGGAATATAAACATGGTCATAATGAAACACCACTGACCCCTTGCTGTCTCCCCACCTGGCAACTCAACATGTCTGTGACAGACTGACCGTCTATCCATCTGTCTGTCTGCTCTTCTTTTATCTAGATCAGTATTTTTTCAACCACCGGTCTGGGGACCCACCAGTGGTCCCTGAGAGGATTTGGAAAACCAAATAGACCCTTATAGAGGTGCAACTCTTGAGAGTTAAAATATATATTTAAACATCTGGATTACTTGATTTTCAAGAATCTACAGTAGAAGATAATGTAGGGGAGCAGTTATTTTGATCAACGTTTTGCCTGTTATCTCTCCTAAATTGTGGACACAAACTTGAAAATCCTTACTCAGCATCAAATGGTGGGCCATTGCAGAATGAGACTGTTGAGATCCGATCTGCATAAATGTTCATTTGCATGGAGAGCATTATTCATCATCTTTTTTTTTTTTTAAATCACAAAATATGCGTTTGTTGTGCTACACCAGCGTTGTGGCTGCCTGGTGATTTCTAGGAATACAAAATTGCAGATGACACTGAAAGCTAAGCAAAAAAAGAATAGTCCTTCATGTCCCTTATGTTCAAGCCCGGGATGCTGTCAAATTGTTTTTGTTTAAACCACAACAATGCATTGAGCCATCCACTGGCAACATGGCATGACATTCAAGGAAATGAAACATAATCCTCTGCTTTGCAAAACTGTCACTACTGATCTCCACTTATCTCCAGGTTGCTGAGAGCTATTTGCATGTATCCAAAGCTGCCCCCTGACAACTACTGTAGCACTACAGAGACTGTAAGAAAAAAAAGACATGAGGCTGGCTACAGGTGGGAGACAGCCCAGGAGGGGGGTTCTTCCCTTCCATCAGAGCTCTCTGGTGTCAGACAGTCTATTAGTGTAAGTACATCACAGCATGTTTTAGTTACAACAACAACAACAACAACAACAACAGACGGCTAATGGAAGGAAGAGCATGGTTAGATCTCTACCGTTTGTTTCCTGTTAAACGCATTCAATGCAAAACTGTTCACTCAGACATAAACCTGATCATAGTATTCAATATACTGATTACAGTATATTCAATATAGACTACTGGCAGTAATATCAGACTCAGCACAAATATAGGCTGCACAACGAGCCGAAATAAATCAGATATACGACTACGATCAGAGCAATCCAAAACGATATTTCGGTGGCCATCAACATGGTAAGTTCAGCATTGCCTCTGCTCTGATAAACATATGGTAGCTTATGAACATGCACTGATGCACGGATACAGTAGCCTACTACAGGAGATCCTCCAGGTGCAGTCAGACCCGGCTTAAAATGATGGCAACAAGACAGACCATTTGGAGGATTGTGTGTGAATGAAATTTAAGTAATTTTCTCTCTAGGTGCGTTGAAAGGGGAAAAAGAATCAGCCCTTACCATTGTTGCAGTACTGTAGCAGCAGCTGAGTGCTGTCATACAGGCTGCCCGTACATGAAGCTATCCTCTCCGACATCCTCTCCTCCTCCTCGTATCTCGTGGCTCTCCTGTACGTAGACGTGGCTACAGGTACAGGTAGACTGCTGCGTCCTAATCCGGAGCAGTCCGTATCTTGTCTTGGTGGTGGTTATTATTTACCTTTTTGGCTAGATCGCTCCCCTCTCTCCCCAGTCCTCTCCTCCACATTCACAAACCCAAGCCTCCCCCCTTCTGTTTTCGTTGCGTCCTCTCTCAGTACTCCTCTCCTCTTCTCTCTGCTCTGGTCATATGGCGAATACAGTCTGTCTACTCCGCTTACCGCTGTTACTATAGCAACAGCCTCTCCGGAGCTGCCACTGGTTGGTCAGTCGTCGTTTGAAATTCCGTATAATAAAAAAGAAAGCAAAAAAAAAAAACTGCTGTTAGTCTAGGATGTCTATATTCACATTTAAAGATCTAAAAATCTGTGCTTCCATCTATAAAAACAAACTAAAAACTCAGGGTGCACTGTAGATAGGCCTACAGTACACTACACTACACTCACATCAATGAGAGTTGTTGCTTTCCCTTGTTTGCTGTAGACATACTAGTCTGCTGCTACACAGCTGAATAATTGATTGTGGAAAGGTATAGGAGTACGACACCTGTCGCACGTGTTCCCAATTGAGAGAATCAATATCACGTGCCTTTGCCACACACGAATACCCTGGTCGAGTGGGCGCAGTGGAGATGTAGGCACACACATTTCTAGCAAAGTGATTCCTATCGCCCCCTCCTTATTAGGGCCCGAGCACTGCAAAGCAAGTGCGAAGCCCTATTGATTCCGCAATGTTTCTTATTATTATTATTCTTAACCGAAGTAAATCGCGTTTTTCGGCCGCATAACGTACACGAAAAGTTGTGAAAGTTGGCACGCACGTTCCTAGTGGCGTAAATTTACGTATGGTAAAATTGTTAAAAGTGGGCGTGGCCTAAGTGTGCAACAGCGCCCCCTAGAAAACTTCGTGCCTCAAGCCCCAATATACGGTTTGACGTACATCAACGAAAATCGGCACGCACCTGTATCATGTCGCAACTTAAAAAAAAGTCTCTTGGTGCCGTGTCCGAAACCAAACAGGAAGTCGGTTATTTCAAAATAAAGGCTGTGTTTTGGTGCAATTTAGGCCATTTCCACATGTCGCATTTTGGCCAACTCGTCGGAGCGGGGGGGTCCGTTCGGAAAAAAAAATCGCTCGGCAAGCAGAAAAGACGTTGACGATGAAAAGTTATTAAAATCGCGAGTTTTCGTAAAACGGCGCCACCGTGGCGGAGCGCCAAACTTCGCCGCCAAACAGGAAGTGGTACTTGCACCTGATTGGTCGATACTATTTTCTGCCATAACTCCTCAATGCTATGTCATAGAGACATATGGGTGGTAGCAATGGACTCGGCAATGAGTCCGTGACGCGTCCCTGACGTTGATTGGTGTAACTTAGCCCCGCCCCCTCCTGTGATTGGTCGATACTATTTCCTGCCATAACTCCTCAATGCTATGTCATAGAGACATATGGGTGGTAGCAATGGACTGGGTAATGAGTCCCTGACGCGTCCCTGACGTTGATTGGTGTAACTTAGCCCCGCCCCCTCACCTGATTGGTCAATACTATTTCCTGCCATAACTCCTCAATGCTATGTCATAGAGACATATGGGTGGTATCATTGGACTATGTTTTGGCTCCTTGTGACTTAGCCGCGTCCCCTTTTCTGATTGGCCGATATTTGCCCGAAACTTGCACGATCGAGGGCCCGTAAATCGCTGCTTGCAGCTTTAATTATTCTTTCTTTCTTTTTCTTACCCGAAATAAATCGCGTTTTTCGGCCGCATAACTTACTCGAAAAGTTGCGAAAATTGGCACGCACGTTCCTAGTGGCGAAAAATTTCGTATTTCAAAATTGTTAAAAGTGGGCGTGGCCTAATTGTGCAACAGCGCCCCCTAGAAAACTTCGTGCCTCGAGCCCCACCATACGGTTTGACGTAAATCCACGAAAATCGGCACGCACCTGTATCATGTCGCAACTTAAAAAAAAGTCTCTTGGTGCCGCGTCCGAAACTGAACAGGAAGTCAGTTATTTCAAAATAAAGGCTGCGTTTTGGTGCAATTTAGGCCATTTCCACATGTCGCATTTTGGCGAACTCGTCGGAGCAGGGGGGTCCGTTCGGAAAAAAAATCGCTCGGCAAGCAAAAAAGACGTTGGCGATGAAAAGCTATTAAAATCGTGAGTTTTTGTAAAACGGTGCCACCGTGGCGGAGCGCCAAACTTCGCCGCCAAACAGGAAGTGGTACTTGCACCTGATTGGTCGATACTATTTTCTGCCATAACTCCTCAATGCTATGTCATAGAGACATATGGGTGGCAGCATTGGACTGGGTAATGAGTCCCTGACGCGTCCCTGACGTTGATTGGTGTAACTTAGCCCCGCCCCCTCCTCTGATTGGTCGATACTATTTTCTGCCATAACTCCTCAATGCTATGTCATAGAGACATAATGGTGGTATCATTGGACTCTGTTTTGGGTCCTTGTGACGTAGCCGCGTCCCCTTTTCTGATTGGCCGATATTTGCCCGAAACTTGCACGATCGAGGGCCCGTTAATCGCTGCTTGCAGCTTCCTAATTATTAATTATAATCTATGTTAGTAGCCTATTGTGTTTGTTGAGTCTGTTGACCCGAGTTGGCATCTTTATACAACTGATTTTTGAAACGTTTTTGGGGAAATGAGGCGAACTGCACTGGTGTGGCATTGCCCAGAGCACCGCATAGGCTAGCCCCAAGGGAACGGATTGGGGCTACGCATAGGCCTACAATTCATATGTTCAGCAAGTGTCTGCTGATGGACACTAGATGGCGTCCAAACAGCAGCAAAAGGACTGCTTCACAACCTAGCCGCCTACTTCCAGAGTCATGGACCCTTGGACAAAACGTCGTTGAAAACAATGTATTTCCAACTGCATTCCAGGCAACATGAACAGCGCTCGAGCGCTCAGTTGCCGACCCCTCGATGTCGCAACTCTATTAGATGGCTCTGCTTACTTTAGCGCAGCGGCTTCCATTGTTGTTGTCATAGCAACTGTATGTTGACGGAAATTGTTAAGTTCACACTCTAGACTCTGGCAACAGGGAAAAAACGCATAGGACTACAGCAAGATGAAACTCCGACGATTCCTTCTTAGATATTATCCACCAGGTAATATATTATTACATTTTCTGTTTTCTGCTGAGGGCTTTGATCGATTGATTGAAAATGTTATTTCACAATGCAGAATGCATGATGGCAAGGCAATGCAATACAAAAACTATACTACCGGTATGTGGGCAAAACCATGAAGAGCACAATATCTTGTTTACAACATCATAACAATAAAAGACATACAAATCATATAAATTACATAAGATAAGCATATCTCTTTAGTTGTTTCTTGAATATTAGCAAGAATAATGAGAGCTGCATTCTATAGAATTCCACAAATGAGGGCCTTTACATCTGATGAATGATTGATCTTTGCCTTGTTGGGGATGAGAAGTGAATGTCAAAATAAACATGAAAAGTAAATGAATCATTTGTCAATAATGAATATTTACCAAATCATCCTCAGAAACCTTTTTTTTGGATGACCACTGATTTATTGAGATAATGTTGAATATGTCGCAGCCTGAACAGTGCACGTGTTGTCCTTCTGCTAATGTTTGATGCCACGTTTATGGGTTTTTGGGTTTTCAGGTATCATACTGGAATATGAGAAACGAGGGGAACTGAGAACCAAATCAATTGACCTTTTGGATTTGTCTCCGGAGTAAGTGTAGTTATGCTGTTTGATCTTTCCAAATTATGTGTGTTCTGACCAAGTTTTCAGATCAACAGTTTATATAATTATTGTTTACTGGTTTATTATTGCATTCACTATGGCAACCTGCAAGTCCCATCAGTTCCATATTAGATTTCGATACCTAGGGTGCCAAATTGATTTATATTTGTATTAATATATCGTGATTCGATATTGCGTTTTGCTTTTTTTTTTTTTTTTTTTTTTTTTTACAAAGTTACTTACCGGTACTAGCACATTTTAAAGCCTTCAAAACAATAGACCATGAAAAGTTCAACGAAACACTTCAATGCAGCCAGATTACGTTATGCAATTAATAAATATATAGCCTAATATTAAAAAAAAAAAGATTCTGAAGTGGGCGATTCGACATTGATATTGATATCATGGCTTTAATAGAGGCAACTTTAGTGTGTACAAACACTGCTAGAGACTGATTTGCTGTGATCGGCTAAAACGCTGCCTCACCTCACACAACAACCCCTCGCCCACCTCCCAAATTAGCAACGCCTTTCCTGAGCCTGATGAATGTTTTGTTTTCATGATTTGTTGACAATAACTAAGTTCTGGACCGTTTGTAGGACAGAGCAAGTGTCTGTCTGTAAGCAAGAACAAGCGATGTTGAGGGGAAAAGGCAAACAAGCTATATATCTATTTTGATTCGCCTCCATTACTTAAAAAAATGCAATACATTGATATATTGATTGTTTTTCTCACGACCCCTAATCTATATTTGGTAATGGTAATGCCTTGTGTTGCCTTGTGACATCACAATTATCATAAGTCTACTCTTCAACTGGGTGAGAAACAGGGTCGGATTGACCATTGGGTCTACAGGGAGGTCTCCCGGTGTGGGCCACGACCCTTAGGGGGCCGGTGGTATCACCGTATGGTTAAAAGCACTCGTTCTCAACCTTTTTGATCCCAGGGCCCACTATTCATTCAGAATTTTGAGCCACGGACCACCATTTGATGACATTTTAGCCCCAACAGACCCCAAAACAAAAGATTTATTTTGCTTTTTGGTCCACAATACCAGGCTGGATTTGGGAAACAAAACAGTCAAACATACAGATCAAAATGAGCATCAAACTTCTACATTCTCTAAGACTTGACCAATTTAGATGAATATTTTAACTCTTGAGAGCGTAAACATGAAACCAAATGGACCTGCAAGGGTCCATTTGGTTTCATGTTTACGCTCTCAATCTGGTTAACCAACTATACCAGGTAGAATAGCTCCATCACGCACTGGTTGTGGTGGGTCGGTCTGGGCCAAATCACACAAAAAAATGTCCGGGCCGATTATTATTATTATTTTTTTGTCCAGTCCACCACTGGTGAGAAATGAATAATTGTCTCCCTAACGTGCGATACACAGCACAGACCCAGAACAGTTGGTGGCAGAGATCCAGACCTCAGAGCCTCTGATCACTGAGTCCAGGGTGGAGCAGGTCAAACAGCTGGTCCTCAGACTGCAGCAGAAACAGGCCCAGCAGGAACACCACCCCTTCTACCTCTTCAAGGTCAGAGAAAGACACACACACTCTCTCACATGCATACATGCACGCCCGCACACCAGGGGCGGATCTAGGCATGGGCATGGGGGGGGGGGGGGGGGGGCAATGCCCCCATAAATACCTAGTCTGCCCCCCCAAACACGATGCCATGCAAAACAACCCAAGATATTTCAAATTAAAGTGCTTATATTTAAAATGATTTGAAACACTACTACTGCTACTAACTACAATTTTGGCACCACTAAACCAACAGCATTTCATCATTGAACAACAACAGAAAACTCTCTGAGTCAGACCTTTAGCTTTATGCATTCTGCGTGTCTGTTGCAACTTCAACAACAACTGATGTTATTTTTGATGCTTTACTTGACTAATAAAAGTCCTGTAACCGATAATGGTATGGGTGCGACTTCAGCGCCCGTGGCGTGAAGCGACACGGGCGATGAAGCCGCCCCCATACCATTTTCTCTTGCCCCTTCATGTTACATCCGCTCCTGCCGCACACACATACACACATATACATATCACAGGCGTTTTCAACCTTTTTCATACCAGGGCCCACTATTTATTCAGCATTTCTTTTGCTTTTGTCCACAATTCCAGGCTGGATTTGGGAAACAAAGCAGCCAAACATACAGATAAAAAATGACCATTACTCTTCAACATTCTCCAGTTGTGTAGACTTGGGCTAATTCACATGATGTGAATTTTAATTCTTGAGTGTCTTAAGAGGTTAACCAACTTTCCATCATTTAGCTTGGGGACCACCTGGAACTCTCAGGCAACACAGGTGGCCCCCGGACCACCGGTTGAAAACCCCTGACCTCTCAGTCACAGAATCTCCTCTCGAGAGCCAGAGAAATAAATTTGTGACTGCGGCAGACGTCACGACAGTTGGCAAACTATGATGAATGTTCCCTAAACCTAACCCTAACCCCAAATCTAAAACAGTAAAACCTATGCCTGACCTTAAACTCAACCGTTATGCCAACAGTTGCAACAGTTTTGAAACTGCCACAACAGTCATGAAGCTTCTGCGTCCATTATGCAAAACGGTTGTGACGGTTATGAACAACGGTTGTTGCCATTTTGGCCAACAGTCGAGTCAGATTTGTACCTGACCGTGGCGGTTTAGGCCAAAGGCCAAGACAGATTTAGATCTGCTGTGACAGATTTATAACCAATGCCTGCCACAGTTGCACATTTATTTTGCCCCTCCTGACACAGACCTATCAGACACACAACCATTTCTTCCTGTTCAGGATCAGACAAACACAACACCACCACCTATTGCAAGTCTGATTGTGTGCAACAAACCCTCCTGCCCTCCTGAGCCCTCAGATCTGACACACACAGCCTTGCACTAATTACACCCTCTGAGGTTACTATTTTGACTAGCAATAACAACATGGACACCAAGTATACCGTATTTTCCGGACTATAAGGCGCACCTAAAAGCCTTTAATTTTCTAAAAAATCCACACTGCGTCTTATAATCCAGTGCGCCTTATATATGGATTGTTTGACTGAAGTAGCTTCTATTCTATGTAAACTGTAGTAGCTTCTATTCCCTGCGCCTTATAATCAGGTGCGCCTTATATATGAAAACAGTTCTAACAGGTGCGCCTTATAATCCAGTGCGCCTTATAGTCCAGTGCGCCTTATAGTGCGGAAAATACGGTAATCATTTTGAGTTTGATTACAGAACTACATTCACTACTTCAAAGGGACACTAGAGAGCAGCATTGGACAGTGTGTGTTTGTTGCCTGTTTATCAAAGTCAGAGGATGTTGTTTTGCATTTCAGTATAATGCATTTAGATTGCTCAAAGATTATGCCATATGACATTTGTAATTAATTGATACGGCCACAGTTGACATTTTCTAATATTCCTTCTCCGGTCTGGTTTTGCTTCAGGTACTGCAGACACATTTACTGCCACTGACTAATGTTGCCTTCAACAAATCAGGTTCCAGGTAGGTTGGTCTGAAACACACACCTACTGCAATGTAGACATTCACGTTGGAATGTACGGTTGACTTGGTGAAGTATTGTGAAGTGGCATTGGACTCAAGTATTAAGTAAAATCACACCCATGTGACGTAAGGGGCACTCTAATCATGACATAACATACCGATTTGCATAGACAGATTGGGGAAAACGTTCTCCATTCATTGTCAAAGGCATTTCAGGTTTGTGTTAAGACAAAACTCCATCTCTATTCTAGTTATAGAGGGCAAGTATAATGTATTTATCCATAGGGTTCCTTTTAAGTAAATGTACAGTACTTGCACTCTATTGCAGAAACCCCCAGGCATTTGCATTATGCTAGGGAGGTAAACAGACTCTCTCTCTGTCATTGCAGTTTCATAACGGGGAGCTATGACCGGACATGCAGGATGTGGGACACAGCATCGGGCAAAGAGCTGCACGTTCTGGAGGGTCACAGGAATGTGGTCTATGCCATTTCATTCAACAACCCCTATGGGTAGAGAGAATTATTATACTTCACTTTCCTTTTGACAGTCTGTCAATGTGTGTTGTTTGAAAGGGCCTTTTAAAGTAGAATTCCATCCCTCTTACCTAAGAAAGCCTCCTGGGCCTTGCCATCATTTCCATTATGTTCCCTTTCTTCTCGAAAACTCGCTCAGAGACAAGATCGCCACGGGTTCCTTCGACAAGACCTGCAAACTTTGGAGTGCAGAGACCGGGAAATGTTTTCATACGTTCCGAGGACACACTGCGGAGATAGTAAGTATATGGTAACAGAGTGCACAACATTAACAGTATCAGCTTTCATTTGGAGGAGAATGAATCATAATTCATAAGTAAAGCCCTGGTTGATTTTGTGACCCAGTCCCAGAGCACCTATAAGTGTAGTGTTGTAATCCAGACCACCACAAGTGCGTCCCCATCCGAGTTCAAGATGGATGTATGGGCCACACTCGAGCAGGCCCGGATGTAACATTTCCCAATTGGGGGGCAGGCGGAAATGGTATGAGGGCGGCTTTATCTTCATGAAGGCACCCTCATACCATTTTCATGTATATTCTTTAGTTCGGTGACCCACAAGATTTATATCAGGACTTAGGCAAGTAAGGATCAATAACATCAATTGTTGTTGAAGTTTCACCAGACATGCAGCATTCATAAAGCTAAAGGTCTGACTCAGAGAGTTTTCTGTTTTCAATGGTGAAATGGGGTTAGGGTTGTAGTTATTAGCAGCAGTTGTGTTTCAAATCATTCTAAATATAAGCACTTTATTTTGAAACATCTTTGAAATTCGAGTTGTTTTGCATGCTACCATGTTTGGTGGGGCAGTTAGGGCATCTAGGGGGGATCCGGCCCTGCACTCAAGTCCGAGTCCAGACGTAACCAAGACCATTCTTTGTTTTTCTTCTCGTTTGGTAGGTAGAAAACAAGAGTAGGAAGGTCTGATGTCTATAAGCACCAGACAGCACTCTTATAAAGGGCAATGGGCTCCTCATAACTTGAGCATAATCGAGTGCCGTGCAAAGTTTAGTTGCACCAAGCCTCTCTGTCTGTAGAACATTGATGTGTAATCCACTTATAACTAAGGAACCGTTCGCTCCCACCAACTTCAAGTTCTGTGGGCAGACAGAGACAAATTCAAGTCAAGTTAAAAGGGGCACCCATTTTCAACATGTCATTAATATACATTAGAGATGTTGTGTGGACATGATAAAAATGTCCCCCCCATTCTGTGTTTCCTAGAAATGGAGGTCTAAAAAAACACTAACATGGTGAAACACAACTTGATGATGTCATCAAGTTGTGTTGTTCACCATGTTAATGATTTCTCTTTCAGATCCTTGTTTCCTGGGAGGGCACAAATGCGGGTACATTTGTATCCTCTCAGGAAAATGTTTAAAATGGGTGGAAATCCCCTTTAAAGGGATAGTTCAAGGGATAGTTAACTGAACTATACAGTGATATTAATTGAGTGCCAGAGTCCCATGGTGGGAGTTCTGCTGTGGTTTTGGTGGATATATACTGTAAGTGGTTCTGTGGGGGTCCCTGGGGCCACAGAGTAGAAATAAATTAAACCATAAAACTAGCGTAATTTGTTTTGTTGAATTATTTCCAAATTATTATTAATTACCCCCCCCCCCCACACACACACACACACACACGCATCACATGGGACTACTTTTCAGGTGTAGTGATAGTGATATGGACATAGTGATAGTGATATGGACACAAAAGACATTCTTCCCTATGATAGAGGCATCAAAAATGAACGAATGATGGGCTGATATTTTAGAAATGGGTCAACAATAGAAATTAAGTTTGTTTTTTCATGGATTGATTTACTTTTACTGCGTGGCACTAAAAGTAGTAATACAGTTGACACCACTATTAAGGGCAAGTATTTCATATAACTTAAGTTCCAAAAATCTGAACTATCCGATTCAGATTCAGATACCTTTATTTGCCATTGTGTAAACACATAGGAATTTGTTTTGACGTAAACATGAGTGCATTCGATTCTTTTTTCACAGAAACAACACAACAAGACAACACTGTGCAATGAATATAAATACAGTATAAAGTGCAGTCTTGCGCCCTTTAAGGCGCAAGACCAAGGCTAAATGAAAAGCTGGACTCAAATCCAGACTTGAGACGGTCAAGTAGGAGGACTGGAGTACTACAACACTACGTGTGTGTGTGTGTGTGTGTGTGTGTGTGTGTGTGTGTGTGTGTGTGTGTGTGTGTGTGTTAGGTGTGCCTAGCATTCAACCCTCAGAGCACCTTGGTGGCGACTGGCAGCATGGACACTACTGCCAAGCTGTGGGACGTAGAGACTGGCATGGAGGTGGCCACCCTCATGGTGAGCATGCTTTGGCTAACCTGCGTATTGCTATGTCAGTGGTTTAAACTATTTCACATCGAAGACCCCCCTCCCCCCTGAAAATAAAAGGGTTTGTGACATCAAAAACACTTCTTTGTTCTTGGATATTCAATGGTTTCTCTCTTTTCTGGACTTTTGTGAATATTATGGTAAAACGGCTTGTCACAATCTGCCAAAGTGTGTTCCCCGCCTGTGTGGTTTTTTCTTGCTTTGTCAGAATGCAAAAAACAGAGACCAAAAAACACACACAGAAAAAAACCCATCCAAAGCAACATACCAGCATGAATACTACCACATCATCAGTGTCAGAAGAACCATTAACAGCAGTGTTGTTTTCTAGAGCACAGCTGGAAGTGCTCCTGTAACTAGTTGGGGGATTATTAATTCATTGATGAGCTGCTGCTGCATGGCCTCACCTGCGTTGCAAACCACTTCTTCTGACTTCTCATCCCCCCCATTTTCTGATGGGAACTAAAATGCATATCTAACATGTTCACACGGCGATCATAAAGCTATACTCTGAGGGGAACTCAGGAGGCTTTCTTTGAAGTGATGACAGCATGAGGAAACAGCTGGGGCTGGCTGAGTAGTAGAGAGAGAAATGATCAGAGCATGCTCAGAGCAGTGGCGATTTTAGGGAGGTGCCAGAGCACTTGCCCCCACCCGGTGGCAATCATAATACAAAATTTATATTTTTCATTCCATTCATGCTTTGTAATGACTACTTGCCACATGACCTGGCTGACATTGACATGAAATTGTCGTTTGAAGTTGAGTTTAATCTCTCTGACCCCAAAAAATATGGATGTTCCATTTCATTTTACGCTCTCAAGAGTTACCCCCCTGTCTGTCTCTCTCTCTCCCTCTCTCCCCAGGGCCACACTGCAGAGGTAATCGCGTTGTCTTTTAACACAGTGGGTGACCAGCTGGTGACCGGCTCCTTTGACCACACCGTGTCTCTGTGGCACGTCGCCTCAGGGAGGTCAGACACCGCCTTCACTTCAACACACACTGCATGGGCGCGTCAGAGAGAGAGAGAGAGAGAGAGAGAGAGAGAGAGTAAAATAATATGGTCCCCACTCATACATGAAATTGATGTATCCTCCACATTCACCCATTCTAGTGTAGCTCTTTGGAGCTGTTGACTACAAGTGCCGTTGAAAACGGTGCCTGGGAGAGCAGTCAAGGGGTTAAGTGACTTGCTCAGGGACACGGCTGTGTGTGTGTGTGTTTGTGTGTGTGTGCGCATGTGTGTCACTGTCAGTGTTGTTTCCGTCGACTAAGACTAAAGACTAAGTCAACTAATGTTTTTGATATTTAGTCGCCTAAGACTCAACTACGAGAAATTAATTTAAAAAGACTAAAAGGGACTAAAAGACTAAATGTGTGTTTTCAAAAGACTAAGACTAATGGAAATAGGTATTTTTATCTTCTTTTTTCTTTCTTTTCAAGTACTTGAACAAAAGTATATGAGCATTCTTACAGTAATTTTTTGATACTAATAAATAAAACGAGACATGTTTAAAATTAAAAACTAAATCTCTATTGCATATATAAACCCACAATTTATTTACTTCAAAGTATTTATACAAGACTAAAATATGTAAAGAAAGACTAAGACTAAACTAATAAGACTAAGACAAGACTAGGACTAAATCATTTTTAATATTTCTTCGACTAAGACTAGACTAACAAAATGGATTTCTAAAGACATGAGACTAAAAGACTAAATGTGTGTTATTGAAAAGACTAAGAGACTAAAACAAAATATTCCAAAAAAAAAATCCCAACACTGTGTGCGTGTGTGTGTGTCGATAAGAACCTTGTTGTTCAGCATGAGTGCGTCATGACAGACAAGCAAACAATTCTACGACAATAGCCAGTCTAAATCATGGCGTTGCCAGGCTTGTCAATCAGCCAACTCGCTCGCTATTTGATGTACCATATAATGAGGTACATACTGGTCCTACTGTCAGTTTACATGTGTGTGGTTGTGTTTGTGTGCATCTCAGACGTGTTCGCACCCTGACGGGCCACAGGGGGGAGATCACCAACGTTCAGTGGAACTGGGACTGTTCCCTCATCGTCAGCGGTTCCATGGATAAAACCTGCAAGGTGACCTCTTTAGCAATATACTATATACAAAATAAAAAATCTACAGCTGATTGTACATTGATTGTACATTTTTTGTAGTGAAAATTTAAATTGTCCCACTTGCCCTGGTCAAATTTGTGACACAAATTATGGTGAAGTGTGTGAAGTGTATAATGTTCCAATGGTAAGAGAGGCAACTTTTTAGCCAAAAATCAAAATAGATGCATAGCTATATTTTTTGCCCTATATGTTGCTTCTACTTTGATGCTGCAGCTGTTTCCCTGCAGACAGATACTTACTTTGTCCTGCAGACAGTCCAGAACTTTGCCAACAGATTTAAACAAATCTCTTACAAACACAGTGTTTGTACACACTAATGTTCCCTCCATTGCCTTTAATTGCAATTGTAATTTACAATTCTTAATGGTGGTGCCAGCACTACCCCTAATTTTTAGCCCCCTTCCTCTGAAAATTGTGCTTCACTAACCACTTGGAATCTGCCTTCCCAATATTGGGATATGTACTGTACTGTATGTCTTGCAAATAGCCAATCTACAACTAAAGCTCCACAACACGTTGGATGACAAATTACATATACTGCACAGCACTTAAGAAGTTATGGATCTGCCACTCTCTCAACAGTATTCCTATAAGCTCCCACAAAACAACAACATACACGTGCATTCGCCAAGCATTGTTGTCTGCCAAAGCATTACTAGCGGCCTGAATGCATTGTACGCGTTGGCAGGCAGTGTTAGTCTAGTCGTTGAATATTCAGGAATAAACAGCGCTCCTAGTTTCAGTTTGTTGCTCATCCAGAAGAATTTCAATGACAAAAACACGCCTCGAATCCTAGCGGTGATTATGCAGAGATGTGTCATGTTTCGCAAGCCATAATTATTCATGTCTCTGGCTCGGCTCAGCGCGTCTCCCTGGGCTGTGTTAGCAGGTAGACTGACACCACTAACAGGTACAGGCTGGTGTGTGCGCTGTGTGGTCTGTCTGCTGCTCTTGCCGTGTTGCCGTAGGCGTATTGTATGCACCTGATCTAAGCCTTGACAACCTCGCAGGCGTATGTATGCAAAGGCATTATACGCAAATAATACAATAACAGATAAGATTATGTAGACATGCTGGAGGACTCTATACACTCTATAGTGTATAGTTTCATTGTACGGATATTCTAATCTAGACTACTGTTTAGGCCAGTGGTTTTCAAGAGGATGTCTGGGGACCACCAGTGGTCCTTGAGGTGGTTCCAGGTGGTCCCCAGCTAAATGATAGAGCTCTTCGATAGTATAAAAATGAAACCATTTCATGTCTACACTGTCAAGAGTTAAAATATCCATCATCTGAATTAGCCCAAGTCTACACAGCTAGAGAATGTAGTATGATTAATGTTTGACTCTTTTGTTTCCCAAATCCAGCCTGGAATTGTGGACAAAAGCAAAATAAATCTTTAGTTTTCTTATCAAATGGTGGTCTGGCAGACAAAGCAAGTGTCTGTCTGCAGAGAAACAGCTGCAGCATCAAAGTAGAAGCAAAAGCAAAAAAAAGTATAGTAATATAGTAATAGATCCATTTTGAGGCATTGCCTATTACCTCTAATAGACAAAATACCATGACTCTCCCTCACTCATACATTTTTTTTTTTACATAGCTTCATGTTTTCCAATTACTGTACTCTGGGGCTCACTTGCAGTATCCTCAGAGCCGTGCGTGTTTTGTGTTCTGCATTGTAGGTGTGGGACGCCACATATGGGAAGTGTGCGGCCACCCTATCTGGACACGAAGGAGAGGTGTTGGACGTCTGCTTTGACTCCACCGGTCAGCTCATAGCGACCGCCTCTGCTGATGGTGAGACCTTAAATACTACACCGCACTACAATAGTACAGGCAATCTAAGAAAAAAAGGGGGTAACCTCAAACAAATTGCAACAGAAACTCTTCCACCTATTTTTGTTTCCTTAATATGTTAGGAATAACATATCAAAAGTAGGGGAACATAGTGAAAAATGCTGAAATAGATGATGTCACAATTTCCGATTTTCGCCTATTTAAAAATTAGATTTATGTATGTTTTCTTAGCTTGTGTCTAAAGAAAATGTTCAATACTTTGCAGAATTACATAGAAACTATGTCTGATTCAGTGAAATGATTGTTCAAGAGTTTTTTTCATTTATTGCAAAAGGAAAATCTTAATATTAATGCATTTTGTGAGCTAATAAGGGACAAATTTCGTATAGATTATAAAATCAAAAAAATGGTTGCAATAGGGCAAAACAAGTTGCAACAGAAACCCTTTAACTTGTTTTTGTTTCCTTAATATGTTAGGAATAACATATCAAAAGTCCTAAGAAATCCAAGTAGGGAAACATAGTAAAAAATGCTGAAATAGATGATGTCACAATTTCCGATTTTTGCCCATGTTAAAACAGATTTATGGAGGTCTTCTTAGCTTGTGTCCAGTGAAAAGGTTTAATAATTTGCAGAATTACATAGAAACCTTGTCTGATGCAGTAAAATGATTGTCCAATAGTTTATTTATTTTATTTTTTTTATTTTGGCAAAAGGAAATTCTTAATACTAATGCATTTTGCGAGAGGAAAAAGGGGCAAATTTCACTGACAAGAAATATAGTCAGAAAATGTTGCAATAAAAGATAATACTATAAACTATAAATTTAACATCACAAAACGCGTAAAAGTTACAAAAGCAATGCTGTCATAATATATAAATGATTCAACACCTTCATCATCGTGCCTAATGTATTACAGTTTTTAGTGTTTACATTGTATATTGTAAAATTATCATCATCATCATCACTTCCAGACTTGTGTGTGCGCACCCTGTGTCTTTGCAGTTTACACATGCAACAGAGCAGTCAATGCTTCTTGGAAGTGCACGTCAGGCTGCTGCAGTTGGTCTTGCAGGTGCATCTGAAGACCCATAGCAGTTCCTGAGCTGGAGGTATGTCTGTCTGGACAGGGATAAGAACCCCATCATTCTCTTCCCATCCCAGTTGTTGCGGCAAGAGCACTCATGCAGTTCCCTTCCACTGCTGTATTTGGTAGTAGACACAGAGACTGGTACTTCTGCTGCTGTGGCTGAAGGTAGCAGACTCTCTGGCTCCACAAAAGATGCCACCTTCTTACAAAAATGCTTGTATCTTAATGCTTAATGAGTCAAGACCCTCCTCAGACTTCCCGCAAGAATGGGGATGGGAAGAGAGTGATGGGGTGCTTATGTAACGCCCGGGATTCAAACTCGGGTCTCCCGCCTGAAAGTCCAACACTTAACAGTGGTTAAGTGTTGGACTTTCACACCAAAGGGACCAAATTTCTTTATTCTGCTCCCAGACCAAAGGGACATCCCATTGGTCCAGGGGCAGATACTAGACTTTAGAGGCCATCACGCCATCAGTGCAGCCGCCTGCTACACTTATCCCTGTCCAGACAGACATACCTCCAGTTCAGGAACTGCTATGAGACGGGCAGATATACCTCCAGTTCAGGAACTGCTATGAGACGGGCAGATATACCTCCAGTTCAGGAACTGCTATGAGACGGGCAGATATACCTCCAGTTCAGGAACTGCTATGAGAGGGGTCTCCCTGCAAGACCGACCGCAGCAGCCTGAAGTGCACTTGCAAGAAGCATCTCTTGTAAAGCCAGAGAGTCTGCCATCTCCAGCCACAGCAGCAAAGTACCACATTATCAAGTACAGCAGTGGAAGGGAACTACATGAGTGCTCTTGCCGCAAGAATGGGGATAATGATGGGGTGATTATCCCAGTCCAGACAGACATACCTCCAGCTCAGGAACTGCTATGGGTCTTCAGATGCACCTGCAAGACCAACTGCAGCAGCCTGAGGTGCACTTGCAAGAAGCATTGTCTGCTCTGTTGCATGTGTAAACTGCAAAGACACAGGGTGTGCAAGTGTAGCAGGTGGCTACAGCCTCTTGTCGTGATGGCTTCCAAAGTCTAGTATCTGCCCCCGGACCAAGGGGATGTCCCTTTGGCCTAGTGGTTAAGATGTTGGACTTTCACGGTGGAGACCTGAGTTCGAATCCCGGGTGTTACAGTGGTGCCGTGACCCGGATCGCGTTTCCCTGTGGAAGGAGGTCAATAGGGAGTGAGTGTAGCTGGTGGCTACAGCCTCTGTCGTGATGACCTTCAAAGTCTAGTATCTGCCCCCGTACCAAGGGGATGTCCCTTTTGGTCTAGTGGTTAAGATGTTGGACTTTCACGGTGGAGACCCGGTTTCGAATCCCGGGTGTTACACAAACACAAGTCTGGTTCAAAGTGATGATGATAAAGATGTTGAATAGTTTATATATTATATATTTATGTTTTGTGAGGTTAAAGTTATGTTTATAGTATTATCTTTTATTGCAACATTTTCTGATTATTTATTGTCTGTGAAATTTGTCCCCTTTTCCTCTCGCAAAATGCATTAATATTAAGAATTTCCCTTTGCCAAAATAAAATTAATAAATAAATGAACTCTTGGACAATCAATTTACTACATCAGACACAGTTTCTATGTAATTCTGCAATTCTTCTGTAATTCTGCAGTATTAAACATTTTCATTTCACATCAATGGGGATTTCTGAGCTCATCTATTTCAGCATTTTTACTATGTTCCATTCTTGGATTTCTTAGGACTTTTGATATGTTATTTCTAACATATTAAAGAAACAAAAACAAGTTAAAGGGTTTATGTTGCAACATGTTTGGCCCAATTGCAACCATTTTTCAGATTTTCTGCTATATGTGAAATTTCTCCATTTTTAGCTCACAAAATGCATTAATATTAAGAATTTCCTTTTTCAAAAAATGAAATGAAACTCTTGGACAATCATTTTAGTCCATCACACACATTTTCTATGTAATTCTGTAAAGTATTAAACCTTTTCTTTAGACACAAGCTAAGAAAACCTCCATAATTCTATTTTTCACCAGGGGCGAAAATCGGAAATTGTGACATCATCTATTTCAGCATTTTTCACTAAGTTCCCCTACTTGGATTTCTTAGGACTTTTGATATGTTATTCCTAACATATTAAGGAAACAAAAACAAGTTAAAGTGTTTCTGTTGCAACTTGTTTTGCCCTATTGCAACCATTTTTCAGATTTTCTGCTCTATGCGAAATCTGTCCCTTATTAGCTCACAAAATGCATTAATATTAAGATTTTCCTTTTGCAATAAATGAAAAAAACTCTTGAACAATCATTTCACTGAATCAGACATAGTTTCTATGTAATTCTGCAAAGTATTGAACATTTTCTTTAGACACAAGCTAAGAAAACATACATAAATCTAATTTTTAAATAGGCGAAAATCGGAAATTGTGACATCATCTATTTCAGCATTTTTCACTATGTTCCCCTACTTGGATTTCTTAGGACTTTTGATATGTTATTCCTAACATATTAAGGAAACAAAAAAAGTTGAAAGAGTTTCTGTTGCAATTTGTTTGAGGTTAAACCTTAGATTGCTTGTACTACACCGCACTACATGCTGTTGTACAATATATCCTCCAAGAGCCAGAGATCAAGAGAAACCGTAATTTCCAAAAAACATTCCTTTTTTGAGTCGACACTCAAAGGAACAGCATTGTCCCCATGTCTGCTTACTCTGGTGGTACTGGTGAGCTTCACACTGTGCACGGGTGCACTCCATTTGGATCCATTCAAAACCTTCCATGCTGCTAATCGAATCGAAATAATCGGTTCTTTTGTGAAAAGCACCCGCCATTTAGATCTGATTTTTGACTGCATCGCAAGCAAAACTCCACTGATTGATACTGTTACGAGAGCAAAATAAATAAACAACGGAACCCCCAGAGCAGTGGTATTCGCTTTATGTTTCACGTCGGTGTGGAAAAACTGGAAGGTCTTGAATGTACTGCATGTATATCATTGCTCTGTGCAATAGTGCGACGCCAGGAGTGTAAAAATTTACAAATACATTTTGATGGTGATGCTTACTGTATGTGTAAACATTTTTGAACATTTTTGATCTACACTGCAGTAATTATTGAGTACTTTTACCACCAACATGGTAGGGCATTAACCAAACACGTTTTTTGGTAGTCGAATCGAATACTTTGGTAGTCGAATAATTGTCGACTAGTCTATAGTGATATATATATTTGTTTTTTAGCCAATAAATTGTGTGATTCTGGAATTCCCATTGAAAAAATACATGCCTAATACACTACTGTAACTCAGTTACATTATGACATGAAAAATGAGCAATCAACCTACAATTACTACCAACACCACAGCACACAACCACAATGCCTGCTGCAGAAAATTGAAAAATATATATCAAAAATTATTATTACCGAATAACGAATAGTGAATTAATAGTCGAATAGTGTTTTGCTAGTCGAATAATCGACTAGTCGAATATTTAGTTAATGCCCTACAACATGGTACATTACGTAGATGCACCCTGAGCGTCCGTCTGTCTGTCTGTCTGTCCGTCCGTGGCAGGTACAGCGCGGGTCTACAGCGCAGCGACACATCAGTGTCTAGCGAAGCTCCAGGGCCACGAGGGAGAGATCTCCAAGGTCAGTAGATATACACTAGTCCATTTAGACCTGAGGACGCTCTGTGCCACCATGTGGCTCAACCACTTTGAACCCTCATATTAACACCTTGGCTACATGTTGAAAAAACAGCAGATCTGCTGTTTTTGATTGACAGAAAAAATGTGGCGTGTTTTTTCTGGGATTCTTTCTGGGTTGCGGGTATTTGGCCAAAATACCGATACAGCCATTCTGTGGGTCCTGGAGACAAAACCAAGAAACATTAACAAAGAAACATTTTTTTTCAAGAAAACTGTCAGGATTCAGATGACATTTTCTAGAAACTGTTCTCAGGTCTTAATTGGCTACAGAGGCCCAAACCGTCTTCTCTATCCACCACACGTCTGTGAGAATAGTTATTTCCATGTCGTCATGGCGAAAAAGCGTAACGTGCGGTGACAGGCCAGTTGCTGCGAGGCCCGGCAGAGAGATGCGAGCTCTGTGACTCAAAGGGATCTCGCCAGCCAGTTTGTTGTTGTGTCACCTCCCAGGGGCTACTGCTTCTTGGTTGAGCCGTCAAGCACGGCCCTTATTAATCCCCGAAAGCACCGGAGGTGTGAAAGGCCGCCGACCTTTCGAAACTGCGGCCGCACCGAGGCGCCCTCAAGTGCGAGTATGAGGGGGTGTACCGGTATATATCGGTATCACGGTATTATACCGGTATCTTCCCTCCTGTGAGAATAATACATTGTGTTGTCCTCCCAATATCGTGATATTGATTAGATAGTATTCGTAAGCTACCTATCGTTGTGGATAATTTGCCTCTCTGGCCGATGCAAGATTATGTATTTTTGGCCAGTTTGTGACAAAATAAATGTTTTTTGTTTTGTTAATGTTTTTTCAATGTTCAGTCACAGATATGGTTAAATATGGTTGATGAAAAGTCTTGCACTACATTGAATATCTGAACGTGGTGATATTATTATTAACTAAAGACCTTAATATGGCCTCCGATCGTAAGGTGAGGTTCCCATACTGTACCACCAAGTACAGGTTGTTGTTGTTTGGTATTCCAGTGATTCTCAAACGGTGGGCTGTGAGGATATAGCCATAACATAACAAGGCAAGGTGTGTGTGCATGTGTGTGTTTCTATACTGAGGCTCCAGAGAAGGGTTTGTGTGTGATTCTGTTTACTTACTGAAACACAGCAGGCAGTAATAGAGTGGACGTAGGGATGATTCCATGCGACGATGATGAGATGCTAATCTCTTTTTTTTTAGCAGGACGCCTCATGCTCTCAGACCGTTCCCCCCCTCTGTTTACGCTCTCATCTCTGCCCGTCCATCCGTTCGCCACCATTTTCCTCTTAAATTGACACTAAAGGACACTTCAGTTCCATTTGTCCCCCTCTGTCGGCTCCCCTTGTGACTGCTCTGCCCCGCTCGGCTCATTACGCCGAACGCCACGCGGGGATTTGTGACGCACCTTGAAGGTGGAATGAAGGAATTGCATATCAGTCTGGCAGGCAGGAGGAGTGATTCTGAAGAACAGCACTTGAATGGATGTCATCACATCACAGAGCCTCATGCAGCATTAATGAGCTGTATGCCACTCTTCACCTGCGGTGCAGCCTCTGCCCATGCAGGCCAACGTTTCCCTCGCTGTGCGTTTGGTTTGCTTTCACCCCGTCAAGGTTCAAGGTTGTACCTTATTGTTAATCCTGTTAAGCAGTGGTTTTCAACCTTTTTCATTCCAGTGCCCACTATTTCATCTGCATGTTAGCCACGGACCACCATTTGTTGTCGAGTTTAGTCTGTTGAACGCAAAACCAAGATCTTTCAAGTGTGTGTGATAACTGGCAAAACGTTGGTCAAAATAACAATACTTCTACATTTTCTAAATGTGTAGAACTGTAGATTTGTGAAAATTAAGTAATTCAGATTTTAAATATAATTAAATCCTTGAGAGCGTAAAATGAAAGACTGACAGAAGCCCAGACAGAAGCCCAACATAGTTAAGAAAGCAGGCGGCGCCGACTGGGTCCATCCCTTCCACTGGCGTCTCTGGTTTCCATGGTGACGCTCCTATACAGCGTAGCTCTCGTCCACGTTGTTAACAAGACGGCAAAAGCTGCGTTTTGCCGCCAGAGGAGAGGGTCGGGCGGCCACAAGGCTTATGTATCGATCACAGAGCCATTCATTACTGACGTCGTAGGTCGCGCGTTGACCAATCTTAAATAGGCTACTAACATAGTGAAACACAACTTGATGATGTCATCGAGTTGTGTTTCAACATGTTAATGTAACTTTTAGGACCTGTTTTACGGCTAATGCAGAAATTGTGCCATGATCGGAGTGGAAAATTTTAAAAAAAAGTGTCATCCGGACATCCCTAATTTGAACCCATGGCAAGAAGACCTGTTCTGTCTGCACCTGTACACCGTCTGGAATTTTAACATTCTAAGCTTTTCCACTGCAGCACAGCGACCAGGATGTAATAATTGATCTCAGAGAGGCCTCCTGTCGTCAAACATTAGCTCTGTCAATGTTGACAGCCAAGTTGTTCTCTTGACACCACTGAGCCAGTGCAGTTCTCCACTTATTTTCCTGTCAGTTGTTTTGCCATTGTTTGTTCATTTTAGTTCGTTTTTACATTTTATTTTCTAATTCAGTTAGTTTTAGTTAGTTTTTAGGGCCCGCTTGCTAGTTTTTATTTTGATGAAAATTCTTAGTATTATTTTGTTTTCTCCTGCTTTGATTTTAAACATTTAAACTAAACTCAGCAATAATTCTGACAACTAACTTCGGTACGTCATTTCCAACTTTGTTAATACCAAATGGTATTGTGTTTTACATATTTTTAAGTGTTATATACTGTATAAGTGTTATATACTGTATATATACATATATACAGTATATGTTGCTAAAAACTAAAACTAAGTGTATTTTGTCTATACTGTAATTTCAGTTAGTTTTAGTTAATTGAGCACACAATACAGTTTCAGTTTAGTTATCATTTTTTAAATTGATTTTCAATATTAACTATTATAACCCTGGTGTGCTCACATGCACCCTCCCCCCACATATTCAACAGTCTAGTTGAATACCCCTGTCGTATGACACCATCATAAGA
The DNA here is from genome assembly GCA_039105355.1 of Benthosema pterotum. Lineage (NCBI taxonomy): Eukaryota > Metazoa > Chordata > Actinopteri > Myctophiformes > Myctophidae > Benthosema > Benthosema pterotum. The sequence goes on from CM076977.1 coordinate 15,622,063, forward strand.
CAGTCTGTCTTTAGTCTTTCTTTCTTTTTTTTTTTACTGTGTCTTTCATTTCCTCTCCTGTGCACTGTGGCATGTCAGTTTCCATTTCCCATCTCAGAGGTCGCGTCTCGCTGGGGAGCTGCTCCTCCACCCCCCTCTTTTTAAATAAAGACACTTTTACTTTTATGAGCGTCTAGCGAGGTAGCGCAGATTAATCAGCGACCGGGCCGCGCCTCGGCACATGGGTAAAGAGAGCTCGGCGGCATGACGTCGTCTGTCTTCCATCATCATAAGAAGCCGTGTCAACGGGTTGCACTTGGGGGAGGAAGAGCTTCGCTCGGGCCAAGTTCCCTCCCAGTGTCATTAGCCATCTCCCCCTTGCTATAGCTGCTATTTAAAGCCAGGGGTGACCTTTTCAGGTGAGGTGGAATCCTGCCAACAACACAGGGGAAAGGTGTCACAGAGCGCGCTTCTCTTTCCACCGCGGCCGCTCACGTTTATCAGGGCATTGCACTCTCACCCAAGTCCCTTATCTGTCAACATCCCACTCACACACCACAGTGGGTTTCCTTCCACTCTCCTGCACAGTTTTCTATAGTCCTCTCAAGTCTATAGTACAGTTTTCTATAGTCCTCTCAAGTCTATAGTACACTCTCAAGAGTTAAAATGTTCATCATCTTACTGTAATTAGCACGACTTAATTAAGAAGTCTACACTGTTTTGTTTGCAAAATCCAGCCTGGAATTGTGGACAAGACCAAAACAATTCTTTAGTTTTGGGGTGAAAAAGTAATCAAATGATGTTCCGTGGCTCAAATGCTGAATAAATGGTGGTCCCTGGTGTCAAAAAGGTTGTTAATCTGTCTGCAGGTGTGTTTCAGCCCCCAGGGCGGCAGGGTGCTGACCGCCAGCTCAGACAGGACAGTCCGCCTGTGGGACGTCCAGTCTGGGGTCTGCCTGCAGAGCCTGGAGGGTCACACAGACGAGATCTTCTCCTCCGCCTTTAACTACGAGGGTGACACCATCATCACAGGTACAGTATATTATACACACACACACCATTCTAGACTACATCATCCGTCTCTAGCCGATTGTGTCCTGATCAGATTCTAGTTTCTGATGCTTTTCACAATTTTTTCAAAAATAGCAGAACTACAAGCTCATATCGCGCCACTCGGTGGCGTGATATGAGCTTGTAGATCTGCTATTTTTCAGCAGCTTAAAAACACCAAAACGCGTTCAGTACACAAAGGGCTAGACAAAAAACCACCACGCCACCAAGCATCATGGGCAAAACAAATGGGAGGTTAAAGTGGAATTCCACCCATCTTCAACATTTTACTATGTCATTAATATACCTTAGAGATGTTGCTGTAAAACCTAAAATATTTATATAGAAGGATCAAACAAAATTGAATGTTTGGATACTGTAGTGTACATACTGTACAGAATCCAAAAATGGATTCTCGCCTGAATGGGTTTATGATTTTTCTTTTAGGACCTTTTTTTTTTTCCGAAGACTGTCCAGGAAAAAAAATGAAAAAACCTTGAAATGCAATGGAAACTGTGATTTTGTAGCATGAAGAAAAGAGATTGGGGGATCTTTTTGGACCTTATAACGAATCAGGAAATGTTTGAAGCCATCGTTTTTTCCAAGGTTGTTTAGAAATGGCTACTTTCAAAAATTAATGTCTCTATATCCCGGCGTCTTAGATGACCTAAAAATCAAGACTGCAGGTTCAATCTACTTATTACATGCCTTGAATGAATGCTCCAATCAGAAGCCACATTCTGGTCACATGAGCGGTGAGATGTATGTCACAACAGACCACTCCACTCAACAACAGACCTCCTACACACCTGCAGATTAATAAAACAGCCTTGTTATGTGCTGTTTTTTGTCAATTATTAGTTATTTATTAATGTATTAAGCGGGATAACCTTCGATCCGGCCATGTTTGGTGCCCCCCCACCCTTGATAACACCGCTGAGATGTACTGGAGTAGAAGTAAAAAAGTATTGGAAACTAGAAATACCCAAGTAAAGTACAAATACCTCAAGACTGTATGTAGGTAAAGTACTTAAAGATGGATTTCCACCCATTTCCAACATTTTTCTCTAAGAAAAAAGGGGTCTAAAAGAAAAACAATCATTAACATGCTGAAATACGACTCGATGACATCAAGATATGTTCCACCATGTACATGATTTGTTTCAGACCTCCGTTTCTAGGAAACACAGAATTAGCGGTATTACAGTATGTCACCACCACAACATCTCTAAGGTATATGAATGACATGGTAAAATGTTGAAAAACGTGTCCGTTTAAGTAAATGTATTTTTTTTTTTTTTTTTTTTTTTTTAACTTTCTTGGTACTGATTACTTTCCAGTGCTGCTATTGTGTAATTTAGTTATGTCATTTTGGATGAAAAAAGGCCCACACAGCTGAGTTGGCATAATGTATACTATGCAGCCATCTGCTGTGGGACAGCGTCATTACATTACAGAATGATCTCTACAGCTACTGTAATATGGAACCATCTGTTCTGCTTCTCTACAGGCAGTAAGGACAACACCTGCCGGATATGGAGGTGACCATAAGGAGGTTGTTCTGACCAACGGGTCGCCGTGGTGGATTCATTACATGCCAGAAAAGATCACACTTCATGTCTCTCTCTCTCTCTCTCTCTCTCTTGTGACATTAAAACAAAAAAAAAAGTAATTTATTTTAGGTCAATTGCTCCCCAAAGAACTGACCTTTCACCATTCAGTATTTTCCTCCAAACCCCACAGAAAACTCCAGACCACAGCAAATCCAGTGAATGTTCAAAGTTCATTTTTTTCTGGATGAAATCATAAAACCTAAAAGAAAGGAGAAAAAAAAGAAAAAATAAATCAAATGAAAATTGATGTCACAAAACCTAATGTCACAAAAGGCAGTGGTTTTCAACGTTTTTCATACCAGATCCCCCTGAACTAGAGCCACACCTACAGCTGTAGTTGTATGATAAAGGACGAGGAGTTAGGCTGATGTGTGATTTCACTATATTACTTACTGGTGCATTTGACGGGAAAGGTTTCAGTCCTCAGGAAGAAAACCTAAATACATAATAAAAATCACACCAAGGGGCCCAAGTACCGTCACCTCTTACAAAATAGAAAAAAAAAAAGATTATACAGCTAACTCATTTCATTTTCATACTAATTTTGTTCCCACTGCCATGTTTGTTGTTTTTTTATCTACTGAGCAGAAGCATTCCTTTAAAACAGAACAGGTTCTCCAACAAACCTTTTAGCCTGTGACCCAAAAGATAGATTGTATATACCTTGTAGATGTGCTAACATTCACTACTTCTTAAACATTTCACATTATTGAATTTTGTTTTGAACCCAGGACGATTTTTGCATTTTTTGGGAGGATGTTTTTTGAAAATGCTTTGAAATAAAAACAAAATGTAGAAAACAAAAAAATACATTGGGAAAATGTGTCTCACTGTTTGGTCCAGTGCTTTAAACATGTCACTTTTTTGTCTTTGAAATGTCTGTGCATATTAAAGCACCATCTGTTGGCTCAGATTTGATCTATTTATGTATTACTATTTTTTAAGATTTGTTTATTGACAAAGCCAACAATATCAACATATTACAGAATTACATTTTTTTTTCTTTTATAGAAAAAAAAAGAAACAAAAAGACACCTAGAGTAAAAACAAAAAACAAAACCAAATAACTGGACCCCAGAAAGGTAAACTACACCTCTTTCACTACATTACTGTATATTGTCATTACACCGTTTGCCATGACAACAATAGTTCACATTGAAAAATCATTTGTTTGAAGTTGTCAGCTGTTTGAAGTACAACAAAGGCATGAGTAACAGACCGCCTGGTGTTTCACGTCACATACATTTATTGATGTCAAAAGACAAATACATTCAGTCCCTACTGTGACAGAGTTGACATTTTAAATCATGTCCCGACTCCCTACACTAATTATAATAATAATAAAACACTAGAGTACCGCTACGCAGAGAAAGATACAGACCGGCCGGATTCACGTACAAACTAAAAAAACAAACAAAAACAAAACAAAAAATAATAATCTTAATCTACCTTTCTCAAGTTTGTGATAAAAACTAGTCCTCCCTAACCCAAGGCGGAACGTTTTCAGAATCTACACTATGTACAGCTATGGTAAAATAAACAGTTTTTCTCCAGTGACATTGTACAACAGGAATAACTTACAATACTTATACGGTATACTGTTAGAACTCAACTTCAAGGTCACATACGCGACTGGATGTGTTTGCTGGGCCAACGTAAACAACTACGACATCGTGTGGACGTTACTGTTTGTACTTCAAAGCAAAAAGTGCACTATTTGATCGGCGGCAGAAAGTGAAACGATGCATGGCTTCCACTGGGCTTTGATAACCTCTTTTTTTACACCTTAAAAAATAAAATAAAAAATAAAATAAAAGTAGACTTGACTTGTCTGATCTGTACACACGCACTTCATTTTTCTTCTCATTTGAAAAAAATAAATAAAAATTGATTTGTTTGCGAGAATCAAATATAATATAATATAATATAATATAATATAATATAATATAATATAATATAATATAATATAATATAATATAATATAATATAATATAATATAATATAATATAATATAATAATAAGCACTGTAAACACCTGCAAACTAGAATCTCTTGAAGGCCAGTTCATTCCCACGAGTAAGAATGTCCAGCCTGTTAGGCTATATTGATGCATCCCTCTATGACCGTAATGTGCATCTGAAACGGAACGTTGATAAAAATCTTTAAAGGGAGAATTGCCCGTTCACAGTCCTCACAGACCTCCATGACTAGCGTTAGGGGTGATACGATGTGAGAGCAGTGAGACACGCGCCAAGAATGTACCTACAGTATTTAGGCTTTTAACACGCCTGAAGCCATCCCCGCGCGGGCACGGATTTGACGAATTTTACTCCTGTCGTCAACTGTGCACATGCGCAGATCTACTAGGTACTGTATGTATACAAACCAGTCCCCCGCTTGCCACCACCACTCACCATTACAGCATCACTGTTGCTGGGTAGATTACAACCGTTCGTCTCACGCACGACAACATTATCGTTCTCTCCATACGAATCCATTCAAAACTTTCCACGCCGTTTTCTCAAAATAATCCATTCGTCTGTGAAGAATGATCTTTGTGGTACAATCATGAGTAACCCCATACCCAGAACTCCATACCCAGTAACCTCACAGGAAGCCACTGGAAGTTAAGTTGTAATCTGCCATTTTTAAAGGTATTATAGGCCACTTTAGTGTGCACAAAATCTGTGTTTGTAAAACAGATTTGAATATTAACTCCACCTCACCTCCACTCTATTGGCTTATTATGAAACTGCTGGAGACTGCTGCGCTATGATTGGTGACAAAGACAATTTGTTGATAGTTCTGGACGGTCTGCAGGGCAAAGCGAGTGTCTTTCTGTAGGGAAACAGCTGCAGCATCAAAGTAGGTAGCGACGTAGAAGGGAAAAAGGCAAAAAATACAGCTATATACTGTAGTAAAAGTTTCCTATAATACCTTTGACCGATGGCGATGGCTTGATGGTTTGTAATGTACTGTAAAGACATGATCGGGGACACATATCTGTATAGTGTTGTATACCTACTGCAAAAGTCCTGAGTATGACCTCTCAACCTGCTTATAGTGTACAAATTTAACATTCGTTTGTACAATGTTTGGTTAACATTTTGTACCGACTCACTGTTACAAATGGATACGTCCCTAGGCGTTAAAACCATTCTGTACTGTACTTGTGGTGTTTCAACTTTTTTGAAAAATAGCAGGTGTTCACGGCTGCTATTTTTTGGGGAGAATGTGAGAACGCAGCACAAATCTTTCAATATGTTCTTTCAGAGATGATGTTTTGTAGAATCTACAGTGTCAGGATGAAAACAGACTGACTTGAGTCAACGAATGGATAAATGAGGGCTGAGGGTTTGTTTGTAGGAGCGTTGCTCCCGCTCCGTGGAGCGCATGTGCAGCGCGGCGTGTGCGGACGGAGGGGAGTAGTACAGGCCTATAAACCTAAAGTGTTTCCAGCAGCCAGTCGAACAGGCTGGACAGAGGCCCGCCGCCCTCCTCCGCTTTCTCGCGGAGTTTGCAGAATTGCACCACGGCGCCGAACAGGTCAGCGATCCTCCATGCCTTCTGGGACACCAGGTGGACCACCCTCTGGAACTAACGGAAACAAACGACCAAACAAACAAACAACAGTCAACGGATGTTGTCATTTCTGTGTGGAGTTTGCATGTTTTCACCGTGTCCCCGACGGTAGGTAAGTATAGTACAGTACCTGGGGAAATATTTATTTAAAGCAGTGGTTTTCAACCTTTTTTTTTTACACCAGGGCCCACTATTTATTCAGCATTTTAGTCATGGACCACAATTTTATTTTGAGTTTAGTCTCTTGGACCCAAAAGCAAGGAAGGTACCTGGCAAAACTTTGGTCAAAATAAGAGTTCTTATAGATTTTCCAATTGTGTAGAATTAACAAATGCAGATGTTTAAATATAATTTAACTCTTGAGAGCATAAAATGAAACCAAATCCATTTGGTTTCAATCAATTACAAATCAGAGTTACAGATCTATAATATTTAGGTCTATCTATAAGGGTCTACTGGTGGTCGCCGGACCACTGGTTGAAAACCACTGAATTAAAGTGCGAATAACATACAATTCTAAAATTGTTTTTAATACTTAATATTATATGTCCCTCAAACTTATTTCTAATGGTCTGAGTCTCAATCACCACTGATATAACCGGTCCTTGGCCTTTCTTTCAGTCTAACTGCAGTACCACAATGTCCTGAGGTAGAGAGGGGCGCTGATATGCACATTATTTATCAGTCGAGTCATTCTAATACTGATGCTAAATAAAAACAGGCTTGTTTCCATTCCATCCAGCTTGGAAAATCAACAACATTGGACATTGTAAAGAAAATGGAAATGCAAATTTCAAAGAAGGAATTATACAAAGTTGGTAACATTGATGACATCATCATGAGGCTAAAATCAGATTAGCTGTTCCTGAGAGCAATTTACATTAAAGCTCTTATATGATATAAAGGCACCATTGTACAAACGTAGTGATTTGTGGGGATAGAAAACACACATGGGAGCAACAAAAACACAAAAAAAGAAAAAGAAAAGTTGAACTTCATGTTACCCTTTAAAGCAGGGACACCCACACTTTTTTGACTTGAGAGCTACTTTCAAAATGCCAAGATGAACGAGATCTACCCACCATTTTTTGGTGAAAATTGGAATAGTGCTGGTGGTGTTACATTATAATAGGAGGGTGAAAATGGAATAGTGTCATTTGTGTTACATTATAATAACTTGGCTAATAACCCAATCCAGGTTATTATAATGTAACACCCATAGGCGGCGGGCGGGAAATACTTTTGGGTAGGTTACATTTGCCTTGCGCTAGGGGAGGACTCGCTGGGACGTTATTATGGCGTAGTTATAAGTAAACGTATTATTTTTTTTGCCAATGGCTGATTTGCATCTGGTTTTAAACAAGCTTTGTGTGAATCAATCCAGTTACCTTATTTCAAGTGTGACATATTTAGAGGCATGTCATCTGATCAGCCTTGATGATCTATTGGTACTTTTGGGCACCCCTGATTTAAAAGGAATATAGGCAGCTTTAGTTTGTACAAAATCTGTGTTGAATCTTATCACCTCACTTACACTCATTGCGAAACTGCTGGAAACTGCTACGCTGTGATTGGCTAAAACGCCGCCTCACACCCCACAATCCCCTCCCCCCATGCGCTAGCACCACCTTGTCATGAGCCTGATGAAAAGGATTGGTTGACAACAACAAACGTTCTGGACCATCTGCAGGGAAAAGCAAGTGTCTGTCTGCAGAAAAACAGCTGCAGCATCAAAGTACAGTAGAAGTGAGGTAGAGGGGGAAAAGGCAAAAACATAGCTAAAATATAGCTATATAATTGGATCATAAAATCCAGTTTTAACATCTAATACAAAACAGAAATAAATGTGTCCATCCATCTATTATAGTACGACCAGGAGGTTTATTTCAGCTACCTGGTCTTGCAGAAACCTGTGCTCAAGAGAAGCACATTTATATGCCGGTAGCTTGTATAATTTAGAGTGCGAGCCCCTCCTATGTCCAGCTTCAAAATTATTTTTTTCATGATTAGTCACCATTTGAACTATGACCAAAATATGCCTGTTTTCCTTTACAGGATTTGAACATTTAAAAAAAAAAAAAAAAAATCTTTTGGTCTCTCCAGCTATACTCTAAGGTTGAGGTTACAGGGAGACACGCAGCTCTATATGTCTCTGTAAAACCACAATCTACCCATTTTTGGTGGGGTTGAGTCAGTGTGCACATTTATTGCATTAAAAATTTTCAGAGTAATCAACAAAATTAATTCAACCAATTAACTTCTTAATTTTGTTATTTTTTCCATTTAAAACTCCACCCACCTTGGACAGGCCTGCGTGTTCTCTGGACCTGCTGAAGCAGAGTCCAGGCAGTCCCAGCTCAGAGGCAGCGATCCACTGCAGGGCCACTCTCAGCTCCGAGTCCACGCACTCCCACTCCAGGTCACAGTTGACCACCAGCAGCTCCCCACCGGCCCCACCACCGCCGCCACTTCCCCCGGCCGTCTGCCGCACCCAGCTGCTGCCATCTGTGGGGGGGCGGGATGCAGGCCCAGATGTAACATTTCCCAATTGGGGGGGCAGGCGAAAATGACATGAGGGTGGCTTCAGTCACCCCCATACCATTTATATTTAAATTCTTTAGTTCTGTGACGCACAAGATTATATTAGGCAAGTAAAGCACACATTTTCACATTTTTTCAACAAGTAGCTATTTTAAAACAGGCCCCCAAAACGATTTGAACACATCAGTTGTTGCTTCCTCTGATTCCTCCCCAATTGCCCCTCCTAGCCCCCCTCCTAGCCCCCCACAGCAGTGACAGCACCAATGATCACAAGACGCTGTGAACAGTTTGTGCTGTAGATCCGAATATTGCATAAAGTGACACCATCAATCAACTATACAAAAGTGTTGCTCATGTATACTGTATGACATGACCAAAGAAACCAATTAATGCATACAGAGATCTGATGGGACAGCTCACAAATGAACAGTGTGGACGATCGTTATAAAGATCAGATTTGAGAAACGCGTGGGATTTGTCTGAACAAAGCTGCGAATTAGAGCCAATGCTTCTTACTTCAGATGTTATTCATACTGTGAATGTCAGACTTAATCTGAGTGTAATTGCAAAATGGCGGGCCCTGTTCAATCACAGATGTTCATTTTTAATTCAGTGGTGATGAAGCTACTTTTCATGCAGCGAACAAGGGAATTATTAAGACGGCACAGTTTGTTTCCATAGAGCCTGGAGTACAAGACTGCCTCAGCTCTTCCAGTAGGTCCATGTCTTTAATGTGACTTTTACTTGTGAAGTGTTATTGTTTTATGTAAATAATGCAAGTAAATGTAGTGCCTGTAAGTCCACTTGGGCTGGGCTTGACGCAAGCATGACCCAAAATAAAATAAAATAAAATAAAATGAAATGAAATGAAATGAAATGAAATGAAATGAAATGAAATGAAATGAGATGAAATGAAATGAAATGAAATGAAATGAAATGAAATGAAATGAAATGAAATGAAATGAAATGAAATGAAATGAAATGAAATAAAATAAAATAAAATAAAATAAAATAAAATAAAATAAATGTTCTCAATGTTCTCACCCTGGAAGGCTTAGGTCAATGGCTTAGTCAATGGAATGGTCGTGATATACCGACCACAGAGGGTGGAATTAACACAATAAAAAAAAATCTCTGGACTTTTGATCTTTGGCCTAAAAGTAATGCAAGTAAAATGTCTGCAATACATATATTGTTGTGATCATTAGAATGTCTAGAACATGTACATTCATAATTTTGGAAATTATTCCCCTATTTCTTTTTTAACAAGCTAATTTTAACAAATTAGCAGTGAGGTTAAATTTCCCTTCTTGCAAGTAGAAATATACCTGGGCCTTCCAGGGTTAAAGCAGCACAGGGACTTCATCATGCCACTTACCAACGACTTTCTCCTTGCTCCTTTTGAGGTGACTTTTCTCCATCTCCTCACTGTGGGAAAACAAATGACCGTAACATTACCCCTGACAAGTGTGCATACCCTGTCAAGCCCAAATATGAATGTGTGTAATTGTGCGTATTACACACAATATTACCCTTGCTAGACTACAGAGTCTGACTCTGTGCACTGTTTTCAAGCGGGAGGGGTTTGGTTCATACCAAACAAACCAGAAGTTGTTGTCAATCAAGCCCAGTGGTTTTCAACATTTTCATCATTTTCACCAGGGCCCACAATTTATTCAGAATTTGAGCCACGGACCAAGATTTTACATTCACAGACCCCAAGACTTAAGATTTCTTTTGTCCACAATTCCAGAATGGATTACAAAACAGTCAAACATACAGATGAAAATGACCTTTAATCTTCTACATTATCTAGTTGTGTAGACCAAATGGACCCACAAATGGACCCCGGGTGCATTTGGTTTCATTTTTACATTCTCAAAGAGTTACATTTGGTTAACTAACTTTCCATCATTTAGCCTGGGGACCACCTGGAATCCTCTCTAATGGTCCCCAGACCATTAGAGCCACGTGAATAAAAGTAATAAAATATGTTGGACGTTGATGTTTATACAACCTAACGCTTCTCCAAAGAAACTATTTATCATAGGTCGGTCGGTTTAATGGACAGATTGATATGTCTATGGCTGCGATTCGCCGCAGTTGGGTCCGCCGTGTTTGTCGTTCGACACTGTTGCGCTGTTGAGTGACAGGGCTGCTGGCCAATCAGCTGCGTCTGTTCGGATTTGTCGGTAGACCAACCCCCAACTCCAACTCTCATTGGATAAACATATCTTGGTACCGAATTAATTATAGGGTGAGGATACGTGGCCAAGATCTCTATAATGGAGAGTACTGACACTCCCTTTGACTCCCAATGTTACCATGTTAGCCATGTGCCTCTTGTTGGTTCCAAACAACCACGTAGATGGTTCCAAACAAACCACCCTCGCCCACACTAGCAGAACTCCAGTGCAGGTGCGAAGCGCGAGAGTACTCTAGCTAGATCAAGAAACTCAGACACACTCAGAGTGGGCTGTGTCGATCAGTCTGGACCAGGCAGCTAACCCTGGCAATAGACTGACACGGCACCGGTCGTGATACTGACATACTGACCATGATGCTGGCCAGGTTATGCGAGGACATTACGGCCAGTAGCAAGGGGACAAAATGCCCACTTCCATGACACACCTGTCACCAGCTCTGTGCCAATTACCTCCCCACTGCTTGTCACGGTTGGTAACCTTACTGGCAGGTGAGCCACTAGCGTATCAGCAGTGACAAGCAGCGGGGAACTAATTGGCATGACAACTTAATAGGGAAATAGGGGTAAAAAAAAAAAAAAAAACATGGTAAACACATCATTGTCTTCAATACTGGAATCATTTCTTGGTCTCTGAGTTTAGTCAGCCCCCACAGTGACACTGACATGCTTCACCGTGACACTCACCAAACCACTGTGCTCTGGCTGCTGGGCATGTCTGAAAAAGCATCCAGGCCTATTAGACCCAAACTGGACGCACAGCTACTTTGATTTCTGCAAAACAAAACAAAAGATAATAATAATAATAAATAAATTAACACATTTTGAAGATTTGCACCACATTTTCACCATTTCCCAAAAATCTGATATTTTTCAATAGCTAAAGTAATGCCAATAATGCTCAGTAATGCTAAGTAATGCTAAGAATACTAACTAGGTCTAATGTCACCTAAAATGTCAATAATAATAATAACAGTTCAATAATAGTACTATTGATATCATTCATATCTTGTCCTGCAGACATCTAGCATGATCCCTCACAGGAACGATAAAGCCTGAAGGCCTGAGTCACCCGCTAGCTACCAGCAGACGTAAAAAACAGCGGCAGCATCTGATGCTCGCCTGGTTGGACAGTGGCTGGTGGTCGGTCAGCCCTGTCCAGTGAAGGGCAGGAACAGGACAGGACAGGGCTGCCTAGCTGGCTAGTGGAGAGCTGAAGTGGACAGACGTGCGACACTGGTGTTGCACAGCATGTTGGTGATCAAGAGGGGTGACAATGGACATGTGGGCCGTGTGGTTTCACAGCATGTCGGTGATGGCGGAGGTCGACCAGGCAGCAAAATAAACAAGTTGGATGGAGAGGCACCATGGGGAGCGTTGGATTTGCCAGTACGATGGAGGGAGGCGGTGGGGGTGGCAGCAAAGTAGATAATGTTTTTGTTTTTCGTTTCTAAATGGAATGGTGCATTTTTTTTGCAGCGCTGTGTCCAAAGTGCTTTACAGATAGCGTTAGATTCACACACACACAGTTTCATACTAAAGATTCATAGATCTAACAAGGTTCTGGTTGGGGACGGGCTGTGGCTCAGGAGGTAGAGCGGGCTGTGATTGATTGATCCGTGGTTGAGGGTTTGAATCCTGGGCAAGACACTGAACCAAAGCATTGCTTCCATTGAGTTACAGCAGGCATATATTTCCTGAAGTTGTAATTAGGTGTGACAGTGTAGGATTAGTAAACACTGACTATCTACCTACCTATAAAAAATAAACATGTTGTAGGACCTTTGAAGTTTTTCTTGTAAGGACCCAGAAATAAAGCAAATATGACTATAAAAAGCAGGTGCATTAATGCTCTGAAGAATGTCAGCGTTTGATGTGATTAGAAGCAGTTTGAGACACACGCGCACGCACGCGCGCGCACGCACGCACACACACACACACACACACACACACACACACACACACACACACACACACACACACACACACACACACACACACACACACACACACACACACACACACACACACACACACACACACACACACACACACACACACACACACACACACACACACTGCATGCTGCCAACGTGGTCTTAGGGTTGAATTCAGGCATGTCCAGCTAACAGTACATGGAGCTGGCTGTGTGACCGACCGCTGGGCCGTCTGCCATTTAATGTGCAGCAGCGCCTCAGCACTTTCACTGTTAAACAACTGCATCACCTTGCAGAGCACAGACTGGCACTTGGCAGCCCTACGGGGGACAGCAGCAGCAGCAGCACAAGCATTAGCAGCGATGGGCCAATGGGAGAGCAGGCGTGAGAGAACAGCGGCGGTCACGAGGACGACGCGGTGATGGTGATGGAGGAGAGCGATTACTACTGACCGCTCCTCGACTGGCTCCTCGACTGGCTGGACAGAACTAGCGGTCGTCTCTTCCTCCTCCTGTGGGTCGTCTTCAGGTCCTCCCTGCGACCAGCTCCCCGTGCTTTCCTCCTCCTCTTCTTCATCTTCTTCACTGCTAGCGCTCCTAGAGTGTTTGTCCATCTCCTCCTCCTCCTCCTCCTCCTCCTTCTCCCCTCCTCTCACAGCCGCAGCCGCTACCGGCCTGCTGGGGAGGGAGAGGGTAAACCGCAACACGGGTTGACCGATCGACTGACCAGCTGCCCTTTGCAACAGCGCGTACCGCTGTCCTGTCGCTGATGATGCATGATGTCAGGGTTATAGTGAGCGACTTCGACTGTGCTTGCACCTCTGGTGTTCTCAAACATCTCAGACACTAAAGCCTCAATCTCAAAACCTCCCCAAATCAATCGTATTACTTAGCTGAGGTGTAAGTATGGCAGGTGTGTGGCAGTCGGTGGTCCCTCTGGGACGGGGTAGTCCGATTGGGCCAGTTAGGGCGATGATCAGACGATGATCAGTCTGATATTTTTCAATAACTATGTAATGCCAATGAAGCTAAGTAATTTTAACTAATGCTAATAATGCTAAGTAATGTCAATGCTAAGTACTGTTAATAATGCTAACAATGCTAAGCAATGCTAGAGCTAAGTATTGTTAATGATGCTAATAATGCTAAGTAATGCTAATAATGCTAATTGATGCAAACAATGCTAAGCAAGTAATGCTGTTAATGCAAAGTATTGCTAATGCTAAGTAAGTAAGGCTAATAATGCTAAGCAATGCTAACGCTAAGTATTATCAATTGCTAACAATGTTAAGTAATACAAATAATGCTAAGTATGCCAATAAAGCTTAGAACACCAAAAGGTGTTCCCACCAAAAATGAGTTAAGGTACCAACTAGGGGGCGCTCTTGCACCACTCGCTTCAGACGGGTCTGACTTTTTTATTCCAGGTATCAAGTCATTGTCTGCCGTAGTTTTTTGGTCCATTTTTCTTTCTTTTCCGAGAAAAGAAACGTAATTAAGTCGCTGGAGTCAATGGCCGAGGGCTGTAACCCTCTTGAATTCCAATGGGAAATAAGGTTGTTTTCCTATTGACTTGGCAAGTCAATCAGTTGCGCAGGGAAGAGGCCAGACAGAGGCACTCTTCACGCCATCTCTGATTTCATTCATTGTCAATTGAAAAGTTGCTCAGCCAGTGGTTCTGCACTGCCTTTTCTCCTCTCAGTCTTTAAATTGCCATTGAAGCAAGCTTTCAAGTAAAATAGCTGTTGCAATTATCAAATTGTCCACATCACACTTTGCATACTTCACGCACTGCTAGGTATTGGCATTTCCTTCCCGTATATCATTAAGTAGCCTGCAGGCTTCATTACCTCACAGAATGTGCATAATTGGCAGAATGGTGCAGCTCTCCAGGGGAGTGTGCCCTGAGAGATGTTCAGACTGGGCAGGGGCGGATCTAGGCATGGGCATGGGGGGGCAGTGCCCCCCCTAAATGCCCTGAATGCCCAACCAAACACGATGGCATGCAAAAAACAACCCAATATACTTCAAATTAAAGTGCCTATATTTAAATGATTTGAAACACTACTACTGCTACTAACTAACTACAGCTGTGGCACCACTAAACCAACAGCATTTCATCACTGAAAACAGAAAATCTGAAACTCTGAGTCAGACCTTTAGCTTTTGCATGCTGCGTGTCTGTTGCACAACAACTGATGCTATTATTGATGCTTTACTTGCCTAATAAAAGTCCTGTAACCGAAAATGGTATGGGGGCGACTTCACCGCCTGTGGTGCAAAGCGACAAGGGAGTTTTGAGTACATGACATCTAGAGATTCAGTGTAAAAATTTGCAGGATAATGGGACAAAATCTAGAGGAACGATATGAAATAATGTGCTTTACAAAGGTCGGCCTCCTGGTGGCATTGTTGGCATCCAGGGAGCGTTTGTGCAAGTGTAGTATCTGGAGGAATCCACATCATGTCACATTATGATGCTTTTTTATTTGTGCACAAGTAATTACTTTCTGTGTGAGACCATTGAGAGATGTTCAGAGTGATAAGTATGTTTCTACAGTGGCCCGCCATAGGGTAAATAACTCAATGGATCAACAGGGTCAGAAAGTCATCTAAGTCATCAAAGACTTCTAGGTTTGGGGTAATAAACCTCCTTTGTTAATTTGTGCTCGGAGACACAAGGGTAATTAAGTGTGCACATACAACATGCACTGGTCAGTGTGCATGTGCAGATAAACACAATGGTTAGGTAAATTATAAAAGGCTCTGCTGAGGTGCAGAGAGGGGGCTGCTGGTGTTAGGAAACTGGTCAGTCACTGTCTTGGCAGTTGGAGAGAGAGGTGCAGATAGGATGGCTGCTCTAAACATGATTTGGTGTAACTATGCTGTTGTCCTTAAATTAAATGACAGCAAAGAGGACATGCCTGGACTCTTCTTCACTGCACACATTAGGTCAAAAGTACTCCTATAGACTACAATGAAAATACGACACAAGGGTTGCCCTCGACCAGAGTAACGGTGATGGACATTAGCTTTACACAGGCGACACACACGCACACATGGACGGACAGAGGGACGATACATGGACAGTGCAAACAAAACCCACTCTTCACCAAGCCTTTGTCCTGGTGGAGACAATTACCGTTTGCCCACAAACGAATGGTAATGAAATCGGGGATTTGAAGGTCTGGCTGGGTGATAGTATGAATACAGTCTTATTCTATTCTTAAAGGGGAACTCCATCCAATTTCAACATTCTAATATGTCATTAGTATACAATAGTGGTGCTGGGTGGACATGATAAAAAAAAAAGGTTTCCCCATTCTGTGTTCCCAAGAAATGGAGGTCTGAAGAAAACCACTAACGTGGTGAAACATCTTGATGACATCATCAAGATGTATTTTCACCATGTTAATGGATTTCTTTAGACACTTATTTTTTCTGAGAGCGTACAAATGGAGCCAAGTGAACCCTGTTAGGGTTCATTTGGTTGCATTTGTACGCTCTCAGAAAAAATGTTGAAAATGGGTGGAATTCCCCTTTAATACCGTTCTTATTATTTCTTTTTTTTTTTTTTTTTACAGATCTGTTTGATCCTTCATATTCCACCCCGATTGGCTACAAACGATACTGACTAAACTATGAACTTCTGGCCCATTTTACAAACGTAGTACAAAAAGCAGAAAATCACGAACATAATGTCAGTTGGTGGTGTGAACACATTATTTCCACAACAACTAATGGCTCTTTTAATAATGGAGGCTCATTTTTGCAATAGATACCTCCTACGCATTGTGTCCAAACATTCCTGACCTGGTGGAGAGATCTGTAGCATTTTCTGGTTTTAAGCAATAACATCACTCGAGGGGGTGGCTTAACATACATTTACTGGTTTTGTACCCTCTCAGGAAAATGATGTTAATGTTAATGATTTTTTCAGACCTCAATTTTTAGGAAATACAGAACTGGGGGAACTTTTTTATCATGTCCACACAACATCTCTAAGGTATATTAATGACATATTAAAATGTTGAAAATGGGTGGAGTTCCCCTTGAAGCGATAATATCACTCGAGAGGGGGTGCGTTTAACATCCTTTATGCATGCCTGGCGATGGCACATGCTATAAAGCATGTGCCGGGGGGCCCGGGCAGGCCCGGGGGCCAAATGCGGCCCTTTGGCTCACTCTGACCGGCACGGGGACCACCAGTGGTCCCTTGAGAGAATTCCAGTTAAATATGGAAAGTTGGGTAACTAGATGTAACTCTTTGAGAGCGTAAAAATGAAACCAAATGGACCCTTGCGGGTCAATTTGGTTTCATTGTTACGCTCTCAAGAGTTAAAATATTCATCATGTGAATCAGCCCAAGTCTACGCAACTACAGAATGTAGAAGATTAATGGACATTTTGGTGTGTATGTTGGACTGTTTTGTTTCCCAAATCCAGCCTGGTATTGTGCACAAAAGCAAAAGTAATCTTTAGTTTTGGGGTCTTTGAGGGCTAAAAATGTCACTAAATGGTCGTCCTCTGTGGCTAAAATTCTGAATAAATAGAGGGCCCTGGTGTCAAAATGGTTGGTCTTACTCTTACTTTTATCTTGAAATGAAATTAATATTACGCATACTTTAGTTGAGCCTTTAGTCTTGGCCCTCCACAATATATTATGCATCTCGTTTGGACCCTTGGGAAAAATAATTGCCCACCCCTGCTATAAAGGCTCTGCGAACAAATAATGGCAGATCCTTTGTACACAAGGTGTGATGTTTGTACTCTTTCATCCGCAGGGTCCCATGTGTGGATCAAGGTGATTGCAATCACTAGCGGCGGATTGGATAAAAAGATGAAGCCAGTGAAAGCATTCTGTATTAGAAGGTCAGTCAATAATTATGTGTGGCAGCCCTGGCCGAGGTTCCATCTAACCCTGGCCTGCACAACACTAAAATAAATTACTTTTCCCCTTTGTGAATAGATTCTCTGTGTCCCTTTCCCTGCCTTCCTTCCTGCTTTTTGATCAGACAACATAATAGCGCCGTTAAACACAATCTTCTATCGCCGAGAAGAACACTGTTTTGTTGATTGTGCTGTTTCAGAAAAAAGGGCACAGTAACCTGGTATTTACCTATAAAACAAATTACTTTTTGCTCATTCTGTGGTCCTTCTCGCTGTTGTCGTGATCAGACAAGCAGACAATAATAGTGTTGCAACACGGAAACAATATTTTATTGAGAACACCATCTTCAGAAAAGGGCGGTAACCCAAGTCCTCAGTCCATGTCATGTTGGTTCCACAATGCTGAAAATGTACATCCTTTGACTTTGCAATGGCATCTTAGTCTAGGGGCAAGGGGTGGAAACTTGTGATGGAGAGTTCAACTATTATTTCCACTATTTTCACTGCAGAGGGCTACACATTTCTACTCTTGCTCCAGAGGGCCACCACATTTCTACTCACTCCAGAGGGCCACACATTTCTATTCTCACTCCAGAGGGTCAGCACATTTCTACTCACTCCAGAGGGTCAGCACATTTCTACTCACTCCAGAGGGTCAGCACATTTCTACTCACTCCAGAGGGTCAGCACATTTCTACTCACTCCAGAGGGTCAGCACATTTCTACTCACTCCAGAGGGTCAGCACATTTCTACTCACTCCAGAGGGCCACACATTTCTACTCTCACTCAGGAGGGCCACACATTTCTACTCTCACTCCAGAGGGCCACACATTTCTACTCTCACTCCAGAGGGCCACACATTTCTACTCTCACTCCAGAGGGCCACACATTTCTACTCTCACTCCAGAGGGCCACACATTTCTACTCTCACTCCAGAGGGCCACACATTTCTAGTCACTCCAGAGGGCCACACATTTCTAGTCACTCCAGAGTAATAATAATAAAACAATAAAATAAAACAAACAACAATAATAATAATAATAAAACAATATGGGTAAAAACATAATAAGGGTAATAATAATAATAATCTAGGGGTGGGTTTGAACATAGTATGGCGGCATGTCTAGTTTTGGGATGTACTGTATATTAGAGGTTTTCTACCCATTAAAAATGGGCAGAATTTAAAAATGTGTGTGGGGAAATGTAGTAAGCTACACTCCTTGTTACTCGAAACAAGTTGTGTAGTTTCACTACAAGCTATTCCCAGTTTAGCTATTTGTTACTGCCCATCACTGGTCATTAGCTACTGGTCATTAGCAATTAAGACTTCAGTCATTCAGCGTCATGTTTGCAATCAATACATCAATAAAACAAAATCTATCAGTATTCCCATGTTAGGCCACGTTAAGTGAAAGGTGTGGGATGCTTGAAGCCCCTAGTTGTGCATTGTATGATTTGGTTGAATTAGCACAGGGGTTTTCAACCAGTGGTCCGGGGACCACCAATGGTCCCAGAGAGGATTCCAGGTGCTCTCCAGCTAAATGATGGACCCTTTGGTAATCCAATGGACCCTTACAGATCTGCAACTCTTGAGATCGTACAATGAAACCAATGGAGCCTTACGGGTCCATTTCACTCACTCACACACACACACACACACACACACAATGGTGGGGCTTACCTGACGGCCGCTTTATTCCCACCCATGGGAGCCGACATGTCCCGGGTGAGACCCTGCGTCCTGGCAGGTCCCGGGGCGTTTTCCTCCTCGTCCTTTTGGTCCGTCTCGATGTGGATCAGAGGGACGTCCCTCGACGTCCCCCTGGCCGTGAGGCGCGGTGCTGCAGTAGCAGCAGCAGCGGCGCCGTCGTTGGTGACCCTAGTAGCAGCCTTGCAGGCTCCGGTTGCGGCTGCGACCTGTTCTTGGCTGCCCCTGCTGGGGCTGCAGCTCGGCCTCGACTGCTTGAACCCTCTCCTCCTCTCCCCGACGGGCGCGTGCGGCCGCGGCTGCCACCCCGCGGCGCCGCCACCACTGCACCCGGAATCCTGCTGCCCCCCCAGGGCCCCCGACTTCCCGGTCTCCACGATGTCGGCCGCCAGGCGGTTGGCGAACTGCTGCACGTGGTGGGGCTGGTGGGAGGAGTCCGCCGCCGCCTCCAGCTCCATGCTGTCCTCCGGGTCGACGATGATCTTGTTCTTCCGCATCAGCGACTCGATGGAGCTGGACCACGTCTCGTGGATCAGCATGTCGGTGATCTGGTCGGCGTGGCCCCGCCGGTAGAGGCACGAGTCCGACTTGCACAGGCCCGACGCCGCCGCCGACGAGCCGACCGCCATGTCCGGGTAGAGGTGCAGCGCGTTGTTGCTGCGCAAGGCGAACCCGTCGAACGAGTTGGCCTTGATGGGCGAGTTGACCGTCAGGCGCGAGTCCGAGGCGCGGCGGTGGTCCGACGGCACCGACGACTGCCGGATGCAGAAGGCCGTGCGCGGCGACGGCGGGAGGAGGCTGTTGCTCCACTCCCGCGTCCGGGCGGTGGACGAGGAGCCGCAGCCGCCGCCGAACTCCCCGCTGCCCCGCCGGTTCTCCTTGTCCATGTCGCGCAGCATGAACCGGTAGAACTCCTCCGAGATGCTCTCGGTGCTGGACTGCTTGGACAGGCAGGAGTTGGCGCGTTGCACGTTGAGGTGGCCGCCGTTCTTCTTGGCCGCCCCCGGTCCGAGGGCCGCCTGCTGCACGGCGGCCGCCAGGATGGCGCTGGCGTTCTTGCCAGCGTAGTAGTCGAGCAGGAGGTCGAAGCCGCGGCCCTCCGTCTCCATCTGGTGCACCATGAAGCGCGAGAACTCGTCTGTGATGCTCTCGCAGCTCGACTGCTTGGAGATGGAGCTGCCGCGGCTCAGGTTCTGTCCCAGGCGGCTGCCGGGTCCCAGGGTGTTGTTGTGGGGCGGCGCGCCGGCGGGATGGTCGGGGTGCTCCTCCGGGATGCTCTCGTAGCTGGCCGGCTTGCCCCGGCTCCAGCGCTCGCACTGCAGCCGGTTGGTGCTCCGACCGGGCTGTCCCGGCTTGGAGGAGGTATCAATCACGCTGAGCTCGGGGCAGTTCATGATCCGCGCCGTGACCTCCGAGGCGAACAGGGCGAAGGGGTCCGTCGGCGGTGGCAGATCATCCGGGTTGACCGTCTCGTCGACCACGCGGTTCACCAGGCGCTCCATCAGCTCCGGCTGCTCCTCCGTCTTCCGCTTGATCTCGCTGAGTCGCGGGGCCCGGTGGTGCTTCTTGGTGGTGCTTCCGTTCTGGACCTCCTTCCTCCGGAGCGCCGCCGACCGGCAGGCGGGCAGGAGGCAGGCCCCCTCGGAGCCGTCGGACCCCGCCGCACCCTTCAGGGCGCAGAACCACGGCTGCTTCCCCGTGGAGTTCTCCAGGCAGATGGCAGCCAGCTCCGTGGCCATGGACACCACCGTGGCTGCCAGGTCGTCAGCGAAGCAGCTGACGGGCGTCCGGGTCTCCGAGCAGGAGTCCGTCCGGAACGAGGACAGCAGCGAGCTGCAGGAGTTGAGGGAGGACTGCGGCGTCAGGGACGACTGGGGCGTCCCGAAGCGCCCTCGCCTCGAGAGCGAGATTTCGCTCAGAGGTTCTCGAGGGAGCCCTTTCCCCTGCTGCTGGATCTGGTACGGATCGGAACAGTCCTTGGCCGACGACGTCAGCTTGGTTTGGCCCTGTTTGAAGATCTGCTCTTTGCCAACGTGCGCGACGCAGGGCGAGGCATCGTGTCTTTTCTCCGCCGGCGTATAGTTCTCCTCCTTCGTTCCGGGGCCCGCGGTGGTGAACTTACCTGTGCTCTGGCTCTCACTATTATTAACAGAGTGCGCCGGACTCGACGTCTCCCTTCTTGCTTTGGCCACGGTCGACTCTTTCGTACAAACGTTGCTTTCCTGCGCGCTGTCCACCGACGACCCTCGTCGATCGCGTATGGACACGTCCGACGCGATCCTCCTCTGCGTCTGGCACAGGATGTCGAAGAGCAGGTCATTGACGCTGTCCTGGAGGAAGCCGTCGATGCCGGGAGCGCCGTCTTTCCCTGGTCCCTCCAGCTCCTTCTTCTTCTTGGCCTTCTCCAGCGCGTGCTTGAAGAGGCTGTCGGCCACCTCGCCAATGAAGTCGTCCACCTCCGCCTTTTCGTCCGCCGCCGCGACGTAGGACGACTTCCTCTTGGGGCAGGCGGTGATGCCGTCCACGATGCGGTGGTGCGTGGCCTCCAGTAGCTGGGCCACGCTCCGGTAGCCCTGCTGTGGCTGCGCCGCCAGCACCTCGGCCGCCTCGCGGTGCAGCACCTCGGCGATGCTGGCGCGGAAGGCGTCCACGCCGGTGCCGCCCGCCACGCTGCAGTGCAGGGCGAAGGCCGCCGAGGCCTCGGCCGCTGCCATCAGTCCGCGGGATGCCGTGTAGGCCTCGGACGGCGGCGGCGAGCTGTCTCCTCCGCTGCCCTCCTCCTCCTCCTCGGGCAGGTCTGCGGTGGCGGCCACCACCGCCCCCGCCACCTGCGCCACGGCGCTCATGGCGGAGGAAAAGGAGTAGTCCTCTGGGTCCTCGTCCTGCTCCTCGTCAGGCTCCTCCTCTGAGGCTGACTCCGCCATGATCTGCTCCGTCAGCTGGGGGTGGGATACCGTGCCCACAACGTTGGCGGCGCAGGCCAGGGCCACTTCCACCGTTTTTGAGCGCTGCTGTTGTTCTTCTCTCTGGCAACAGCGGCGGTTGTGTGGCGGTGGTGCGGGTTCCTCTGGTCTGTCAGAAACGACAGCTGTCTGCTGGGAGGAGGTCTGTTGTTGTGCAGTGGCGCCCCCTGGGGGCCACTCCGAGGCGCCCCCGTCGCCGCTGTCCGGGCTCTGCACGATCACGATCTTGGGGAGTTCGAAGGATGGCGCGCGCTGCTGCTTGGACGCGGGCGGCGGCGGCGTGGCGCGGTCCAACGCCGGGGGGCGGCGGCCAGAGAGCGAGACGCTGACGGCGGCCTCGGACACGAAGGAGGTCTCGTCCCGGGACAGGCGGATGAAGGCGTCCTGCAGCACCGACTCGGCCAGGTTGGTGGCGTAGTGGCCTGCAGATTCCCGGATGTGGACGCTGCTGCTGCTGCCGGCGCCCCTCGGCCGTGTCCGCCCGACGTCCCCGCTGTCTCGACGCTCGGACACGACACAATGATGATGATGAGCCGACTCCGACAGCCTGTCTGCCGCCTCGTCGCCTCGCTCTGACTCTGTGGAGACAGAGAGAGAAAACAAAGTGGGTCAGACCGGAGGGTCAGGGAGGAGATCAAAATGTTTGTTCCGTCGTCGTGTCACAAACAGACGCACGTGGACTGACTGAAGAAAGATGTTATTCACGTTATGTAGAATGGGTACAACAAGTCGATGCAAAAACCCTGGCGGCATGAGCTGAACTTTATTGTTCTTTCAACCAAGGTTCATGTTGTTATAACAGAAATTAACACATTTAAACTAAAAAACTGCTGCCTGGAACTAAAATCTTGTATCTGGAACTAAAACAAAATGCTTCTTGGAACTGAAATTTTGTCCCTGAAACTAAAAAGTTATCCCTGGAACTAAAAAAAAAATGTGTCCCTAAAATTTAGGGCACTGTAAAATTTTCACTATTTTTCAAAAATATCAGATCTACAAGCTCAGATCAACTCGGTGGCACGATATGAGCTTGTAAATTTGATATTTCTCAATAACCGAAACACCTAAATGGGTTCAGACTGGGTTAAATTACGCAATTTAGCTATAGAGCAGCCTAAACACAAAGCCAAAAGCCGACAAAGATGCATCACTTTTCGTCTTGTTTTTTCTTCTTTTTATTATTTTCTTCTCGTGGAATTTACATCTGGGCCGCGGGGCGACATCACGCAAGGGGCGGGACTGCGAAGCTCTACAGTATATAGGGCATTCAAATTTATTATTTATTGATTTTGCAACATTTAACAGTAGCACCAGTATAAATCCCTTAACTATTTACACCACATTGGCCAGGTTGCAGATCTCTCAATTTGGCACAGAACATCTTCAGTTGCCAGCAACGTTCACATCTCTCATCGTGAAGAGAGACAGAGGGTGACACCCACCCAGCTAGTGATGCTGCGCCGACCTTGGCATCCGATCCGATAGCTCTGATGTGCCACGGTTGCAAAAAAATATGCTACAGTACGATAACACTGCTGTGATGCAGAGATGACAGAGCCACACGTTCCACCATGGCTCCATGTCTACTGAACAAGCAGCTCCACTCCAAACCCCCCCGCGGGAGAGTGCATTTGCTTATCCACGATGGTCTAATTATAAATATTAAATTGACTCGACAGGGAGGGCAACCTTCGTGATATTGGATCTTATTTTGTATGTGAGATTAATTATAGATTAGCGGCGGCTTCTCTGTATCACAGTGCTAAGCACTATAAAACTCCGGGCTGAATTAATCGGCACTAATCTGATTTAACGTTACACTACTTTTGAGTTAGACACATGCCGGTGTTGCACGGATATGTAGCATGGCATCACACCAAGGGGGAAACATTTCTGTGTTGTTTGGTGAATTCGTTTTTTTGTTTCATCGTTGATGTGAAAATGCGATTGTGCTGTGATGTACCGGTATCTGCATGATGCTGCAAATGAGCCTCAATGAATTCCGAGCATAAATAAAGCATACATGGATATGTAGGCATATTTTTGCACCACCCCTATTCAGCCCCATTACAGCTCTTTACAGTACAAACTGCATATGTGATAGAATCTGGTGCTTTGGTCCCCTTGTCACGCAAGGCCGTTTTCCTGTAGAGCCATCTAAAGTCTATTTATCATTTTTTGGGTAAAATCGTTTTTATCCATATTAAAAAAGTCTGAACTTTGATCTTACTATTCATCCGAACAGTTAGATGATTTGGAGAAGTTAAATGTGTGTATTTTTTTGCTAAAGTACAAGTTATTTCGCTAAGTTTAGGGGTGGAGACGTGGAGACTTGCATACATGATTGTGATTGGTCATGGAACGCTGTTGTCTTTGGGTTACAATCCAACAATCCCAGTGCGATCACAACCACAGCACAGCCCGCTGCATGCATTGTTGGTGTTTTTTTAAGCCAAAGCTGCGCTGTTTACAACTAAATAATGTCACTTTCCCGGTGTACTTCCGAAGTAGTTCGTCCTCCCTGCATGGTGTGTGCGTGTGCGTGCGACGCATGGCTGCACTGCATGAATGAGTGACGGCTCATTCTGTCGTATTCTCTTTTAAAAGGTTTGTGACGAGTGGCGAGGAGAGTGGCTAACACGTTAACAACAGTCGATGTTGGAATAAGGAATAGTGGCTAAGGGAAGAGGGAAAGTGACGAAAATAGCAATGAGGGAATTAGTTGCGGGCTGCGGGCCGCGTCATGGACAAGGCATGCTACGAAAAGCTGGCCCTTAGTGTCAAAGTGTCTTTCAGCAAACTCTGAACCCCTAATTGCTCCCAGCGAGTAGGTTGTTGAATTGGCTGATGAAATCGTACCGTTCCTGTATCCGTCCTCCTCACTGTCGTCGTCAGCCAGGTGTTCTGAGGCCGTCTGGAAGTCTTCCTCTATGGAGGAGACAGAGCGGTTGGTGTCATCATCCACTCTGTGGCGCATGGGGGGAGCCCTGCCACGCTGGGCCTGCTGGGCAGAGACAGGCAGAGAGGGGCACGGGGCAGAGATTTAGATAAAAAAAGGGCACCTTTGGCACAAAATAACGGAGATGCATTGCATGTATGGCTGGGACTTTAAAGGGGAAATCCACCCATTTCAACCTTTTACTATGTCCATACCTTAAGATGTTGTGTAGACATAATTAAAAAAGGTTTCCCGAATTCTGTGCTTCTAGAAATGGAGGTCTGAAAAACATGGTGACAAAACATTAACATGGTGAAATACAACTCAATGACATCATCAAGTTGTGTTTCACCATGTTAATGATTTTTTCTTTTAGGCCCATTTTTTGGGAGTGTACAAATGGAACCAAATGGACCCGTTAGGGTCCATTTCCGTTGATATTCCTGTGTGATTCTGTTTTACAGATGTGTAAAAGTGGCAGGGGGCAAAGGCCCATTAGATGTGTATGTGGTGTGCACGTGCCTGCTGCTGCTGCTGTCCCCAGTGCAGTGTACTGTGTGTGTATGTGGCGTGCACGTGCCTGCTGCTGCTGCTGTCCCCAGTGCAGTGTACTGTGTGTATGTGGTGTGCACGTGCCTGCTGCTGCTACTGTCCCCACTGCAGTGTACTGTGTGTGTATGTGGTGTGCACGTGCCTGCTGCTGCTCCTGTCCCCAGTGCAGTGTACTGTGTGTGTATGTGGTGTGCACGTGCCTGCTGCTGCTCCTGTCCCCAGTGCAGTGTACTGTGTGTGTATGTGGTGTGCACGTGCCTGCTGCTGCTCCTGTCCCCACTGCAGGCCGATCAGGAACTTGTTGATGTCAAAGACCACGCCACAGGGCTGTGTGGGCTGTCTCCGGCCCGCGCACCGCAACACGCACACATCCGCTCCTCTCTGCTGATGATGATGGTGATGGTGGGGAGGATGATGACGGCCCTGGGGTGGTGCAAAAATAAAATAAAAAAAACAATATTTATACAACCAGATGTAACTTAATTGTGTACACCTCTTAATTGTGTTAATTCGGATGGTGAATATTTTAACTCTTGAGAGTGTAAACATAAAACCAAATGGACCCGCAAGGGTCCATTTGGTTTTATGTTTACGCTTTCAGGAGTTACATCTGGTTATATAAATAGTTATTGTTTTTTACCCACCCCTAATATTTATATAACCAGAATAGCGGTGGGTAAAAAAACTATCGATATTTCAATTAAGGATGTTGAAAATAACAAGTTTAAATGGGATTAAATTCATTTTGTTAATTAGGCTGTTTAAAACTTTGAACGCAATTAACTGCACACTGACTCAACCCAATGAGCATTTTCTCACTAACAACAACGCGTAGATCAGGGTTTTGCAGAGGCATATAGCTGTGTGTTTCCCTGTAACCAAAGCCATAGTATAGCTTGAGGGATCTACATGAATTTGTGGCTTGTAGATCATCTATTTTGATGAATATTTAAAAGATTAACAGATTTTTTTTCTCACAGATGCCGTTTCTTTTTTAAATGTTCAAATCCTGTACAGGAAAACATGAAAAGAAAGCAGTTCGAATGGAAAGCATAGTTCTAACAGTAATTAATCATGATTAAAATAAGTTTGAAGCTGTGATTAGTCTGATTTTTTTTTCATCAGGAAATCTCTATAGGGTCTCTAAAGGGCTCATGTGTCTTGGCTGACCGTTTGTCATCCGTTATACATAATGATATAAAATCGTTGCGGCTGTGGGTCGCTCATGCAAAGTGAGACAGGCTACTAATTGCCAGCAGGGCTCCTCAGGCTGTGGTAGAATTGATTCTTTCTGAGAGGTTCTTTTAACAACAATAACGTTTAGTCATCATCATTTTCAACGAGGCCTCAACCAGCAGGTGATCAGGCACCAATATCCATACCCAATGATCCGAGTCTGAGAAAATATTGCATTTTCAATTAAAAAGAATAACGCAGACTGACACTGTGCGAGGCTGTTTAATCTATGCTGCTCACACATTGATTTTGTTAAGTGAGATGTGTAATGCTGTCGTTAGTTATTCAGACACGTTTTACATCTGGTTAGATGCAGGGTATTTTCTTACCGGACTCATTATTGTATTGTTTTTTTCTGATACCGATACTGTATTGCGACATCCCTAGATTTTTAATTGATATGGAGTGTATGGATTAAAAATATGTCTGTGTTGTTATTGTTTGTCTTTGTATCCTGTTTTGTGTTTTGGACCCGTAGTGTCTGCAAATAAAGTTTATCTATTATTATCCTCCTCCTATGAGTTATACATACCAATAACAATAACAACAACAACAACAATAAAAACCATAATCATCATTCTTTCAAACATGGCTGCACTTGAGCAATACGAACGCATAAATTACTCCATGCGTGGGAAGGCAAAGCAGGTGGGATCTCACACTCGAGCCTGCAAGTCTCACGACACACTCCAGACTGTTGAATTATTCAGAAATGAATTCCATCCTTTTCATAGTGCATCCTAATGGTTGATGGACGCTGTACTAACTGGCATCAGGCGGCCTTATTTGGAGGCCGCTGTGCTCACACAAGAAGAAAACAATGGAGATTAAAGGGGGATTCCACCCATTTTCAAGAGAGAGAGAGAGTTTACCAATTTGAACCAAATGAACCCATTAGGGTTCATTTGTACACATGTACACTCAGAAAAACAGGTCCTAAACGAAAAAATCATGAACAAGGAGAGAGACAACTTGATGATGTCATCAAGTTGTGTTTCACCGTGTTAATGACCACACAACCTCTCTGAGGTACAGTATAATAATGACATAGTGAAATGGGTGGAATTCCCCTTTAAGGCTTCAACGTAACAAGAAGGACATTCTGTATGAAGTGGGGATTTGTGATTGTGGAGACACCTTCGTTAACCTCACTGTGTTAAAGTCTGGAGAAAAGTCTTATGCTACAGTAGGCCTGTCTGGTTCAAACAGATGCCACTGCCAGCTTGACCCCAAACTTGTAGCGCACTGCTGTGCACTACAAGACACCAGGCCCAGATGTAACATTTGCCAGTTGGGGGGGGGGGCAGGCGAAAACGGCATGAGGGTGGCGCATGTCGCTTCGCGCCACAGGCGCGACATGTTTTCTTTCATTTGTCTGCCCATAGTCAATTAATACACAATGGTTGTTCACATGTTGTCGGTCCGCTGGATTCCATTAGATCCATTCACTACGGTAAAGGGTTTGTCACACTCTCCCTTCTCCCAGTAGTGTGAGACGCCATAGAGGACGCCATTAGACTGGCCACCATGAAGTGAGCACCAAGCACAGCAGTGACACAGCCCCCCTCCTCTATAGCTCTCCTCTCCTCTCCACGCAAGACGTTCACGTTCCCAAAATATCAGGCGCAGGCGGGCAGAGAAGAACACCCCTCCGCCTCCACCCACCCACGCCTCCCAAAATAAGCAGTTTTGCTGCATGCCGCATGCCAAACTGGCTGCCTCAACATAGTTTTTTTTGTAATATCAAAAAGTGGCTTTTCTAGTTAAAATGCAAATTGTACCAGCTACCTGCTTCTTTTCATCCTACGAAGTATGCAACCTCCCTTTGTTCCCCATTATGGGGCCTTTGTTTTGGCTAATAACCTAACATGTTAAAGGCAATATAGGCTGACTTTAGCGTGTACAATACCTGTGTTTGTAACGGATTTGAATCTAACTCCACCTCACTATGAAACTGGCTAGGGAACGGGATAGTGTGGCTTTTGAAGGGGAATTCCACCCATTTCAGTATTTTTTCCTGAGAGCGTACAAATGTGAACCAAATGGACCCTAGTGTGTCCATTTGGTTCACATTTATAGAAGAAACATCATTAGTATGGTGAAAACACAACTTGATGATATCATCAAGATGTATATTTCACCATGTTAGTGATTTTTTTTTTCAGACCTATAGGAAACAAAGAATGGGGGTACTTTTTATTATGTCCACACAACATCTCTAAGGTACACTGTGTTCCAACTTATTATGCAAATCATGTTTTTGTTTGATTTTCCAACATAATTGATGCAAATGATATCAGCATAATTTTCAAGTCATTAGCTGTCAATTTATATTTCAAATGTTATTGAACAAACCTCCTAATGAAAACAGAATTTAAAAAATAAATTAAAAACTTGGAACAGTGCGTTTCGCAGTGTTCCAAATTATTATGCACATCATAGTTTCAAGACATTTTCTTGTTTGTAAAGAACTGAAAATAGTAATTTGTTGAATTCATAGCAATAAGGAGGTCATATGTACTGGGAAAAAAAGCTATTTCAATCCAAAACATGTTAACAGGTCCAGTTACATGTTAACATGGGACCCCTTGTTTGATAGCAGCTTGCGTCCATAAAACTTGTGAGTTTATGAAGAGTTTCTGCTTGAATGTCTTTGCAGGATGTCAGAACAGCCTCCCAGAGTTGCTGTTTGGATGTAAACTGCCTCCCACCATCATACTGCACATTTTTCAAAACAGTCTTGTTCAGTGATGAGTGCCGTGCAACCCTGGATGGTCCAGATGGATGGAGTAGTGGATGGTTGGTGCATGGCCAGTTTGGCCACCATGTCCCAACAAGGCTGCGACGTCAGCAAGGAGGTGACGGAGTCATATTTTGGGCCGGAGTCCTAGGGAAAGACCTGGTCGGCCCCTTTAGATATTTCGCTCGAGGATGCTCCAGACATTCTCAATAGGATTGAGGTCAGGGGGGGTGGGGTGGGGGCCACACCATGATTTTTTTCCCCCTTTTATGCCCATAGCAGCCAATGAAGCTGAGGTATTCCTTGCAGCATGAGATGGTGCATTGTCGTGCTTGAAGATGATTTTGTTTCAGAAAGCATGATTCTTCCATTTTGTACCGTGGAAGAAAGTGGTCAGTCAGAAACTCAACATACTTTGCAGAAGTCATTTTCACACCTTCAGGGACCCTAAAGGGGCCAGCCAGATCTTTCCCTAGGATTCCGGGCCGAAAACATGACTCCACCACCTCCTTGCTGACGTCGCAGCCTTGTTGGACGGCACTCATCAGTGAACAAGACTTTGAAAATTGGTCTTCGTGTACAGTATGAGGTTGGGAGGCGGTTTACATCCAAACAGCAACTCTGGGAGGCTGTTCTGACATCCTGCAAAGACATTCAAGCAGAAACTCTTCATAAACTCACAAGTTTTATGGACGCAAGCTGCTATCAAACCCATGTTAACATGTAATTGGACCTGTTAACATGTTTTGGATTGAAATAGCTTTTGTTTCCCAGTACATATGACCTCCTTATTGCTATGAATTCAACAAATTACTATTTTCAGTTCTTTACAAACAAGAAAATGTCTTGAAACTATGATGTGCATAATAATCTGGAACAGTGCGAAACGCACTGTTCCAAGTTTTTAATTTATTTTTTAAATTCTGTTTTCATTAGGAGGTTTGTTCAATAACATTTGAAATATAAATTGACAGCTAATGACTTGAAAATTATGCTGATCATAATTTGAAAATCAAATATGTTGGAAAATCAAACAAAAACATGATTTGCATAATAAGTTGGAACACAGTGTATATTAATGATGTGGTAAATTGTTGAAAATGGGTGGAATTCCCCTTTATATGGTGTATTTTTATTGGGCCTTTTGAATCCAATACAAAACACACACAGGAAAGACATATACTGTATCTAACCGCACCACAACTGGGGCCCTATTAGAGTATTGTACGAAACAGAAAAGGTACAGCAAATCATGACACCCTATCTTTAATGTGTCAGCGTGGAGCACAGAGCCAGCTGATTGAGACACAGAAGTGACATGGATGAATTGTATTAAGCACTGCAGTGTATTTACCTGAGTGTGGATGTGCGGCTGAGTCTGACAGCTGTCTAGAGCCTCGAGGCTACCAAGCAACAGGATCTCGTTTTCCTTGGGTTGGTGCACACTCAGTGACTCCATCAACTTCGGCAAGTCTGGAGAAACCTGGGCCAGCTTCTGTATGAAGAGAAAACATAAGTACCGGTAGGTCAGAGTTAGTGTCGAAGTGTCCTTGAGCAAGACACCGAACCCCTAGTCGCTCCTGATGTGCAGGTGGGTGCCATGAATGGTTTTACGCCACCATCTGTGAATTCTTTCTGGAAGCACACTGAAGTAATCCTTCTGTATACCTCCAAAACCAAGATGGGGTCCATCATATGGGTGCACTATTTAGTTCATGGAGTCAAAAGGTATTATAGGCAACTTTAGTGTCAAATCTGTGCTTTTAAACAGATTTGACTCTAAAGCTGTAGGTGTGGCTTTACCCATCACCCTCCACCAGGCAAACTTAACTACACTTTTTTGAAAATATAACAATAATACCTGATGATCTTTTAGGGTCGAAAAAAAAAAATCATGCCACTCCATCTTTAACCTCACAACTTGCCACACCCAAGCCACCAAGTAACTTAACACTGCCCTGGGATTGAAATTGTGACGAAAAGGTGAGAACTCTACTGACTGAACAACCCGTAAAAATGCCTGAGAGTGGATGATTTGCCACTTACTGTAGCTGCACAAATGTGTGCGAAATTCTGTGAAACAGCTCATAGTATCACATGATGTTATTATCACTGCGAGGGGTGACTACTATTAGAAGATTGACAATCGAGAATCAAAAAAAAAAAAAGACGTTTTTGAATCGAATCGTGCCCCAGAAAATCGATACTGTATCGTATCGTATCGTGGGACACCTAAAGATTCACAGGCCTAATATTTACTATTGAAATCACTACAAATCACTACACATCGCAATAGAAAAAACACTATTGAATGAGTAGTGATTCAATAGTGTTTTTTCATGAGGGACCGCTGACCTAAACAGATCAACCCTCTAATTCTTTCTAATTGTCTGGATCCATGGCGACTCAGATACTTTTTACAGCATTTTATAAGGAGTGTGCTGTAATCCAGCATTGATTTCTGTAAGAAAAAAGTCCCATTTCCATATAAATTAGATAAGAGACGAGCAGAGAAAGAGGGTGGACAGAGCAGAGGAGTTTTCGCTCACCTCTACAATCCTGTCGTTGCGGTAATCCACTTTCTGTTCATCGACATTCACGAAACAGATCTGAGAAAATGAGAGAGAGAGAGAGAGAGACAGACAGAGAATAAAGTCAGTTACATTGATGAAATGTATTTATAGATATCAGTGTGTGACAGGGGAAGATTTCCCAATTGGGGGGGCAGGATAAAATGGTATGGGGGCGGCCTCATCGGCCGTGTCGCTTTGCACCACGGGTGATGAAGCTGCACCCATACCATTTTTGGTTACAGGACTTTTATTAGGAAATTAAGCATCGATAATAACATCAGTTGTTGAAGTTCAACAGGCACTGTTGGTTTAGTGGTGCCACAACTGTAGTTAGTTAGTAGCGGTAGTAGTGATTCAAATCATTTTAAATAGAGGCACTTCCATTTGAAATATCTTGGGTTGTTTTGCATGCCATCGTGTTTGGTGGGCCAGACTGGGCATTGCCCCCCCTGCCCATGCCTAGATCCGCCCCTGGTGTGTGAAGCAGTTAGATTGTCCAGCGTTTTTTTTTCCCTCTCACCCAATGTCAGTGTCATAGGACTGGGGGAAGTTCAGACAAGACAATGACAGCAGCAGCATGCCATTTCTGGCTCACCTCTGGGAGTGCACACTGCGTTCGTACCTTCACACCTCTCTTTCTCTCTCTCTGCGGTATTGGTATTTTTTTCTGTGTCTATAACTAGGGGACGTGGGGAGATCATTCTCTTTCGTAGCGGCTTCCATTAACATCCAGACAGTCCCCTGTAGATTCCGTATTGATCTCTTGGTCTTAAGCCACTTCCGTGATCCTGCAGTTCTGCCTTTCACCTTCCTAGACCTTAGACCGGAGGGTCTCCGCTATCGACCCGACGGCACCTGCTGCTGCTGCTACCTACTAGTGGAGGATATTGCTCGCAATCTCACGGTAGATATGTATCATGATATACATGGATATATAGATTTATTTTATTCAAAAAATAAATACAATAAAACACTCTCAGGCTCACAGAGATCTTTAAATCAAAATAAAATGTTTAAACATCCTAACAAGCGCTCTGGGAAGAGAGTGGTTACACCACTACTACCCACTCGCCCCAAAATAACGTACATCACATGCATGCACGCTTCAACCATTACCCTCTAGTTTAAGTCTAACCTAGAGATCCGACTCTGTTTTTGAATGATGAAATGGTGTAGGTTTAGTGGTGCCACAATTGTAGTTAGTTAGTAGCAGCAGTGTTTCAAATCATTTCAATTATAAGCCATGGGGGAGGCATTGCTCCCCCATGGCCATGCCTAGATCCGGCCTTGCATCTAATGCTCGATATATCGCAATAGATATATAATGAATGCACCACTACTACCCACCCGCCCGCCCCAAAATAACGTACATCATGCATGCATGCTTCAACCATTACCCTCTAGTCTAAAGCACTTCCCACAGCCCTGCTGCAAGCCTGTGCTGCAGGGTTTGCAGTGCTAGTTTGTGCTATTTGCATGGACGAAAACAATGTTTCATTGGGTGAATGGTTTGTGCTCCTGTCTGTTCAGTTGCCTGCATTCTGTGGGCACACTTTGGCATCTGGCTGTCTCTGCTTTATCTCTTCCTTGTGACACTTCTTGTACACAACATGTAACAAAAATAAAAAAACAAATAATAGTACAGCTGGAGAACAAATGGGTCAGTGCACTGGATTTGACACACACACACACACACACACACACACACACACACACACACACACACACACACACACACACACACACACACACACACACACACACACACACACACACACACACACACACACACACACAGAACTATGTTTTTGTGTCCATATCATTACGCTCAGAAAGTAGTTCCATGTGATAGGGGGTCAAAAATGAACGAAGGAGGTCCTAATATTTTAGATGATGACAAATGACACAAGTTTTGTGGATTAATGTGCTTTTACAGCGTGGCCCCAGGGACCCCCAGAAAATGACCAGAACAAATTAATATTAAGCAAAACCGGAGCAGAACTCCCACCATGGGACTCTGGCAATTAATTAATACAGTTGACACCACTATATTAATGGAAATGTATTTCATATAACTTATGCTGTATAAATCTGAAATATCCCTTTAAGATGGCCCTGGATTGAATTATCAAAAATAAGCCCTGAACCAAACACAGAAGCACACTACCGGAACAAAGCAAGCTGTTGGGAACAGCTTGTCTTGTTTTGGGTGACCTTGTTGGTGACACTGTTTATCTAACGAGTCCAAAATGTTCCCCTGTGTGTCCAACAAAGCAGAGCTAAGTCGATCTTACTTCCACTCTGGTAGCACCGGAGTCAAAAGTAACAATTTGTACTCCATCGAGTCCATCATTTTGATGACTGACTTTTGGAAATAAATTCAGACAAGCAGAAGAAAACAAAACACTGAATAATGGGGAGGGAATGACAGTGAATCTGAACAGTTTTGAAAAGGTTCCTGCTTGCGGTATGAGAGTTGTAAATGCTGGAAGAATGACATCAAAGGGTCGAATCCCTTTTTATGAGCTCGGTTCTTTAGGCGAAACATATCAATTCTACCTCTCGTGGTCACGCCTTGCTCATAGCAAAAGGATCCTCATTGTTAATGTATCCGTTTAGCACTGGGATTGATAAAAAATAAAAAAAAATGTAATTTTTTGCTAAATCATCCCTACTATGGAGTGTAGTGACATAAGGAGTGATATAAGGATGATATAAGGAGTTCCTCCCTGTCACCAAGGAGCCACCAAGGGTAACAAAACAGGAGTGTGTGTGCACGTGCACATCTTGTTAGTGGGGGGAGTATTTTCCAAATCACCCCAAAAATCATTGAATGCTCCTTTAAGTATTGTACAGTGTGATTAGTGAACTGACTGTACAGCGGCGGTAACATAATACTATATTATATTAACATTCTTATACCACGATACAGGATTATCTGACAACCTTGTACAGGTATTCGTGAGTATGCATTATTGTTTATGCATATTGCTATTGCTACTTCATGCATTTCTATATATATATATATATATATATATATATATATTTCTATATATATATATATATATATATATATATATATATATATATATATATATATATATATATATATATATATATATATATATATATATAGAGCAAGATTTCAGCTTTGTCTCATTTATCTCTCAAATACAGCTCTAACAACCAATGGAAAGATTCAGCTTTGCCTCATGCATCTCTCAAATAATCTGCAGCAGCCAATGGAGAGACTTCAGCTTCGCCTCATTCATGGATCCTAGTATTTATCTTAGGAGCCATAAAGTGGCATAGGTGATCTTGTCCTTTGGGTGGAAATTTGAAAATACCTCTACATTTTACTTAGTACTTAGTAAAGTACTTAATCATCTAATACAGGGGTTTTCAACAGGTGGTCCGGGGACCACCAGTGGTCCCTGAGAGGGTTCCAGGTGGTCCCCAGCTAAGTTGGTTAACCAGATGTAACTCTTGAGAATGTAAAAATGAAACCAAATGGACCCTTGCGGGTCCATTTGGTTTCAAGTTTACACTCTCAAGAGTTAAAATATTCATCATGTGAATTAGCCCAAGTCCACACAACTAGAAGATTAATGGTCATGGACAAAAGCAAAATAAAGCTTTAGTTTTGGGGTCTGTGGGGTTAAAATGTCATCAAATGGTGGTCCGTGGCTCAAATGCTGAATAAATGGTGGTCCCTGGTGTCAAAAAGGTTGAAAACCCCTGATCTAATACATGTGCATATACCACTAGTGCTTTGCCATGTCCTGTGGAGCAAATCTGCTAGAGTCTCAGTTCACCAGCTGATTATAACACCAATAATCACACTGGCAGCTGTGGCAGTCAGCCCAGCCAACCGGTGTGTGTGAGTGAGCATGTGTGTTAACTGCTCTTGATAATGTTTTGGATACGATTTTAAGGTCCACTTCCAATTCCGTGGTGTCTGAATAGTGATATTCCACATGGCAAGAAGAGACTGAAACCTAATTTATGCTTTGTTGGATGGCAAAGTGCCCTGTGATGTGTCACTTGGCAATGGGAGCTACACATCGTATTTGTTAACTGTAAAAGACTCAAAACCGCTTTGTTTCCGAACCATAAATTAGGTCCAGCTCGCTGTAGAATTAAGCTGAAAGTCAAAAGGGACACATTAATGGTCAAGCTACTGTATATTGAGGGAGTTTGTTGCACTGTTGAGATGCCTTGAATAAATGCACTATAGATGCACCGTGTGTGTGGTAAATGCACCATTTAACACTCACACACAGTCTACAAAGTGTGCCATATCATACTGGGATAACAGTGCACTTACTGCACCCCCCAACCACACAGCATTGCAGAAGTGCAGGCTGAAATGGCTGTGCTGAAATTACGCCATTACTGACTTTGGCTGAACTTGGAAAATCACATTTCACAAGTCCATCAGGGCATGTTCTAGATCTGTGACCGAGGGACCCGATTCAGGTGGTTTTGGGTTGTTTAAAGGGACATGGAGGGGAGACACACAGAGAGTTCCTGGCCTATTTGGGTAGAACATTCTCACTTTTACTGGTTCTCAAGGCTGGGTCTAAAACACAACCTAATAGGCTGGGTGGTGGGTCCTTGAAGTGGTGCATCACTTCCCGCCACATACTTAACATAAATATTAACAAAATGGTGTGAAAACCTTTTTAGTTAAAACTCTGTTATTGGCCTATTGGGATTTGATGTGATATGTTGACAAAGTGGCATACGTAATACATAATGCACACAAACATATCATTATAATTGTTATTTAATCACGCCATGGCTCAGGTGATAAGTATGTTAATATTGACGGCAGCTGGGCCACAAACTGTGTATATTATCTACTGCGCATGCTTGCACACAAGCATACAGTACGCACACAGAATGCCTCATTTGTGTCTAAAAAAAATCTGGGAATCTCTAGCTGCTATGCTTAGCAAATCAAAAAGGCATACAATGTGTTACATAATTGGGTTAATTATGTTAATATTAATTTGGCTTAAATATAATATGAGATTAGAAACCTGCCATGCTGTGCTGTGAACTTGGTAAGGTGCTGACTTGAAGGAAATGTAATGTTTGAACCAAAGTTGACGCAACGGAAGACCTTTCACACAGACAGCTTCTGCAGACGATGTGTTTACTCTGTGATCTGTCACCGTGCCACTGCTGGAAAGTAACTAAGTGTGCTACAATTTACAACTCTGCCGTACTTGAAGTACTTTTTGCTTCTATTGTATTGTAAGTATTTCCAATTTCCAATACTTTTTCTTCTCCTCCGTTACATCACTGAGTCAAATATTGTACTTTTACTCCACTCCATTTCAGGAGCGGGAAATCTATTTGCGACTGTTTTACATAATGGTTGTAACGGTTGAGGGTTAAGGGTAGGTATAGGTTTTACTGAGGTTATGTTTAGGTTTAAGGTTAGGTTTAGTAGGGTAAACGGTTGACTGTTATGGAAAACGTCTGCAGCTGTTATGCAAAACAGTTGCGGCTGTTATGCAAAACAGTAGCAAAACACATGGCCGTCGCGGTCGCAAATGGATTTCGCTGTCATTCCTTGCATTACTATTTTAATTCATCATGCTTATGGTGAAATAAACACCTTTAACTTGGAGCTTCAGTCCAGTATGCAGACCTTATTTATTTTTTCCTTTTTGCATTACTAAACTACTATTTTTTACACAACAGTAACCACTACAGGCCTGTTACATTTCGGCTGTTTGAAAATAACAAATCTACAAGATCACAATACAGCACTTTCTACTAGTGGTACAGTATTTCAATTTCAAAGCTTTTGGTACAGTATTTCAATTTCAAAACTATACGTGCTTTTTTCAAAGCACATATAGTTTTGAATTACGGACTGCAAGTAGGCTACCTCTACATTGCAATATTGATACTTTTACTTGTGTGAAAAAAGTGAGTAGTTTTCCCAGCAGTGGTGATGTGTTCACCCTGTTCTGTCTCACTGGGGGCGGAGTGGACGAGGAAGCGGTCAGAACAGAACAGAACAGCACGCGCCATGCTGGTGTGAAGTGTTTGAGCCTCAGGTGATGGATGATGCTCTCTGCTTCTTTCAAAACAGGAACAGGAATGCCTGTCTGTCTGGCTGGCTCCAAAAATCCATCTCCATGAAAGATGAATCATATCCTACTTGTCAGTGTCAGTTTCTGAGATGCCGCGATGGAAGTTATTTTCCTTCAAAAATCACTACTGTTCCTTAATAACAAGATAAATGCAAAGATGAAACTGCATGCATTCAAAACTGATTGCATGATTTAAGCTCAGTTTCCCGTTCAATGATCCTCAAACTCAAACACACCGCAGGCCAAAATAGAACAAGTCGAGGGCCGGAGCCGATGGGCAGTGGTTCAACACACGGGGCACCGGTTTACGAGAATGTTCCAGGGCAACCGCAATAGTAAATTTTCCGTCAAATGCAAAGATGAAACTGCATGCATTCAAAACTTACTGCATTATTAAAGCTCAGTTTTCTGTTCACTGATCCTGAGGAAGCACTGCTTTGATAGTAAAATGAGAAAGTAAGTCAATTGAGTTGAGAAAGTAAAACAATTAGTTCCATTCATGGTGTGTGCAAATATACCAGAGGACCAGTTCTAATAGTAATTAAATGTAATCCCGTGGACCGAAGATGATTCAGTTGCAGGCCTGATTTGGCCCCCTGGCCTTGAGTTTGACATACAGTATGTGCAGCAAGGCAGAAAAAAACCCGGACGGTGATATGATAAAGTTTGTGTGTCTCTCGTTCTGTTAAATTGGTTGTGCTGTTGCTGAGTGAAGAGGTCACCCAAATCCACATCACTAGATGGGACATGATTTTTGTTTTTCCCCAACCGCAAAACAATTACTTGTAATGCTTCTATAATCCAGAGACTACATCTGGCAAACAAAATAATGGCTGGGCTCAAGCATGCAGTGAAAAACATATTCTGGTGGGGAAAAAGGTGCAATCGGAGGTATTGGAACCATGTAGATGCCCATTGAACACACAGCCCTCTGTTTATACGCCCGTTGTAACATATATTGCATATGGGATTGGTGGTTCTGGACGAACAGTAAGCTGTGACCTCCAGATACAAAAAGTACAGTTATGGCAGACTCCGGTATGCACGCAGAGATACAGTTACATAATAATTACGGTCGTCAATGATCTACACTAGTATATATAACAAGTAGGGATGTTGAAGGATTAACCCTCCATGGCCCGACTTATTTCTACTTGAAAACAACTGTTTTTAACCTTACTACTAGGTTGTACTACCATGATCTATTAAAAAAGCTATATATATATATATATATATATATATATATATATATATATATATATATATATATATATATATATATATATATATATATATATATATATATATATATATATATATATATATATATATATTAAGGCTGTTGAAAATAGTTAATTAATGGGATTAAATTAATTCTGTTGATTAATCTGATTAAAAATTTTAACGCAATTAACTCATGTGCACACTCACTCAACCCACTGAGCATTTTCTCATTGAAAGAAATGGGTAGAGCAGGGTTTTACAGCTGTGTCTCCCTGTAACCAGAGCCATAGAGTATAGCTGGAGGATCTACAAGCCTTGAGGGCTTGTAGATTGCCTATTTTGATAAATATTTTAAAGATATATGGTTATTTTTTTCAGATTCTG
Source organism: Benthosema pterotum (assembly GCA_039105355.1). Lineage (NCBI taxonomy): Eukaryota > Metazoa > Chordata > Actinopteri > Myctophiformes > Myctophidae > Benthosema > Benthosema pterotum. The sequence goes on from CM076977.1 coordinate 15,662,288, forward strand.
TTTTTTTTTTTTTTTTTTCGGAAAACATGCATATTTTGGACATAGTTCGAATGGTGATTAATCATGATTAAATTAATTTTGAAGCTGTGATTAATTTGATTAAAAATTTTAATCATTCAACATCCCTAATATATATATATATTATATATATATATATATATATATATATATATATATATATATATATATATATATATATATATATACAGTATATCGGGGGGGGGGGGGGGGGTTAATTCATTATAATAATATCTTTTAATATAATGAATGTACATGTTCTTCCAGACATTCTAATAATCACAAAATGTATTTATATCAGTCATTTTACATACTTTTATTAGGGTTAAAGGCTAAAGGTCAAAGGTTAAAAATCATCAAAAATTGCAAGTCCAGATATTAATTGAATTTCAATGAAATTCTAAACAATCAACCTCAACCATGACATTTATGTGAAAAAATAACAAAAATAATAATAACATTTTTTAAATAATTAAAGGGTTAATGTTGCTAAAAAGCAACACTGGGCCTTCTAGGGTTAAAAAAATTAACCAGATTAATCACAGCTTAAACATTAATTTAATCATGATCAATCACGTTTCAAACTATGTCATGCCATGTTTTCCTGTACTGGATTTTTAATAATATTTATCAAAATAGGTGATCTACAAGCCCCCAATGCTTGTAGATCCCCTGAGCGATACTCTATGACTCTGGTTACAGGGAGACACACAACTATATGTCTGTTTATTCCTTTTCTCTCCACACTCCCCACCAGCCAGAGAAATGCAGTGCAGCTCTCCAGACTCTTTTCCTGGTGTTTCACCAAGGTGGGCATGGTTTTACCATGCAAGATTAAGGTTGCCTCCGAATCCACTTACAGGCATTTTGTTTTCAAATGGTTAGATTTAAGCTTACAGTAGGTTACAAGCTTACAATTTATTTTAAAAATGGGCACTGTGATTTTTTTTTCCCCAATGAAAAATGCTCAGTGGGTTGAGTCAGTGTGCACATGAGTTAACTGAGATAATTTTCATCGCATCTTTTAATAAAAAGATGCAACTTTCCTGTGAATTTGATAATGTCAGTATTACCCAAATATGTTGAATATCTGTAAGTGCAATTGTGCCATCACCCCTATATCTCCACGTGGTCTTATGGACAGCTTGACCACTACACTAGGCTCTGGCATCACTTTCAGCAGTTCTGGCATACCCGTTTGCTGGGTATGTCAGCAAACGGGTATTCGTTCCTGGTCCTGACAGTCAGGACCAGGGACGAATTTGTGACGAATTTGAGACACAATATCACCTGATTTCAACTTACACAAATCCTGACCACTAAAGACGGACGTATCTGGATGAATCATAAAGTCAGGCCAGAATACCTTAAATCAATCACAAGTAGTCAGATCTGGCCATCCAGAAAAGGACGTAAAGATCATCCCCCATGTGATTTGGCCTAGTCTTGAACGTCACTGGAGTCACTGGAGGACATATGGGGATGATCTTTTCGTAATTTCCAGGATGTCTTCACCAACTGAGATAATATAGCTTATTCTGGACCAGATCTGACTAGTTATGATTGATTTAAGTTAGTCTGGCCTCAATCTGACTCTCTCTGGTTCATCGAGGGAAGTCCGTCTTTAGTGGACAGGATATGTGTTGGTTGAAATCAGATGATATTCTGGACCAGATTTGACTAGTCTAGGACTGCCTTAATCTGGACGATCAAGACGTCACTAATTCGTCCCTAGCTCTGACCGTCATCATCATCTTCGCCTCAGTAATTCAGTAATGAGCTGATGCTATATGTTCGGAAATTCCAGGCATATCAATTCCAGGTTAACACGAATTCTATGCATGGAATTTAAAATAACACCTTGCATGGTTCTTCTGAGGGCCCTCAGTTTCAGACATTCTCCTCCTCGCTCTCCCTATTCGCACAAAATTCCACTTTCGCAAACATTATACTAATTATGCAGTTTATTTTCAGCAAATGACAGCAAATGTCACAAAGTATGAACCTCACACTAACATAATAGAGGCATCAGGTGTCTTTTTCTATGCAATTTCTCTAGAATGTGGTTCATATGCTTTGTCCACTCCCACACAGTGGTGTAAAGTAGTAGGCTACAATGTTGAGATATTTGTACTTTGTTGGAGAATTTCCAATACTTCTACCGACTACATGTTTGGATCCAAATTGTGTACTTTTACTCCACCACAATTATTTGAAACCCTTAGTAGGTAGTTTGTCGAATTTGATTATCACAAAGCATACATTAGTATGCCCACATATTACAACCTATAATTATTTCAGTACCAAGATGCCTTTATCCAATGAGAATCAGACTTGGGGGTTGGTCCAACAACAAATCTGAACAGACGCATCTGATTGGCCAGCAGCCCCATCACTCAACAGTGCAACAGTTACAGTGTCAAACAACAAACATGGCAGCCGCAACTGCGGTGAATCGCGGATGTATTGATCTGTCCGAAGCGTCAGCCTGTATAAACATCATCATCCAACATATTTTACTCTTTTGTACATCAGTCTGTCCTACTTCTAAACCAGAATCGATAAATCCAAGGTCATGATCGTCATGTTTTGCTCTTTGTTTCTGTTGTCATTTCTGTAATGTACTGTATGTTACACTTGTATGTTGTCTTATGTTACACTTGTATGTTGTCTTATGTTACACTTGTATGTTGTCTTATATGTGAACAGTGTCGCCATGGATGCAAGACAAATTTCAGTGAAAACTGACAATAAAGTTGTATCGTATCGTACATGCTGGTAGCGCTCGTTGGCTGCGTTTGTTTGGTTAGCAAACAGACTGCCCATTAGTCACATGACTGACTGACAACAACCAAACCCCTCCACCTTGAAATCTCTCAAACAGCGGAAAATATCAGACTCAAGATTCAAGAAGCTGAACTCCAGTCTGATAATCAGGCTAGGAGAGGTTTAACAGGGGGTCCCAAATGAAATCAAATGGACCCTCTTGGGTCCATTTTTGGTTCGAGATAATAAACTCAACATCAAATGGTGGTCTGTGGCTAGAAAGCAGGATAAATAGTGGGCCCTGGTATGAAAAAGATTGAAAACCATTGGGCTAGGACATTCTGCATGAGGAGTACTTTCCATGTTACTTAAGTAAACCACTTCGACTACTTTTTTCCCAGCACTGCTTCTATTTTTCTCCTCCTACCCCCTCACTCCTCTCTTTCCTCTCATTCTAAACTTCCTCCTGTCCTTCTTCTCCTCTCCATCCGTCTCTCTGTGCCAAACCCACGATAGGGACCAAATAAACCCATTTCTCAGCGCCGGTGTCATCACAGGCTGGGCTCTGATTGATAGGCGGTGTAAACCAGGAGAGGCTGTTTGAAGGGAAGAATCGGGGAGAGAGGCGGCGGCACGGCGATTTGTCACGGCGAGGGTCTGACAACGCAGCGCCACTGGAGGACAGACAGCCCACATCTGTTCCCTCTCACATAAACCTTCTTCTCTTTGTGATTCATAGAGTGTGGACAGAGAGAGGCAGAGAGAAAAATGAAGGCGCCACTGACATGTTCGTTTTTGCACAAAAAGGGCAGTGAGGACTATATACTTAGTGCTTCATTTACTTGAATCAAACACGGATGATGAAGATCTTGTGACAAGAAAGGCCTGGGACTTCTAGGGTAAAATGCACTGAACCGTGGAAGCAAGAACAGGCTAAATGTCTTGCTGTTAGTTGAACATAAGTAAAAGTGAAGTACGGTCGACCCTTGGTGCACAAATGTATTAATTTTAAATAGCTGAACAGACAACAATGGTTGCAGACATCGGAGAGTCTATATACTGTACGTAGACTGTATCTCTCTCTCTCTAAACCCCACTAAACCCCTTATCCCTATTTTTTTTATAGTATTTTAAAAATACTTTGGAATGGTTCAACGTGTCAACCTATTGACATGTTGTGAGCTTATAGACTGACCATTTTAATTATTGAAAAGAAATGGCGAAAATCTAGGCCTATATGCAGTATATTTATTTATTGCCGCGGCAATTGCTAAATGATCAGCGCTGGACACAGAGACCACAAATATGAGGGAGCACCCGACAATTTCGGTCATTTATAGGTGAGTGGGACCTGACGTTAGCCAATCATGCAAAAAAGACAACTGCCTCAAATTAATGGTTTATTTTAAACGAAACAACCTTACACGTCAACTACGTCAGCGGCCCGCTTGCCAAAATTAATAATGATTAATTAGTCAGCATAGGGTTAATTATTAACATTCACGGTTTGAACGGCTAAGAAGTATGGCACTGCAGTGGGATTTGGATTTGGATCCTGCTGTGGAAGGACCCAGTTTAAATTTGGAGAGAGAGCCGCTCCAGCCTGCAGCAAATTATTACTGCCTAATTTGCTGCAGGCTGGAGCGGCTCGTCAAAAAAAGAAAGTAAGAAAAAAAAAGAAATGAAGGAAAAAAATAAAGCTGATCCCTGGATTTAGCATGAACCAGAAGGCTGGAGTCCACAAAACAAAAACAAGAAAACAAAGAAAAGGGTCAAAGCCATTTCCTACTCATAGAAGTGGAATTACTCTGGGGCTTTGTTAGTTTGATACAAATGTGCAAAAGTATTGATCTACGCCTACGGTATATCTGATTGGCACAGATAAAAAATAAAATAAAAAAAACTTGCCAGGGTGTGCACTGCATTACTAAAAGTCTATGGAGGAGTCTATGGATTTAGAGAGAATGTAGAAGAATTGTTATTTTGATCATTTTGTCTATACTTGTGGTATAGACATTGATCTGTGGTGGCTTGCACATCAATACAGCATGGAATTGTGCTCAGAATCTTACCAACAAAACAACATTGGGGTCTTGCAGCATCTAAATGGGGCAAACGTTACATAAAAGATGATCACTGTGTCTCTGGCCCTGGTGCTGAATTGGTCAAATCTTGACTCTCTCTGCGCCGCACGCGTACACACACACACACACACACACACACACACACACACACACACACACACACACACACACACACACACACACACGAGGTGAAATCAATTTGCAACTGCGACCGATTTACCGGCAGGTGGTAAATTGGTCGCGATCGATGGCCCAATGGCTGCGGCTCATCAATGGCAGAGCGATAGTAATGGCCATGACTGTTACTGATGGATTATTGGTTGCGACGGTCGCAAGCTGATATCGCTGTCTCCACACACACACACACACACACACACACACACACACACACACACACACACACACACACACACACACACACACACACACACACACACACACACACACACACACACACACACACACACACAGTCTCTAACCCCATCCGTTCAGCTTACTGGAAATTGTGCCAATTCACTGCTATATTTAACTTCGGGGTCATGATGTGTGAACGAACGTGCAGCGATTTTGAATGCCTTCTTCTTATGTGAACACAGAATGCGCTCTGTACCGCCATGATGGTGCCTTTAACTGTGGTTGGGTTATTTTTGCTTTTTTTTTTTCATGCAAATCAAGAAAGACACCGGGTCAGTTTACTGGGTTGGGTATGACAACAAGACTGTCTGACCCAACTAATAGTGTTGTTTTGAGAATATTTTCAATTAGTCTAAGTCACAGTCTTTTCAATAACAAACATTTGTGATCGACCGAAGTTGAGTTATTGGAGGATTTCTCATTTTTGTTTTATCATGTCCTATGAAAGCAGGATATCATAGCTACAATTTGACATATTGGTTGTTCAGTTTCACCGAGTTGAGGAAACAAGGTTCACTTCTGCAGGTTCCAACATTACGCTTAGCTACATGTTTAAGCATTAATTTCATAATTACGTGTTAAAGTCATTTCTGATATGTACAGTACAACTTAGTCTTAGTGGCTTAGTGTTAGTATTTTAGTCTGTCATTACATATTTTAGTCTTAAATGCATTATAGGCAATGCATACATTCAACATATTACTCTGTCTGTAATTAATTAAGTAAGTAATTGTCTTCTACTCTAAAATAGAAAATACTCAAGTACTTATGTTCAAGTGGTTAAAAAGAACAAAAGATAAAAATACTTATGATGCAAGGTATACGATGATACAAGGTATACAATGATGCAAGGTAATGTAGTTTATTTCAATGTGATGAGTGGGTGGGGAGCAGGTGGGTGGGTGGGAGAGAGAGAGAGAGGTGGATTAAAGTTAAATGAGCTAATTTAAGATGACACGTTCCTTGTGTAAGAATGTTGTGAATGATGGCCTATTGGCCTCCTTTTTGTCATCTCTGCTCAACAGCAACACATCGCCATAAAACATGGTAGTGTGATAACAAATGATAATGAATCATTACGGATCACGTTATAGATCGTGATCGTTATTCCTCTCCTGTAAAATGGTTACGGGCAAGAGCACGAGGAGATTCCTCCGCAGTAAACATTCACTGCCTTTGATGGATTAGTTACATTAGCTGGTCTCAGGGGTGGATGTAATATTTCCCAATTGGGGGGGCAGGAGAAAATGGTATGGGGGCGACTTCATTGCCCATGGTGCGAAGCGCCACGGGCGCACCCATACCACCCATACCATTTTCAGTTACAGGCTTTTATTACGCAAGTTAAGCATCAATAATAACATCAGTTGTTGTTGAAGTTGCAACAGACACGCAGCATGCATAAAGCTAAAGGTCTGACTCAGAGAGTTTTCTGTTTTCAATGATTAAATGCTGTTGGTTTAGCTACACAGCTGTAGTTAGTTAGTAGCAGTAGTAGTGTTTCAAACCATTTTAAATATCATGTTTGGTGGGGCAGTCAGGGCATTTAGGGGGGCATTGCCCCCCCATGCCCATGCCTAGATCCGCCACCGGCTGGTCTGCCACTCTTGTTTGCAGAAGGATGATAGTTTCTTATCTCTACAATGCCTACAACATGCTTACAGTCAACAGACGGGGCAGAGCGACTGTACTGGCAACTGCCAGTTACAGTTGTCCCGATCCAATCACATGATAGGAAACTACTTCAGAAGCAGAACTCGCTGTATTCATACTCTTCATAATCGATTCAATGGCCGATTATTTGAACCAGTGGTTTTCAACCAGTGGTCCGGGGACCACCAGTGGTTCTTAGAGGGTTACAGATGGTCCCCAGCTAAGTTGGTTAGCCAGATGTAACTCTTGAGCGGGTAAACATGAAACCAATTGTAACCACAAGGGTACATTTCTGTAAACATGGTTCCATGTTTACACAAATATTCATCATCTAAATGAGCATCACGTAATTAAGAACTCTAGACAATTGGAGAATGTAGAAGATTAATGGTCATTTTGATCTGTATGTTTGACTGTTTTGTTTCCGAAATCCAGCCTGGAATTGTGTACAAAGGCAAAAGAAATCTTTCGTCTTGGGATCTGTTTAGCCAAAATGTCATCAAATGGTGGTCCGTGGCTCAAATTCTGAATAAATAGTGGTCCCTGGTATCAAAAAGGTTGAAAACCACTGATTTAACTGATCATCTCTGGGATTATTCTGACTGCATGCATTAATGAATTATAGCTCCACATGTCAGTCTAAAAGGAACGGTTCTCTTCTTAAATCTGAACTCAAATAGGTCATTTAAAAATGTATATTCAAGCCAAGTTTTGTTCTTGATACTAACAGTGTTATGTGTCATATGATCAGATTGTCAGGGAGAAGAGATGGACCACTGCTCTTTAGTTTAGTCACATATAACACTGGAACAAACTATGGTTAAGTGGGAAAGCACCCATTATGAATCGCAAAAATGTACAGTGATAGTGCTGATCCAATTACTAAGAGTCGACAACTAATTTAATTATCGATTCAATTAGGATTCATCAATTAATTACAGTCAAAAAAAGTGGTCAAAAACAACTCGTTGCATCTGTTCTTTTTCCAATCTGTTCTGTTGTCCACATTTACAAAGCATGAACAGGAAATACAGTGATAAGCGTAGCGGGCAGCAGTCCGGCTGGGCTGGGCTGGGCTGGCTGGCTTCCTTCATACAGCCCTGATTGCCTTATTGTTGGTCTTTGATGCTCTCCCTCTTCATCATGCGAAAATTGCAGGACAACATTGCAAGTCTGTCGATATTGTAGCCAGCCAAGCGTTCCGACAAACAATTATTTCCATTTTCCCTGTTCAATTCTATTATGAATCCTTTCGGGCAGTGTTAGATGTGTGACAAATATCTGAATTGTAGATACAGGGGTCTACTTGGTTCACATTTGTACGCTCTCAGAAAAACGCTCTCTCCTAAATGGGGAAACACAACTTGAGTCAAGTTGTGTTTCACCATATTAATGATTTTTTCAGAACTCCAGGAAACACAGAATGGGGGAAACTTTTTAGAGAGCCATCGAAAGTAATCCTCGACCGCAACGGCTATCGTGACAGTTTTATATCAAGACCGTTTATATGTATACTAAACTTAGGGCTTCTGGCCATAAACATTATTTAGATGAGCCCCAGCTGTGGTGCGATTGACAGCTCCATGTGCTTGATTGACATCTGAAGCGGCGCAAGCAGGCTTTCTTACCTTGATTTGCAGTTGAATTATTTCCAAAAAACAGTTGCCCAGTTGTTATTTTGGGATGTTGTTCAAATTCACGTATTTTCATCGCTCCAAAATGCATTTTTGCATATAGTCTCTCTCCACCATGTCAGTAATGTGTTGACACTCACACTTTCACTTTTTTTTAAGAGCACCCTTCAGCTCACACAGGCGTTGTTTTCGGCGGACATTTGGTAGTACTCACCGTGGTGCGGCTGCCATGGGCGTCATCCTCCAGAAGAGCCAGTCTGCAGAGGACCTTCTCATTGCTCAGCCAGTAGTCTGAGGAGTCGTTGCTGCTGCACAGCACCTACAATACAATATACACACATCCTGTTAATAATACACTCCTATACAATCCAATACAACATCCGTTTATAATGTCATCAGAAATTATCAACCCATAAATCAAATACCAGGTGACCGGATCCAAACCTTTCATTAGAGGGACAGAAGTATTGCATGTGGGAAAACATGCATGGGTTAGTATTAATTATTAAAGGTAGAACTTTAGTGGGTACAGCTACAAACACTATTTGTATTTGTTTAGAACCAGGAACTAACTCCACCTCACGTCCACTCTATTGTAAGTAAGTAAACCTTGCCGAGCCATGATGTCATGAGGCTAGGCCAAGCCATGAGGCCCATAGGGTATAGCGTTTCTGTATTGGCTCATTGTGAAACTGCTGGAGACTGCTGTGCTGTGATTGGCTAAAAACCGCCTTGGCAGCACTTGCCACCAGGGGGGCAAGTGCTGCCCTGGCACTCCCCTAACGTGGGACAAAGGATGAGAAAGGTCAATGTGGTCAATATGTCCATACTGGCTTGATTGCATGGTCTGGACTGAATCATCTGATGACATCTGCAATCACTGCGTGCACATGCGCGCGCACACACACACACACACACGCACGCACACGCACACACTTAGCTTCAATTGTCTCTATGCTCTTTGTCCTGTTGTCGTTGGGATCAATTGACCTTTCTCTTGGACCTTTGTTAGAGGTACACACTTAGAGATGATCAATACTCACTCAGCTAACTAGACACACAGACTGGCCATGGAGGGCACTTTGGACTGTCCTGCAGCCTTTAGGGAGAACGTTGAAGTCTTAGTGAATCCCCCAGACAGACCAGGTGGTTGGGGCAGTGAGGTGCAGCAATCGGTATAACGCAGTGGTTTTCAACCAGTGGTCCCCAGCTAAATGATGGACAGTTGGTAACCAAAAGGACCCTTATAGATCTGTAAACCAAATGGACCCTTACAGGTCCATTTGGTTTCATTTCATGCTCTCAAGAGTTAGATTATATTGTAAATTATATATACATCTGAATTACTTAATTTTCAAGAATGTACACATTAAGGAAATGCAGAAGAACATTTTGCCAGTTATCTCTCCTAAATTCTGGACAAAGATATAATATAATATTTTAAGCCAATAAATAAATACTAATCTAGCATATTTTCCACTTTAAACAAAAAAGACGCCTGTCGGCTGTTGATCATCAAGCCGACAGGCTTGATGATTTATTGGGCCTACAAGTCCGGCCCCAGCTATCTGATGTAATGCCATGTGTTGTTGTTCTTGTTTACTGTAAAACAATCTGGATTATGAACATCTGCTAAATGCCTGGATTGTAAATTATAGTATGGGCCCCTGGTTAACTGCAAAGGCTTTAGATGACATGCTCTGTCACTCTGGTCACAGAGCAGAGTAGGGGGGTTACAATACTCTAGTTATTACATAACACTCATTGTGTCCATTATGCTGTATATATTTATAGTGCTAATCCGTGTCCTTGTTCTCGACCAGGACTTCTGAGACGTGCCATCTGTGCACATGGCCAGACTCCACTGATCTCACCACCGTTTATATTCAGTATATTATACTGCAAAGAACATTTTTACACCACCTCTGAAATGCACATAACTTGAGAATCGTTCATCCAACCAACTTCAAATTTGACAGGGAGTGCAGCACCCCCGCGTTGAGTCAGTCAGATCCACTGATGATGATGTCGATCTTTATATAACCTGATGCTTCTTTACAGAAACTATTTATCATAGTTCAGGTTAACGGACAGATTAACATGGACGCGATTCACCGCAGTTGCGGAGGCCATGTTTGTTGTTTGACACTTTTAACTGTTGCACTGTTGAGCGGCGGGACTGCTGGCCAATCAGCTGTGTCTATTTGGATTTGTTGTTAGACCAACCCCCAACACTGACTCTCATTGGATAAATACATCTTGGTACCAAAGTAATTGTAGGTTGACAATACGAGGCCAGACCAAGAGAGTGGGCTGCGTTGATCGGTCTTGCAGAGACTACCCTTGCCCAGTCTCCACATAATGGAGCTGGCCTGTTCTGACATTGCAATGCCCCCATAGGCCTGACATGGAACTTTGTACGTATGAATAACAGAGACACAGAGACAGATGAGCTCTGCGGTGTTGGTTAGCCATAAGCTGTCATGCCGCAGTACATTTACGTACAGTATTTCTTTCCCCTCCTCCAAGGTTTTACCTTGGATAGGTTCCCGTAGAGTCAATTACGTGCCTCTATAGTTCTGGCGCAGTGTCCCGCCAGCCTCGTCCGCCTCTCTCTGACTTTGTGACCCGCAGTAAGTTCCCAACTCCCCATAGAGGTCCACATATCTGATACGGCCCTTCCATGTTGTGACACCTAGCGACATTCAGGGCCGGATCTAAGCATAGGCACAGGGTGGGGCAATGCCCCACCCTGTGCCCCACCAACGTTATACCCTGTTAGGCTATAACGTTTCCAAATATATACAGTATATAGTTTTGCAATACACCTTCGCTCCAATGAACCGCAAGTGGCCTATGAGGCATCACAGTTGCTGCTACTAGCCCCTCCTGTCCAACTTTGAGGGTTGTGCAAATACAAACCTTTTGTTAACACAAACACTGAATGCTGTTGATAATGAATGAATGCAAACTTTGACCTTTGACTGGCTGGATTGTGATTGATGTACATATAACTCACTTCACACAGGTGTGATTTTTATATACCCGTGTGTATATATAGTAAACATAATGAGTTGAATGTCTGGTGTGGAGATAGGGGTGGAAGGCTGTCCTTACCTTCTTGCAGGCAGTGATGGAGGAGCCCATGGTTTTGCTGTCTGTGCTGCAGACCTCTGCCTCACTGGACTCTGAGCCTTCATACATGGCAGATGACTGGAAGTTACTGCAAGGAAAACATATGGATAGTGAGCGTTCGTGGCAGATGAGTGGAAGTTAGACTGCGAGGACAACATATGGATTTTGAGCTATCATACATAGCAGATGACTGGAGGTTAGGCTGCGAGGAAGACATATGGTTTATGATCCGTCATACATGGCAGATCATTAAGTGGATGTTATACTGCAAGGGAAGAGACATGTGGTGGTTCTGTTGGAACGCAGCCTCCTCAGGGTCCGTTATTTATAGAGGATTTGAGGCCATCATTTGATGACATTTAGGGCTCCATTTTCGCTAAACTCCTTTCCCCCTAACTTCTTTGCCTGTTTTTTTCCTTTTTACCATTTTGAAAGCTAGCTATGTCATATTGTGGATCATACTGAAGAACACCCATGGGCGAACACACACTCATCCAGCTATCTTGAGTATATATATATATATATATATATATATATATATATATATATATATATATATATATACACATACACACACACACACACACACACACACACACACACACACACACACACACACACACACACACACACACACACACACACACACACACACACACACACACAGTACAGTATACATGGACGTTGGAACTATAGGACTTTGGGGGACTTTGGGCCCCCCTTATGGCCGAAGGCAGGAGCTTTGGTAGTTGAATAATTTTCGACTAGTCTATAGTGATATATATTTGTTTTTCATCTAATAAAAACGTGCGAGTCTGTGCTTCTTATTGAAACAGTGCCTGCATATTACACTACTGTAACTCAGTTACAGTATGTCATGAAAAATAAGCAATCAAACAACAATCAGTTCCAACAGCACAGCACACCACCATTTTGTCTGCTGTAGAAAAAATACAAATATATTTTAGAATGATTATTAGCGAATAACGAATAGTAAACTAATAGTCGAATAGTGGTTTGCTAGTCGAATAATCGAATAGTCGAATATTTAGTTAATGCCCTAATACATATACAGTATACACGGGCAGGGTATATACGTCAAACTGCTGCCATACACCTTCAGGCCAGTGTGATATGAGAAGGGTTCAGCCGGAGGTCGTCTGGCTATAGGGCCCCAAGGTGCCTGGAAAAACTCATTCCTTTAAGGATGTCCTGGTGGAATCTTGTGCACCGTGTTCTATCCGAGAGCAGGGGCGGATTGGCCATCTGGAATACAGGGAGTTTTCCCGGTGGCCTGCGCCACCTAGTGGCCTGGACAAGATCCAAAATGCACTAGTGGCGCTTCCAAAATGCATAGAATGTGCTAGATGCTCGCCTGGAACATACAGATCAAAATGACCATTAATCTTCTACATTCTCTAGTTGTGTAGACTAAGCTGGGCTAATTCAAATGATGAATATTTTAACTCTTGAGGGTGTAAAAATGAAACCAAATGGACCCCCCCCCCCCCCCCCAGGGTGGCCTGGCAAAGGCAAAATTGTGGGAAAATATGTGCCAATCCGCCCCTATCCGAGAGACAACACTGAACTGAATTTACAACTATGTAATGTAAGATGAGGATTCATCTCCTAATCCCAAACCTTGCCATGCATGTTCTCAGTATAATGCCGTATAATACATTAAGACCTGTAAATGCATCTCCGGCTTCTTATAGGCTTTAACGACTATAAACACTATAAACTTGACGTATTCCGATTGGAAGGTTTAGGTGATGACGTAGTAGCGACATAATCGAGAGATCTCTATTATTATAACTGGCTGATCGCACTGCTTGCACACAAATAGGCCATTGTTTTTGGGGTCCTTGACTTGAAAAGGGTCAAAGGAGAAGTCCACCCATTTTCAACATTTTACTATATCAATGATGTACCTTCAAGGTGTTGGGTGGACATGATAAAAAGTTCCCCCATACTGTGTTCCCAAGAAATGGAGGTCTGAAGAAAACAACTAACATGGTGAAACATCTTGATGACATCAAGATGTATTTTCACCATGTTAATGGATTTCTTTAGACGCTGTTTTTTTTTTCTGAGAGCGTACAAATGGAAACAATGGTACAAATGGTTGCATTTGTACGCTCTCAGAAAAAATCCCCCTTTAAGAACCACCGACTGGCATAGAAACTTCTTTTTTTCTGAAACCTGTCATGATTTGGAAGACATCTGTAGAATTTGGTGTCAGGTCTCAATAGGATGATGTAGTATAATCTAATAAAAACAGCATGATGACATTATTCCCCAGCCTGTGAGTGACTACACTCTGACCGAGGGATTTGTACAAGGAATGTGCGCATATGACAGCCTGGTTTTGTTGTTGCTGGATGAGATTAGAGAATATCTGCCTGGCATGCTGCCATCACAACAACAGCAGCCATTAGCAAATTGCTGATCTTAACCACCAACATGTCATTATAGACGAAGAGTGTCACATTTCATTTTATTATTATTATGTATAATTTCTTCCAAAAATAGCTTGCTCGCATATTGTATTAAGCTTGTAGGCTCTTGGTGTCTTAAATAGATTCTACATCAGTGGTTCAAGGTCTGTATTTTGTTCTGCCAATGAATACTACCATTTGATGAAATATAGTATGTACTGGTGTTGGTAGGGTAACCCCTAGGCTCAGCCCAAATAATACTCTAGTATAGACAGAGTTGCGCCATTGCAAACTCTGTTCACTTCATGGGATCAGTCCAATGGCGGCTCTATCATCAAGTTGTGTTTCACCATGATAACCTTTTTTCTAGTGGGTCCATTTGGCTCCATTTGTACACTCCCGGGAAAATAATGATAAGGTCCTTCTTTTAGGCTGCAACAGCCCTCCCGAAGTGTCATATTTCTGACCCCTCAATGTCGCAACACTTTGGCTTGTCCGATTATTATTTGGGCAGAGCCTTCGTGTATTCATTGGTAGCATTAGGAGCGATAACAGGCAAAGTTGATCAAAATAAAACATCTTCCACGTTTTGAAATTTAATAATTTAACTCTTAAGGTTGAGCATCCATTTGGTTCATTTTACACTCGAAGTGTTAAACATCAACTCATGTTGATATCAAGACAAATCCCTGTGTGTGTACACACAAAAGGCAAATAAAGGCATCTGAATTTGAAGGTACAATTTAAGCATTAAAACACTAATATATTTGGCAGCACTAAATAGTACTATGTGTATGCACATGATGTTTACCATGTTTTGGAGCCTAAAACACAGTAAATCATCAATCATGCTATAGGCTGAGATGGAGTCTAAATATGTGTGTTTTCAGTCTGTGGTGGAAGATAGGGAGTGAGTCTGCGGTTCTGATTGCGATTGGAAGAGCATTCCATAGTTTTGGTGCCAGGGGGGCGTGTGGAGTGTTGGCCAGGCGTGTTTAGACAGAGACGTACATTTTGTTCATTTGTGAGTCAATACTTATTGGTGAAGCAGAGTCCTCTAATTCATTGGTTTTCAAAGTGCCTGTATTCCCTTAACATGACAATGTTTAAGTACCACTACTGATTAGCGAGACATAGGTGCATTCATATACTGTAGAAGTCTCTAGCACAAACACGCCTGCAAATTACAGTAATACCATAAAAGAACACACAAAGAAGAACATGTACCGTGTATGCGTCTTTTGAAAGCATGTACAGGTAAATTAATAGACTCTCTCTGGCGTTCCCATATAACGTTGCCTAGATATCTTTCGTTTCCGTCCGTGCTGCACAAAAAGTGAAAGCATTGGACTAGATCATCGGCCATGGTGTCCGAGAAGGGTCTACACTCCAGGGGTCGCTCCAAATGATGGGACGTAGCACAGCACTGACCCTTAAACACTCTCAGTGCCAGCACTTATCCATATTTTTTTTTAGGTAGCTAGTGCCATCTAAAAGTCATATTTCATATTTCGGTCCATGTTTCCCGTCGGACAAGTTGGTTGGAGACACACTTCCAGTTCCGGTCGGTCCGTCTCTTATTTGGGTCCCTCTGAATGGAGGAGGCAATCGCTGCTCGCTGCCGTTATCATTGGGATCGTATCAAACCAGCGACGGTGAGCAATGTAGCGTGACGTAGATCAACCTAAATGGCACCGGTCATAACTGTTATTTGATAATGATAAGAGTGACATAGCTCTACTGCAAAGGCACGCGGAGTGTTAAGATCAAATAAGGCCACCGACTATCGCAGTGTCTCTCCACCTCTCTATGGGCCAAAATGCTTTCAGGCGACATATAAAGTGACGTCTCTAAAGAAACTCAATTCTCATCTCATATTTTCCTGACAGGCGATGCTCTGATCATGTGACTCCTTTACAATGGGTGCATGTTTGCCTTGTGAACTTTGCATAAGCTCATAACTGAACCATCGTCTGTCCCTCTGGGACACTTGGGACACCCCTTCACGGACCAATGGTGGTCCACAGGGAGGGACCACTGGTTGAAAATCAATGTGCCACAATATTGTCCTTGCAAGCAAAGTGCACTGAAAGCAAAGCATCAACTATAGTGCACTTTGACTCTCAACCTATTCTGGACCAGCTGGGCTCACTTGGGGAAATAAAATGAGATGGTATGAGAAAACAAACCTGTAAATTGCCAAAGCAGGTGTCACAAATACAACACAATAAAAACAGTTGAAAATGTAGAATACAGTTGAAGGGCTTACAGAGTTATGTAAACAGAGGTACTGCATGTATGTCACATTGCAAAGCATTGTTGTATACCAGTGGTTTTCAACCAGTGGTCCTTGAGAGTTTCAGGTGGTCCCCAGCTAAACGATATAAAGTTGCATGTTAAACAGATCTAACTCATTGAGGGCGTAAAAATGAACCCTTGCGGGTCCATTTGGTTTCATTTTACACTCTCAAGAGTTAAAATATTCATTATCTGAATAAGCCTGAAGTCTTCACAACTAGAAAATGTAGAAGATTAATGGTCATTTTAATCTGACTGTTTTGTTTCCCAAGTAGCCTGCATGGAATTGTGGACAAAAGCAAAAATAAATCTTTAGTTTTGGGGTCTGTGGGGCTAAAATGTCATCAAATGGTGGTCCGTGGCTCAAATTCGGTATAAGTAGTGGGCCCTGTGTCAAAAAGGTTGAAAACTGTTGTGTGTTATATAACAGGGTACAAAGCTTTAAAATAAACAACTATCAGCAATTGGGACAAATGGTGGGATTTTTGTACTCAGAAAAACCCTGTTTAAATATTAGCAGCTTCGTGTACATGGACAACTGTGTGCTCTGTAATTCAGAGTAGCACTGCATACAAAAACAATGCAAGCTGTACCTACTGTCTTATCAAGTAACACTGCATCTAAAGTTCAGTGCAGATTTACCGTTCCCTGCATGATTCATAACAGGAAAAAATACCACATCCTGGTGTGCCCTCAGTCCCTAAACTCATTCTATAGCTCGAGAATGAGCACAGGGACTGAAGAAGGCACATATAACCCCAATTCCGTTGAAATTGGGACGTTGTGTAAAATGTAAATAAAAACAGAATGCATTGATTTGCAAATCGTTTTCAACCTCTATTCAGTTGAATACACCACAAAGACAATATATTTAATGTTCAAACTGATAAACTTTATTGTTTTTTGAAATTATACAATCTTTTGTAAATTGATCCCTGCAACACGTACCAAAAGAGTTGGGACGGGTGCAACAAAAGACTGGGAAAGGCCATGAATGCACAAATAACGCCTGTTTGGAACATTCCACAGGTAAACAGGTTAATCTTAAACAGTTTAATATCGTGATTGGGTATAACAGGACCATCCCAGTCGTTCACAATCAAAGATGGGACGAGGTTCACCACTTTGTGAACAATTCTGTGAGAAAATCATCCAACGGTTTAAAGACAATGTTTCTCAACATTCAATTGCAAGGAATTTGGTGATTTCATCATCTACAGTCCATAATATAATCAAAACGTTCAAAGAATCTGAAGAACTTGCTATACTAAAGCGACAAGGTTGAAAACCAACACAGAATACTTGTGACCTTTGATCCCTCAGGTGGCTCTGCATTAAAAACTGACGTCATTGTGTAAAGGATATTACTGTGAGGACTCAGGAACACTCAGAAAACCATTGTCAGTTTACATAGTTTGTCACTACACCTGCGAGTGCAAGTTAAAACTCTACCATGCAAAGCAAAGCCATACTTCAGAAAGGTTGGTTTGAAAAACAACCAGAAAAACAACCAGAAATGCCTTCTCTGGGTCCACTATCATTAGAAATGTGGACTCATCAGACCACAGCACACTTTTCCACTTTGTGTCTAACCATTTCAAATGATATTGTACCCAGAGAAGGCATTTCTGGTTGTTTTTCTGGTTGTTTTTTCAAACCAACCTTTCTGATGTATGGCTTTGCTTTGCATGGTAGAGTTTTAACTTGCAATCGCAGGTGTAGCGACAAATTATGTAAACTGACAATGGTTTTCTGAGTGTTCCTGAGTCCTCACAGTAATATGCTTTACACAATGATGTCAGTTTTTAATGCAGAGCCACCTGAGGGATCAAAGGTCACAAGTGTTCGGTGTTGGTTTTCGGCCTTGTCGCTTTAGTATAGCAAGTTCTTCAGATTCTTTGAATGTTTTGATTATATTATGGACTGTAGATGATGAAATCACCAAATTCCTTGCAATTGAATGTTGAGAAACATTGTCTTTAAACCGTTGGATGATTTTCTCACAGAATTGTTCACAAAGTGGTGAACCTCGCCCCATCTTTGATTGTGAACGACTGGGATGGTCCTGTTATACCCAATCACGATATTAAACTGTTTAAGATTAACCTGTTTACCTGTGGAATGTTCCAAACAGGCGTTATTTGTGCATTCATGGCCTTTCCCAGTCTTTTGTTGCCCCCGTCCCAACTCTTTTGGTACGTGTTGCAGGGATCAATTTACAAAAGATTGTATAATTTCAAAAAACAATAAAGTTTATCAGTTTGAACATTAAATATATTGTCTTTGTGGTGTATTCAACTGAATAGAGGTTGAAAACGATTTGCAAATCAATGCATTCTGTTTTTATTTACATTTTACACAACGTCCCAATTTCAACGGAATTGGGGTTGTATAATGGGAAGTATAATAGCACATATAATCTCCTAATCATCACACACTAACGCACTGTGACGAGAGAGAGAGAGAGAGAGAGAGAGAGAGAGAGAGAGAGAGAGAGAGAGAGAGAGAGAGAGAGAGAGAGAGAGAGAGAGAGAGAGAGAGACGCGGTCCTTACAGTAGGCTATGCGCGCGCAGTTTTACGCCAATGCATTTTTAATCAGATGAGCCTACGGTTATAGTGCGCTCGCGTGCCGTGCGTCCTATGTGTATACAATCTATATGCCTCCAAATACGTTTATAAACAGAACTCACATCTGATTTAGTTTTTTCTGCATAGGCTACTATTGAGGAAACATGTCGCCATTTGTCCCGAACAGGCAAATTGACGCAATTTGTTTTTAAGGAGAAAAAAAGCTATTTGTCCTGTTATAAGCCTATGAAACATAAAACAACGTAATGTGATAACTCTGTTTACAAAACTCTGCACCCCCAACTGAACACAGGCTATACTCCCCTATTTCATTCAACTGTTTTATTGTGTTGTATTTGTGACATTGGCTTTGGCACAAGTAGACGTTTATTTTCTTGTACAAATAAAGCTTCTTTGAATCGAGCTGAAAATTGGCTCCCAATGCCATGACCATCAGATGCGAAAAAGAGATCATCACCATACAATGTATATAGGACGCATGTCATTGTATGCGCTTGGATAGCGTCCAGCTGTAATTCCCCGGGCCAGCCTATAGCCTACGTGCGTTTTTAGGCTGTGTGATCTATGGTTTGGGAATGCTGCGGATGAATGACATTGCCTTATTTTTGCAAACCCAAATTGTTATAACAGCAACCTTCCTTCACTGTAAAAAGTGCAGACTGGCCCACATACCCAAACGCGCGTGGACGGACCGGGCGCGTATAAAGAGATTAACCATCGACAGAGAGAGAGAGAGAAAGAGAGAGAGAGAGATCACTAATATACAGCACATCTGCATGATCGACCGCATTAAGTTAAAGCAGCAGGCTAAATGCTGCACTTTCATATGACCGTTCTTGGACGCCATAGCCTCCAATCCTATGAGTCGCTTTATGAGTCTTATAGCTTCTATTCTAGAGGACAGCATGTTTTTATATAGGCTATGCATTGACGAAATAAGATCGAGGCAATGATTGCATGGATATCAAATGTGCAGATTTAGTTACAACTAACAAAGTAGCCTAAATTAAATAATTCATGATTTATTTTGGATGATGCTGTATTTGATTCAATTGAACAAAAGTTCACTAGTTTATACACTTCGAATTCGAGGCTCTCGAATGGTTTCATTGGACACCCTCTCACGAGTTGTGAAGACCTAGGCTACATATAATATAAGGGGTCCATTTGGTTACCAACTCTCCACAATTTCAGCTGCCGCACGTCGTGGACCACTTGGAGGAATTACCCTCTCAAGGAGGACCACTCACTGGTGGTCCCCGGACCACTGGTTTGAAAACAACACAACCACAATTAAAACAGTCATATTAAATATAGCCTACCTTGAGGTTTTCATAAGGCACTTGGCGCCAGCCATCCTGTCCCCAAAAAATCAAACTGTCCGAGGCGTTCGTTTATGGTGATTATTAGGCTAGTATTATAGATCCTATAGAATGGAGAGACCGCGCCGCGATGCGTAACTGTCCCGTTATGGAGAAAAAGTCCAAACGATGCTTACCCAGCCGAACTGTATGTCTGCAGCAGCATCACAGTAATGTGTGCCCCACTCTGGTCTAGTGGCAACACACACACAGCTAAAAGCGACGTACTGTGTGGAGTGGACTAGGGCACTGCATGCGTGCATGCGCAATTCACGATAATACAAACGCGCGGGGACGCGCGCGCACGACACACACACAGAGAGAGAGAGAGAGAGAGAGAGAGAGAGAGAGAGAGAGAGAGAGAGAGAGAGAGAGAGAGAGAGAGAGAGAGAGAGAGAGAGAGAGAGAGAGAGAGAGAGAGAGAGAGAGAGAGAGAGAGAGAGAGAGAGAGAGAGATTGGTATGAGAAAACAAATGTTTTTCATGGCAAATTAAAGGAGAATTTCGCATTTCCCCACAGATCCGAAAACTAAAGATTTATTTTTGCTTTTGTCCACAATTCCAGGCTGGATTTGGGAAACAAAACAGTCAAACATACAGATCAATATGAGCATCAATCTTCTACATTCTCTAGTTGTGAAGACTTAGGCTAATTCACATGATGAATATTTTAACTCTCGAGAGTGTAAACATGAAACCAAGGGACCCGGAACTTTATATCATTTAGCCTGAGGACCACCTGTAACTCTCTCAAGTACCACTGGTGGTCCCCGGACCAATGGTTGAAAACCGCTACAAAACATTTACCTTTAGTTGCCTTTTATAAAAGGTCTTTAAAGATGTCCAGAGTTGCTTCCCAGCTTAGCTTCCACATCCCTCTATGTCCGATTTTTAGCGTATAATGGGAGCTATGCAAATCTAAAGTTCACAAATGAGAATATAGGCATTGCTCTTGTGCACTGGTTATGGTAGGCTAATGATGTTAATCCATGTTAACCACGTTAACTTGCATAGTGTTGTTTTCCTGATTTCCTCTTCTTCTTCTTCTTCTTCTTCTACTACTCTTTCATCATGGACACTCAACCATGCAGTCCAGTGTTGCCACATCCTGTGAGAGAAATAAGCCAACCCATCTCCAAAGTCCATCAATGGCGTACAGATGTGTGGACGGACAGACGTGTGGACGGACAGACGGACATGGTACGAATTATAGTCACCTTACGGTGGAGACTACTATACACATACTGTAGCCTTGTAGAGACACCAGAATGATTCAGTGGTGATTCACAATCCCCACCAGAGCATCAATTAAAGCAAGTGTCACAAGTGCAACACGATAAAAACAGTTGAAAATTTTGGAAAGTTAAGTACCTGGTACATATACAGTTGGAGGAGGTTCAACATTTACAAAAACAGAGTTTACAAAATGCCACCGACACCAAGAAGTCCTGCTGCCGACACGAAGGACTCCCAGCCAAAAAGTACTGTGGGAACCAATCTCCTCCGCAAACATCAGTGCCCCTACGCCGAGGCGGGGTTGGCGAAAGCTTGATCTGTCGTCCAAGATCCAATTTGATCTCTTCCCCGAGTCCCCGACCCTCCACTGGTGTGCTGCGTCACGTAATTTGGAGCGACGCCCACCCCGAAAAGTTGACTCCCACTTCTAGCCCACTGTGGCAAACACATTATGCCCAGCTTAAAGACCGCTCATGCATACAAGGAGGCATGCGGCCAGTCTGAGTCCAGTGACCTCCACAGCTTGTCATGGGAAGTGGAGATTACACAAGGTAATTGACACGGGGTGGAAAAAATGGGTTGCAAAATCGTGGGATCATTTAGCGATGTTCAAGAAGAGGAGATCGCTCACTCAGGTAGGTGGAGTGTGTGGCGTGCAACCTCCCTGACATAGTCATTAGTGATTCACAAGACTTTCCTTTCATGAGACGGGTCTAAACATCTGTGCGCACAACGAGTGCAATCGCACCCCCGCAAACTCGCTGAGCACGAATAGCGTAGGCTACAGGCACAGTAGCAGGTGCGTTGGAATATTGTCACCTTAATCATGTCCTCTTCTGATTTTTACTTCAAAGGTAATAGCAGCAGTGTCAGAGGGCTTTAACACCGGTAGATGTTATTTTTTTCATGGATGAAATCATTTGCAGTGCAACTGTTTCACTCGTTGCTTCTGTATCGACTTTATCTGTTCTCTGAGTCAGTAGAACAACAAATGTAATTGCATGAGCAGAGATAAGATTTAAGAACACAGACATAGAGTCATCACAAAGGCAGACATTATCACAAAGATGACGGCATGGGGACGTGGGTATGCAATTGTGTTTGTGTGTGCGTGTGTCTGTATGTGTGTATTAGAGATCGACCGATCAGGCTTTTGGCCGATGTTTCCGATCACGAAATCTGATAGCCGATATCAGCTGATACGATTATTATTATGATTGTGCAAGAAGCAGCGGAATTGTTTCAGTTTCCCTTCCACCAAGTGCAGCGTTCTTTTTAATTCAAGTGTAAACATGTATTGTAGCAGCATTTGGTGCATTTTGCTGTATGAAGTGCAGGCACAGGCTTCAAACATAAAAGAAAAAGAAAAAATAGTAATTGTCTTTTTTTCAATACATATACAGTAAATGCCTGAGGTGAGAGAGCCAGCATCAGAGACACACAGCTCTACGTTTCCCTCCTGGATATCCAATGAAAGTGGCTGTTGTACCATTGTAGTAAATTTATAAGAAATAATCAGCTCTTTTTTATTATTTTTTGCACCAATACCGATTATTAAAGGTAATAGAGGCAACTTTAGTGTGTACAAACACTGTGTTTGTAAACAGATCCGTTTGAAAACAGAATCTAACTCCACCTCACCTCCACTCTATTGGCTCATTATGAATCTGCAGGAGACTGCTGTGAGTGGCTAAAACGCTGCCTCACCCAAATTAGCACCTCCTTTCCTGAGCCCGATGAATGTTTTGTTTTCATGATTTGTTGACAACAAGTTTTAGACCGTTTGAAGAATGAAGTGTCACTGAAGTGTCTGTCTGCAGGGAAACAGCTGCAGCATTGAAGTAGAAGCAACATATATGGGGAAAGGCAAAAAATATAGCTATATATTTGTTTGATAATCAACCACGGCCGATAATTGTTCTATGACTAATGTGTAGAGTGTCCGTGCGTGCCTGTGTGGCGTGCATTTGAGTGCTGTTGCACTCTGCATGTTGTTATATAGGACGGAGAAACAGTAGGTGACACAAACAGAAATAGCCTAATTTCTGACTTGAAAGTCTTCAAAGATGAAAAGGCACAGAATAAGCACAAGTAAGTAGTCCACAGAGCTGTATAAAGGCGTGCGTGCGTGCGTGTGTGTGGCACGTGCTCGTGCATGAGTGAGGTGACATACAATTGCTTCATGCATGCTGCGTACCACAGAATATTTTTTTTTATGTCAAATGGTTTTTGAATTATTATCATTTATTTTTGACAACACAATTATATATGGTTGCGAACTGGCCGACTCTGAGCCAAGATTTAATAGTCAATTCGCAGACTGGAGCAAGAAAATTAGTCAAACATCATTGTTAGCTATTTCCATCTGGTGTAAATGCCCCCAGAGCACAATTATAACACCTGTCATATCATAGCTACCCAAAAAAGTGTGTTAAAGAAGTGCAATTTTACAGAGTCATTATGTATACAACATTAATCTGATATGCCTCCTTCAGGCAATCACAGATGCCCGGGTGAGCCACAACACCAGCTAGTCGGCCAGCCAACCAGCCAGAAAGCTAGCCAGCCACCCAGCTAGTCAGCCAGCCAGCCAGAAAGCCAGCCAGCTAGCCAGAAAGACAACCGGACGGCCAGCCAGCCAGCCAGCCATCCAGCCATCCAGCCATCCATCCATCCATCCAACCAGCCAGCCAGCCAGCCATCATCTAGTCAGTCAACCAGCCAGCCAGAAAGACAGCTAGAAATCCATCCATCCATCCAGCTAGTCAGTCAGCCAGCCAGACATCCAGCTAGTCAGTTAGCTTGTCAGAAAGACAGCCAGCCAGCCACCCAGCTAGTCAGCCAGCCATCCATCCATCCAGCTAGTCAGTCAGTCAGTCAGTCAGTCAGTCAGTCAGTCAGTCAGTCAGTCAGTCAGTCAGTCAGTCAGTCAGTCAGTCAGTCAGTCAGTCAGTCAGTCAGCGCCAGCCATCCAGCTAGTCAGCCAGCCAGTCAAAAAGACAGCCAGCCAGCCCTTGAGGTAGTCAGCCAGCTGACAGACAGACAGACAGACAGACAGACAGACAGACAGACAGACAGACAGACAGACAGACAGACAGACAGACAGACAGACAGACAGACAGACAGACCACCAGCCAATCATGTGTCAATCCGTCAATTTGTCTGTTTTTGCCTTGTCTGGGTTCGATTCCCCGGCCGGGTCATACCAAACACTGTATAAATGGGAGCCAATGCCTCCCCATTTCACAATCAGCATTAATGGGTTGGATTGAGGGCTCAAATCAACAAATGATTCCCGAGCTGCGGCACACGCTGCAGCTACCGCTCCAAGCAACAGAGAACCAATTTGACTGTGGCAACTTGAGTGACTGATCATACGACTTTGACTTTAACCTTTATTGGGGGTCAAACCCGTGACACGCTGTCAGGCTTGTCAAAATAGCCCAGAAACATTAGTGAAACATTAGTGGACCAATTAGATGAAGAGATGTCGGAATAGTGGTGAAGTGGTCCTTTAGTTTCACCCCCCCTAGTTCACCTCTACAGCCGGCCAGCAGCACAGGAGGAAAGCTATTTCCGTTTGCTCACGGAACCCTGCAGGGATTCTCCTCCAACTGCTCTTTAAAGAGAGTCCAGTCTGCGTGTCAGTCAGTTTGACCCACATCTCCGAAGCCTCTGTTCTCCTGCATTGCCCAGTAGCTCCTGTGAGACTCCGCCGGGCAGCACATTTAGCTGCGTGACCGACAAGGACACGGGTAGGTACACTGGAACAGCAGCAGGTGTTCTATTGCCGACTACAATCGGCACACAAGTGGCGCTGAAATAGAACGCAGGTGGCTATACCGACCGCTCTGCAGGGTGCCAACCATGACTGGGAGAATTAACACAACAACGTGCGAACGCAGCAGCACCATTTGTGAACTGCTGCGCTAAAAAACGGTTATCTGATGGAATACAACCACCCGGATAACTACTTTGTTTTAAAGGTATAGCATGTGATTTCACTTAATTCAAATATTGTTCTTTTTTGGCTAATTCTAACTTTACTATAGAGAGTGGTGACCATATAAGGAGTTCCTCCCTGTCCCTAGTTTCAGTTTGGGGCTTTGGCCTTTTGTTTTGCCTCTATTAGTTCCAAAAATGGGATGGTGCTCAGATTGGTGCTGCTATTCTTTACAAAAAGCTTCATACGCTGTATAACGGCGCTGATGCTGTACCCTACAAATGAATATACTTGCACTTTCTTTGCCAATGTAAGCGCATGTTTTCTCATGGCGATAAAGCACTTCAACCATATCCATTCAAATGAATGCTATGTAGGACAAACAATGACGAAAGTGAGATCGAGTGAGCAAGCTAGTGTTGAACCCAGATACCAATATAAAGAAAAGAGAGAAAATGGATTCTGACTTTCTGATGTATGCCTTTGAAATCGTCTGGCTTTCATCACTGTGTGAATAGCAGAGAGCGAGAGAGAGAGTGAGTAGTGTAGTCACTACTGGAAGCCTGAAATCGTTCAGACTATAATTGAAAACCTCAGCAATCACACTTGTTGAGAAAGCTTATGGTCCTTTCTATCTTGCTGTGACGTCGCGTCTTGCTCATATTCAGTCATTTTTGCTGATTATGGAAGATCATTTCCAAAGCTCTTACAACCATATACACCTGCCTGGCACTAGACAGGAGGAACCATCTGAAGCAGAGCTGATGGGATGACTCATAGGGAATACCTACAGTATTTACTAAGGCTTAGTAAAAATTGTAATCAAATTAATTTAATCATGATCATGATCACCATCCGAACTATATCCAAACTATTTCTTGTTTTCTTGTACAGGATTTGAATATTTAAAAAGAATCTGGCAAAAGAAGATGTTTATTTAAAAAATATATATATTTATCAAAATAGGTGATCTACAAGCCCCCAATGCTTGTAGATCCCTCAAGCTATACTCTATGGTTACAGGGAGACGCACAGCTATATTTCTCTGTAAATTATAGTACATTTCTCTAAAACTGCTTTACTATTTGTTTCAATGACAACATGCTCGAAAGGTTGAGTCAGCGTGCACATGCATTAAATATTTAATCAGATTAATCAACAAAATTAATTTATGCCATTAATTTGTTATTTTCAACAGCATTAGTATTTACACACCTTGACAGTGGGTGCACTGTCAATGAGGCATTCATGGATGGAGGCAACACCGCATTCTGTTTCCTCCTTTCATGGGATTTTTTTTTAAATACTTGCCATCAATATTGTGGTTGTTGCAACTGTATTTATTGATAGGCCCAAGTTACGTTCTGGTAGTTCTGCTCTGGTTTTGCTGAAATATGAAACTACTGTAGTTCCAGCCTATTTCCAAAATACTTTTTTTCCCCCCACTGATGACCCCTCTGTAGGCTCTGTCACATAGTATTGTGATTTTTGTGCCCACATCATCATCGCAGCTGAAGGTAAATGAATCACGGCTGAAAGCAGAGTCACGACTGTTACTATTGGTCACAAGTCATTCCTACTCCAGAAAAACGGAGTGGCCAATCAGGACACAGTATTCAAATATGTTTGCATACTGTGCCCTGATTGGTCACCCGGATTTTCTGGAGTATGAAATGGAGCTACAGTATTCCAGACCTATTTGCTGACATTTTTATTCTGTCCACCTTTAGCCAGGCTAGGCCTGCAGGGGTAAACATCAAAATGGATTCCCGCCCAAAAAAATGAGCCAAAAACAGAAACATGTATGGTTTCCTTCTCTGTGACGAAGATGTGACTGATACATCGAAACGTTGTCACTTTTGTACCTGCACCCTGTAATTGAATTAAAAGGCTTGAACTGTCTGTGCTGCTCCAGTGCCTCCCTTCTCTACTCATATGTATGGTTTCCTTCTCTGTGATGAGATGGCCTGAGAAAATAGAGTGGACACATGACATTCACAGCGGAAAAACAATAAAAACACAGTGGGCTAACATGAAGTGCGCGAGTGAGGCACACTTTATGTTTCACGGATCACACTGTGACAGTGTGATAAAGTGTGGATAAAGGAAATAAGCTTTGTAAATCCATGGCCAATCATCCATGGAAGTTTTAGACCATGGTTGGTTAGTCCGGATAGTCTGGATTCTCAGGGTTTGGGTTATAGGGTTAGTAATGTCCCACAAACAGTACAGTACACGTGCACCCATTGCAAAAATATAGAAAATATATGTACATGTATGTCAATATATGGATCATATATGTTGCATATATGCAATAACCAGGTACATACTGTATATGGGTATATGCGTGGATATATAGGACATATACAGTATGTGTCACATATATGCCAGTCAGGTTCATATATGTAGGGGTCCAATTTCATATACTGTATGTGGCATATATTATATTAAAACATATGTAGCGGGCCAATTTCATGTATGTGGCATAACACGTACGTATATGTAGGGGCCAATTTCATATATGTGGCATATATAAAACATATATGTACATATATTTAGGGGGGCAATTTACATGTAGGCTATGTACATACAGTGTTTCCTTTCCATGTGGGCCACGGTCTCAGAAGCAGCTGAGGGCTGATTGCACCCGTGTGCCACATCCATACGGCTACGCACAATACACAATGGCCGTGTTAGTGCAAAATGGCTGTGAATGGGACCCCACACACACTTCCTAGCTGGCACTGGCCGGAGACCCAATTAAATCTAATGGGCCAGTTCATCAGGCTAATCACCACTGATATTCTCCCACGTTTATTTCTATTTGTCCTCTCCATCTATCTCCCCACCTGCACCTGGCCACTACTCATCATAACCAGACGTTATGATTATGATTACCTGCTTATTATAATCATTTGGAAAGGTTAACAACAGAGAGGCTCATTACTGCATGTCCCTCTGAAGAAGCTGTTGTTGTTTGTTCGTTAATTAATCACGTTACTGACCAATCACTGACTCTCTTGTTTACGGGCTTCCTCGAACATTTGACCTTTAGCTGTCATTGGCTAGCTGCTTGTTGGTTCATACGTACTGAAACTAACTGTAAAAAATCCAGAGTGTTCCTCTATCAACTCTGGGGAGTGTTCAACTAGAATCAAATGGGCCCGTTCCCGTACAGGTCCACTTGCAGGTTCGACTTGTGCACTCTCAAAAAGAAAGACATCCCATGGATAAAAAAAGAATGAAGTCAATAGACGAAGGGCTCCATTTTTGTTTCATGCTAAACCCCTGATCCCAAATCCCGTATTTTGTTTTTACTATTTTGAAAAACCTTTTGGAATTTTTCAACATGTCAATCTATTAACACATTGTGAGCTTGTAGACTGGCCATTTGAACTACTGAAAAAGGTTTTTTTTAATAGTTAAGGGAGAAGGGGTTTAGCGGTAACGAAAATGGAGCCCTTATTGTCTCCACCTTGCCGAAAGCATGGTGAAGAGTATGTTTTGTGTCCGTCCGTCTGTGTACAGCTAATCTCTGGCACTGCTAATCCAGTTGAAACCAAACTTTGCATACACACTCCCTGGATGTCAACCATGAACCTCTGCCCCACATTTTCTAGAACGGACGGTTATAGCGCCACCAGGAGGCCGATCTTTATAAAACACATCATTTCATGTTGCTCCTCTAGTTTTTTTGCCCCAGAATCCTGCACATTTTTACACTGAATCTTTAGAGTCATGTGCTCAAGACAGATCTGTCTGCTATTTCATATTTTATTTTAATTGTCTATAATTGCCTTTCAAAAGTTGCGGGATTGGCTCGTTTTGAACAAAAAGTTATCAAATCATGAATGCAGTGTGCAATTTACTTTTCCACTAGGTGCACACATATAACCACATTGGCCTGTTATAGCGCCACCAACAGGTGGATTCTCTCTTATTGCCATCAAAGGCATGAGAAAGAACGGAACCCCTTTCACATTGGCCTATTTAGTTAATTGCAGCCACGACCATTTACAGCAGTTTTGTATTCCATCTGACGATCTAATCTAATGGGATCTAAAAAGGAGCAATTATCCATTAAATGTCTGACCCTGCAGAGCTCTAGAAGGAAAGGTTTTTCTACCATCTATAGGATCTCTTCTTCACTCATTCTCTGTCACCAGGCGACGATGTGCTTTTGGCGCAGTCTGTCATGGAGCGTTTTATCGCCCCGTTTCTCATGTGACAGGTTGTGCTTGCGGCCCCTCGATCAGAGAGAGGGATTATATATAGAGGTGTTTTATACCTATAACTGCTAACCTCCTCAGCCAACCTCTCGTCTTCCAAGCGATCCATTGTTCACCGCTGGCAGAGTGGAGGCCTTACATCATGGCCGGAATGCAGGGAACCCGAAACAAAAATCAATCATGTCCAACCTTGAACTTCTGACCAATCGCGCGTGTGTGTGTTCTTTCTAGCCAGCAGTTGGTTTGTTTGTTCAGCATTTCAGCTATAATTTTAGAACATTTACAATTTTCCACTGTGCAATTTACTGTAGGTATTTTGTCCTTAATCCAAAGCCCCTTACAGTAAGCAAGACGTTGTAATGGACCAGAAAGTGGTCTCGTGGTTAGAGTGTCCGCCCTGGTTCAATTCCCGGCCCGGGGCATACCAAAGACTGTAAAAATGGGACCCCAATGCCTCCCTGCTTGGCATCCAGGGGGTGGATTTGAGGTGAAAATCAACTAATGATTCCCGAGTGTAGCACACGCTGCAGCTCACCGTTCTAAAAGATGGGTCAAATGCAGAGAAACAATTTCACTGCTGTAACGTGAGTAGACTTTGACTTTAGTTTTAATAAAAAAATAAAAAAAAATCTGATTAATTTGAAGCACAGCAATTAATTAATCTCAATTAATCGCATATCAATATTTGACCTGAGAAGCATTTCTTGGTCAATTACAACAGATTGATATTATTAATGAGTGAGTTTTTCCAAATCAAAATCCCATCATCCACTGGGCCCAGCAAAGGGTTCTGATTTAGTAGAGCAGATTAGTGAAATGATACTTCACTTTGGTATAGAGGCATGAAAATTGGCACAGATACTCTCCAAGGCCTACTCTTTAGGAAAAAGGCGCGTGCCACTCAAAATTCCAAGATGGCGGCCCCAAAATCCAAAATGTCCGCCCAAAAATGTGTTTTTTCCTTCATAACTTGAAATGTATTGATTTTACACCCCATAAATGTATTGAACATTAATACAAAGTTGGCCATTACGGACGGTTTGACACCAAGAACATGTCTGTATCACTTACGGCTCTTGAGATACAGCATATAGGTACTTTCACAGATTGAGGAGAGCAAGACATTTGTAACATTGATTCTTAATTGAATCAAATGGTGATACAGGCATGAAAATTGGTACACACACTCTTCAAACCCCACTATTTCTAAAAGTACTGCGTGCCCTGCAAAATTCCAAGATGGCAGCCCCCAAAATCCAAGATGTCCGTCCAAAAATGTGGTTTTTCCTTCATAACTCGAAATACAAAGCTTTTAAGCCCCATAAATGTATTGAGCGTTAATATAAAGTCAGGCATTACGGACATTTTGATACCAAGTACATGTCTGTATGTAGTACGGTTCTTGAGTTACAACATATACATAGTGATGTGGCACCATAAGTGTAACATTTTGGCACGTTTCACTCTTTAACTCAAAGATTCCTTTATCAGCATTTCTTCTATTTTCAGGAAATGGACCTACATGTATCTGCTATCATAAACCACTTCAAGTTTTTCAATTGATGAAACGGGTCGGGAGTTATTAAGCCAATTGTGAAGGGCTGTTTCAGTGCTAAAATTGCTGCGTACATTTTGCGAATATAAGCCACCCAGAAATGTCTGTCTGTGCATCTGTCCTTCACAATAAGTGTATATGTGAAGCGGACGCACCAAGTGTAGCATTGTCATAGTATAATGGTATATTGTGCTAAAAGGCGTAATAGTGTAATATATGCAATAGTTTAATAGTGTAATAGAGCTAATAGTGTAAGATATGCAGTATATAGCGGTATACTGTAATAGGGTAATATATGTAATAGTGTTGTAGTGTAACATGTAATACTGTAATAGGGTAAAATGTGTAATAGTGTAATAGGGTGATATGTGTAATAGTGTCATAGTGTAACATGTGTAATAGGGTAATAGGGTAATATGTGTAATAGTGTCGTAGTGTAACGTGTAATACTGTAATAGGGTAATATGTGTAATAGTGTAATAGGGTAATATGTGTAATAGTGTCATAGTGTAAAATGTGTAATAGGGTAATAGGGTAATATGTGTAATAGTGTCATAGTGTAACATGTGTAATAGGGTAATATGTGTAATAGTGTCATAGTGTAACATGTGTAATAGGGTAATAGGGTAATATGTGTAATAGTGTCATAGTGTAACATGTGTAATAGGGTAATAGGGTAATATGTGTAATAGTGTCGTAGTGTAACGTGTAATACTGTAATAGGGTAATATGTGTAATAGTGCAATAGGGTAATATGTGTAATAGTGTCATAGTGTAACATGTGTAATAGGGTAATATGTGTAATAGTGTCATAGTGTAACATGTGTAATAGGGTAATAGGGTAATATGTGTAATAGTGTCGTAGTGTAACATGTAATACTGTAATAGGGTAATTTGTGTAATAGAGTAATAGGCTAATACGTGCAATAGCATAATGTATGTACAATAGGCTACTAGTGTAATAGTGTAATAGGCTAATATGTGTAATAGTGTAATCTGTGTACATTAGGGTAATAGTGTAATATATGGAATAGTGGTCTAGTGTAATTGTCCTATTACACCATTACACATGATACACATATTTGCCTATTACACATGTCACAATTACACATATTACGCTATTATGCTATACCAATATTACAGTAATATATTACACTCTTACACTATTACCATAATGCACAAACATTACACTATTAGCCCTATTACACTATTGCATATATTACACTATTACCCTATTACACATGTTACACTATGACACTATTACACATATTACCCTATTATGCTATTACACATGTTACACTATGCCACTATTACACATATCAACCTATTACACTATTACACATGTTACACTATTACACACATTACCCTATTATGCTATTACACGTGTTACACTATGCCAGTATTACACATGTTACATTATGCCACTATTACACATATCAACCTATTACACTATTACACATGTTACACTATGCCACTATTACACATATAAACCTATTACACTATTACACATGTTACACTATGACACTATTACATACATTACCCTATTATGCTATTACACATGTTACACTATGCCACTATTACACATGACACCCTATTACACATATTACACTTTGACACTATTACACATATTTCCTATTACACTATTACCCTAATGCAAAATATTACACTATTACACTTATTACCCTATTACACATGTTATACTATGACACTATTGAACATATTACCCTATTACACATGCTACACTATGACACTATTACACATATTACCCTATTACACTATTACACATGTTACACTATGACACTATTACACATATTACCCTATTACACTATTACACATATTACACTGACACTATTACACATATTAACCTATTACACTATTACACATGTTACACTGTGACACTTATTACATATACTCAACAAAAATTTAAACGCAACACTTTTGTTTTTGCTCCCATTTTTCATGGGATGGACTTAAAGACCTAAAATTCATTCCAGATATACAATATAACCATTTCTCTCAAACACTGTTCACAAATCTGCATAAATGTGTGGTATTGAGCACTTCTGCTTTGATGAAATATCCATCCCACCTCACAGGTGTGCCACATCAGGATGCAGGTGTGACATCATGATTAGTGCACAGGTGTACCTTAGACTGTCCACAACAAAAGGCCACTCTGAAATGTGCAGTTTTTTGTTTCTTTATTGGGGTTCTGAGGCCTCAGAACCAGTCAGTATCTGGTGTGACCACCATTTGCCTCATGCAGTGCAACACATCTTCTTCCCATAGAGTTTATCAGATTGTCAATTATGGCCTGTGAAATGTTGGTCCACTCCTCTTCCATGGCTATGTGAAGTTGCTGGATATTAGTGGGAACTGGTACACGCTGTAAAAATGGTAATAACACAATATTACCACATTATTACCATTTTGACAGTGCATACCAGTTCCCACTAATATCCAGCAACTTCACATAGCCATGGAAGAGGAGTGGACCAACATTTCACAGGCCATAATTGACAATCTGATAAACTCTATGGGAAGAAGATGTGTTGCACTGCATGAGGCAAATGGTGGTCACACCAGATACTGACTGGTTCTGAGGCCCCAGAACCCCAATAAAGAAACAAAAAACTGCACATTTCAGAGTGGCCTTTTGTTGTGGACAGTCTAAGGTACACCTGTGCACTAATCATGATGTCACACCTGCATCCTGATGTGGCACACCTGTGAGGTGGGGTGGATATTTCATCAAAGCAGAAGTGCTCAATACCACACATTTGTGCAGATTTGTGAACAGTGTTTGAGAGAAATGGTTATATTGTATATCTGGAATGAATTTTAGGTCTTTAAGTCCATCCCATGAAAAATGGGAGCAAAAACAAAAGTGTTGCGTTTAAATTTTTGTTGAGTATACATTACCCTATTACAGTATACCGCTATATACTGCATATATTACACTATTAGCTCTATTACACTATTGCATATATTACACTATTACGCATTTTAGCACATTATACAATTATAGTATGACACATGGTGCACTTGGTGCGTCCACTTCACATATACACTTATTGTGAAGGACAGATGCACAGACAGACATTTCTGGGTGGCTTATATTCGCAGAATGTACGCACAAATTTAGCACTGAAACAGCCCTTCGCGATCGGCTTAATAACTCCCGACCTGTTTCATCAATTGAAAAACCTGAAGTGGTTTATGATAGCAGATACATGTAGGTCCATTTCCTGAAAATAGAAGATATGGTGATAAAGGGATCTTTGAGTTAAAGAGGGAAATGTGCCAAAATGTTACACTTATGGTGCCTCATCACTACGTATATGTTGTAACTCAAGAACCGTAGCACATAGAGATATGTACTTGGTATCAAAATGTCCGTAATGCCTAACTTTATATTAACGCTCAATACATTTATGGGGATTAAAAGCTTTGTATTTCGACTTATGAAGGAAAAACCACATTTTTGGACGGACATCTTGGATTTTGGGGGCTGCCATCTTGGAATTTTGCAGGGCACGCAGTACTTTTAGAAATAGTGGGGTTTGAAGAGTGTGTGTACCAATTTTCATGCCTGTATCACCATTTGATTCACTTAAGAATCAGTGTTACAAATGTCTTGTATTTCGACTTATGAAGGAAAAACCACATTTTTGGGCGGGCATTTTGGATTTTGGGGCCGCCATCTTGGAATTTTGAGTGGCACGCGCCTTTTTCCTAAAGAGTAGACCTTGGAGAGTATCTGTGCCAATTTTCACGCTTCTATACCAAAGTGAAGTATCGTATGAAAAAAATGAGTTAATCTGCTGTACTAATTGGCTTCTTCTCCCATTGGGTGCACTGGTATGATACGCCTGAAATTTGTCCAGTAAAAAAAGGTTCTGTGGGGGAAAATCTCTGTGATTAAAATGAGTTGTGTTGTCATATTTCATTTGTGACAGAATGGACGTGGCCATTTTGAAAACATGCTGCACCCGCACCGATTTTATCCCATGCAATCGAATTCGCCCATTGAACGTCGCTTACGTCAGTAAATACAACAGGGACCAAACACCCCTTCCGGGACTCGTGACCCGGATGTTATTGCACAGAGGTTTATAGACCTGCGCAGTAACGTCACCAACTCTGTTCCACTAGTGGATTCCTCATTCATTGTCCTCATAGACTTTTCCAAAATGGTTAATATGAACACGACTGCGCCGTGGCCAAAGCCAACCATGACAACAAACACAATATCGTCATATAATATATAATTAGCAAGAAGTAGAAAACGGCATAATGCAAGACTTTTGTTTCGTTTTTCATCTTAGAAATTATTTGATTGTCCCATAGGTTTGTGTGTGCCATCATGATTCGTCACGACCCGAGTTGGCTTTGTCCGCGGGGTAATCGTCTTTATATAAATTATTTTCGAAAAGTCTATGAGAAAAATGAATGGGGAATCCGTTTCAGGGCGGAGATGTCACTGTGCAGGTCTATAGGGCAGAATGAAGACAACAGTAACATGACATGACGTCATCACACATCCGGTTTCGGAGATCTGGCGCTTCAAAATAAATGTTTAGACCGAAAGCCGTGGCCAGAACCGTGGCATAGAGACAGAATACGACATTGTCGTGTTTGGCTCGCTTTGGGTCAATCAGTTAGTCCCAGACCTAGACCTATCCAAAACATTAAAAATAAAATACTCATCACGAATGTCAGTGAATGTCAATGTTAGTCTGCCGATGAAATACTTCTGTGCACCCCTTGGAACTTAGCAGGCTGCTGCTTTCTCTCTTCCTCTCTGAATTGCACAATGCAATGCAACCGCAATATTGAAATTGTGTGATTGTTGCTGATGCTGTGAGAAGACAGACAGCCGGTTCCCCTGCAGGGCACCATCATGAGGCTCTGTCTCTGGTGGCAGATAGAATATGTGTTTTCTTTTTACTGTGATAGAGGTGATAGAGGTTAAAAGAACAGAAAATCCCATTACTCACCAGCTCCATTTCTTTGAAACTGTGATTTTATTATGGGGTTAGCCTACTATAGGGCGTAAGCCACATAAGTCACTATTGCTATAATCACCGGTATAAATTAAAACTGCATACATGGCTTCATGGAAAGTGTTACCTATACATGTAATGTAACTTAGCACTATACTGTGATCAGCCGAACCAAAAGTGTTATGTATTGAAAGGTATTTTAGGCACCCTTTTAGCCAAAAATCCACCCACAGGCTTTTCCACCCACGTCGCTTCTACTTTGAGGCTGCCGCTGTTTCCCTGCAGACAGACACTTGCTTTGCCCAGCAGACGGTCCAGGACTTTTCTTGTTGTCAACAAATCATTGCCGCCAGGCTCATGACAAAACTGTGGGCGGGGGGGTTCATAATGAGCCAAATAGAGCAATATACAAGTAGAGCTGAATTTTGTGTAAAGCAGCAGCAGTGTGCTAGATTGGCTGTTCAAGGTGGGTGAAATAAAAGGTGCTGGAAATGTGTAAAATGTGCTCATTACTGCCTGGCTATCACCCTGGGGCGGGGTAGGTGGCCGGGAATAGGCCAATATGACATACTGTATAGCATAAAAGATTCAAGATAATGACAACATAGACAACATACATACAGGAGACAACAAGAAGACAGTACAGTGCAAAGACCAGCAGCATAGAAATTGCCAGTCACGTGACATCGCGAGTTCAGAACCATAACTCGCGATGTCATCGGCCCAAAATGCTAGCCTGACCACAGTCTGAATTGTCATTTCGTTTAAAGGTAGGGGAAGTGATTTCACTTTTGTCAGATATCACCCAAAAAAATATTTTTTTCTGTTAAAATGCTCTATTATAAGGTGTGGAAACCACATATGGAGTTTCCCCCTCCCCCACGTTAGCAGAGGAGCTAATAAAAGTTCCCCAGGTCACCACCAATTCTCCTCCAATCAGGAGCGAGCAGCAGGTTCACATAGTGTAGCTACTGTTGGGGGCCCCTAGTGCACCAGGCTGGTACTACACCATTAATTTCAAATCACTTCCCCTACCTTTAACTTCATTATTCATACTGAAGTCCCTCTCCTCCACAGCATTTTCTAGGATGGGCGTGGTCAAAGTGGCAGTCTTCACAGTGATGGTTCATATGAACCCCTAAGAATATTTGGAAAGCAGACGACGTTGGGGTCGAGGTGAGTAACAGGGCTGTTGGCCAATCAGGTGCTGGGATTGGATTTCCAACCGGCACAAAGGACCCCAAAGGCAGGGAAGCCAGTCCTTGAATCACAGGAAAAAACTACCTAT
This sequence comes from Benthosema pterotum, assembly GCA_039105355.1. Classification (NCBI taxonomy): domain Eukaryota; kingdom Metazoa; phylum Chordata; class Actinopteri; order Myctophiformes; family Myctophidae; genus Benthosema; species Benthosema pterotum. Next base: position 15,699,935 of record CM076977.1, read on the forward strand.
ACCTGCCCAACTACCTGCCAGTACCTATAGGGTGGATCTTAAAACGTCAAGTTTTGATTTTCTTGTGTCTCACCCCCTAATTATGTTCCAATGTACAAAAAACGGCTTTGGCTAAAATTTGGTTGTATTTGAAACATATTTAGAGGTAGCTCAATCAAGTTAAAGATTGTACATTTTAGTAGTTTAAAAACGAATTGCACTGCAGGCACATTATTCTTATATTAAGCACAGAGATTCTATTTTTAAGCTTTTTTTTAAGCTTATCTAAAATCTAAACACAAATCTGATGATTACATGTTTGTCATGTCAAACCAAAATTAATTATTATGAGAATTACTAATGTAGAAAATAGAAAAGCAAAGAATGACAAATTGCCGTTTCAATGTGCAGAATACTATGTCTTTAGTGCAATCTTCAATTATAGCCTACTCACAACACAACAAGAACACAGCCCCATTTCCATGTTTACCCTCAAAAGTCACTGCAGTATAATAATTCAGGTGTTACTGATCAATGAAAGTTTGTTTATGGCTATCCAGATCACAATTTGCAGCAAGTACTGGAGTTGGGACTCGTCTTTAGTAAGTCACAACAATATTTCAATATTCTTGAATTAGGGCAACCCAACACTCTGCATGATCATTGACCGTGTTTATTGCCTTCACTACAGCCAGAGCTTCGTGGTAGTCTTCCCTGGGCTCCCACTCATCAGGATCAACAGCAAGGAAGTCATGTGGGAGATCCATCATTTTGAACAGCGTCTTGGATTGGGAGACAAAATCTTCAATGTCCTTCCCTGCAATTGTTGCAAGGTGAACAGTAATTCTCTTCATGTGCTGTTCATCATCTTCATGTCCATGCAGATTCATGGCTCTCACCATCAGCTTCTTCGTTTGTGCACTCACTGGACTGTAAAACCATGCAAGTCCGACGACCTCTGGAGTGAAAAGCCACAAGTGATTGGAAAACTTCTGAGAAGCAGGTTTAGACACCTCAGCATTTATCGATGAATATTCCAGCAACAATTTTAACAGACGCAAGTCATTTAGTGGAGCGCATCCGTGCTTTCACATGAATGCAAACTGCAAACATTTCTTCCCTGCTGTCAGTTTGAATTGGCCATGAAACATCCAGATCTTCAAACAATTAACAACCTTTGCCATCCAAAGGGCATGATGGGTAACTCCAGGAGGAGTTACCCATCATGCCCTTTGGAAGAAAAATCATGCATGGATTTGTGCATGTTTGCAGTTTGCATTCATGTTTGCAGTTGTGTATGTTTGCAGTTTGGCACCTGTTGCTGTAAGCGCCCCACTAAATGACTTGCGGCTGTTAAAATTGTGGAATATTCGTCGATAAATTCGTCGCTGAGGTGTCTAAACCTGCTTCTCAGAAGTTTTCCAATCACTTGTGGCTTTTCACTCCAGAGGTCGTCGGACTTGCATTGTTTTACAGTCCAGTGAGTGCACAAACGAAGAAGCTGATGGTGAGAGCCATGGAAGATGGACATGAAGATGATGAACAGCACATGAAGAGAATTACTGTTCACCTTGCAACAATTGCAGGGAAGGACATTGAAGATTTTGTCTCCCAATCCAAGACGCTGTTCAAAATGATGGATCTCCCACATGACTTCCTTGCTGTTGATCCTGATGAGTGGGAGCCCAGGGAAGACTACCACGAAGCTCTGGCTGTAGTGAAGGCAATAAACACGGTCAATGATCATGCAGAGTGTTGGGTTGCCCTAATTCAAGAATATTGAAATATTGTTGTGACTTACTAAAGACGAGTCCCAACTCCAGTACTTGCTGCAAATTGTGCAGAACCATCGGCACAAGTATCTGGATAGCCGTAAACAAACTTTCATTGATCAGTAACACCTGATTATACTGCAGTGACTTTTGGGGGTAAACATGGAAATGGGGCTGTGTTCTTGTGTGCTGTGAGTAGGCTATGATTGAAGATTGCACTAAAGACATGGCATTCTGCACATTAAAAGACAAATAGCAATTTGTCATTCTTTGCTTTTCTATTTTCAACATTAGTATTTCCTATAACAATTAATTTTGGTTTACATGACAAACATGGGGTGTGCTTGAAGAAGGCAGCTTGACATACTTGTACATCAAGCTGTCTCTATAGAAATAGGAGATAGGCGGCTGACCACAGGGCCTCATGGCTCGGTAGAAAAACAACAGTGTGTGCGTGCGTTGTCTAGTGTACCTATTTTCTATTTTCTACATTAGTATTTCCTATAACAATTAATTTTGGTTTGACATGACAATCATGACATGTAATCAGATTTGTGTTTAGATTAACAAGCTTAAAAAATAAAATCTCTGTGCTTAGTATAAGAATAATGTGCCTGCAGTGCAATTCGTTTTTAAACTACTAAGGTGTACAATCTTTGCCTTGATTGAGCTACCTCTAAATTTACTTCAAATTCAACCAAATTTTAGCCAAAGCAGTTTTTTGTACATTGGAACATAATTAGGGGGTGAGACACAAGAAAATCAAAACTTGACGTTTTAAGATCCACCCTATACCTGCCCAACTACCTGCCAGTACCTATACCACTTCTGGTTCACAATACTTGCATGCACTGCTTATCAAGGGTACAAATTTATCTGACATTACACAGGAGTTTATAAGGCGATATGATGTAAGTACAAAAGCTTATTCAGACATAATGGGTTGTTCTTCTGATTAAATATTAACAGTGCTGACTGAGACTACAGCAGTTCTACACAGTACATGGTACATGGTGACAGATTTGGGTTCTTCCGGTACTACAGTAGAGTTGTGGCTGGTGCATGGTGACACAATCAGGTTCTTCCTGTACTACAGTAATATAATTGTGGTTGGTGCATGGCGACAGATTGAGGTTCTTTCTGTACTACATTATAGTTGTGGCTGCTGCATGGTGACAGATTGTGGTTCCTTCCTGTAGAGTGCTGTGATGCTGCTGCCTGCAGGGCAGGGCAGGCCAGGCTGGGCCCAGACCCAGCCTGAGGGCCTGAGCCACGGTCAACGTTACAGCCAAGTCTGGATAACAGGCATGCTGGATAAGGACGACAGCATGGCAAGTGTAGCGATGATTGGCGTCAAGCTGGGATCAGACCCTGCAGTCTCCCACTTGGCAAACTGAGTTGTTGTGGCTACAGGGTTGGAATAAGATATGCAGTGCACATCCATTCCATGTTTCCATATCAGCTCTGCAAGCTCATAGCACATGTTATTATAATCTCCAGTGCTGATTAAGTAAGCATTAAGGATTAAAAAGTAATATGGATTTGCAGTATGAACGATATGAACTAGTTTATCTTGCCATATATGTACAAAGCACACATCTTTCAAAAAGAGCAACAGCTGGTCAAGATGATAACTGACCATTGATCATTTAAAGGCGTTATAGGTAACTTTCCAGACAAAAAACTAAATGTATACCGGTAGCTATATTTGTTGTCTTTTTCCCCTCCATGTCGCTTCTACTCTGATGCTGCAGCCGTTTCTCTGCAGACAGACACTTGCTGTGCCCTGTGCCCTCTAGAAGTTTTGGTGTCATCAACAACTGTGTGTGTGTGTGTGTGTGTGTGTGTGTGTGTGTGTGTGTGTGTGTGTTTGAGATGAGCGGGTCAGGGTTTTTTATGACCCGCGGGTCCCGCATGTTATAATATTCTGACTCGGCCCAGCCCGCCCCGCAGCATTAGATTCATTTTCATGACTCGACTCGGCCCGCAGCCCGCCGACATTAAATACACGCCAAATATGCCTAAGAACGCGGCTTTTATGTGATAAAAAAAATAGCCTTTCTCGTGTCTTATAACACTGAGAAGCATGTCCATCACATAAACATGCGAGGACATAAACGTGTGCGAAGAGAGGACGAAAACAGAGACGCCCCCCCCCCCCACACACACACACACACACACGTACGTTGTTCCGATGATGCGAGGACTTAATTTTTTACACACGTGTGCGACACAGAGAAACAAGACAGCAGTGATACGTCCGTGCATCGCAGATATAGCCTACATTATATAACATAACAACAACAGGTCTGGAGTCTGAAGGCGCAATGCTGAAACGCTAGCAAAAACCAGAAGAAAACTCACCGACCGTTGTTGACGCGCAGGGAAAAGAAAGTTTGGAAATGAAATGCAGTACGTGCAGAGAGTGTTGGAAAGGGGCAGGGGCTGACAACCCAAAGGGCATCTGGACAAAAATACCTCTCAGAACGTCGCGCTGTCACGCACTGAGAGCTTGTAGATTCTAGTAGATTCTTGTAGGCTATATATTTGGGGCTGCAGCCCAGCACCCTTTAGCTAAAGATGGAGTTGTGTAACAACATGCAGAGCATTTGTTTAGTAAAAGGGCAGGGGCTGAAGCCCCTCTCATCTGTCTGTGCACGTCCCTGATGGTGATCGATTGTAGGCTAAAGCCAGCTACTGCTACGTTACGTTGCTGTTGCTGTCACACTGGAGGATATACCAACCACCACGGCAAGATGCAACAATCAGGTATGATGCGCAAATGTTCTCCCAGGACTTGTGTTTAAGACAGTCATTTTGAAAACTCCCATTATACATTATTTGACCCGCCCCAACCCAGCCCGCAAATAAAGTGAACATTTCTTGACTCGGCCCAACCCAACCCGCGGGACCCGCGGGTCACGGGTCGACCCGCGCATCACTAGTGTGTGTGTGTTGGGGGTTAGCCAATAGAGTGGAGGTAAGGTGAGTTAGATTAAATTACGTTTATGAACACAATGTGTACACACTAAAGTCGCTGATAATACCTTTATAAAGCATTCCTCATTATATAAGAAAATAATAATACTACAATCTAATTTGTTATTTTAAACGGGTCCATTATGTACACACTTTCTGAGTTAACTGCAGCACTGCAGGATGGTGGCGATGCAACGTCGCCGCCTTCCACTGTATCACTCTGAATTCAGCTGTAATCCTCTGTCGCTATCTTTTCCATTGGTCTCTCCCTTCATCTCTGTAATGCCATTGAATTTCCCCCTGCCTTCCTTCACACCAATTTCATTTTCCTCCCTCTCTGCACTCTGATTAGCGTCTGCCTCGCTCTAATCCTCCCCGGAGGGCCGGGAGAAGAAGAAGGGAGGCTTCCTTCCCTTCATTCAGTTAATCCTCCAACACAACCCAAGACTATACGTCACTGCATAAGACAGAGGAAGGGCTGTGGCGGGTTGGGGTGCAGCACCGCCATTGACTACACCACTCAATGTTCATAATTAACCAGGGGGAGCAAGTGAACAGCCAGCGGCTACCGCTCTCCAATTCAATTCATTGTTTCTCAGTGGCAACAGTCTGTGTCCTGTAAAGAAAAAGCTGCAGTGTCCATTTAAAAGCAGTGGTTTTCAACCTTTTTTCATACCAGGGCCCACTATTTATTCAGAATTTGAGCCACGGACCACCATTTGAGCCTCACAGACCCAAAACCCAAAGATTTCTTCTGTTGTTATTTACAATTCCAGGATGGATTTTCGGAAACATAGCAGGCAAAACTAGATCTATAGTTTTGGGATAATACAGATGATGAATATTTTAACTCTTGAGAGTATAAAAATGACCCTTGCACGCCCAAATGGACAAATGTGGGTCTTGCTTAACTCAAGGAGTTAAGACCCACGTCCGCAGATAGATTGTCGAAATTACGGCATTTTACATGGTAATGCACAAATAGTTGATAAGTGTGGCCAAAATTGCATTTACAAGACATTAAACATCGGAATTAATTAACTCTTTCTTCACACACGTTATCGGCCTGGCCGGCCCCGATTTTGACCTTCAGTCCGCCCCTATATATGAGATGAACGACAACACTCTGCCTAACAACCGCAATGCTGTAATGTTCAGTAGATGTCGCTTGAGGCACGCCGGCATGTTTTTTACATTACTTGATTCAGTAATTAACATTTGATATTCATTTTAGCTGCCCCGCCTTCTCCCTACACAAACCCATAAAACTTCATACTCCAGTTTAACCATGATACATACATCAAACAGTTTTTTCCCAGGTGATTGATATGGTCCACCTAATATGTGATGGTTCATTTACTGGATTTATTTAATGGAGTAACTTTAAAAACTGCCTGGGGTGTTCACATAAGTTGAGTAGACGATAAAAATGACAAAACTTTTTTTTTTCTCTTTTTTTTAAGTGAAATAAGTATCCCTTTAACTATTAGAGTGGACAAAATTAACAAAGTGAACCGTTATACTGCCAGAGTTACAAATGGACCAATTTGAACCTGATGATTTTACCATAGCACAATGCCGTTATGAATAAATATAGATTAGCATTATTGATTAATGTGTTTAAAATATTAACCATGCTGACTGAGACTCATGGTCACCCGTGTACAGGGAATATGTCTGGCATTGACAAGCTGCAAAACCAACAATCCATAACAACATTAACTTTGGCATGCTTATTGGATTGCTCCCACAGTGCTGGCCAATGGAAAGTGACAAGTTACTGTATATGAAACCAAATGGAGCCTTATGGAAAACCAAATGGAGGTTTCATGTTTAAACTCTCTAGAGTTAAATTATTCATCATCTGAATTAGCCCACTGTTTTCTTTTCTAGTTTGGAATTATGGACAAAAGCGAGAGAAATCTTTAGTTGGGAGGTCTGTGGGGCTAAAATGTCATCAAATGGCAGTCCATGGCTCAAATGTTGAATAAACAGTGGGTCCTGGTATCAAGAACGTTGAACACCACTGTCCTATAAATCAGTCACATTGATAACGTTTTTACAAAAAAAAAAAAAAAAAAAAAAACTGTTTATGACTGTCAAGATTTGAGTGAGTTAGATTTGAGTGAGTTATGGCTAGTTTTGTTTGAGCTGCCATAGAGTATACACTACATTATTAGTGACTGAAGAAAGATGGATGCTAGGTGAACTATGTCACAGGCTCCGCCTTGAGACATCTAGCGTTCGATTGCAACAGGGTCAGACTCCCATCTTTTTGGCTGTAATGACATGCCCCCCAAAAACAGGGATGGCAGTTTGAAACAGTTTCTACAGTAATGTGTTTGTAATAACGGCTTTTTGTATCAGGCGTGTTTGTATCAATGCCACGGGAAGTTGTAACATGCGATCCAAACATTTAATGGCATCCAAAAAAAAAAGCGTGACAATGTTAAATAATTTAAAACAAATCAACTCCATGATGCTGGCAGTGGACTCGTGGTTTTCAGCAACACAATGTGCCAAGAGAGAAGAGCCAATCCGTTTTGTTTTTGTTATTTCCTTGTGATTCCGATTAGCTTTGGCTGCTATTCAACGGTCAACCCCCCCAATCCCCCTTCGGTTTGGTCGTCATCCATTTTCTGTGAAAATCGCTTTGGTCCACTGAACATGTACTTTTCTATGTAGGCATACTGCCAGTTGCATACCATTTGATCTTGTAGTGACAGAGTTGATGTAGACTCATGTAGACAAGACTACAAATTCATGTAGACACTCTACAGAACATAGCCACGCACAGACATACATACAGTCTGGTTTAAGCCCTCAGAGAACGTACGCACACGCGGCCTTCAAACAAGTCCGGGACTCGTTTTTTACGCTTGGCACATGTATGATAAGAGCGCCCCTCACGTCACACAGGTGTGACCACCCCTCCACTCCCCACCAACCTCGACTGGGGTGAAACCCACCAACTGCCGCCGGGTGACTAAAGGCTCAAACATACATCAGGGTGAAGCGAGCTTAGATGTAGGTGTAGTTTTTTAAGGCTTCACCCTGGATCATACATACTCAAGGGTGAAGCATTAAAAAACTACACCATGGTGAAAACCATTCACCTAAACTCGCTTCACCCTGGAGTATGTTTGAGCCTTTAGTCGCCAAAGCGCCAAAGCATATCAGTAGTTTTCAACCTTTTTCATGCCAGGGCCCACTATTTATTCAGCATTTTAGCCACGGACCACCATTGATGTTGAGTTGACTCTCGGACCCAAAACTAAGGATTTACATCCAATTGTGTCGATTCTTGAAAATGAAGTAGGCCTAATTCAGATGTTTAAATATAATTTAACAGCGTAAAATGAAACCGAATGGACCTGTAAGGGATCCTCCTTAAGGATCCATTTGGCTACCGACTGTCCATCATTTAGCTGCAGGTACGGGTCCATTCGGTTTCATTTTACCATCTCAAGAGTTACAGATCTATAAGGATCCATTTGGTTACCGACTGTCCATCATTTAGCTGCAACCCACCAACCTGCACATCCTGCTCAAGGCCGCTTCGGTACAACCTTGGAACTAGCAACCTTCCAGTTCCCATCCAGTTGCTCTACCTCTGTGCTTTTCCCGTTATAGTCTGATGTCTATTGTCTACTAGTCTTAATGGTCAGGTTAAATTGTGATATCTGCTTGATCTCCACACACACACACACACACACACACACACACACACACACACACACACACACACACACACACACACACACACACACACACACACACACGTACTTCTGTAATTTGATCACGTATTCTCAGACCAACAAATCATTCTACTTAAGGCAGATCAATATCGCTGCAACCCGTTCATTTGTTTTTAAAGCGGGGGTAAGTTACCTGACGGCTATTAAAGGAAATTCAAGACGACAAAGTGTTCCACCTGCAGACTCCCAGACTTCAGCAGGAAACAGACATGCATAATTTATAGCAGCGCCGTTTTTACATGCATGTAATGACTCCACGGAGCAGGAGGCAGTGAAGGCTGTCACTCATGCCGTCACGTAAAAAACACAACACGACGGCTTTTGGAAATGTTATGACAGGCAGCAGAACGTTTCCAAAACACCAGTCTGTGGATGTTGGAAAAAAGCAGTTTACAATAGGATTCGACATTGCAGTCGAGACAAGAGCCCATGATTGATTTACTACTCCAACAATCCAAAATAACTGTATTAATGTGACGGAAGTTGAAAAGTCTGTCACAATCATTCTGGCCAACGGTCGAGACATTTACGTAACTGCCGCGACACCTGCCTTGGTTGAGAATTGATTTCACTCCTCCAGCTCTCAGAGTTAAGGTTCCACGTAGAACCCCCTCAAAGAACCCCACATAGTTTCTGGACCTCACTTTGCGAGGCACTCTCCTAGATTTGCTTAAATTACACACATGTAGCAGATCGCTACTTGGTAACAACCAATATGCATGTCATGGGTATTGGAATCTGTCAGGAAGAAGGAGAAAAAGTTGTATCTGTACATCTCTAGCTGCTGTGTGAGTACTAGCGTATGTACAAACACCAAAAAGCAACAACAAACCTACAAGCAACGCATCATGAGCAAGTTGTAGGTCGACTATATTTAGCAGCCGAGCCGACACCGCACCGCTATTTGTATAAATGATAAATCAGGCGTGAGGAATAAAGATTTCCGTAGTTTAAATATTCATGAAAGAAATGGGGGAAAGCCATAAACGGTGTAAGAAGGAAGGCGCGGCACGTAAACAGAACAGAGTGATCAATGCTCATCGAGTTGGTCTAGTGGTGGCTAAATGGATGCCCCTCTTTTTGCCTTGATCTTTTTTTTTTGTGGGCCGGCGGCCATCTTGGCCGTCAGACGGCCCTGCAGGCTGGGTGTTGTTCCGCTCTGATGGTATCATTTATTAAAGTCTGTGAAACACCGGACGTTATGGTCGCCTTGGAGCACGTTATGGTCGCGTGGAGCACAAAATCCCACTCGATCAGCTGGTGAGAGAGAGAGAGAGAGAGAGATAGAGAGAGAGAGAGAGAGAGAGAGAGAGAGAGAGAGAGAGAGAGAGAGATGGCTGGGGCCTTATTTCTGGCTGCTCAGAGGGCATGAAATCACTGATACCCTCTGGGAAGGAATATTGTTCTTTGAGGTGAAATGTGTTTTCGGAGAAAGAGAGAGAGAGAGAGAGAGAGAGAGAGAGAGAGAGAGAGAGAGAGAGAGAGAGAGAGAGAGAGAGAGAGAGAGAGAGAGAGACCCTCTCTTCTCACACACAAATTTACACCTCACCTCTGGAGGAGGAAGCAGAGAAGCCGCCTTTGTTTCTTCGCACACTTACAATGTCTCATATCGAATGCACTGCCGCTGTTCACAACATCACGCTTCTTATGTGCGGTGATCAACGCGGCTGGCTAATTAGATTCCATATTTGTTGCTATGTGCGTTATTTGATTTGGGACGTTGCCTGCCTTAGGGGGCGGCCGGTGGGGACCATGGAACTGGTTGGTGCATGAGCAGAGATTCGGAGACCTGGAATTTAGTATGGATTAAACTCTAATTACGTTCTCTGGTCTCCTAATGAGGAGCGAGTGCGGGGTAGGGAGAGAGTTAGTTATAGAGAGACAGAGAGAGAGAGAGAAAGAGAAAGAGAAAGAGAGAGAGAGAGAGAGAGAGAGGTGTCATCATGTCCTCCAGTAGAAATATCAGCCATAACAATCACCACTTGACATTCACAAGGTACTAATGCTGGTGATTAACTGTGATTTTGTGCTCCTTCAACACAACGCACACCATTAGGCCTACACAGTTCACTGTGTTTACAATGCCAGGCTGATTCCATATCACCAACACACCAATGCTTTGAGATTATAGAACAGCCTCGAAAACATCACCCTAAACCAGTGGTTTTCAAACTTTTCTGATCCCAGGGCCCAGTACTTGTTCAGAATTGAAACCACGGACCACTGTTTGATTACATTTTAGCCCCACAGACCCCCAAAAGTAAAGATTTCTTCTGCTTTTGTTTCACAATTTCAGGCTGGATTTGAGAAACAAAACAGTCAAACACACAGATCAAAAGGACCATTAATTTTCTACATTCTCTAGTTGTGTAGACTTGGGCTAATTAACATGATGAATATTTCAACTCTTGAGAGTGTAAAAAATTAATCAAATGGAACACAAGGTACATTTCGATTCATTTTTTATGCTCTCAAAGAGTTACACCTGATTAACTAACTGTCCGTCATTTAGCCTGGGGACCACCTGGAACTCTCTCATATTAGGCACCTTTCGATTCAAGGTAGAGTTCTCAACGGGCCTGAAAATTGAGGCCCGGCCCTAACTGGGCCCTAACTGATCAGGCCCAAAGCCCGGTCCAGCCCTACCAATTAGCATAGTTTTAGGCCCGACCCGGCCCTACATTGTCGGGTCGGGTCTGTTAGGGTTTGGGTAGAATTTGAGCACTCTACACAGAGTAAAAGTGAAAATACCAATCAACACCATCTTCATAAGAGGTAAATACACAGACAGACAGAACAGGACTATTATTTTTATCATAATAAAATAATTCAATATATATTGCTTTTTTCATGGAGCCCTAGGCCCGACCCGGCCCTACTGATCTGCGTGCACTTTAGGCCCGAGCCCGACCCTAAAATGTCGGGTCGGGCCTGGTCGGGTTCGGGCAGAGTTTGAGAACTCTAATTCAAGGGGACAGAAGAGTTTCAGTGTGAATATGCTAAGCAGCTATGGCTCATCTCAATCTATCTTCACACTAAATCCAAGGGTTTAGGTGGATTTAGGTTTATTTGTAGCACCGTTGCAAAGGTGTCTCATCGTTTAGATCGTAAATAGAACGTGTTTAATCACTGTTAAGTCTGTCTAAACACAAAACAACAGGTATGTACAGTATTTAGGCATACGTTCAACTGACTGACTATCAAGAAAAAGATTAAAGACATGGCACTTCATCTAAAAAAATGTTGCCTCCATTCAAGTGTCCATGAACAAACATTTGGGCAATTGTTTTGGGGGGTTTTAAACACATCACATGTTCCAGGATTTTACAGCGGGTACATTTGGGCCAAAATGTGCATGACAAAAACGATTGTATACTGTATTGGATATGGTTTGATTTGACTGCCTTGCATATGATCTCTCTCTCTGTAGTTTCTACTGTCCCTGCTAATCCCTTCCTCCACTGTCAAGCTTCCATTTCAAATCATCCAAACCAGTGGAGCTCAATCTGAGGGGAGTGTGCAGTGTCCTTTAAAAAAAACACACACACACACACATTTGATGTTTTTTTGGGCCTCAAGGGATATATTTTTCCCTTCTTGTCTTTTCCTGCTGCAGGGCCATTCGCTATCCCAGGGTAGTGCCAGAAACCCCTACGGTGAAATGGAGGGCAGTTATCTTTCCGGCGCAGCGAGACTGCATGATGCGTGCAGAGCGGAGAAGGCACCATATTTCTCACGGTGGTCTCAATGGCGATCAGACTTTTGAATGATCGTTCATGCCCAAAAGTCCCCCGCAGCGCAGAAAGTTGCAATGGAGTGCCATTATCAACAACAACACAAAAAAAGCATTTCCATTTTCATGTGTTTATGAGGTGACAGCACTTCATTAGACCCCCTGGTGTGGTTGTTATGTGCAGTGATGTCTGTAGTTTGTTTTTTAGTTTCATCAGTCAATATAGGGTGACCAGATCCAAACTGTTCATTTGAGGGACAGAAGTGTTGCATGTGGGGGACAAGTGGGGAAACCCGTTGCCACCAATGATACAGTATCATGGCAAGTCTTACTTCCATGATTGATTTTTTATATATTTATGCATTTGTTAAAGGTAAAAGAGGCAACTTTTTAACCATTTACGTGGCTTCTACTTTGATAGTGCATCTGTTTCCATGCAGACAGACACTTGCTTTGTCCTGCAGATGGTCCAGAACTTTGTTGTCAACAAATCATGAAGAAAGGACAATGTTTCGATCACACTAGATCCTCATCAGGTCCGTATATAGATCCACACATGATACTGCACTTTAATCACTTCCCCTCTGATTGAAACCCTCCCCCCTACTCCACTACCTGATTGCCACATTGGCCCTGCACCCACTGTCGATGTGCGTGTAAATACGGAGACTTGGACACTAACAAATCATGAAAAAAAAAAAATGTCGGGCTCAGGAAGGCAGTGCTAATTTGTGGGGGGAGGGGGGTTGTGTGGAGTGAGGCAGCATTTTAGCCAATCACAGCACAGCAGTCTGTTTTTAAACAAATCTGTTTACAAACAGTGTTTGTACACACTATATTGCCTCTATTACCTTTAATTTGTTCATGTCAGAAAGACTAAATGACACTTATCTAGCTGCATTTAATGTATGTTTGTATGGTGAATATTGTTTAGAATTGTTTTAAAAAACGTAATTTTGGGGATAATCACAATATATCGATACATCAAATCGAATGACAACATAATCAAGAATCGTAAAATAAATTGGTTTGGCATCCTTAATATCGATATCATGTCGAGAGTTAAGTAAATTGCCAACCCCTACCAACGAGGTTAGCACATTATTAAGATTTTGGTGTCATGTTCAAAAATAATCCAGGTTTTCAAGTCAATTATAACAAAATAGTGAAATGCGTTTTGAGCTTGTAGATAGCTATTTGAGGGTGGAAATATGGTATTGCCAGGGTGACTGAAGTTATTTTAACAGACATAAAACGCATCCATAGCAGGAAAAGAGACAACAGAAAGCCAACTATTAGGGCATTTGAACAAACACTGAACTCTGTCAGTCACAATGTGGGACTTCACAATATCATCAACTCCTCTAAACACTCTTCCTGTATCATAAAACAACTTCAGTTCAGTAAGACTAGATTAGAAAACTCACACACACATTTTCCTTCTTACATAATGCTAACTGATGATGAAGTTTTATTGAAAGAAAACATCACAGCACTCCCTTTGTAAGAGCCATAAAGGATGACACTAAAGACATGGCCTCAGTCTAGACGCTCGGTGTGTGCATTGTGTTTCAGGTGGAGCCAGCCAGAATGGAGAAGGACATTCTGGCCAACAGATGGTCAGATCCTTAGCTGACCAGAAGCCCTGCTGACTGACTGACTGAGCGACATCTCCATTAATACCCACACAACAATGGCACCATCTGATACTGTACTTAGTGCAGTATGTGTGTGTGGGCGTGCATGTGTCTGTAACTCTAGACAGGCTCACACAACACAACCCTGTTGTTTTTAGAAGAAAGTGGACATTTTAGCATAGGTGTGAAGAAGGCCGGCACGGCCGAAACTGTCGTGTTCATCTACTGCAAAGTACAAAGAAATGTAAGCAGAAATCAATAAACTACAACTCTCCTGCAACCTGTTGTGCGACCCACCTCCCCTTTTTTGATGTGATACAAAACTAAATGATGTCAATGTTGTATTCTATTGTTTACTTGAAAGAGAAAATACATTTAGAAGTTTTTAAAATGCATTTCTTTATTATTTTAATTCATTATTAAACATTGGTCCAAAACATCATTAAAATCAGTGTAGTTTTTTCCAAACAATCAGTATCGGCATCGATACCAAAAATCGGTCGAGCTCTAGTGTCAGGCATAGGATTAAAAAAGATCAGAGTCATTAGAACTCATTCATTAGAAAAGATTATTAAATTAAATTAAATTATTAAATTAAATTAAAAAAAATCAGCATTAATAGTTCAGAAACCTAACTTTTGTCCAATATTTCAAACTTTGACATTACCAATAATTTGGTATTGTGTTATATATATTTTTAATTGTTGCATATATTTGTTGCAAAAAACTAAAACTATTATAGTTTAGTTTTGTGAGCACACAATACAGTATCAGTTTAATTGTCGTTTTCTTTGAAATACATTTTTAGTTTCAGTTTCAGTTAAATTGAAAGTTTTTTATTATTCTAATTTTTGTTTTTTAAGTCAATTTAGTTAACTAGTATAACCCTTGTCGCTGGTCAATATTGGATGTCGCAGTAGGATCAGGAACAACCTGATTGCGTGTTGTGCTTTATCGACTTTGGGAAGGCATTTGACTCAATCGACAGAGGCAGGATGATAAAGATCCTTAAGGCCTACGGGGTCCCTCCCAACTCCTGTGCAATAGAGACGATGTACTGTATGCAGGGACATTTGATAATTAGAAATTAGAAATCAGAAAAATAATTCTTTGTTTGGCCCCCCAAAAAATGTTTGTGGGGATGGGACTGTGTCGCCCTACTTTCTCCACTGCGAGGGCATCGGAGGGCACTAATGTTTTTTCTCCCAGAAGGAATTAAGGACTCTTTGTCTCACTGCAGCAATCTACTGATTGAAAGGCACTTGACGTTGTCTACCATGTAGAGTACAAAATCAAAGTGGACAGTTTCGCTATGTTCCCAAACACGGCGAGTAAAAGGGAGAGTGACACAATGACCAATCAAGACTGAGAATCACTGCTGATTTATCAGCAACCATTCAGCACCATCCTCCCTCTGGTAAGTCAAAGCTTTGACCTCCTCCTCCTCCTATTCCCTGAAACGATGTGATTACATTGGTATGGCTCTGAACACCTGCACACTGACCATGGCTGCAGCGTCCTGTCTCGCTGCGTATTAGGGCTGTAAGTGCAACTATACATAGTATTAACTGCAACACGATACGTATCACGATACAGGGTTGATGATGCACTACATGAACGATATGGGTTCATGGCGATGCGATACGATTCAATGATTTAAAAATAAAGTTGATCCAGAAACGAGTGGTTTTCAACCTTTTTCATCCCAGGGCCCACCATTTATTCAGCATTTAAGCCACGGACCACCAATTGAGGATATTTTTAGACCCACAGACCACAAAACTAAAGATTACTTTTGCTTCTGTCCATGACCATTAATCTTCTAGTTGTGTAGATTTGGACTAATTCGCATGATGGATATTTTAACTCTTGAGAGTGTAAAAATGAAACCAAATGGACCTGCCAGGGTCCATTTGGTTTCATTTTTACGTTCTCAAGAGTTACATTTGGTTAAACAACTTAGCTGGGGACCACCTGGAACCCTCTAAGGACCTGTTGAAAACCCCTGCAGAAACTATTTAGACAATACCTGAAATCTGTGTGAAAGATGTGGATAGTCCACATTTTTTTGTGCTGGCCAACAGGAACGTGTGTGTCAAATTTGGTGGAGTGAATGGTTCTGGCCTGACAGCGTGTCGTGTATGCGAGTCCCACTCACAACCAGGGGTGGATGTAACATGTCCCGTTTGGGGGGGGCAAGAGAACATGTTGGAGGGGCAAGAGAAAACGGTATACCATTTTCGGTTACAGGACTTTTATTAGTCAAGTAAAGAATCAATAATAACATAATTTGTTGTTGAAGTTGCAACAGACACGCAGCATGCATAAAGCTAAAGATCTGACTCAGAGAGTTTACTGTTTTCAATGATGAAATGCTGTTGGTTTAGTGGTGCCAAAATTGTAGTTAGTAGCAGTAGTAGTGTTTCAAATCATTTTAAATATAAGCACTTTAATTCGAAATATCTTCGGTTGTTTTACATCGTGTTTGGGGGGGCAGACTGGGTATTTAGGGGGGCATTGCCCACCCATGACTAGATCCGCACCTGCTCACAACGACCTTTGCTGCGTGCCCCCCTCTATCTCTTTCTCTCTCTCTCTGTTTCCTGTCTATCTTCACTTGAAACCATCAATAAAGGCAGAAAGCCAAAAACAAATCTCTAAAAGAAAATCAATTGCTTGCAACTGGAGAGTCATCGCCTGAATGGAACGAAAGCTGGTATGAAAGTCTGTGATACGCGATCTGTCTTGTACCCAGAAACCACAGCAGAAAGCTGCAGGATATGTGATCTGTTCTGTACCCAGAATGACAGCAGTAAAGGACAACTTTGTAGCTCATGTTTTAGCTAGTTATGAGAGAAACTAAAAGATGTGTTTTTTTTTTGTTTTTTTTTTCATTCACTGCTTTCTTTAGTTTTATGGATTTTAGTTGTTTTTGACAGGATAGGTAGCCCTAATAAACACCAGGAAATTATATCTTATAGGCGTTACATGTAGGTTATACGCTGCTTTGTGACGCTACGCTGAGTGAATGGGAGAATAGCATCAGTTGGACTCCAGTGTGATATGCTTGATACTGTAAAAGAAACCTAATGCCAATGCCATTTGCATTCTAACTAACATATTAGCAAAAAATGTTTGCCTTTTCTGCGCAAAAAAAGAACGTTTTGATTCAGACCACGTTTTGTGATATTAAATCCTGGGTACGTCAGCAAACCTTTAAAGCTGCGATACAGGATCTGTTCTGTACCCAGAAAGTTGAAGGGAAATGTGCTGCTGTTGCATTTCCCAATGTGTTGAGGACTAGTTCAGATCCATTTGTGCTTCCATAGAGTGTGCTTCCATAAGAGGCACAAGACACACACGCACACACACACGCACACGCACACACACGCACACACACACATTCACACACGCGCGCGCATGCACAAACGCGTGCGAGCACACACTACACGTCCACAATACACGACACAAATGACTCTACTTGAATCAGTGCATCTCGTGGAGCAGGTGTTCTTGCATGCCCTTCACTAGCATTGCATTCGCACCTCATTCACAACATCTCATTGCGTCCAGACAGGGGTCAGCTCAACATGACAGATTTTCTCCAGTGGTCAACATGAAGAGACTGTTGTCCTAGATTCTTGGACATGCTGAGCGACACACTGTTCACTCAGATCAGCCGACAACAGGGAGGCTGGCACAACTCTCCATGCATGTGTCCTAGACTAGACTTCTGACTGCCTTGGGTACTGGCCATAGCTTCGATGACCTTGCAGGTCTATGCAATGCTAAAAACACGTCTTCAGCACCTCAGCGTAAAAAAAAAAAAAAAAAAAAAAAAAAAAAGCTGTACAGTTGCATGGATGATTGTTCATAATTCCGTATAGCTGATGTGGACAAAAATGGTTCATCTTCTTTGAGTTATGTAGTGCTTAATTGCAGAAAACCAAGGCACTCTGT
Source organism: Benthosema pterotum (assembly GCA_039105355.1). Classification (NCBI taxonomy): domain Eukaryota; kingdom Metazoa; phylum Chordata; class Actinopteri; order Myctophiformes; family Myctophidae; genus Benthosema; species Benthosema pterotum. The sequence goes on from CM076977.1 coordinate 15,717,753, forward strand.
CTTTAAAAAAATCAATAATAATAATATGACATATCCTACTAGAAAGGCAACTGAAAATGACCAACACGTTTCGACCACTCAAGGTCTTCATCAGGGTCAGCCAGTCGGTGGAGACAACCCAACCACGGCAAAGATTATTTCAATATTATATTCAGTTTTTTCTTGTTTTTTATTAAGTGAACAAGCAGTCCACGAAGTGGACTTGTTCACTTAATTGATATTGACTGCTTTTCGTCTTCTTCTTTTTCCGCCAAAAATAGCTGTTCTGGCTGAACCGTGCAGTCGGTTTTCGCGAAAATTGGTAATCTGGTAGAGGGTGATGCCAAACGGTGATGATGCGAAGCCTGTGACCACTGGTCAAATGGTGGCGCTATAGCACTCAACTGAAATTGCAAAATTTAAACACTTATAACTCATGAACTGCTTGACTCTCAGAAATGTAACTTATATTCACTTATGCGTCTGCTTATGCCGAACAACTTTTGTAGTCTGACTTTTGACCTCTGACCTTTAGATGAACCGCCATCTTGAATTATATGTAAAACAGTTAAAATAGCTGTTCTCCTACAATCTTTGATCAAAATGCATAACAATGACCTACACATGAACTTTGGAGCCATACGAATATGAAAATAGGTGTGAATTTTGTTTTAAGAGAAAAAATTATGTTTTTACGAGCCAATGAAAATTGCTCGTTTGTGAAAATGATTCCAATGCCCCTAATCTACACATGCAGTGTAATCTGCTTCTGATATTTTACAGTTTTGTAGAGGGGGATGCCAAATAGCAGCAAAACCAGTCTTACTCCAATTGCTCAAATGGGGGCGCTATAACAATTCTTTGAAACTGAAGCATTTGACCAATCATAACTTGGGCCTTGTTTGGCCAAAAATCATGGGACTTGTTTCTACATGTTCCTTGATTCATGTGGAACACATCTGTAACTTTGACCGGTAAGCTCCACCCCCAGAGTGTCTGCCATTTTAAGCAGTTTGAAAAGTGCTCATGCCTGATTTTCTGCCTGGATTTTTGATTTGTACAACAAATGTGTATCCGCATTTGTTGTACAAACCGGTTTGCATTTGTTTGTACACAGTACACACCATCACTGTGTTTGTGTGTGGACGTAAAGTACTTCTGTGGCCATCGTCAGTGTGTCAGTGTCTCGCGTTAATTGTTTTGACGCCGCTAACGCACGGCTGAGTTAACACGAGATTAACGCGTTAATGCCGACACCTTTAATATATAGGTCCTCTCACAGGTGGGTTTACCAAAGATAGTGTATATAGCATGAGAACACACATCTGTAACTTTGACCGGTAAGCTCCACCTCCAGAGTGTCTGCCATTTTAAGCAGTTTGAAAAATGCTCATGCCTGATTTTCTGCCTGGATTTTTGATTTGTTTGATGGTGTGTACAAACTGCAAACCGGTTTGTACAACAAATGCGGGTGCATTTGTTGTACAAACCGGTTTGCAGTTTTTACACACCATCACTGTGTTTGTGTGTGGACGTAAAGTACTTCTGTGGCCTGCCGCACCGAGGACAGCCATCGTCACTGTGTTAATCTCGCGTTAGTTTTTTTGACGCCGTTAACGCACGGCTGAGTTAACACGAGATTAATGCGTTAACATGGACACCTTTAATATATATATATATATATATATATATATATATATATATATATATATATATATATATATATATATATATATATATATATATATATATATATATATATATATATATATATATATATATATATATGTGTGGGTTTTTTTCAGGCTAGCTAGATTGCATTGTGGGTCCTTTAGGTCCTCTCACAGGTGGGTTTACCAAAGATAGTATATAGCATGAGAATACACATTTTGAACCGCTAGATCCCTCCAAGATGGCAGTATAACACCACTCCATGATATCTTTCCAAAAAGTCACTCCTCTCTTGTCTTTGGTTTCCCCAAGCAGCATTTAGCTCAATGTTGGCCTTACACCACATTAGGGCTATTCTTTGCATGAGTTTTCTCAATGAATAAACATTTTCTGAATGCTGTTGAGATAATTATGCAGTATGTGTGTGTGTGTGTGTGTGTGTGTGTGTGTGTGTGTGTGTGTGTGTGTGTGTGTGTGTGTGTGTGTGTGTGTGTGTGTGTGTGTGTGTGCTGTAATGAAATGTGTGCTGTTTAGTGTTTGATAGCCACCTCACTGCTTTTACAATGGAACTCACATGGCTTTACCAAACAATTGTTTGATAGCTGTGCTCTACTCCACCCGCACCCCCCCAATCAATGAAATGTTTGAATTACTTTGAAAATTAATTAATTTGACCATCAAATACATAATGCGACGTGGCATTGGTCATTTTATGAATCACATTAATTAATAAACAAAGGGTAGTTGTTTGATTAAAGGATATTTTATAAGCTGCTAATATGAACAAATGAGAGAGCACTCAAAGTATACACTTCATACAAACATAGTGCCGTAAACCAGTATACTTTTATATTGTATGTAGAGTTTCACATCAGAATGTGACTGATTGTCACACCCACATGTCTTATTTCTTCAGTTTTCTTTATAAACTGATTTGTCTTGTGCTTTGTTTATCCACTGCTGCACACTGTTGTAAGTGTGTTGTTTCATGATCTAAAATCCAATTTTAATGCAACGCACCAGAGCCATTTAGAGACAGAGTTGTGCCAATGATGTGGTACACAGTTACATTGGGTTAGTCACGTCATCAGTGGTCACAGTGAGCCTAACGGTGACACATCATAGTCTGAAACACATTGTTTCAAGTGAGTAAGATGAGATGTAAAATGACAGCCGGTTTGAATTATTTTACAGTGACAATTAAAGTCTCTGCAATGTGTGTGATTCGCTATTACTTAAAAAGACCTAACATAAAAGGATTCAAGGTGGTCTTTTACTTTGAGTCCAATGTATTTCTGCCTACTTCTCAATAGCACTGAGTTACACTCGCATATCATGAAAGTGACATTCACGAAAATGTCACTTTGTGTTGAGATGATAAAACTCAATGTAATGGTAATGGCACCAACTCAGTGGCCTTGTGGTTAGAGTGTCTGCCCTGAGACTGGGAGACCGGGGTTCGATTCCCAGCCAGGTCATACCCCGCCATTCTAGATTTCCAGTAGTAACCTACCCAACGAAAGCTTTGCATTGTACAAGCCTTGATCATTTCATGTAACAGTGTAGTGGTTAAAACATTGTGCCAGATTATGTTAGATTAACTTCTTGAACAAAGTGGCCATTAAACAACTGTTGTTAACTAGTGTCTAATCACATTTATTTCACAATTTCTTCTAGTTGTACTTGAATTGTACTGTAATTGTCCAAGCTTTTATCAGTTTTGTTGTAGGAGGCCAGGTTGACATGTAGGCTACTGTAGGAATTTTACATTTCATTTATTCATTCACTATTGTATGGACCCGGGGCAAAAGCACCCCCCTCAGATAATTTCTCAAAAATATGTTCCTTCTTCTGCATATTGTTCTGACTCCTTATTGCTGCTTGCTTGTTCACGTTTTATTGCTGCTTGCAGCTATATTTATATATTTTTTTTCTTGTATTTTTGTTCATTACTTGTTCTGGCTTGTAAATCAATCTGGATCAAGATCGCCTGCTAAAGGCAAATATTGGGAATTGTATAGCTGGAACCCAAGCCAATATGGACATAAATCTCAATAAAATACACAGGGCACTTAGGACTCCATTTTCGTCACCGCGGTTAAACCTCTTATCCCTTAACTTCTTTGCCTTTTTAAACTATTAAAAAATAACATTTTTCAATAGTTTAAATGTCTTCAAGCTCACAATGTGTCAATAAATTGGCACGTTGAACTATTCCAAAAGGTTTTTCAAAATAGTAAAAAAAATGATAAGGGGTTTACGAACGAAAATGGAGCCCTTAGTTCTCATGTCGTAGGGAAAGAGGCCATCACTACTGTATGAAGACATCCTCCTCCGCACCACCGTCATATTTCTCCTGCGTCGTGAGTCGTGACACCTGTTCTGTGTCGCCTGGGGGAGGTGGGGGGGGGCACCCAGAACATCATCACACCCGGTGATGATGAGGGGTCTCTGGGGTACGCTTTGTGCTCAGTCAGCAGCAGCAGCCCAGCCGGGCGGGTGGCTGACTGGCCGGCAGCCATCATTACAGCTTTATGAGTCTCTGTAGTGCTTCTGTGTCTCAGCAGTAAAAACATTAGGGTGACCAGATCCAAGCTATTCATTTGAGGGACAGAAGTGTTGCATGTTTGGGACAAGTCGAGTTGGGGGAAACAGGACAAAATGTGCTTAGCAAATTATAAAGCCAACTTTTTAGGCAAAAATCTAAATAGATATTTTTTTATGCCTTTTTTCATCTCTACATTGTTTCTACTTTGATGCTGCAGCTGTTTCCCTGCAGACAGACAGTTGCTTCGTCCTGCAGGAGGTTTAGAACTTTATTGTTGTCAACGAATAATGAAAACAAAACATTTTGTTGGGCTCAGGACCAGGCGGACGATATGAGAGGGAAGGGGGTTGTGTGGGATTAGGCAGCGTTTCAGCCAATCACAGCACAACAGTCTCCTCCAGCAGATTCATAACGAGCCAATAGAGTGGAGGTGAGGTGGAGTTAGATTCTGTTTTTTTTTTTTGTTTGTTTGTTTTTTAACAAATCTGTTTACAAACAGTGTTTGCACACAGTAAACGCTTGAAAAGTCTTGGAAGAAATGAGGTACTGCCCCAAGGAAAAGAGGGACATGTGGTTACCCTAAAAAGCACACACACACACACACACACACACACACAAGCGCTTCCCTTTACCCTCCGCAGACATTTAGTTTCTATGTTGTATATGGCAGAAAACGGGACATATACAAGCTCTCATATATACAAGTCAGCTCTAAGACTAAGTATAAATAAGGCAGGATCTCCTCTTTCTCTCCCTTTCTCACTCTCTCTCACACACACTCTCTCCCTCTCCCGCATACACACACTCTCACTCTCTCCAAACCATTTTCCCCGCGGCCTGGATCCTGGGAGAGCACTCCCAGGCTTGCGATGATGAATTGCAGCCATTTAGCGTGATAATCACCCCCGCCACTGCAGACAGATGCTAATGGGGTGGAGCAACAACCAAAGTGTGTCCCCGTGTGTTGGGGGAGGGTAGTAGTGTACCTCCGGCATGTGTGGTCAGTGATGGATATCTTGTACTAATCCACAAGGCCAGGATGGTGTACTTGTGAAACATTGTACAGCAGCCCCTTCTACCGCTTTCTTTCCCTATATAACTAAAATAAACAAATAAAAACACCAATGGCATCTTATTTCTTTCATAAATAGAGAATATTTCACTCAACAGGAACTGCACCTGGCGCAGGATGATGATGTCATGTGTGATCTAGCTCTATGGAATATATGGAGGAATATGCTCATATGACATCATCATCCTGCGATAGGAGCACCTCCTATTGAGTGAAAGATTCTCTATTCATGAAATAAAGTATTGAAGGTGTTTTTATCTGCATGTTTTAGTTATAGAAGGCAACTATAGTGTTTTAAGGCATATTTGTCTCATTAGCCAGGGATCCATTTAAAATCAGTGGTAAATAGGACTATAACCCTCAGAGCTTCAAAATACCCAGGTGTGTTATGTTATGCTAATGAAACGCAGAGCCACAGATCAATGCACCTCACATCGATACCAAATGGACCCTCATGGGTCCATTTGGTATCTGAATTAAGTAATTTTAAAGAATCTACACATTTAGAAAATGCAGAAGAATTGTTATTTTGACCAACATTTTGCCAGTTGTCTCCTAAATTGTATGCAAAAACTTGAAAATCCTTAGTTTTTCAGTATAAATAGTGGGCCCTGGTATGAAAAAGATTGAAAACCTCTGGTTTATGGCACTACATTTTGTGGCGGAAGAATATGTGTATTCTGAAACAATGAATGATTGTAACTAAAGATCCTTCATGGTATATTCCTTACTTACTCTGCACTTGCCAGATATATCACTTGATGACCTTGACCTATAATTTCATTGTAAACATATGCTGTTGTGTGTTCGTGTGAATCGCCCCATAGTGATTATTTCATTGGCTGAGCATATTGAGGAGAATGGCGTGATTGGCCGGAATGAGGAGCTATGTGACGACGCACGGTGATAAGAATGCCCCTCTCTTCACACAGGTGTGTTTTTTTGTTTGGTTCATATTTACTCACGTCTCCGTGAAGGCCCGTAGCACGGCAAACAGCGAAGAAAGCATTTTCTTTTTGCTCCGGTCGTCAGAATTCCTGATGAACTGGTCCGGGTTAATACCTGCAAAACAGAAGTATCATTTAAAGAACAGTAGTAGGCCTACGCATGCACACATGCTCGTGCACACAGGTCGACAAAGTCAGGTGGGAACAGATGGCGAAAACCGTTTCTCGACACAGTGTTTTTTCTTTTCCCCGTGTCATGTAGCAGGTGTTACATAAAATTCAAAGCACAGCAGTGGGCCCTCCCCCGATCTCTGTCACAGTTGCTCACACTCACGCTCTCACACAAACACACACATATACCCACACGTACTGTCTCTATCGCCTCGCGAACAGCACATGCACACCCGTGTGCGCACACGACGGGGGGCTATCGATCGAGCGTTTTTAAAAAAACAGTACAGGAGTGTACAGCAGTGAAATTGTACACTTAAAAGGATGTTTCCATTGTTATCAGGTTTACTCAATTCATCATTATGCATGCAGCTCATTATGCTTGGCTGCGTGTGATAGCATCGGAAGCACTAAAGTGCTTCGGCACGGCCGTATAACTAACTACAACATAAATACATTATAATGATACATATTTCATAAACACATGACCTTCGTCCCGCTCAAGGCAGAAGGTATGTTAGAGTGTTGCACGAGGGCATGTTGTTAAGCCATATGGTACGCGCACACACACACACACACACACACGCACACACACACACGCGCACACACACACACACACACACACACACACACACACACACACACACACACACACACACACACACACACACACACACACACACACACACACACACACACACACACACACACACACACACACACACACACACACACACACACACGTGACAGCCAAAAAACTCAACATTACAACATTTGGATGGTCTACAATACATTGTTAGAAACAATGGAAATGGCCCTGACGTTTAAACAATTAGCAGATAGTACATTAGAAAGGGCCTTTCCGTAAGGAATTTGCATGTTCTCCCCGTGTCCCCTAGGGTAGATACCCTCACAAAAAACATGCAGTAATCCTGGGCTCTAGACTGCCTCCCCCTGGCCAAGGCAGCTTGGACTCCTCATGCATTGAAGGAAGCAGGAGGCAAGTCTGCTGCCTCCCCAGGTTAGCGGAGGGTGTGTATAGCCCAGGATCACATTAGGAATTGGCACCGAGTGAAAAATGGGGTACATAATCGATAAAAAAGCTCCACTATTGGTACTCCTTGGATTCATCAGATCATGCATGCCACATTTACACCGGCAGACAAATCCAGGCTTAATCGGATCTCTGCCATATCCAGATTTGAATCCATCAAACCTCTCATCCGTAGCAACATTAGTGACTTCCACCTGAGGGATTGTGAGACATTCCAAGAGCCAGTGAGTCGATGTAATCCCCTCCGTCTGCACCTTGGTCCGCCCCGGGGTCTCCTCCTCTCCCAGAGGCATCCTAACCAGATGCCCCGAAATACCTAAACTGGCCCTCTCACTTTTCAAACTGGCCCTCTCACTTTGGGTTGTTTTACATGCCATCGTGTCTGGTGGTGCAGTCAGGGCATTTAGGGGGGCATTGCCCCCCATGACCATGCCTAGATCCGCCCCTGGTCCAATCTGTGGCAGCTCTCGTGGAGTTGGTACGGCAGAAGGAAATGGTGCCGCATCGGAGGTGCTGGAGAGGTCAAAGCTGAGTGTAATGAGGTTGGCCCACATGATGATGAATTCAAGAGGTCAAAGCAGACCGTGGTTCAGTCATTACACACTGTGTAATTGCAATTCCATCTCTAGTCACACACACACACACACACACACACACACCCCAACAACCAATCTCTAACAGTACGTCACGGTCGCAAATTAATGACTTTGATGAGTATTGAGCAGGACGGATGCATAATTATCGTTTAGTCATATTTGTGTTCGTCCGTCCGGCTTCTTTCAATATTCACAGACACAAATTAACGAGGGAGATATCAAAGCTACAGTGTATGAATCGTAGAGGTGTGACGATAATAACATGACGCGAGACAGGATGAATGTCAATCCAGGCAGATACACCGGGATAACCACTAAACATTTCAATGACTAACCTGAAACCTATAGCATAATAATGACGGTGTTTATTTATTGTTCAATTATGTAAATGGGATTGAAATGCAGTGAACAGAAGAAGGCAGGGTTTTAGCTAGGCATGTCCCCATACCGATGGTGAGGTGGAGTTAGATTCTGTTTACAAACACAGTCTTTGTACACACTAAACTTGCGTCTATTACCTTTAAGAACAGCACTAAAGTAATAGCACCACTCTTATAATGACCATGTCAGTGCTGGGTAATCATATCCGGTGCAGACCACTACCACACACTCACAGGTTGGTTAGAAGAGCGGCTTCAACAACTAGAAGTGCCCCGAAAAAGGGAGCTAAACGAAATATCCTGCAGGTCTCCGCTATCATTGCTAAGATGGTATTCATGAATTATGTTTTGACAGGATCCGTATAATTGTGAACTTAAAGTCACTGAATGATGAGACTCGAGGATGAAATGGATGTAAATGAAGATTGTAAATGAGGTGTTAAAATTGTTTGCTGTGGGTTTAAAATAGTGGTTAAAAAAGAGCGTAGTCGGTAGCAATTAGTGTTTGATAATTAATTAACTAACCCTAACCCTTTCCAGACTAAATTATTCTGCTAAATTAAACCTACATTATATATTATGTACTCATTTCACAAACCCAATATATAATATAACCCAATTAGACCAGATCTGTATCTGTTGACAAATCATTAGTGCTTTTTTATTTTATACTCTAATTAGCTATTTTTTTTAAATAATTTTCATCCCGCAATTTTGTAAGCCATTTTTTCACCCAGTGCCAATTCCTAATCATGATCCTGTGCTCTACCAACACTGTATCACAGAAAAAGTCAAATAGTGACTTTTTTCCAGACCCCACACAAAGTCAGTATTTGACTTTCCAAAGTCAAATAGTGACTTTCTGAAGAGGGCGTGGTTTTCCTTTTGTCTTGCAAAAAAAAAAAAAAATGCATCAAAACAGTAGCGGCACTGATTCGAACCGCCAACCTGCTTTACCTCCTGAAACACCGCGCCCCCTGCTGATTTCAGCATAGTTTTACTGAGATTAGGGTTAGGCATAGTTTTACTGAGGTTAGGGATAGTTTTACTAAGGTTAGGTTTAGGCATAGTTTTACTAAGGTTAGGGTTAAGTTTAGGCATAGTTTTACTGAGGTTAGGGCGCGGTGGTTCAGGAGGTAAAGCAGGTTGGCCAGTAGTCAGTAGGTTGGCGGTTCGAATCAGTGCCGCTACTGTTTTGATGCATTTTTTTTTTTTGCAAGACAAAAGGAAAACCACGTCCTCTTCAGAAAGTCACTATTTGACTTTGGAAAGTCAAATACTGACTTTGTGTGGGGTCTGGAAAAAAGTCACTATTTGACTTTTGACATGTGATACAGGGTTGGCTCTACACACCCTGCCAACCTGGGGAGGCGGGGGAATTCTCTCATGCTTCTTTAAATGTATGAGGAGTCCAAGCTGCCTTCTTTTCACCTGACCCCCCCGTCAGGTGAAAAGAGTTTCCCTGGTTGGACGTAGTGCGTGGAACGTTCATATATTGAACGTTTATGTTGCCATCGACAAATCAGTCTGTGGTCCCAGGCTATGGACGTAGTGCGTGGAAGGATCATGTTATTCCAACCAGTTCCAGTTCCCTCCATCAGGTGCCCCGGCTGGCCAGGGGGAGGCAGTTTAGAACCCAGGATTACTGCCTGTTTTTTGAGGGCATCTACCCTACGGACACGGGGAGAACATGCAAACTCCACATGCAAACTCCATCAGTGCCTCAGGTATGGGCACTGATGACGCGGAGGAGGAGATACACCGCCAGTACCCACAGCGGCGTCCCTAGCGGGAATCAAACCCAGGACCTTCTAGCTGTGAGGCAACAGCACTAACCACTGTGCCACCATAGTCCATACTCTAATTAGCTCTTGAATTGCAGCACTATGAGCTTGTGCAGTAGATTTGCTATTATTTTTTTAAAGCGCGAGAATCTGTGCAAATCTCTCAAATACATATTTTTCTGTCACAGCAAACGTTTTAACTCAAATATTTGATTTGTAGGGGTTCCGGGAAACAACATAATTATTTTGCAGTAGTGTGAGTCAGAGCGAACGGCAGCTTATAAAAACACAGTACAGTGGTCTGCCCCGCTGGCAGCTCCACGCGCCCACAGAATAATGACTCCATTAAGCTGTCACCCAGAGATATCATCCCCATCTCCCTCCTGCGCTCCAACCTTTTAACATTTAAAGCACGCTATACAGGTATTAATTGTGTGCATAGCTCAACTGGATTTGCGGCTTACTTTCAACAACTTACTTTCAGCTGGGGAGAAAAAAATAACATAGGTGATACTGTGTAAATTACAGTTCACACATTTCTTTGCGTTCTTTTCGTTTTACCTCGCAACAGAGGTGGAATTAATTAACAACAATCAAGAACGAAGTAGTCAGTAGTCTCCATCTACGGTACTTACAGTATGTGTCTGTCAACAGCTCTGTGCTTTCTAAGCGTGCATGCATGTTTGCATTTGTGCGTGCACTCATATACTGATGACACACAGGCTGGCCACTCACTGTCAACTGCCATCAAATCATAGGTTCTTGACTTGACATTTCCATGTGCGCTGCCACCTGCCAGCTGTCAGACCCTTTTCATTATGCACTGCATTTACATGCCTGTCCTTTATTGTACAGTATATGCAACATGCAAACATGTCTGGTCTGAGGACGCCAAGTAACATCCGCATATGTTCATCTGGGACGTCCTGGTGACCTGGTGTTTGTAGTGGGACTTTTAGAAGTGGGGGGGACGCTGTGACAACTAAAGTCTTATCTAAAATAGATGATATAATCGTTCCACCATTTTCAACATTTTTACTAATTTACCTTAGAGAGGTTGATTAAAAAAAAACTTCCCGTCATTCTGTATTTCCTAGAAATGGATGTCTGTTAGGACCTTTTTTCCTGAGTGCACAAATGTACAATTGTACACTCTCAGAAAAAAATGAAAATGGGAAGAATTCCCCTTTAGTGTTTATGCTGTACTAAAATATCTATAAAGGGATTTATAAACATTAAAGCTGGTCTGTTGCCTGATGTTTATGCGTAATTCTGTATATACTCAGGGCCAAGTATTATCTGGGCCAAGCCTTCCTGTTGCCTTCTGCAGGATTGGCTTCAGGGTCCAGCATTCACTGTTGTACAGAAGAATGCACACCACTGTTGTGTATAAGCTGAGTTTGAATTGGCAGGGGAGGTCAGGGTTCCACACACTATAGCCATGCTGCACTTTCATTTCGTGCTTCGTTGAGTTCACCCAAGCCCAGGTGCTTGTCCAGGGACTCCATACAAACACACAATTGACACATATAGCAAACATGCATGCATGCATGCATGATTTTTATGAGGTTGGCTTTTCCCATTATAGTTTGTTTTAGTTCGTTTTTGGAATGGGTTTGCTCGTTTTCTTTCTTTTTTTATTTATTTATTTTTTTTGTTGCAAAAACGGTGTGACAATTTGTGAGAATGGTTAGTTTTTCTTCATACTCATAATTTTTTTCTTCATACTCATAAAATTATAAATATTCAGTTAGTTTATAACCAGAAAACATAAAACTAAGGGCTTAAGTAAAACTTTTGTTTGTTGTGGAAAAGCTTTAGTGTGTACAAAGACTTTTCGTAAACACATTTGTTTAAAAACAGAAGCCAAATCCACCTCACCTCCACTCTATTGGCTCATTATGAATCTGCCAGAGACTGCTGTGCTGTGATTGGCTAAAACGCTGCTTCACCCCACACAAACCCCCCCCCCCCCCACACACACACACACACAAATTATCACCGCCTTTCCTGAGCCTGACGAATGTTTTGTTGTCATGATTTGTTTACAACGACAAAGTTCTGGACTGTCTGCAGGATGAAGCAAGTGCCTGTGTGCAGGGAAACAGCTGCATCATCAAAGTAGTCACAACAAAGAGGGGAAAAAGGCAAAAAAAATATATAGATATACAGTATATCTATTTTGATTACCTTTAAACTCGGTTCAAACTTTTTTTTATTCATATTTCAATGAATAAAAAATGCACTCTATATATTATATCATAAAACGGTGCCAGTCATTCTTCTCTGTATAGGTTAGACTTATTCGTCATTTCTGCCTGAGCTATGACATTTTTTTCTGTGTTTATGAAAGTTCAAAGGGGGGATGGAAATGTTGTGCCTTTTTATCGCACAGTTATTTGCATGGCCATTAATCATGAATGAAATGTCATAATGGTGACAGTCTTATATGCACTAGGATGAGCTGGAGGACACAGCGTGGATGCACTGACATTTCCCCACCATTACCATGTTCCATGGCATAATGCCCTTGGTCTGCCCATGGACCCATGGCTGATTTGTCTACTGTACGGTCACTATAGTGCGCTGGGTGTTGTAGACTGAAGGTAGGTGGCATAATCAAGGTGCATAATCTTAAAGCTGATGCGATTCAAAGCAACGACTTTTCAAGGATATGGAAATTTGAGTCCTGAGTTAAAGGGGATTTCCACCCATTTTCAACATTTTACTACGTCATTAATGTAGCTGTAGAGATGTTGTGTAGACATGATAATAAGTTGCCCCCATTCTGTCTGAAAAAAAAAAAAATAATCATTAACATGGTGAAACACAACGATGATGATGTTATCAAGTTGTGTTTCATCATGTTAATTTTTCTTTCAGGGCCTTCTTTTCCTGGGAGTGTACAATTGGAACCAAATGGACCCGCTAGGGTCACATTTGTACACTTTCAGGAAAATGTTGAAATGGGTGGAATTCCCCTTTAAACATTTGCTCAAGTACAAACGTATTTGCTTCAAAATGTAGGCCTATACTACCAAGAGTGTAAGCACTCCCATTTCAAGTTTCAAATGCATAAACATCTTTTGAAAATACACACTCACACTAAGTAAATGGCCATCATGTAATTATAGGGCTGCAGTTTTGTAAGATTTTTGTCATAATAAAACAAACTAAATCAAACTAAAAATGAGCATTCAGTGATTAGGGTTTAGGGTCTGGGAAAACCCTCCAGTCTCCCCGGGAACAAGATGTACACGTCAGAAATGACAAGGACTCATTATACCAGTGGCTCAAACCATTAGAAATAAGCTTGAGGCACATATACAATAGATATTAAGTATTAAAAAATCAGAATGTATGTTATTTGCGCTTTTAAAGTTTACTCTGCAAAGATCAAGCCTATTCCTCCAAGAGGTAGAATCGGAGAGGCAGAGCCGTTGTCTTCTCACAGCCTTCCATGGGCCATGATTACAGAGCCCCCCAGCTGTGGACGGAGCGTGTCTCTGGACTGATGACTGTTATCATTTCCCCCCCAGACACACCTTCTCTCCACACCACCGGTCAAGGCACATCGCCAACATCTTATCCCCCGTTACGCCCATGAAAAGGGAGTCTTTGTTGCCCAATGCTTGCTGACTGGTGAACGGTTGAGTAAATTGTAAATTGAAGAGATAACTTGTGTTTGATGCTTTAAAAGACCATCCAGCGATGTGGGTGATTTGGAAAATCACCCCCCCCCCCCCCCCCCGGTAATAAGATGTGCAAAACTAGTTTTTCTTTTGACCGCAGGCGCTCACTGGAGACAGGTAGGAACTCCTTATATGGTCACCACACTCTATAGTAGGGAGGATGAGCCAAAAAAAGAAGACAAACCTAACAATATTTGATTTAAGTGAAATCACTTACTTTAACCAAAAGGGTTTATCTCTGAAAACCAGAATAGGCAAATTATTCGACGCTGTAATAATTTGTCTATCCTGACGATGAGCTAACGCCTGAAACGTTGACGCTTTTTAAAGTTTCTGGCAGTGTGCTTTTCATTGTTATTCGGTGGTAACATAAGTCAACACGGAGTATATTTTGGATGGAGGATTTAAAAAAAAGTCTTGTCCACATTAAGTGGACAAGTCCACAAATTCTTTCCACATGTAACTCCACAGTTGTGGAGTTACATCATGGCAAGTTAACTTTTCGGACAAGACCGGCTCGCCCAGAGCCATCTAGATAGAAAGAGTTGTGCAATCGAGGGCACCAAAAACAGCCAGGTAACATGATTTATGCAGCCTGAAATGGTAAATTGAGCTGGAGTTGGAAATAACGTCAACAGGGATGGTTGCAAATAAGAGCCATTTTAAGCATGGCATAACATGCAAGCTCATTTTAAAGTAGTGTACAATAACAAATAAAGTGTCTGTAATGTTTACGTTATCGTGTTACCACTAAATGATGTTAAATAAAAGGGGTGATAAGGTCATTAAAGCTGGGCTGTTGCCTAATAGTCTATGTAGAGCCGCCGCCATTAGACCTTTCCATGGTGAGTGATCGTAAATGTCAGAACTCTTCCTATACTGCCTATGTACTGTAAGTCGCTGCATGGCGCATCTAGCCATTCATTTTCAATCAGAGGCATGTGTTTATTTTATTTGAGGGTTACGCACAAGAGCGCGGCCATGAAAACACGCTTGTATTTTCATGGTCGTGCTCTTGTGAAATTTCCCCATGTGCTTGTTTCATGCACTCTTTTGTGCATTTGCATTGTCAATAATGTTCCATGCATGAGCACTGTTGAGCAGAGCTGTTGCTGATCCTAGTGACAAGGTCTGCATCGCTCGCTCACCGCCTGAAAAGCCCCATATGCAACATTGATACCATGATCATTCGTTTACAGCAGTGGTTTTCAACCGTTTTGATAGCAGGGCCCACTATTTATTCAGCATTTGAGCCACGGACCACCATTTGATGACATTTTCACCTGAAAGATTAAGGTTCCATTAGAAACCCACAAGGGTCCAATTGGTTTCATTTTTACGCTCTCAAGAGTTATAAATCTCACAAAGGTGAGTGCACCCCTCCCATGTCTCCAAATATATCATTATATATATTCACTGGAAAACTCTGACGAAATGAAACTTTGATAGAATGTGAAGTAGTCACTGTGCAGCTTGGATAAAAGAGTAAATTTCATTTTCACATTTTCCCTCCCCGGTTTCATGTGACTTGATAGCATTAACAACTGGTTGAAAACCACTGGTTTAAAGCCTTGGTTCCCACTTGAAAGTCTAATCAGTAATCAGCACAACTGATTTCTAATGTGATGAATCTATCCTCGAGTATATTATATTAATGGCTAGGTGTGTTGTTAAGCTCATTTTAGCATGGCTGGAAAGCCTACTTCAACCAATTGCTTAGTCAAAAGAACTACCCGTAATTAGCCTGATTATCAGACTCGAGTTCAGCTTCCTGACGCTTGAGTCTGACATTGTCCGCTGTTTGAGAGCTTTCAAGGTGGTAAGGTTGTTGTCAATCACATGGCCAATGGGTTAGCCTGTTTGCTAACCAAACAAACACTACAAGCATGTGAACAAAAACAGTAAATATGTCGGCTGAGGATATTCATACATCCTAATGTTCTTTAAAGAAGCTATTTATCATAGGCCCGTTTAATGGACAGATTGATACGGCCGCGATGTAACTGTAACTGTTGCACCGTTGAGTGACGGGGGCCGCTGGCCAATCAGTGGCATCTTTTCAGATTTGTCGGGGCACGGTGGCACAGTGGTTAGTGCTGTCGCCTAACAGCTAGAAGGTCCTGGGTTCGATTCCCGCTAGGGGCGCTGCTGTGGGTGCTGGCACCCACAGCAGGGGGGGTTGACGAAAGGGCCTTTCTGTGTGGAGTTTGCGTGTTCTCCCCGTGTCCCCTAGGGTAGATACCCTCACAAAAACATGTAGCAATCCTAGGCACTGAACTACCTCCCCCTGGCCGGCCGGGCCCCCTGATGGAGGGGACTGGAACTGGTTGGAATAACGTGTTCCTTCCACGCGCTACGTCCAACCAGGGAAACTCCCCCCTGTCGGGTGAAAAGAAGGCAGCTTGGACTCCTCATGCATTGAAGGAAGCATGAGACCAGTCCGCTGCCTCCCCAGGTTGACGGAGGATGTGTAGAGCCCAGGATCACATTAGGAATTGGCACTGGGTGAAAAAATGGGTTACAAAATCGTGGGATAAAATATTTAAAAAATGTCGTTAGACCAACCCCCAACTCTGACTCTCAATGGATAAATGAAAATCTTGGTACCAAACTAATTATCGGTTGACAATACGTGGCCAAACCAAGAGACTGCATCAGCTACATCGGTCAGGACAAGGCTAACCTGAATAAATCGTTTAATTACAGTTTTATCTTTTTTTGGGAGGTGACTCCTCTGAGTACCACCAGAGAAAGGCTCAAGTACCAGCAATGGTGATACTACCAGTGGTTGGGAACCTCTGGTTTAAAGAATTTACAGCACTTAGCTGTAGAGTTGTCAGTGTAAGTATTAAAGAGGCTGGTCATTGCTATTTAAATGGACTGGATGGGTTTCAGTGTGGGGTGATGTTGAAGGAAATGATAAAGCCCATGACATCTAGGGACAGAGTGTACTGTACAGTGAGTGTACTCAGTCAGAATGGTGACCTAGTTCTCCATCTGGTAATTGCAACGTCCACCTTGCCATGAGGCCTTACTATCAGGGGAGTTGAACTTAGACTGCATCTGAAATCTATTCACACGTCAGCGCACAACCCTTTAGAGTTCAGACAAGTCTCACTCGACTAAACACGCACGCACAGACACGGACAGACGGACGGACGGACGGACAGACGGACGTGCGCACACACACAGACCTCAGAAATGGCTAATATCTATTACCTTACAGATACTAAATAAGTATCTGTAAGGTGCCTTGGGAATAGAATACATACTACATAATGGAGCCCATCCCTAAATAGGTGCTCCCTTATAGAACACAGCTGACACCATCAAATTTGAAGTGATCCATTGTCAAGATTGCCGTGGCTAATGGGGCACTAAGCCCCACGGCCAATGGGACCCTAAGCCCCACGGCCAATGGGACCCTAAGCCCCACGGCCAATGGAACACTAAGCCCCACGGCCAATGGAACCAAAATTTGGTTGGCAAAATGCGAAAGTGCCATTCACTGCCATGGTATTCTAAAGGCGGAAGTCGGCGCCTCCATAGGTGCTTCAAAGCGCCACTTAGCAACTCCAATTGAAATGAACAGCAAGGGGGCGGGGCTAACGCTTGGTTCCAGTCTCTAGGTTTTATTACTCTACGGACACTAAAGGCCAATAGGACACTTTGGCATGCTCAAATATGGAGTGTATAAGGTAATAATAGCGTATTGTATTTCATCACTTCAGATGAAAAATAGGACTAATTTCCATTGTGCTCCTCCTGTTCTAAATGTATGTAATAACTGCAGAGTTCTGATGATTTTATGGACATTAGTTCCACCGACACAAGTCATTGTGGACGTAAGGTGTGCACTTGGGGAGCACACCAGGCTCTCCATCATTAGTCCCATTACATTCCAGGTCATCAGAGACGTTTTTCCTTCTGGCTGAATAGTTGATCTGCACTCGGGGCGACCGTCTGAGAAATTCTCATTTCTTTTTCAAACAGGCAAATGGTCTGTCAACATGTCATTTGAGACGTATTTTCCACTCTTTTAGGTAAGCAATTGGTCATGGCGGTAAAAAAAAAAGAGAGAAAAAAAGAACGCTGAGAAAATAAAAATAATAATGTCATTAGCACTCTGAAACTCTTCTGTTTGTGAGCAAGTAGCAGGAATTATAATATCAGTGTGTTTTATCAATGTTGTAGCCTGGCTACAGCCAGACCGAATAAGCTGCTGGCAAAGTACTTGCAGATTGGTCTGGAATAGCTCAACTGTACGGCCATTTCCTACTCCAGAAAATTGGGGTTGCCAATCAGGACACAGTATTCAAATATGTTTGCATACTGTGTCCTCATTGGCCACCACAATTTTCTGGAGTAGGATGTTGGTGTACAATGAGCCCTTCTCAAAAGTTTAGTCACTGTCCAATGCCAGTTCAAATAGTTTACTAACTGTTGCTATGCAGGTAAAGCTTTCCTGGTCCATCTCTATGATAAAGGGAAGAGGATAGTGCACAGGGGCGTGTCACGGTCTCCTGTGGGAGGTTTGCACAATGTGCAAATGTGCAATGAGCATGTGCAATGCACATGCTCAGTGTAAACAGGACCGCGATAATGGAACGTTCCAGCAGGGGCATTAGAATAGAAATCCCATAACTTGTGATGTAAATAATGGGATCCAGAGTAGTTGTGAATTAAACAGCATCAATCTTCCATTTTCAAACATTTTATATTATTGAATTATCATTATTATTATTATTATTATTATTGAATGAACAGTATGCATGTTTCTTTGTCATTTCACAAAAATAAGTTGAACACATATGTACTGTAATCAAAGCAAGCAAAAGAAAAATATACAAAAGATTTCCATTTAGTAAATGTACAGTACTTCCCCATTGTTTTTCTGTCTGTTTTAAACAGCATTTTCCACACAGTAGTTAAATTGACATAATATGTAAAATAAATGTAGAATGTATTATTTCAGTTCAGGGTTATCAACTCTAGCGCCTCTGCTAGAACATTCCATCATCACACTTCCCGTTTACACTGAGCATGTGCAAACCTCCCACAGGAGACCGTGACACGCCCCTGTGCACTATCCTCTTCCCTTTATCATAGGTCCAGCTTTCCTCTAATAACGTGCCTATTGGATGAGGAAGGATTGGGGAGGGACTTAGTGAGGGTCTAATTGAGCTATTCCAGACCAATCTGCTGACAGGCATTTTTTTGGCCAGCAGCTGATTCGGTCTGGCTTTAGGTTTTATTTCTTTTGAATGAAGTGGAACACATGCTCGTGGACACACACATTAGACACTCACAAGACTGCTCACTCATAGTTGCTTGGCAAGCCAACGTGCACAGCAACACAATGGCTGTACGGAGCATACTAACACGCGGCTGTCAGTAATGGCAACATGTCCATAATGGTAAGTGCCACTAATAGTGGGCCCACTACTGATGTACTGTACTAATAGACGGGTTGAATACAGAGGACACATTTGCCGTATATTCTGTATGTCCAAATGCACTTTGACAAAAGTATCCTTTTCTCTTTCTCTCACTTTCTCCCATCATCCCACTCTCTCAGCAGGGAACCAGTCCAACTGCTCTCACTGGCTGAACACTAAAGCTCCTACATGGGCAACTGAGGGTAGATAGCAAAATGCACTGATTCAACGTTGAATTTTGGTTATCTAACCAGAATTCAACGTTGAATCAATGCATTTTGCTATCTGGGTAGAAACTCCGTTTCTATGTTGAAGTTCATATTCAACTGCAACACCGTCTGGCAAGGAGCCAATCTTCGTGAGGACCTATTCTATGAAGATAAGTTGAAAAGTGGTCCACCTAGGGAACTTTTATTAGCTGCTCTGCTAATGTGGGGAAGGGAGAAACTCCATATATGGTCTGCACACCTTATAATAGAGCAATTTAACAGATTTTTTTTTTGGGGGGGGTGATATCTGACAAAAGTGAAATCACTTCCCCTACCTTTAACATAATTAGTTAATAAATAAATAAATGCCTGCACTTTTCAGAATTCCAACTCCAAAACAGCCAACAATTACTCAAATAATTCAAATAATATCAGAAATAGCTGATCTACAAGCTAGATTGTAGATCGGCTATTTTTGCTACAACTGTAATATACTCCCTCTGGAGTGAGTACTACAGTGAACCTGTGGAGTGAGTGAGTGAGTGTGAGTGAGTGTATTAGTGACCCTCTCCACCCGTGCTATAGTTAACTGTATTATTGTCCTTTCACAGTGGATTCACAGTGAATTGCCTCACACATTTGTAGCATGAATAATTTATCACCCTGACATTTACAAGGACTGCTGTTCTGTTTCTCCAAGACAGGTTATCAATAGCCACAGTCGGGTCGCTGACTTTTATATTTTGCACTGCGACTATCTTCTAAAATTGTGATGGATTGTTGTTTGTTGCATTGCATATAAAACAATTATAGAAACATATTGCTTACATTTCTCTTGTTACTTAACAGAGATAGTGCAAATACTGCAGAGGAATTCTGTTGCTGGCAGATCGATATTTTTTATTAAAATGAATTTGATATATATGCCCACAGTTTTGTCTAGCTGTAAATGTCAGTTCAAGTATACGTTGAACTCTTGAGGGGAAATGAATCCTCTAAATTGTTCTTTGGCCGCATTTTAAGTATCTGTGGGCTCTCAGCCACTGAACTGCACATCAGGGTCAGAATATTAAAGTGCCTGTGTAATAAAATTGCACATTTTCTGTCAATTTTTGGTCTACATCGAGTTTCTGTGATTCTTTCTACCCTAAAAAAGCAAGAAAAGTAAAACATACGGTATATATATATTCAACAAATTAGAAGTAAGCCTATAGTCCACTGAGTCTACCTTGTTTATTTAGAATCAATATCAGCTTGAGCTTGGAAAATGAATGCTCTGCACTCACAACAGTAGAAGAGTTGGGGTCAGAAACTGAGCGCTGTTCATTCAGCCTGAAGAGAGAAAAACGAGTTAGGAATACATCGTTTTCAACTAGGCGGCGCAAATAAGACCAATAAAGCACATGTCTAATGTTACATGTTGTACTATTACGACAAAACGATCACTAAAGCTGGGCTGTTACCTGAGTCCAATGCAATTGCGCCTGTGGCCCTTCGCGATGCCGCCCCCATGCCATTTTTGTATGCCCCCCAATCGGAGAAATGTTACATGGTTAGTCAACTTCCATCCACTCGCACCGTTTATTTTATTTATTTATTTTGGTGACTTGGGTTGCTATTAAAGTGGTGAACCGTTTTAATTACAACTGGAGTCGAGAATACTGCTTTTTTGATTAGTGTTCTTCATTAAGTAGTGCAGCACTCTAGTCTTATCGAACACGGTGGCGAGTCTGTGGGAAAACCATGGCATTTTAGGCCACTGTGGGGCAAACCGTGATATTTACACTGCAGAGGTGAAGGTTCCGTGGGGGGAAAAAACATGGCATTTACACTAGCACTAAGGTGACGGTTCGATGCCCTCTGAGGACATGTTCCACGTCACAGAGTGCTACACGAAGGTGTCTGAACAGGAAAGGAAAAATATTCTTCTCGTCTCGCCCCCGCTCCTGTCAGGGTCACACGGCACTGTGAACTGTGTTGCTGCACTCTTGACTGGGTCTGTCTGACATTTTTTTTACATTAAGAAGAGCCGATGTGACCAGAGTGTGCTGACACGCACATGCACACACACACTACTGAGTTACAGTGTTTGTACACACTAAAGTTGCCTCTATTACCCTTAACTGGTGTCCAAATTTAGTTCAAATACGCACATTGCTTTGTTTGGGAAAATAATACATTGTTCTTCTCCCTGCCTCACTCCCGTTCTGAACAGTCTGTTCATCCGATTGCTCGGGGGAAAGGAGCTTTTTTTTTTCTCCCTCTCTCAGTCTATTTGTGCATCATATAATTACTAATTATAAAATAGAGTGGTTAGATCCTCTATAGGCCCCAGGGAACCCCTGTTTGGCCCAGCTGTGGTCAGAGTAAAGAGCAATGCAAAGGTCACAATTCCCACGGGGAGAGAAAATGCATGTTGCATCACATGAGAGGAGACACCTCTGTGACGGATGAGAGAGAGAGAGAGAGAGATACCCATGGGTACACGAGAATGCATTATTTAATGCATTTAATGCATAATTTAAAACATTACAAAGTCGGACATTACATGTGTGGAAATATCATCCCATGATCTATTTTACCACAGCACATGCGTTTACAGGTAACAAAATGTATTGCATACTTTACTATACGTCACTTACTATACATCACATATTGGAGGTGGATGTCCCAAAGCCTAACACCCAAGCGAAAACACCATCTATCAATAGAAATGTCATTTTGTCATTGTAAATTATGGTTTTAGATAATAGTAATTTATATTAAAAGGAAGTTGAAATATGTATATTGAGTTTGTGGATTTGTTTTAAATTCGGAAATGTTATATTAACTAACATTTTCATGCCACTACCAAAACTGTGTTTCGGCAGTGACGCTAGTGTTTTAGTCCATAGATGGAGCCTAGTTTTAGCCACACACTTCTTTTCACCAAGACGTGACATAGACTCATGTTCATCCTGGCCAAATGTTGAATAGCTGCTTTACTTCAGTGTGAAATAAATGTCACACACAAATCAGTGTGTATTATTTGTGTCCATAATTTCTTCCAAAATTATAAACCTATATTTTCCAGCTAAATGTGATGTTTGTGTTTTTTTTCCATGTACATCAATAGAAAGCCGTTTTTGTTAGCCATATTTTTAAGTATTGTAGAATTAAGCTATAGAAACTAGATGAAGTTGTCACTACCGCAACAGCCACTACTGAAACAATCTTTTTAGGGGGGGCCCTGAGCCTGTTGTTGGATAATCCTCCCCTGCCTGCCTGCAACTAATCTCTCTCCAGCAATTAGTTTGAAGTTTGA
This sequence comes from Benthosema pterotum, assembly GCA_039105355.1. NCBI lineage: Eukaryota > Metazoa > Chordata > Actinopteri > Myctophiformes > Myctophidae > Benthosema > Benthosema pterotum. The sequence continues at coordinate 15,740,598 of CM076977.1, forward strand.
CTGTCATATTATTGTTGCGCTATACTTGTTCACTGTTAGGGACCTCATTGTGTGCAGTGGAACAAGTGACTCAGTCAAGTGTTTGGCCTCCGCTCATGTGTCATGTCATGTTTGACTCTGCATGTGTATGAATGTACACTTGTGTGCATATTATTCTGTATGACTGCATGCGTGTACGAGTGCATGTTCATCTCTGCGTGCGCATGCATGTGTGTGTTGTGTGTATGTGCTTGTCACAGCCAGGAGAGACATCTATTTATAGCCCAGGCTGGCGAAGTATCCATCTGTCTGTGCCGTGATGATGCTGGTTCTCCAGCAGCGCGGGTGAAGGAGTGGGTGTTGGTGAGAGGGGGCGGGCGGGGGGTAATTTTTGCCACAAACCATGTCACAGCGAAATGTTCCATTAAAGAGGAGGAGGAGGAGGAGGAGAAAGAAAAGTGATGAAAGCAAAATAACCGTTTTTATGTTTCACCCCCCCTGCTGAGTTGACCTCTTACAGAAATAAGTAGGGGTGGGACGATTCACTTACCTCACGATACGATACAATATTGATATCTAGGGTTCTTAATCGATATATACAGATATTGCGATTCATAGCTATGCTGTGATTTGATTTGATATATTGATATATCACATTTTTTCCCACAAATAACTTTGCTTTTATTATACTAGAACAAGGAGAATTCCACCCATTTTCAAGATTTTTTCTGAGGGTGTACAAATGGAACCAAATGGGCCCTGACGGGTCCATTTGGTTCGATTTGTACACCCTCAGAAAAAAGGTCCTAAAAGAAAAATCATTTCAATCAAATCAATTCCCCTTTAAAACAATTCTGAACAATATGGACCATGACAAGTTAAATCAACTAGAACCTGTTCAAGCAATATTAAACGATATAAATAACAGTGCAGTCAGTCAGTCTTTCTGACATGAACAAATGAATGAATAGGCCTACATAAGTATTCCATTTTGAACCTGGCGATTCGATATTGATATCATGGCATTAAGAATTGCAATATATTGGCATATCGATTATATTGACCACCCCTAAAATCAAGGAGATGGGAGGAGGACATGACAGTGTGAACTGTACAGTAATATAAGACTCACAGCAGACGGTCGCACCTGCATCAGGTGATCTTCAGGTCCAAGATGATCAACGCCAATACCATTCAGTCCATGGCAGGCTGGAAGGTTGCTCAATTCCACCTACACAATTCAACATAGAAAAAAAAAGGGGGGGGGGGGGGGTAATTATATAAAACTGACATTTCCTTTCATAACTACAGTATAGGCATTTATAGCCTATGGTGGGAGTTCTGCTCTGCTTTTGGTCAATATTAAGTAGTTCTGGTCAGTTCTGTGGTGGTAACTGGGGCCAGGCAGTGAACCCAGTAAATGAATCCAAGAATATTTGTATTATTGAATTATTTCTAAAATATTAGCACGTCCTTGATTCATTTTTGCCCCCCCTATCACAAGGAACTACTTTTTTGGGCTTAGTGATATGGGCACAAGCAGAACCCCCACCACAGGACTCTGGACATCAATTAATACAGTTGACACCACTATATTAATGAACAGTATTTCATACAACTTAAGTTGCAAAAATCAGAACTATCCCTTTAATTTAAGGTAACTATAACATCCAACTAACAGTAGGATACCTTAATTTTGTTATCTGGTGGCGTGGCAAATTGTGAAAATAGATCTTCAAAACCCATGATTGGGAAGTTCATACATGGCGAACATAAACCCTCACAGACAAATGATGCAACACAAACAATGATCCGACAAGTGTCTGGGGAACGGCTGGGAGACACTAATATACTGTTTACACATGAGGGCTCATGACACCTGGGATACAGCCGGGTAGTACAAGGCCGTAGAACCAAAACAACCATCATTTAGCTGACTGATCCAACCACCTCATGAACCCTCACAATAGAGGTGTGACGATTCACTGACCTCATACGATAGAATATTGATATTTAGGGTTCTGAATCGATTTGTATTGTGATTCTTAGTTATGCTGCGATTCAGTTTGATATATATCGATATATCAGGGATTGCACACGTTTTCTGAGAGCGTACAAATGGAACCAAATGGACACTAACGGGTCCATTTGGTTCCATTTGTACACCCTCAGAAAAAATGTCCTAAAAGAAAAATCATTAACAAACACAACTTGATGAGGTCATCGTCAAGTGAAATACAGTACAATAAAATGTTGAAAATGGGCGAAATTCCCCTTTAAAACAATATGGACCATGACAACTTCAATCAACTAGAACATTATAAAAGCAATTTAAAGAATTATATTTAAAAAAAATATGATTTTGAACCTGGCAATTCGATATTGATATCATGGCATTAGGAATTGCGATATATTGGCATATGGATTATTTTGCCCAGCCCTCCCTCACAACCCAACAGGAAAGAGCCCTATACAAGAATGCTTTGAATGTCACGAGGTGTCACATGGACAGACCGCATCAGAAATGTAGACCTCTATGGGGACCTACAACGGGTCACAGACAAGGTCAAAGAGAAAAGGATGAGGCTGGCAGGAGGACACTGCTTCAGGCTCAGAACTACAGAGGAAAGTAAACTGACCATGGGAGGTACAGCAACACTGCAGAGCTCAAGAAGCTGAAACTTAGGAGGGCAGCGATACAGCGATCCTGAGTTGCTGTTGGGTAGACCGGGGGTTTTCAACCTTTTTGACACCAGGGACCACCATTTATTCAGCATTTCAGCCACGGACCACCATTTGATTACATTTTCACCCCAAAGACCTTAAACTAAAGAATTCTTTTGGTTTTGTCCACAATTTCCGGGCTGGATTTTGTAAACAAAAACAGTGTAGACTTCTTAATTAAGCTCAGATGATTAATATTTTAACTCTTGAGACTGTGAAAATGAAACCAAATGGACCCTTGCGGGTCCATTTGGTTTCATTTTCACACTCTCAAGACACAAGAGTTACATCTGGTTTACATCAGCTTTCCATAATTTAGCCTGGGGACCACCTGGAACCCTCTCAAGGACCACTGGTGGTCCCCGGACCACCTGTTGAAAATCCCTGGGCTAGACCTCAATCTTGCACTCACTCACAGTGCATACAGAACTTCATTGTAAATGTTCTTGTTCAGCACATGAACCTGAATCTAAAGAGAAGGCCATTGACAGAAGAGAGGTGGATGTTGATATAGCCCATTGATCTTGCTTATTGTGTCATCATAGATGAAATACAGTGGCATTGCCCTCTCTACTGTCAGGATAAAGTTGCCTTGAACGGTAATACTACAGTACATGAAGGACAAACATTCGCTCACATTTGAGAAACCTTTGTATTACTGTGATATTTCTTTCCTTCTTTCATTCTTTCCTCCCTTCCTTCCTTTGTGCTTATTGTAGCTCCCTACAATAAGCGGCACGTTTTGCATTATTTAGACGTCAGTGCTATTTCCAGACACCTTCAATTATGCAAATTCATGGTCCAAATGAGGGTTGTGCTTGCCAGGAAGTATTTGATGGTAGCCAGCCAGCCACAATGTCCACGCGGTGAGAGTGAGAGCACGGGTGCACAATATGTGCCCGCGCGTGCGTTCCTTCCTGTAATAGCCCTGAGATCAATTCCCATGTTATCCATTAGTGCGCCAATGGGTCTGTTTTTGGGCTCATGGAAACGGATACTGAACTCTCATCTATCGTCCCTGTTGGACAGATAGTCAGAGTGCCCTTGTAAAGCACAACTTGCCTTGTTATCACCACTCAAGGATAGCTTTTCATAGCGCCAACAAAGTCCTGACGTCGCTCACTTATCCCCTTGGTTCCAGGGTTCGCGGCAGTGTTGCCAACTGCCAAAATCCAAAATGCACTAGTGGCACTTCCAAAATCATGGGCGTTTTTGCCATTAGGTAGACTAGGCAGTTGCCTAGGGTGCCATGAGGGATGGGGCGACCATGAGGGGAGGGGGGCAAGCGGACGGGAGGGGGCCACCACCAGACATACTTTAAAAGGATACCAGGCTAATAGGCCTAATATGGATAAATACATTATACTTATCTTCTATAGCTATAATTGAATATTTAAAACACATATATGATATTTAGTTTATAAAAATAGTTCATCATTTTATCCCTTGGGGGGGTGCCATTTTACAGGAGATTTTCCCCGGGGCCCCCCCATTGGGAAATGTACCCGCAAGGGTCGATTTGGTAATGTTGGCACTAGGGGAGTCTGAAAAAAAGCTACCGTATTTCCTGCACTATAAGGCGCACCGGATTATAAGGTGCACCTTCAATGAATGGCCTTAAGAATGGTTTCCATATATAAGGCACACCGGATTATAAGGCACACAGAATAGAAGCTACTGCAGTCAATACAGAATAAAAGCTACTGCAGTAAAATTATCCATATATAAGGCACACCGGAATATAAGGCGCACTGTCAATTTTTGAGAAGATTGAAGGCTTTTAAGTGTGCCTTATAGTCTGGAAAATACGGTAAATATAGTGACAAATGTGCCAAGTTGGCAACACTGAGTTCGTGGAACGTTTCTCTCCATGGAGTGTAACACTGAGTCATCTCTTACAGTAAAATCACCTCATGTAAAAATTATGGTCCAAAAACAAACCGAGACAAACAGACTGTCTCTGTGATATTGTCGGGAACTGCAGGAAGGTGTCTCTGTATCGTTTACAGTAGCCAATAGTCGGTCGTATTTGATACTGTCTATTCATAGCAAAAAAAAATCTAACAATTTTCAGCACTTGCAGTCATTTGATTCTTCATCAATATGAGTGAAACCACCAGGATGATTCCTTTATTTCTTTAACACAGTGCTTATGAGGTGATCTAAAAAAAAAAAACATATGGGCATTATAATGTAAATCAGTGGTTTTCAACCAGTGGACAGTTGGTAACCAATTGGACCTTTACAGATCTGAGTGTGTAATATGAAACCAAATATTTGGTTTAATTTTACACTCAAGAGTAAAATTATATTTAATGAACAGAATTACTACATTTACAAGAATCTACACAATTAGAAAATGTAGAACATTTTTTTGTGTTTTTTTTTATTTGGACAAAAACTTTTGCTGTCTTAATGAATGGGCTCCTCGGTCCACATAATGAATATAGAACATTTTCTTTGCATTGTGTTGTCTCGAGACCTGAGACATTTGCTCCGAGATCGTGACAAGATCAAGACAAATTGAGGGCAAGACCGAGACAAGAACACAAGAGAAAGAAGTGCGAGAGCGGCGAGACCGAGACAAGACGAGACAATTTGAGGACGAGGCAAAAAAAGTAAAAAGTCCTTGAGGCAGATCTCAAAATGAGAAATGTCTCAAGGACTACAAAACTAGCTATTTGACCCCTCTCTCGTGGTACAGAGGAAAATATATTACTTCTGACTAAGCAATTGGTTGAAATAGATTCTCCAGCCATGCCGAAATTTGCATGACAGGAACGGTCTAGCCGTTGATAGAAGATTTGCGAACGGATTAATCGCATTAGACATGTCATCAGTCCTGCTGAACAGCGAGTAGACAGAGTTTGAAGGCATACGAGGGCTTATTTGCAAGGGATCCTTTTTAAGTGTCCTTCAAACAGCAATGTATCTCCACTAGCAGCCCTTTGAGGATAATGAGAACATGATGGTGATGGCCACTTCATCACATCTAACTCCGTCAATCTGCTAAACCCACACAGGAGCACAGAGAACGAGTGAGCACGAGTGACACAGCACTGCAGACGAGAGAGAGAGAGAGAGAGAGAGAGAGAGAGAGAGAGAGAGATAGACTTTATATTATTTAAAAACTAAAAAAAGAACAACAGTCACTTCAGTCCAGTCATCTCATAAAACCACATAGAAAGTGCATACAGTAGGTGTTTCACCTGAACATCAAACCAAACACCAAGACACCCTCATCAATTAAACAACATCATTTACGCACCATTGTTGTACAAACAAGTCAAGTGCTACCATTTTTTGAGAAGATTAAAATCAATCCATACTCTCGCCCTGACCAGTGAGATAAAAACACTAACCACATACTGTGAGGCAGCCCTTTCCACGCCGTTTCTCCTGGTCAAATAAATCGTCATTTCTGCCTCTCCCAGCACGGAATTTAGCCAACTGCCACTTGCTTGCGTTGCTTTTTTGGTATCCTGCTCCAAAAATAAAAACAGTTTTGGACCAATTCTCCTCAAACAATAAAAACAATGTTTCTAATACACTACACATTTTTTTCTAATACAATACACAATTCGATAAAACAGTCAACAATAGTCTCCTCCTTTCCACAGAAAGGACAACCACTTAAAACAGTTGAGTTCATTTTTGACACAATCACATTGACGGCCACTGCCCCATGGAGAATCCTCCACTGCAAGTTTGTCTGTTTTTTTTTTGAGGGGAGCTTATACAATGCTCTCCACCCTGTTTTGCTTTCAATGTCCTGATCAAAATGCCTCCTCCACATTGTGTCATCCCTCCCGTTTAGTTTTTCCCTGTTAAGGGCCTTAAACTCATTGACCGCGATCGGATCTTCTTTGTTTCCTCTCCACTGCCGCGGCTCAAACCAGTTCGATCGGTAAAAAAGCCCTTATTTTGAAGCTCAGATCTCCTAAACAGGATGTGCTGTTTCTGTTATGCTGTGTCTGTTGTCTTGCGTCAGGAAGAGCTGTGTAGCCCTGGCTGCTTAACCCATGCGCCAGCGACATTGAGGGGGCAAACCGGAGGAGAGCCGTTTGAATGCATTGGATTGAATGAATGTCAATGGGACGAAAAAAAAAAAGTTGTCCCCAATTCTGTCCCAAATGAAAGTCAGCAACGGGATGATCATCAGACGATGCGCACGGACTAATAGTTGGATTAAAGAATGAAATCTACATTTCCGCGTGATACGAGCCGTCCGCGTTTTCGGCAGTGGGGTTCTAACGGGAAATCCACGAGCACGCGTGAGTGAGTGAGTGAGTGAGTGAGTGAGTGAGTGAGTGAGTGAGTGAGTGAGTGAGTGAGTGAGTGAGTGAGTGAGTGAGTGAGTGAGTGAGTGAGAGAGAGAGAGAGAGAGAGAGAGAGAGAGAGAGAGAGAGAGAGAGAGAGAGAGAGAGAGAGAGAGAGAGAGAGAGAGAGAGAGAGAGAGATGGATGTAAAACAGAGAGGTGGAAAACAGTGGTTTTCAACCTTTTTGATCCGAAGTCCCTACTATTTATTCAGAATTTGAGCCACGGACCAACAACATTTTCACCCCCAGAGCCAAAACAAAAGATTTCTTTTGGTTTTGTCCACAATTCCAGGCTGGATTTCACAAACAAAACATGCAGTAGATCAAAAAAATACCATTAATTTTCTACATTCTCTAAATGTGTAGACTTATTCATGAAGTGGTAGTAATTCAGAATTTCAGATGTTTCACATGTTTAACTCTTGAGAGTGGGTTTTACACTCTCAGGAGTTACATCTGGTTAACCAACTTTCCATCATTTTGCTGGGGACCACCTGGAGCCCTCTCAAGGACCACTGATGGTCCCCGGATCACTGGTTGAAATTATGTGGAGGACAGAAAGCATTGTGCTCATCAAAGGAGACCGATGCAAATATTAAAAAAGTATCATGATACAGTCCATGCCATTCCAACTTGTGGCCAAAGATCCCACCATCATCACTACTACCACGAACAGCACCACTACCAGTGAATCAGATGAACAAACACCACCTAAACAGGCAAAAATAGATTTCAAATCGCCACACGAGTACGTCACCAAGAGTCAACTTGACAAAATGATTGGCAGGTATGTTGTTGTTGAGGATGTGCTTCCCCTTTCATAATGCACTGCCTTTTGTTCGAAGATGACGCTAAAATGAAGATGCCTGTCAAAATGTCTGAACGTGTTTTATTGTTCCACGACATTTCATAATGTATTTTCTCTTACTGCATGACAGAAAAACAAACCCCCTTTTCTTAATAAAAAAAGTAAAGAAGTGGTTTATAACTGGTGGTCCGGGGACCACCAGTGGTCCCTGAGAGGATTCCAGGTGGTCTGCAGGTTAAATTATGGAGAGTTGGTTAACCAGAGGTAACTCTGAGAGCGTAAACATGAAACCAAATGGACCCTTGCCGGTCCATTTGGTTTCATTTTTACACTCTCAATAGTTAAAAATTTCATCCTCTGAATTAGCCCAAGACTAGACAACTACAGAATGTAGAAGATTAATGGTCATCTTGATCTGTATATTTAACCGTTTTGTTTCCCAGATCCAGCCTGGTATTGTGGACAAAAGCAAAATAAATCTATAGCTTTGGATCTGTGGGGCTAAAATGTCATCATCGTTCATGGCTCAAATTCTGAATAAATTGTGGGCCCTGGTATGAAAAACACTGTTCTAGTGAGCCAACTTGCACGGTAGACTCCCTGACCCCGACTCTGTTAGACCAAAGCGAACACAGAGCCCTGCATCAGAGTTAGCTCAACGCATATACCATACTATATACATAGTCTGCATACATAATACATCAATGTGCAGGCACATGATGAAAGCTCAAGAGTGGCACTACTACTTCTCCACACATCTAGCCTTGTGCCAGCCAGACGCTAGAACACGTCCCAGTAGTGCACGGGAGATTACCCTGACTGTCACGCTCCCCGACGTAATTGCATGCACTCTTATCTCCTCCTGCACTACGCTCTGTCCACTAGCTGTCACTCACACATTCATCGCCGCTACACTCGCCTCGCCTGAGCCATTTATCTGCAGGAGTTGTGCGTCAATGGGAGACGTCTGGAGAGGTGCCAAGGCTAGGCTAATAGAAAATGACCCCAGGTCGATTTCTACAGATGTCTTCTTAACTCAGTCCTCGCCGTCGGCCCTTTGGACCGATTATATGCAAAGTGCATCCTCGACAAGAAGGCCTTTAACGTTTTTTTTAGTGCACCTTCAATGATGTACATGCGACGTTGAGTCTCTGCACCTTTAAAGGAGAATTCCACACCAAAACGCATTGGGCATCCATCTACCTTGATTCCTGTGTGTGACATGATACACAATGGCCTTGATTTTTGTCATAGAGGCCCCCTTTTCTACATTTCACCCTGAGATCTCAAGGGGGAAATGTGGAAAAGGGGTCATCTATGTCAAGTAGATAGATAGATCTTTATTGTCATTGTAATATGTATAACAACATTAAAAGTGCCAAACCATCAGTGCATCAGTAAAAAAAAATAAACATGAAGCTAAAAACAATACATACACACGGCAATACTTCACCCTAACAGCCAACATATAGCACCATGTTATTGCATTTGTATTGCATTGCACAAACCCATATTGCACAGTAAAAAATACAAGGAATAAAACATGAAATGCAGCATTGATCAATATCATGGTTTCCTAGCATCATTTCATTCAGCTACTGCTGTCGGATAGAAGCTGTTACTGAACCTACTTGTTCTGGACTTGATCACTCTGTACTGTCTACTCCCTAGAGCTTTTTCCTTTTCAATATATATGATGTCACAGTGATCAAGTTAGATGGAAGATTTTCACAATTTTCCAAAAATGTCAGCTCTACAAGCTATGAGTGTACAGGTCTGCTATAATTTCCAATAATGGTAAAAGTGGTTTAAAACTATAAGGGTGACGGATTCATTCCAGATCTTCATGGGCTATGAGTTGTTGAACAGGAAAGCCTGAAGAAATGTGTGGCAATACTAACAGAAAAACTGAACTCAAATCAATCTCAATCACCAACGTAGCATCCACCATCAAGCATTCTTTAGGTTTATATATAGGGGTGACCTTGGTGCAGAGAATCTCACAATGGACAGGATAAACATCTGTGCATTTCAGAAAAAAGCTGCATCTGATTGAATCAAACCCAGTCAAATGCAGCTTTTTTTTTCTATAAGCGCAAACATGTACTGTAGTAGCATGCTACAGGGTAGGCCTCCTGTGTGAAGTGCAGGCTGTGACCCTCCAAAAAGGTAATCTTCAAAGCTTTGTTCTGTGCTAAACAAGCTTTGTTTGGCAAGCTTTGTTTAAGCAATAAAGATATTACTCTCCTACATAATAGTGTGCAACACTGCCTATAACTCAAATGTTCATTTTTCAGTGAGAAATAATACAAAAAATACCAGGAAAAAAAAAGTAATATTTTGCAAATTTCTCATCTCCCCACCCTCCCAATCTGTTGTAACTGTTGATAGTTATAGTGACAAATAAAATAATAAAATAAATAATTGAGCCATGATCTTTTTTATGGCGTACATAACGGCGGCGATAGACTTTTTGACCAATTGGCTCTCGCAATTGATACATCCAACAATAATATTGTATAAGTCTACATTTAAATGCCAAATTCTTAAAAAATACACAGACATAACACTGCTGTTTTGACCAAAATCCAACCCTAACCCATGTCATTATCCAAGCTAAATGCCCTGTACAATATCTACCCAATATGCAGTAAATTAAAGTTAGAGTTAATTAGTGCACTCGTTGCTTGGAATCTCGAGCTTTCTGGTGGAGCTGTTGCTCCGTGACCAGACTACAGGTAAGCAGTTGAAGAAGGCATTACCTTCTGGCTGAAGCGCTCTTGACGTCACAACAGATCTGAACTCTGATAATAATTCATCCATTGTTGTCATTTATGATTGGTATAAACAAAAATAACAGACATGGCGTTAATGTTGATCGCTGATTGAATACTTTACTTGAATACTAATTTATCGGCAGATATGTAATCAGTACAAATTAAATCAGTATCACAGAAAAAAGAATGTCCTTGCAGCCTTGCGGCTTGTTTCCATTCAGGTATGGGTATTCAGTCCATAACCATGGCAACAGCAACAGCAATTAAAACTAGATCAGCACTCTGTAGAGTGCAAACTTGCGTGTTGCGCACAAGTAGGCCATGGCCTACTCGTGCATGAGTGGAGTGAGCTAATACTAATAATGATGTTAGCTAAAAGGTCTTTTACTTACATCACCATTATGTCATCACCTAAACCAGCCAATCGGAGTACCCCGAGCAAAGTACCCCGTTTGCTTAACTTGCGCCCACTAAGTAATTATCGTATAAAAGTTACAAATAAACAAATATATACAGGTTAGAGAACAAATAAGGGTTTCAAAAGGAGTTGTGAGTAGTCACTTGATTAAAAAGCAATAATTTCCACTCCCTTTGGCAAGCTGAAAGGTAGATTTAGAATTAGTTGTTTAACTCTGTCATGCTGCTACTACTGCTGTCACTGCCACCAATGGCCAAAAAAAGGGGCACCTATTTTGCACTTGAACTTTCTAAAGCCACTAAACTCCTTATATGGTCAGTACACTATGTTAGGGAGGTTTACCCAGAAAATAATTGAATTATGTGAAATGAGTACAAATGTGAACCGAATGTAGCCTAACGGGTCAATTTGGTTCCATTTGTACACTCTCAGAAAAAAGGTCCTAAAAGAAAAATCATTAACATGGTGAAATGCAACTTGATGATGTCATCAACTTGCGTTTCACCATGTTAATGCTTTTTTTGTTGTCAGAGCTCCCTTTCTGGGAAAAACAGAATGGGGGGGGGGGGGGGGCTTTTTATCATGTCCACATAACAACTCTAATGTATGTTAATGACAGTAAAATGTTAAAAATGGGTGGAATTCCCCTTTAAGAGATCCATTGTCCATTGGCTGTAGTGCCCTGTGCTATATAATGCTTCACAGGTGACATACGTGTACTTATAAATAACTATCATCATCATTGTTGATGAGGGCAACTCTTCGGGTGATGTCGCGGACAAACAGAGAGCCCAAGGTGTGCTGCCCTGGCAGACGCAGGCGCGTCACCACAGGCGGTGGACTTCTACAGATGACGGGAGCGGGAGCGGAGGTCGCGTCTACCGGCATGGCGGTGGGGGTACCGCCCCCTGCAGGACCGGCATCCTCGCCGCATTCCATCTCGAACGACCGGAAAGCCTCATGGTCCTGCTCCCGGGCCGCGGGGCGACCCGTGGCAGTGGCGTGGCTCCTGGATGGGGCGGCAGGAACGGCGTTAGGGAGCTGATGACCGCTCCCCAGGCACGCCTCGATCAGGGCCAGGCCGTCCTGGCTCTCGATCATGGGCTTGAACATGTCGGTGGCCCAGCTGTGAACGCGCCGCGTCTCGCTGGTGGCCAGCACCAGCAGCTCGGTGCCCGTCAGCGTGGCCAGCTCCTCCGCCTTCTTCATGATGTACTTCTTGCGCTTGCTGAAGGTGGAGCGGCGCCGTGCCCGGTCCTGGATGAAGTCGATGTCGATCTTGACGCGCCCGCGTGTCTTCTTGGACCTCTTGGTCTGCTGGTACGACTCCTCCTCCTCCTCTTCCTCCTCCCATCCTCCTCTTCCCCCTCCTCTCTCGCGCTTCGTTGCGTGTCGCCAGCTGCCCCCCGTCGTCGCGCTCTTGGCTCTGCCGTCCGCGGCTCCCTGCACGTCGACTTCCACGCCGTCCGACTCTGGCGAAGTGGAAACGCTCTCCGCGCCGGCGGCCATGTGAGTCACGCCGCCCTCGGAAACGGACCCCTTCTTGGATTGCGCCGATTCAGGCTGACTAGACATCCTTTTACTGAGACGGTAGGTGGTCGTCTATAAAAGGTCTTATTATTATTCTCCTTTTATGTTTCCGTTGCCTTCTTTGGCAAAGTGCCGCGCGTCCTTTTATGTTGTCTAGTAGTCGTCGCTGTCACTTGAACACTCGATACAGTGACAGCGGTGAAGGGAACCTTTTATGGACCACCTGTAGAGGTTATGTCACCTCTACGTCACCAAGGGCAAGCCGTGACCATATATGGCTGAAACCCTGTGCAGACAGGGTTAAATATATTTTGTTAAATATAATAAAATAGCGCTTCAACGACCAACGAGCAACGTCAACTGAAATGAAAAGTAGGGGGAATGGGGCGGTCCAAACTCTATCCTTTATAACTATGTTTCAAATCTAACAGGGATGTTCAGCCCCCCCAGGGCCCGGTGACGGTTGCCCCAAAGCACCACAAAAGGCACCCTGCCCAGGCTCCATATTTGGAGCTGGCACATGACATCAGATTACTCCATAATTGGGCAACACAGAACCACAGACAAAGAACTCCATATACTGTAGAGAGATACAGAAATCTCATATATGGGCCGACAATCCAGCCTTCATTTCCAAACAGTTTTCGAAAATGGGGGTGGGGGCCAGGATACTACGGGTGTGAAAAGTTTATAATACTTTGTTTTCAACTAGATCAGTGTGTTGTGCTCAAGTAGGCCATGGCCCTACTTATGCGTGAGCGGAGCGAGCCAATACTCATGACATCAGCTATAAAGGTCAATCACTATTACATTGCCACGTAATAAACGTAAAACCGGCCAATCGGAGCATCCCCAGGGACCACCGAACACTGATCACTTAACTTGTGCCCACTCCATTCAGGCAAGTAATGAGAGAGGTGCAAATATTGGCAACATGACAGCCACTTAAAGCATCATGTGGACTGGACTATGCGGATGTCATCAGCCTGCTCTCTGACAACACAGATGAGCTCAGGAAATCCTGAACAGAGTGGAGTTGATGTTTGCCAAGATTTATAGGCTGAATGCCAAGAAATCCAAGGTTATCACCTATAGCAGTAGTTTTCAACCTTTTTGACACCAGGGCCCACTATTTATTCAGCTGAGCCCACCATTTGATTATAGACCCACAGACCCCAAAACGAAAGATTTCTTTTGCTTTTGTCCACCATTACATTTGGATACAAAACAGGCAAACATACAGTCTCAAAATGACCATTAATCTTCTACGTTCTCCACCGGTGGTCCCCGGACCACTGGTTGAAAACCACTGACATATCTATTACTACTAATGGGACTGGCCTCATGAAGTGGACCCAGAACAAACTCCCCTTCAATGGCTCTGGCCACTTTTCCACTCACAATACTGTAAATAAAAACAAAGCTATATGATGCAAACTCTTGAAACTAAAAGTGGCGCCTTTCATAGAATCCTCAGAGAATGAAGTGAATAAAATCCATAGTATTTTTTATGAAGTGAAACATACACGTATATCTGTTTTGTATTTCATATATATATTAAATTACAAAATGATATAAGATCCATACTAGTATTTTTCTTGTAAGGTGGCTTGTGCCACTGTCAAGAGTCAAGAGTTTGCATATATATTTTTTTCCATATGGTAATACAAAGATAGTTTTGTCATCAAATAAAAAACAGACTGTGTGTGTGTGTGTGTGTGTGTGTGTGTGTGTGTGTGTGTGTGTGTGTGTGTGTGTGTGTGTGTGTGTGTGTGTGTGTGTGTGTGTGTGTGTGTGTGTGTGTGTGTGCGCGCGTACACGTGTGTGGTTTGTATGCCTGCTGCATGTTCCGGGTGTGTTCATTTTTTGAGTCCCAGAATGAAGAAGGAACATGACAAATGTTTGAGGCAGACATCATTTCTCTTGCACGCAGCTAGCATTGGGAATGGATTTTCCCCCTGTGTCCTGTGATGAGACTAACACACTGGGTCGACGCAGATCAAAACCATTCTCCAATCCTGCAATGTAAGGCTATACTTCTACAGCATACAGTATACTGTAAGACCTATCCCAGCCCGGTGTTAAAAAATGGCAAGGATAACACAATTCCTTTTATACCTGCTGCAGCTTAGTAAAACAAACCTGGCACAAGATCGATGTGCCTCACCTATAGGCAAGGCACGTACGTTTTTAGTGGGGGAACAATTATGTGTATGTAAAAGATGCTGTTAGTTGCTGCTCGTCTTACTGGTGAACGCTGTTGGCTTCCTACATACACTGACACACGCACGCATAGACAGACACGTGCACACATGCGCAGACTTTTCTGAAATTCTGCCTGGATTATAGAGGTTTCACAGTGAAAGCATAAAGGCTACCTTAAACAATACAAAATCCACCATTCTTCCCTACCAAAAAAAAAAAAAAAACATATCAATTGATGCGGTGTCATGAGCTTATTATCTGCTATTTCCCTTAAAGTTTAAAATAAAAGTGGTCAAAAGTAAGGTGACACAGATGCTTCCCAGGTGTTTAGCTGTTATTAGTTATACTAAACTGGTGTCTGGCTATAGAACAGAGTCCGTAAGGGAGGAGGTTGGACGCCCATGCCCAGGTGGTACGGGTACAACACGTATTGTAATACTTGTTGTAAGATAGATAGGTAGGTAGGAAGAGGGATGGATGGATGGATGGATGGATGAAATAACCCTTGTGCCAAAATTTGTGCATATGCGGGGTGCGATTTTCCTTCTGTTAAAGCCCAAAGCTTGTGTTTATTAGTTTTTTGCAACAACAGTTGGCAGCAGTTGTAAAGACTTGTGGGATGAAGTAGACATCATTTTTAATTCACGTCTAGAGTTTTAGCTCTCGACTTTATTGACTTATTTATTGTTGCTTTCATGGTGTGAGTGAGGCACTTCTTGGTAATTCCGTTTTACATGAATAAAAGTTTTATTGGATGCGGTATACACTCCATACAGTGTACTGTGAAGGGAAGGCAGCTGGAATGTTTCACATATCCACAACTTAGAGCCACTTTCATTTTAATTTAAACTTTTTATGGTCCTACATGTGGTGTGTGAGTTAACCACAAGCGGTTTGTGGTTAACAAGCCACTGAAGTTTCATATCGTTTCATTTCAAGAATGCATGACTATTTTTTGCAGCATAATATAATGTGTACAACAGTATGTATATGGCACGCCATTTTGGACTACTAGGTTTTCATAAAATTTATGAAAACCTAGTAATTGGCACCTGCCTATTAGTGAAAGGTGGAAGCAAGGAACGATGCAGGTTTGGACTCTATTTCCCACCACTGTGCAGTGTGCACTAAAGATGTGCATCTGGTTCCTCCCAAAGATTGGGCAGATTATTGTAAAGGCTAGAATCCTGGTTCACCAGGATCCTGGTGAACCACCCATGACCATACATAAAACACACATACACGCACACACGCACACGCACACACGCACACACACACACACACACATTCAAACAAATTCAAATGAGGGCTTACCTGGTAGCCTGCAGTGCCCTCCACATTTTTGGAGCAAACGAATGCCTTTTACAGTCCAGTCATCACGACACTGCGAGCACCGCCCACAGGGATGCTGATGTTGCATGCATAGTTGCATACTGTAACTGTACATGCACTGATGGCAGAAGACGGGAACGCTCTCCCGTGCCGGAAGGCGTTCTGTCGCTGTGCATTACCATTGTTCTCGTTATTAGTGCGATAGGTGTTGCTTGCTGCTTCTCACGCAAACATTCTGACATGCCAAAGAGACATGCATATAAAAACATGCATGCAAGAAGCATGTTCAAGGAGCATGTTTGCTTCTTACATTTGATCCTGTGCTGAATGCGTACATGTGACACACAGAAATATAGGCCTACAGTTGGAAAAAAATGATCATGACTCTTACTATGCACTACGCAGAGCTCAACAAGGCATATTGCAGATCACGGTGGCACTTGATGGTTGAGTCATACAGTACATCTCCATCAGGGATGCTCGGTCTGAAAATAATCGCTCCCGTCAGGCAAGTGACAGACAAAGTGACAGTTTCTAATTCTAACCTGTGCCATCATCATCATAGGGAATCATCAAGGATATACTTTCATTGCTGGTGTATATACTGTACATTTTGCTGGGTAGATGTGACTCATCTTCAGGCCTGGGTTTTTACACTGGTGGTCCCGGGCCCACCTGTTGAAAACGCGTCTTATCACTTGCTGCTGCCAGCCGAGTGAGTTGATAAGCGTGATCCTTTGTGGTCGATATCTACTAAAACGCCTCACCCCACAACATGTCGCAGTGTGAGGACACAGGGATTAAAACAAGGCTGCCAATCGGCATACCGATTGTGGATTTCCGTATTTTACGTCTTATGAGTGCCAATCCTGCCAGTCCCAGTCTACATGCAGTAGGTCGAGAAGATCGGCTTGATAAACAACCTACTGGTAATTTCCGTCGAAGCGGGTGATTTTGAATGCAACACAGTAGAGAGAGAGAGAGAGAGAGAGAGACGTCGCTTTTTAGCAACATCAACCCTTTAATTATTAAAAAAAAATCACATAAATATCATGGTTGAGGTTGATTGTTTAGAATTTCATTGAAATTGGTCATGATATTTGCATAACAATACCCCCACAGAGGCTGCAATTAGCCTCTTCAATTAATCTCTGGACAATTTTTGCAATTTTTTGATGATTTTTAACCTTTGACCTTTAGCCTTTAACCCTAATAAAAAGTATGTAAAATGAATGCAATAAATATATTTTTGTGATTGTTAGAATGTCTAGAAGATGTATATTCATTATATTAAAAGATATCCCCACCATTCTTTTAAATTTATTATAATTAATGAATTAATTAATAAGCATAAATAAAATATTTTTTTCCATAATCGTTAGTTGCAGCCCTAATATATACTCTTATATGAGAACTCTGGCTTTTGTTCTGATACACTGTATGTATGCATCATCCACCACCACCTTTTAGCTACCTCTCCAGCAATCATCACACATTATGATTCTGTTAATGTAAGCATCAATCACTGTCCCAGCCCAGATAGGACTGATTGCATTGAACTGTGCTAGTGTTTTGATTTTCCATTTGGCTACCGTTTCACAAGCCTGTGGGTGTCCAATAACAATTAATAGAGTTGAGAGAGTGAAACAGAGAGAGAGAGAGAGAGAGAGAGAGAGAGAGAGAGAGAGAGAGAGAGAGAGAGAGAGAGAGAGAGAGAGAGAGAGGGAGAGGGAGAGGGAGAGGGAGAGGGAGAGAGGGAGAGGGAGAGGGAGAGAGAGAGAGAGAGAGAGAGAGAGAAAGAGTAAACATGCACATTTTATGATGTCTGTCTGTCTGTCTGTCTGTCTGTCTGTCTGTCTGTCCCCCCCACACGGTCCATCATACACTTTCATTTGTCAACCTGTCATCATCATCTATGCCTTCGCTAATTACAGTTAATTACAATATTTACAGAGAGAGACAGAATACGTCTGATCCATGTTGACCCTGTGTGTGTGTGTGTGTGTGTGTGTGTGTGTGTGTGTGTGTGTGTGTGTGTGTGTGTGTGTGTGTGTGTGTGTGTGTGTGTGTGTGTGTCTCATCACAGGACATTGGTAGTGAATCCATTTCCAATGCTGCGTGGTGCAGGATGAATTATGACTGCCTCAAAGATGTGTCATGTCCCTTCATTCTGCAACTCAAAAAATGAAAACACAGAAGACATGCTTGCAGCATGTCCAAATGACTCCGGAACTGACCTCTAAATGACTCCGAAACTGACCTCTAAATGACTCCGAAACTGACCTCTAAATGACTCCGAAACTGACCTCTAAACGACTCCGAACCTGACCTCTAAACGACTCCGAACCTGACCTCTAAACGATTCCAAACCTGACCTCTAAACGATTCCGAACCTGACCTCTAAACGACTCCAAACCTGACCTCTAAACGACTCCGAAACTGACCTCTAAACGACTCCAAACCTGACCTCTAAACGATTCCGAACCTGACCTCTAAACGATTCCGAACCTGACCTCTAAACGATTCCGAACCTGACCTCTAAACGATTCCGAACCTGACCTCTAAACGAATCCGAACCTGACCTCTAAACGACTCCGAACCTGACCTCTAAATGACTCCGAACCTGACCTCTAAACGATTCCGAACCTGACCTCTAAACGACCCTTAACCCGACCTCTAAATTACTTTGAACTTGACCTCTAAATGACTCCTAACCTGATCCCCAAATGAGCCCTCACCTCATGTCTAAGTTACCCGCAACCTGACCTCTAAATGACCCCTAACCTGGTCTGCTATTACACTTAACCTGGTCTATAAATGACCTCTAACCTGGCCTCTAAACGACTCACGCACACACACACATGCACACACGCACACACACACTGTAAACTAACACACGCACACGCACACACACACACACACACTCTAAACTAACACACGCACACGCACACACACACTCTAAACTACACACACACACACACACACACACACACTCTAAACTAACACACACACACACACACACACACACACACACTCTAAACTAACACACACACACACACACACACACACTCTAAACTAACACACACACACACACACACACACACACACACACACACACACACACACACACACACACACACACACACACACACACACACACACACACACACAGCTCAAACAGGATCAAAAAACATGGCCGTTCATTCAACACAGCTGCACGCAAGGCCAGCCATGCATGAAGCCCAGTGACATGATGCATGATGCTATCTATAAGCCATGGTGTGTGTGTGTGTGTGTGTACTGTACAGTGACGTGATGCATGGCTATCTACAGTCAGACAGATTGAAGAAAGAACCACATGTAGCTGGAGCATCAATACAGATGAAAGCAGCCCATGGCGGATAGGCTGAACAAATGTATACGCCATAGACATGACTGGAGACACGCATGTCTGTGGGCAGGTAGCGTAGGTATATCTGCCTGGCAGTGCCTGCCTGCCTGCCTGTGGTGCATTTATATAGCGATTTTTATCCATAGCGCTTTCATAGATTGTGCATTGCATTCACGCAAACTCATATACACGGACGGGGGAGGAAACCAAATTCAGTCAAGGCAATCAACGGCAATATGTATGACAGTACAGGGATCAAGGTAGATTGGTTTGGTGTGGAATTCTCTTAATAATCGTAATGGCGCAACAATAGAGTAAAGTAGATTATGGCCGTGTGTAGGAGATGTACTGTAATAGCTGTGTCTCTGACGCCGACTCTCTCGATCTCATGCATTTGTAGGTATTGAAAAACAAAATACCCATAATATTTTTTCTTTTTCTTTCATGTTTCAAGCCTGTGCCCTACATGCATTGTAGCAGCATTTGGAACAATTTGCTGTATGAAGTATACAGCAAAATGTTCCAAATGCTGCTACAATACATGTTTGCACTTTGCAGTTTGCAGTCAGTGGAGGAGAAATGTGTTACTGGAACAATTCTGCTTCCTCTCGCACTTTCAATTTATAAGCAATAAAGGTTCTCCATGTATTTAAAGGAATTCTTGTGTCGAAATGTGTTGCATGTGTTAAAAAACCATAAGCAAGTAGTCGAGACCAGGTTGCAACTCCCATACTGCACACAGCAAGGACTCAAAAATAGGGCCTTGAGTCTTGCCGTTCTGATAATAAAACTTAAGCCTGCACAGCTTGGCAGAGAGAGAGAGAGAGAGAGAGAGAGGGAGAGGGGGGGGGGGGGTGAAAACACAGCAGATTCGTGAGCTGTTGTTTATCAAATCATTGTGAGTTATAGACCATAAACAACTATGCAGGATGAGTACTTCTTTTGCCAGGCACTATATGATTTATATAGACTACTCAATTTGGACCATACAATCAGCATGTGGCTCATGTACTGTAAACATCAATCAAAATGTGATATGTAATATGCTAGCCTGGTCCATACGGTTCAACGCAGCCCACTCTCTGAGTGCACCTGAGTCTCTTGGTCTGGCGAGCTGGGGGTTGGTCTAACGACAAATCTAAACAGGCGCAGCTGATTGGCCAGCAGCCCTGTCACTCAACAGTGCAACAGTTACAGTGTCAAACAATAAAAATGGCAGCCGCAACTGCGGTCAATGTGTTTATTAACTCGAACTATGACAAATAGCTTCTTTATAGAAGCAATGGGTTGTATAAACATATATTTTATAAACATATTTTACTGCTTTTGTTCACATGCTAGTACCACATGCTAGTTGGCTGTGTTTGTTTGGTTAGCAGACAGGCTCGCCCATTAGGCACATGATTGACTTAACAACCCCTCCTTGAAATCTCTCAAACAGCGGACAATTTCAGACTCAAGCTTCAGCTGAACTCAATTCTGATAATCAGGCTAGTAAAATGCAAAACGTCATTACAAAGCATGAGTGTAATGAAAAATATAAATGAGTATTCATGATAATTATACGCCTATGGTGTCGGCATCAACCTCTGTATTGATTATTGAGGAGTCTGACTGCAAAGAAAGAAAAAAGGGACGAAAGAAAGAGTCGTTACAAAACGTTTGGTTTTGAAATGTGAGCCAATTACAGTTTAGTGAGGAACACAGATGCATAAATAAAATAAATCGCAGGTGGTGTTCCTTAATGAAAGGGAGGTGGGGGTGTCCAGGGTTCAACGCCAATTAGCTCACAGTCTGTCTAAATTATGAACGCAACATGTTTGCCTGTAGTGAGTGAGTCACCGCATGCACTTTGTTAAATTAATTACTTACTCCATGAAGCTCTGCTGCTACGCTGCTGCTCTTTGAAACAAACTTTTTTCAGCTTGCAGCACATTATGTAGTATTGAATTGTCTACAACCACGGACCAGCTGAAACCACGTACATTATCTTCTCCATATTAATATTTAATTAAACAACTTAATGAAATATCCCTGGTATGACACTGTAATGCAACGGTAGCAAAACTTTTTGAATCTTTTTTTTTTATTACCAGATCTGCTATTTTTGACTTGTCAAAGCGTGTGCTGATGTGCTGAATTAGGCCAAGTCTACACAACTAGAGAATGTAGAAGAGTAATGGTCAGTTTGATCTGTATGTTTGACTGATTTGTTTTCTCCAAAATGCAGCTTGGAATTGTGGACAAATTTTAGCCCCGCAGTTTTGGGGTCTGCGGAGCTAAAATATGAACAAATGCTGGTCCGTGGCTCAAATTCTGAAAAATAAAAAAATGAAAAATAGCGGCCGCTGGAATCAAAAGGGTTGAAAATGACTGTTTTAACTCATATCCTCGCTTCTGAGATGTTGGGTGGGTCCGTGGGGTACCCCCCCACGGCCCCACCCAACATCTCAGAAGGGAGGATATGAGTAACAACATATTTTCAGATCCTTCGACATGAAAAAGGCTTGAGCACCACAGACATAGAAAGTCTGTTTTTTTTTTTTTTTTTTTTTTTTACATGAAACAAAAAACAAAACAAAAAAAACAAAGGAAAGTCACAGGTCTAAATGTCAAGACTCCACATGCGGCCTGGCAGCATCACAGTTCACAGATGTACCGATCCATGCCAATGTTCCGTAACAGACAGAGCAAACGTTTGCTCAGCATGTCACCACAAGCTGTTCAATCACACTCTCCCAATGAGGCAGAGAGAGCAGAGAGAACACTTAGACTCACACAGCCATTTGAGTTTGGAAGCGACAAACAGTTATGGATGAGGACGAATTATGATTATAGGCGTGCATGTGTGCGCACACGCGCAGTCGCGCACCCAGGCTAAGGATATGAAAAATATACATAAATATGAATTAAAAAAACTTGCGCGCACAAGCAGGCCATGCATGGCCTACTAGCCTATCATGTTGTGTTTACCAGATCTGCTATTTTTTGACTCATCAAAGCATGTTCTGATGCTTGAATATACAGTAGACGCTTTCACAAGTAGGCCATGGCCTACTTGTCCGTGAGCAGAGCAAGCATCCTGACAACTCCATTACGTCACCCCGCCCTCCCCAACCGACCAATCAGAGTACCCGAGGGACGACCGACCACGCCATCAGCATCGCTTAACTTGTGCCTCCTCCGCTCACCTGAGTAACAAATGATGGAAATGGACACAACTGCGCACGCATGCATGCATGCATGCGTGTGGGTGTCATTCCCCCCAGTGGCAACACTTCACACCCTATTGCCTTTGTTCCATAAGTGCAATAACTTGTAAATAACCAGTAGCCTACACTGTGACTCCATGTGGACGTTCAGATGCATATCGCTGAGCGAGTGTTCAATAGTGTGTGTCAATTGAGAAGTGACAGGAAACAGCATCCTCCTCTCCCCAGAGAACTCTGTGAAATTGCTCGGGGCCGTAAAGTATGCCATCTTGAAGAGGCCGCGGCTATATGCTATATGCTTGCGCGGTTGAGTGCATGCGAGACGAGCGGTCTGGCCATGTGTAGGCCTGAGGCATGTATGGGGGTCATGAGATCATGTTTGTGTCCGATAGACATGTTTTCCTCTGTCCGATACAGGAAAAAGTATATTTATATTTTGCACTACCGTCCGTCCAATAGGCTTTCAAAGTTTACAGATTTGTCTCGTTTAAAACAGTGGTTGTCCATTTTGATGCCAGGGCCCACTATTTATTCAGTATTTGAGCCGCGGACCACCATTTGATGCCCCACAGACCCCAAAACTAAGGATGGGAGACAGAACAGTTTTGGGAGACAAAACAGGCAAATATATAAAGATGAACATATTTCTAAATTCTCTATTAGACTTGGGCTAATTCAGATGACCCCGCAAGGGTCCATTTGGTTTCATTGTTACGTTCTCAAAGAGTCAACCTTCCATCATTTAGCTTGGGGACCACATGGAACCCTATCAAGGAGGGGGGTCTCCGGACAACAGGCTGAAAATCATGAACATATGAGTGCAATTTACGGGAAATGGCTAGTGAACCTGTGGACAAATATAACCACAACCTTTTTCATGTTGGTCTGTTACAGCGCCACCAACAGGTGGATTTTTACAAAATACATTTCTGGGGGGAAAAAAAAGGCTAAAATCATCCAACTGCTATCAAAGGCATAATAAACTTAGGCTTAGAACCCTTTTCCCACTGACCTATAGCGCCACCAGGAGGCCACAGACTGTCCTGGAGGAAACCTGTGCCCTTTTGGGCACTTTTTCTAGTTTCCTCTATTCCTTTTCATTCTACTTTTAGCTTTTTTAAATAAATAAATTAAAACTACTCTGTTAAAACATAATGCATAACCCACTCATCCAAAATGAGGGTCAGCAGGGTTAATGTCTATACTAAATGAGAGGAGAGCTTCATTCTGACTTATAATGACTAGATGTTCCAGCCAATGCACGGTGTTGTTTTTAAAGGCATTCTATTATTTCTATCTCTGTAAGCTTTTACTGTAAAGCCGCATATCTACAACATCACTCGTTGTGCTTCTGAAACCTGTTATCGAACATTTATTTTGAAGGTGTGCGCCAGGACAGAAACTTTGTTTTATTGAACGCTCATGCAGTCAAGACCTTCGTTTTATTGAATAGACCGTTGTTAAGAATGACAGAATCAGTTTGACTGATTGTCAAACTGTACGCGTGCACACAAGCACGCGCACGCACACGCACACACACACACACACACACACACACACACACACACACACACACACACACACACACACACACACACACACACACACACACACACACACACACACACACACACACACACCTCGATTCTCGGAATCCACAGCAAATCAATTTCTATTTCAACTGAGGATCAAATCTATATCCCGTTTTGAATAGAAATTGGCTAATTCTGCAAACACAAAAAATGAAGTCTGACTTGCACTTCTCCTCACCAACAAACCGCGGAGCACATATAATAACACCTCTAACACCTCCCTGTTAAATCTAGCACTGCTTCCATTTGCCTTTTTAAAAGGAACCCTTCCTAATAAATATGGATAATACATTATACTTGCCTCTATAACTAGAATTGAACATTTAAAACACATAAAATAAGCTCTTTAGTTTAAAAATAGTTAATGTTTTTATCCCATGGGGATTTTACTGGGCCTGTCACATGGTCTCATAGGGGTGACGTCACACTAGATCTGCTGTATAGAACATAGGGCGCGATTTTCATTCCCCCCCTTGTCCCTAACGTTACCCGATACCCGCAGCGAATTCCCTTATTGCTATTTTGGTAACCTTTTCTCTTCCCTTAGCCACTATTCTTTATGCCGACACCGTTATTTGTGGCTGGAGGTGTGGTCATGGGCGTGTTTGTTGCGCAGTCCCTTAAATTGCTAATTTCGTCAGATAGATTAGGGAACTAGATAACGCCATCAGAGACCACCCCTTAACCGATAAGAGAAGGCAGAGCCACGTGCGCACAGTGCGTGCGTCTGTGCGCCTTTGGAGATGTCCACGACTCCACGTGGAAACTCTGGAATTCGCGGCAAAAAGACGTTTTTTTTGATCATTGGTTTCTCGGTCAATTCTGGACCATTTTTTACATTTCAAAATACAGCGTGACGGCAAAGACCTCCTCTCTCAGATGCTGTATAGTATATGTGGGTAGGTCTTCTCTACGATCCCGCATCGAGCAAAATGTAAGTGTCGGGGATTTGGTGGACCGTTTCCACCAAAATCCCGACACTTACATTTTGCTAGATCCCGCATCGTACAGAAGACCTACCCACATATACTATACAGCATCTGAGAGAGGAGGTCTTTGCCATCACGCTGCACTTTGAAATGTAAAAAATGGTCCATAATTGACCGAGAAATCAATGATAAAAAAAAAACGTTTTCTGCCGCGAATTGTCGACTTTTTTTGCAATTTACTTTATAACATTTCGCAGACTTGGGATAAATGCACGCCACATACAGCAAAAAAACATGGAACATGTTTTTTCAACATAACATGTTGAATGGTAAGAAATGATTGAGAATTGACCGAGCAATTGTTTGAAAATGAGAGCATGATCTTTGAGAATAGGCGTCTGTCCTAAGCCCGCAGCCAGGCTGCGTGCTTCGGAGGGTCAGACATAGCAGTAGGGATAAGGGAAATAGATAAGGGATGAATTAAAGGGAATGGCAAGACCAACACGGATTGGATGAAAGCTAAAAACGCCCAAACCACACCTATGCATAATTTAACGGGTAAAGGAGGTATTTAAGGGAGATGGCATGGTACGAAATTAGCGACTTTAGTGGGGGAACGCCTCTTCCCCAATGCTATGTGCGTTAATTGCGCATAAGGGCTAATGTAACCAAAATCGGCTGTATAGCCCATAGTATGGAACGTTCCATAATTAGCCATTATTTTAACGTAAAACATTGATGTATATACACCGTTCTGTTTGTAATGACAATGGCGACCCCCGCTGATGAAATGGACTGTAAAACAGATGCGATGGACCATAGGAGAAAATATGCAGTTGTTTAATGCATTACATTAGTTCTACTGCTGGAGCGATCTCCTGTGACGTCATCACTATGACAGGCCATGTGACAGTAAAATGGCGGCCCCCATGGGATAAAACCATTAACTATTTTTAAACTAAAGAGCTTATTCCATGTTTTTTAATTGTTCAATTCTAGTTATAGAGGGAAAGTATAATGTATTATCCATATTTATCATTATAAATATGCATTATGCAGGGTTCCTTTTAAGGCTTACATGGCCTATCCCCAGTTAATATCTCATACTAAGGGAAGTTATGAAAATCTGGGAAATAAATCGTTACCAACAAATTTTCTTCACTAACATGTACTAAAATATTCAAAATTCCTGTGAGAAACCTCATAAAAAAGGTCAATGTCGGTGTACAAGTCACAACCTATATAAGGCCAAACATGCAACATTTCATCATGCTTTATGTAGCATGTGATTCAGTGTGAGGGTTTTAATGATGCCGAATCCACTCTCAAAAAACATTCCTTATAGGCTTAAAACATCAATACCATAAAATGTGCTCATTCAGCAGAACTGCCAATCGGAGTACTTCGAGGGACGGTCTAGTACAGTAGTTTTCAAACTTTTTGATACCAAGGACCACCATTTATTCAGCATTTGAGCCACGGACCACCATTTGAGGACATTAAGCACCACAGGAACCCCAAAACTAAACATTTGTTTTGCTTTTGTCCACAATTCCAACCAAATGAAACCAAATGGACCTGCAAGGGTCCATTTGGTTTCATTTTTACGTTCTCAAGAGTTACATATGGTTTACCAACATAGCTGGGGACCACCTGGAACCCTCTCAAGGACCACTGGTGGTCCCCGGACCACTGGTTGAAAACCCCTGGTCTAGTACCCCTGGTCTACCTACAACTGACAGCTGTGCACCAATCGCTTAACTTGCGCCCACTCCTCTCACGCAAGAATATTAGTGATACTCCATTACAGTGTTTTACTGTTTTTCAACCTTTTTTATACCAGGGCCCACGATTTGTTCAGCATATGAGCCACGGACCACCATTTGTCCACAATTTCAGGCTGGATTTCAGAAACAAAATAGTCAAACCAGATCAAAATGACCATTGATCGTCTACATTCTCTAGTTGTAGTGTAGACTTAGGCTAATTCAGATAATGGATATTTTAACTCTTGAGTGTAAACATGAAACCTGCGGGTCCATTTGGTTTTATTTTTTACGCTTTCAAAGAGTTTCATCTGTTTAACCAACTCCACATCATTTAGCCTGTGAATCCTCTCAAGGACCACTGGTGGTCCCCGGACCACCTGTAGAACACCTCTGCTCTATTACAATGTCCCATTTCAGTTTTTCAAAGTGTGAAGTACAAAATGTATCATAACCAATGTCAAGCGTAAAGCAGGGGACTTCTATAAAAAGGAGGCGGAAAAGCAGCACAAAGAAAACACCTGAAAGAAGGAAAATTCAATGTTAAAAGGACACTATGGTTGCTAATGGTTTCTGCAGTCAATTATGCCTCTTATAGGTGCCTATTTAATGGCCTATCAGCAGGGCTGATTACCTGCCATTTATCACACCGGTGCTCCGATTACCCGAAGCGTGTATGTGTGCATGCATGCGTGTGTGTGTGTGTGTGTGTGTGTGTGTGTGTGTGTGTGTGTGTGTGTGTGTGTGTGTGTGTGTGTGTGTGTGTGTGTGTGTGTGTGTGTGTGTGTACAAGTGGGAGGGAGAGAGAGATGGATTAAGTGCACATGAGTCAAGCTCTCCTCTTGACCCCAGCGTTTCAGGACGGTGGTCGGTGGCTTATCTCCAACATGAAAAGCTGCTCCAGTGATCTGTTCCATTGTTCACTGGCCACATCAATTTAATTAAATGCCATTGATTCCTGCAGTCCGTCTCTGTGCCTTTGTGCTGTGCGGTGCGCTCCGCTCTGCCCCTTTTCTACCATAGAGCACTCGGCTGTAGGGATGTTGCAGAGAGAGCATTTGGACATGACAGTTGTTTGGTTTGTTTGTCCTTTCAGTCCTTTCATCATAAAACATTCAATATGGGGCAGAGCTTTGATTACTATCTGTGTGTCGGTCTGTCTGTCTGTCTGTCTGTCTGTGATTCAACCTTTTTAATTCCAGGGACCATTATTCATTAGCATTTGAGCCACAGACCATTTGATGACATTGTTGTAGCCCCACAGACTCCAAAACTAAAGATTTCTTTTGCTTTTGTCAACAATACCAG
Organism: Benthosema pterotum; assembly: GCA_039105355.1. Lineage (NCBI taxonomy): Eukaryota > Metazoa > Chordata > Actinopteri > Myctophiformes > Myctophidae > Benthosema > Benthosema pterotum. The sequence goes on from CM076977.1 coordinate 15,768,890, forward strand.
GCTGGATTTGGGAAGCAAAACGGTCAAACATACAGATCCAAATGACCATTAATCTTCTACATTCTCTAGTTGTGTACACATGGGCTAATACGTTTTTTTGTTGTAGGCAAAACCATCTCTTACGTTACCAGCTTCCTCTTGCGATCGGATCATGTAAATGTAACATTGAGTGGACACTTCATTTGCACTCAGATCCGTCCCCTCAGCAGCAAACAAACGATAAAAACATGAGCGTATTTTGCTGCGTGTGCAGCATGTACAAAACATGGGGGGCAAAATCACCCACTTTGGATATTATTACTCAGACGTTAACAGAACACAACGATGACACAACGCATGAACACCACAACAAAGAAGCGTCCAAGGATCGAACCCCCGACCTGCCAGTCTCAGGGGCACAGACTCATACAGTACTCACAGGTCTGTATAGTAGGAGTCACCCCTGCCTGTAGCCCAGAAGAGTAATATCTCCTTTGAAGGAGTGGGAGGAGATGTTTTGCATTCTCCCTATGAGAGAGGCAGTGTAAGGCAATACCCCCCTAAATGCCCTGAATGCCCCACTAAACATGATGGCATGCAAAACAATGCAAATTTCAAAGACATTTCAAATTAAAGTGCTTATATTTAAAATGATTGCAAACACTACTACTGCTACTGACTAACTAGAATCGTGGCACCACTAAACCAACAGCATTTCATCATTCAAAACAGAAAACTCTGAGTCAGACCTTTAGCTTTATGCATGTCTTTATGCGTGTCTGTTGCAACTTCAACAACAACTGATGTTATTATTGATGCTTTACTTTCCTAATATAAGTCCTGTACAAGATATAAATCTCGTGGATCAAAGAACTAAAGAATTTAATGAAAATGGTATGGGCGCGGCTTCATCGCTTTCGCCTGCCTCCCCCAACTGGAAAATGTTACATCCAGGCCTGCAGAGAATTGTTTTGTTTTTTCTCTCTCTCTCAAGCAACACACCACAGTCTGTCTCCACACACAATTCAGACGGAATAAATGATTGGTTGGAGGGGATTTAACCCTTTGTGTACTGAACGCGTTTTCGTGTTCAAAGCATTATGTTACACTTAAGATATTGAAAAATATCAGACCTACAAGCTCACAGCGCGCCACCGAGTGGCGCGCTGTGAGCTTGTAGCTCTGATATTTTTGAAAAATTGTGAAAATGTGATGCAAATCTTTGAGTATATACAGTATTCTTTCGGAAGCAAATATTTTTAACTAAAATCGTTGCTTCTGGGGATCCTTACAACAACATGTTTTCAGATGGGGGGGTCCGCAGCCAAATCTAGATAATTCTGGTGGTCCTTGGCATGAAATATGTTAAGCATCACTGACACAGGAACATCGATTTTTCAGAGAAACTAGAATCACCGAGCTTGTAGATCTGATATTTTTCAATAGCTAACATTATACGTTGAACACCCAAATGCGTTCAGTACAAAGGGTTAAAATAAATGAGGAAATGAAATTGCCATGGGCTCTGGCCTTGTGTCGTGCAGTATTAGCGGATATTAGTGACACAACACTGCCGACAACAACAAGAACAGCGTGCATATCCCCCTCGCTCTCGCTCCAATCTCATACTTTCTTTTCAAATACATTTTTGTTTTTCCTTCTGAACGTCTAAGGATACAGTGGATTTAATAATATCTCATTGCGTAAAGCTTTCCAGAGGGATGATGTTTTGGCTGAGAAAATCATTGACTATAAAAGATCAACCAAAAGCTTTGGAGAGAGAAGACCACAGCGTCGATGCATTAACAATTCAGTTATTTTAATGTATTCAGCCTGAGGTACATAAACCATTGTGTTCTAGTTTAGAGAGGTGGAAGTAGTGTTTCTCACTTTAAAATACTAGACCAGGGGTTTTCAACCTTCTTCATACCAGGGCCCACTATTTAGCATTTGAGCCACGGACCACCATTTGAGGACATTTTAGCCCCACAGACCCCAAAAGTAAAGATTTCTTTTGCTTTTGCCCACAATATGGATTTGGGAAACAAAAACAGGCAAATATACAGATCAAAATGACCATTCATCTTCTACATTTTCTAGTTGTGTAGACTTTGGCTAATTCAGATGATTAATATTTTAACTCTTGTTTCCAGGCTCAAAAGCCTCCCAAACCCCACAGAAAATTCCAGACCACAGAAAATCCAGGGAATTTTCATTAAAGCGTTTCTCATAAAAACCTATAGCAGCACGGGGGACTTTATAGATCAGGGGTTTGCAACCTTTTTGACTCCAGGGACCACCATTTATTCAGCATTTGAGCCACGGACCACCATTTGAGAACATTTTAGCCCCACAGACCCCAAAACTAAAGATTTCTTTTGCTTTTGTCCATCTTCTAGTTGTGTAGACTTGGGGCTAATTCAGATGATGAATATTACTTTTTTGGCCCCCGGACCACCCCCGACCCCCGGACCGCCTGTTGAAAACCCCTGTTATAGATAGATGCTAACTGTTAACCGCAATAGACGTTAAACTCTAATTTCCAATCAGCACATCAACTGACACCGTTTGGCAACAGCATCATGTACTGCCCGATTTAAACTTGGATGCAGCGAAGCATGACAGGCCCTCTCATGATTCCGTGTTCATGAATCGTGACATACTGCATTTGCAAAATGTACTGCACATGCCATCCACCGCTGACAATCTGTAATTATCCGAGGGAGAGCAATTATGAAGCATAATTGCTTTTGCGGGTTCAGGGTTCAGTGGTGTTTGGATTTCTGTGTGCGTGTGCATGTGTGTACCTGTTTGCATGAGCGTGGGTGTGTGTGTGTGTGTGTGTGTGTGTGTGTGTGTGTGTGTGTGTGTGTGTGTGTGTGTGTGTGTGTGTGCGTGTGCGTGCGTGCGTGCGTGTGTGTGTGTGCAATGAATGTGCTTTGCAGGTGGTGACAGAAAGAGAAAAAGAGTAATCAAAGACAGCTCTTATACATATTTATGGTAATGCGGCAGCACAAAAGAAATGACCAGCATTAACGGGACTCCCTGTGGACCTGCTAATGATTTAAACTGTAGTGTAGCTGGCTTTCCCTGCACACACGGTAATACCGAGCTCATTATTGTCAGTGCATTTCACTCTTTTATCGGCTCATTCCGATTCCTGGATCAAAAAGTATACAGCGGGCTGTTTGAGCAAACAAACTGTTTGCTTTGAAATGTCGGCAGGCCAGTGACAACAGCGATGTTTGAACAACATGTTATATTATCTGGGCAGGACACGTGAGGGGCAACTCTTTTATTCCTACAAGGACGCCAGCAGGACAGAAGCTTTATGCAAGAAACTAGCCTGATTATCAGACTGGAGTTCAGCTTCTTGAGTCTGACACGTGGGGGGGTTTGGTTCATACCAGAGCCTTAGAGCAGTGGTTTTCAACCTTTTTCATCTCAGGGACCACCATTTATTCAGCATTTGAGCCACGGACCACCATTTGAGGACATTTTAGCCCTACAGACCCCCAAACTAAAGATTTCCTTTGCTTCTGTCCATGACCATTAATCTCCTAGTTGTGTAGATTAGGATTAAATCACATAATGAATATTTGAACTCTTGAGTGTAAAAATGAAACCAAATGGACCCTAGCGGGTCCATTTGGTTTCATTTTTACGTTCTCAAGAGTTACATCTGGTTAAACAACTTAGCTGGGGACCACCTGGAACCCTCTCAAGGACCACTGGTGGTCCCCTGTTGAAAACCCCTGCCTTAGAGGCAACAGCACCCCATTCACACAACAGTTAACAACTGACATTCTCGTGATACGGGGCGCCTCACGATACTGTCTGCGAGGCCGCAACTGAGTCCTACTGGGGGTGGGAATAGCAATAGGAGTATGCAGAAATGTGTTGGACTCAGATATTTAAACCAGCTTTAATGACTTTAAAACCGTTCGTTAATAATAGTACAACATAAACATTAGACGGTAGTCGTGACTGAATGATATTTTACAGTTGTCGTTTTGCATACATACCTAAAATAGCTCTTATTTGCACCGTTCTCGTTGAAAACAATGTATTCCCAACTACAGCTAGGACTGAGAGAGGCTCTGTATAGTCACGTGACGACTGGCTGCTCTGCGCTGCTTCCGAGTACATGGATATCCTAACTCTCCCACTATGAGGCTCAAACCAGAGGTTGTTGTCAATCATGTGGCTAATGGGCTCGCCCGTTTGCTAACACAAGCACAGCCAACGAGCATTACTAGCATGTGAATAAAAGCAGAAACATATATTGGATTATAATGTTTATAACACCCAATGCTGCCTTTAAAGAAACAAATTTGCACTGACTGTTTTGCACAACAGTCGACCGTTTTCCCAATTAAACCTAAACCTAATCCCCAAACCTAAACATAACCTCAGTAAAACCTAGGCCTAAACCTAACGTTAACCCTCGACCATTATGCAAACCGTTGCCGATTGTTATACAAAATAACTGTTATGCAAAAAGGTTGTGACTGTTGTGCAAAACGGCCACGGCTGTTATGCAAAACGGTTGTGACTGTTGTGCAAAACGGCCGCGACTGTTGTGCAAAACGGCTGCGATTGTTTATAAAACAGTCACAACGGCGGTCATATTCAAAGATTGCTTTCACCCCTCCTGGGGTAAATGGTTGAACGTGGTTGGAACTTGGAAGTGAGTGCTTGTGGACTTGGATGTGCAAGGTGTGAAGGAAGCATGATGGGGTCAGTCCGTAGCTCCCCCCTGGCTGGCAGAGGGAGAGTAGAGCGCATGGATTAGACAAATTGACACTGGGTGGGAGAAGAAAAATAAATAATGCTGAGCAGCGGAGGCACAGATGATGGAAGAAGGAGCTAATGAAATGAGGAAGGAAAAGAAGGGACTGAGTGACGGAGTGGTGGCCGCAGGGCCCAAACCAGCAGCACTGCGAGTTCCTAACCTCCTTATGCAATGTGATTGGATCCAGCAGTGCATGCTGAGCACTGTGCACAGGGCACACACACTTCACAGAATGAGGTTAAGAAGGCAATTCCACCCTTTTTGGAGAGAGAGAGAGAGAGAGATGTTGTGTGCATGTCTCTTGTTAATTGCATGCAGTGGATGTATCATTCATTGTCTTGCTGTTGGCCGCTATTACTTTTTTATATATACACAGGGCTACATTTTCGTTACCGCTAAACCCCTTATCCCTTAACTTCTTTGCCTTTTTAAACTATTTAAAAAAAAAAAAACATTTTTCAGTAGTTCAAATGGCCAGTCTACAAGCTCACACCGTGTTAATAGATTGACATGTTGAAATATTCCAAAATGTTTTTCAAAATAGTAAAAACGAAATAAGGAATTTGGTATAAGGGGTTTAGCATGTCACGAAAATGGAGCCCACATATATATAAATATATACAGTACATACAGTATACTGTCTTTGTTTATTGACAATACCAACATTATCAACCATTTTCACAATCACATTTTCTTTGTTTTATAACGACCCGAGTTGCTTAGCGACCCGAGTTGCTTAGCGTAATCGTTTTTATATATAGATCATTTTCGAAACGTCTATGAGGAAAATGAATGGGGAAATTATTTCTGGTCCGTCACGAGAGAGGGACGGGACCGCTCAGCTCTGGAGTTGTGTACAGGACATCATCAGAATAAACCATCTGAGGCTCTTGCCCATCGGGCAAGTGCAAGTCAGGTTCTACTTGCCCTCAGGTCATGGTCACTTGCCCCCCAAAAGTATATCGTAAATTGGCATTTAAGTTTTCTTCCTACATGGGTGCTTTAAACCAGGGGTTTTCAACAGGTGGTCCGGGGACCACCAGTGGTCGCTGAGAGGGTTCCAGGTGGTCCCCAGTTAAGTTGGTTAACCAGATGTAACTCTTGAGAACGTAAAAATGAAACCAAATGGACCCGCAAGGGTCCATTTTGGTTTCATTTTTTCTCAAGAGTTAAACTTCATCATCTTAATTAGACTAGACTAGAGACTAGAGAATGTAGAAGATTAATGGTCATTTTGATGTGTATGTTAATTTGCCCGTTTTGTTTCCCAAATCCAGCCTGGAATTGTGGATAGCTAGAAAGCAGGGAAAGACACAGAGGTAGAGTGCAATGACTGCCTTCAAGACAAATTTATCTTGTGTTGCGTTATAGTGCACCAAGTTGCACACTTGCCTGATCGGGCAACCAGGTAGCAGTCTTTACTTGCCCCACCATTTTGTTTACTTGCCCCGGGCAAGTGGGCAAGTGTTAGTGTCAAGCCCTGCATGATGCATGTTGCCACCGTCCTGGATGATCTGTATTCAGCACCATGGACAGTGACAGGCAGCATGCTGTGACACCCAGACACACGGGGAATAAAGAGCTGAAATATAAAGGCACCACTTACCATATTATTATACTGTCCATGCCTCCTGATTCTACATGTGTCACTGCTATCAAACTCACCACAGTCTCCCTGGGGACGCATGCAGGCACGCATGCAGGCACGCATGCAGCCACGCATACACGCAGAAAAGCAGCAAGAAGACTTCCTAGTTTTTAAACAGCTGCTGGATCACAAACACACTAGCACTTTTTTGCAGCTTAAGTGTGCTTCAGACAGACCCTCTCCCTCATCCCTCTCTACACCCTGACAGGCTCTCTCTATCTCTCTCTCTCTTGTCAACATGTCTCGTGGACAACCTCCCGTGAGTCCCATATGAAGATGGGATGAGTGTGACCGCGGTGATGACCCACGACACATCGCTCGCTGCTGCTCGTCCAATAAAAATGCACCACGGCATCCGCTTGCTGCTTATCCAATAAAATTGTACCCTATATGCACCCCGAGAGGAACAGCAGGGGGAATAGTGGTGAGTGGTGACTATAATACAACATGTCTGTGATGAGAATGATTCATGGAGCACTGCTGCTCATGTGCTAGAGGCATTAAACCTCATACGAATGTTTGTACGTACGGATGGATGCCAATGTTTTAGAAATGGGTCAACGATACAAAGGAAGGAATTTACTTACAGTATACTGCATGGCCCCAGTGACCCCCCCAAAAACAGACCACAACTACTTCATATTTCACTAAAAACAGAGCAGAACTCCCACCATGGGACCCTGGCTATGAATTGATACAATTGAAACCATGATATTAATGGCAAGTATTTCATGATACAACTTAAATTAAAAAAAAAAAATCTGAACTATCCCTTAAGGTTTATTAAGACTTAATGGTATCGCAACTTTAAGCAGCTGTCACAAAGTTTCCCCAAGGGATTTGGCTTGGAACCAAGTCATATGCAACAGTAGAAAGCCTGACGAAAACATCTGTGAAAAAAAATATAGTGGTAATTATTTTTTCTCACATTTGCCAGGACTTTCACTAACACAGATGGGGAGCCAGCTGTGTTCACATGCTGGACACCTATGGTGAGTTTGATTTTCGCAGCCCACCACCAAACACTACAACATGGTGCCCACCCAACAGAGCTAAACCAATCACATTGGCTGTAGCCGCCAGGCAATGTTGATTGGTCCAGAAGTTTGAAGCAGAGAGAGCATCTGTAGAAGGAGAGTAGCAACACGCTTTGATCTCACCTCCTCGCACCTGAACTGGAGCTCTGCAAATTCCAAGGACTACATAGCTAACCACTGCATCACAACACTATTTTCTTATAATATGAACTAAAGCAACTTAAATCATTACTCGTGACGAGAAGTTTGTTAATGAGTTAAAACAGTGGTTTTCAACCTTTTTGATACCAGGGCCCACCATTTATTCAGCATTTGAGCCACGGACCACCATTTGAGGACATTTTAACCCCACAGACCCAAAACCATAAGATTTCTTTTGCTTTGGCCTGGATTTGGGGGGGGGGGGGGGGGGGGGGGGTCAGGCAAACATAGAGACCAACATGACTATTAATCGTCTAGTTGTGTTAAGATGTTTTTTTTTAACTCGTAAAATGAAACCAAATGGACCCGTAAGGGTCCATTTGGTTTCATTTTTACGCTTTCAGGAGTTACATCTGGTTAACCAACTTAGCCGGGGACCACCTGGAACATTCTCAAGGACCACTGGTGGTCCCCGCCTCCCGGACCACCGGTTGAAAACCCCCGAGTTAAAATGTCCACAAAAGCCGTAATCTTGCCAATTTATCTGCAAACGTGCGATCTGCTGAGTGTTTGGTGGGAACTTGAATCACTCCTAACTAGGTGTCACATGTGCTTTTCTAGCCAATAGCTGTCTCTTTTCAGCCGTAGCAATGGCGTCAACAGGAGTGTCGCCACTCTCTTACTAGAGTACTCCAGGTAGCAGGCCGCTTGATTCTGACAGCTCGAAACGTAAATAAAAATTAAAAAGAAAAACACACAACACAGCACGACACCAAACAACTGTAGCAGAATCAAGGATCATAGACACAACAAGCTGTTTTTATCCTTGACAATGCTGTGCACTTCTGAATTGTTTCCATGTTCCTGTCAGTCTCCCTTTGTGAGTATGAACTGGTTATGGCTCATATGAGCAGCTGGGAAAGAGTCGAGACATTTTTATAAATCCTCATCCACTGCATCAGCAGATACAGCAGGTCGAATTCAAAACCGCAATACATAACCCGACACATAGATTGAACCAATAATTGATTATAGAATTATATACAATTGGCTTTGCATCACATAGCAGGCGTGCCACTAGGGAAATATAGAGTGGACGCGAGAGAAGAGAGAGAGCGAGAGAGGAGCCTAGAGGGAGAGAGAGAAGAGAGGTAGAGACTGTGAGGACTAGTACATTATACATTTATACCTTATATGTATGCTTTTTCTTTCAATAAAAGTGCCAATCAATCAAAACACGGCACACTGCACTGCAATATCAGCGCGCGCGCGCACACACACACACACACACACACACACACACACACACACACACACACACACACACACACACACACACACACACACACACACACACACACACACACCACACACACACACACACACACACACACACACACACACACACACACACACACACACACACACACACCCCTCCTGCCTCCAGAAGAAGATGGATGGCACAGCAATAAGGGACCATTTGCCTTCTGACCCTCAGTCCCCTCCCATGTTGCTATGGAAACGGTGCACACAATAGAGAGAGAGAGAGAGAGATAGTGAGGGGTTAAACTTACTGAAACTATCTATTTTTGTTTCTATAACAAAACACGAGGCATTACTACAACGTAGTTGAGGTGGTGGCAGATGGAACACCTGAGGTTTCCTAGTTCATTCTATGGGCCCCCCCAGAGTTATGGTGTCCAAGTGTCCTTCAGCAAGAACCCTCTGATTGCTCCTGATGAGTGTGCGTGCGTGGGAATGCGACATGCACAATCTGTAAAGGAGGACCTGGAAGTGTTTTCGCAACATGTTGTACTGTGCTTAATAAAAGTATCAATACTACAATATACACATAGCATTACTGTATTGGGGGAAAAAAACACCGCACTTGTGTAAAGTGAAGGACGCTCTCACCGCATATAGCCTTTATACTGTATATACAGTACACATATCACATTCCAGCCAGTCACTTTTGGCATCCTCACCTTTCTGTCCTCACTTGTTTATCCTGCAAGCACAGGAACAGCGCAAGTTCAGATCGTTCAAGTTGTAGATTGGCTACTTGCAAATGGCCAAAATGTACATAGTGCCAAATCTACAAGTAACTAGTAATTCAAGTTTTCAAATAAATGTAGCGGACTAAAAAATGTATGTGGATCCAAGACGTAGTCTATAGTGGCTGTACGTATGTTGCATATATTCATTATATGACCTTTTGCTTAAAGGGGAAGTCCACCCATTTTCAACATATCATTAGTATACCCTAGAAGTGAGAGTGGACATGATAAAAAAGTCCCCCCATTCTGTGTTCCCAAGAAATGGAGGTCTGAAGAAATCCATTAACATGGTGAAACATCTTGATGACATCATCAAGATGTATTTTCAACATGTATTTTCAACATTTCTTTAGACACTTCTTTTCTTCTGATTAAAATGCAACCAAATGAACCCTAACGGGTTCCTTTGGTTCCATTTGTACGCTCTCAGAAAAAATGTTGAAAATGGGTGAAATTCCCAGCTATCCATCAACAGGCCATCCTGTTGGTTACTAAGGACTGACTGGCATACCATACACTACTATGGCTTCCATAGGTTGAGGCAAAACCAAAGGTACTAAGCTGTTACTAAGCTGCAATTATCTAGACTCCATACCCATAATTCTGCATGTGCGTGCATGCAGTTCTGGTGGTGGCTAATTCCAGATCCATTAGCCACCAGCGACCACGTTGCAAAGTGCCCACGACCAGGTTGAAACTAGTTGCAAGGGTGATGGCGAGGGTTTGGTTAGGGACCTTGAGAGGGTGATCCCCAAATAAATGACGGAAAGTTTAACCAGATGTAACTCTTTGAGAGCGTAAAAATTAAACCAAATGGAGTTAAAATTCATCATGTGAATTAGCCCAAGTCGACACAACTAGAGAATGTAGAAGATTACTGGTAATTTTGATCTGTATTTGTTTTCTCCGAAATCCAGCCTGATGTGGGGCTAAAATGTCATCAAATGGTGGTCTGTGGCTCAAATTCTGAACAAATACTGGGCCCTGGGAACAAAAAGGTTGAAAATCACTGGTATATATATATATACTGTATATATTGCAATCACAAGCTAGTTGCAACCAGGCTGCAACTAGTCACAACCATAAGAAACTAGTCGCGCCCACAAGCAACTAGTTGCGACTACAGAATCTATTGACCAGGTTGAAACCTGGTGGTTGGTTGAGTATGTACTGTAGAAGTTCTTTGGATTCAGATGGTTCTCCTTGAGCTGGATGAGGGATTCAAATTCAAACAGTCCACTGGGCCTGCTTTAAGCACAGTCAAAATGTGACTACAAGGGGGTCCCTGTCGGGAGTATTCTCTTAGGAATGTGTATATAAATCTGGGCCAGAGATTAAAAACTCTCCCTTGCGTTTGAATTAAATGAACACTAAGGATGTCATAGCATCACCTCCAACCTTTACGGTGGATGAGCTCACATGTTTTACTTAAGTAAAAGTATCATTAGTGCAATATAGAAATGCAATAGTAGTGCAATAGTGCAATATAAAAATAGTACGAAAAGTAAAAAAGGTTCTTTTGCAGAACGACCTGTTTCAAGTTTTCAAATATATACAAATCTTGATGTATTGCAAGTTGCAAGATCTACGATCTAAAGTTATCAAATAAATATAGTGTAGTAAAAGTAAAAAAAATAAATAGCTAATTGGAAATACTTAAAGTAAGTGTACTTATGTTATGTAGTTATGTAGGCTACGCAGCCTGAGGATGACGACTCCAAAGGCAGGAGCGATCGCCAGTGGAGCAGGCGGTAAACGATAGTGAAAGGAGGCTGTGTGGGTGTGTGTGTGTGTGTGTGTGTGTGCGTGCGTGCGTGCGTGTGTGTGCGTGCGGGCTCCGATCCTTGCGTTCATTGATGGTGACACTTTTATGCCATGGGTCTGAATAATTCACTGCTCCCTTTCCTGCTGTGTGTGTGTGTGTGTGTGTGTGTGTGTGTGTGTGTGTGTGTGTGTGTGTGTGTGTGTGTGTGTGTGTGTGTGTGTGTGTGTGTGTGTGTGTGTGTGTGTGTGTATATGTGTGTGTGTGTGTGTGTGTGTGTGTGTGTGTGTGTGTGCGTGCGTGCGTGTGTGTGTCCATGCGTTGGTGATGCAATTACTTCTGTAGTTTTAGTCAAGTTAATTAGGCCTATGAATTCCAGACTTATTACAGGTATTTTTTCTATATTACATTATTGATAGTTTTACTTACTTACTACTTGTACTTTACTTACAACTTTACTACTTGTACTTCAAAACTGCACAAATGCAGCTTGATTTTTCAGGATTTGCACACATTTGGGTAAGTACATCATCTAGTTTCCTATTTTTTTTTTCAGCTTGAGAAATGTGGCTGAAATCATTCGGTGGCAGGCCCAAATCTAATATTTCCCAATAGGGAACTTACAGAAATGCAATGTGAATTCAACACAAACCGCAAAACCGCAGACCAAAGACAATTTTCTATTTGTTCAAGAGAGAAAAATTCAAAAAAGCCGCCATGAAACATTTCAAAAACAGTGAATTCTTTAGCAGCGAAAATCTCTGAAAAATATAACGACATGGCAAAATACAAATACATTTACTCTGATTCGTTTTTTTTTTTTTTTTTTGGAAAACTAGCTTTAATCTGTGTTTAATGAACGCTTGGGATTTCCCACTGATGTAAAGCAATCCATCATTAGCAGCCGTCCGGGGAGCGTGGAGCTGAGAGATGAAGGCAGGAGACAGACGAAGAGGAGAAACAACATCCAAAAGAACCTGCTCTGATTGAACACCGTTGCCATCCAGTTCCCGTCTCGGCTTCCAAATGCACCCCATGCCCCCCAGCAGGCGTTCAAAGACTCGCGGTTTAACTGAATCAGGCCAACGACGTTGGACTGGCAAAACAAACTAGAAACTCAACAAAAAGGAGGTTACAGTATCTTTGTGCTTGCTGACTGTCCATGCGCAACATTTGCAAATACTAAGGCCGTTGAAAATAACAAGTTAATGCCATTAATTCATTTTGTTGATAAATCTGATTATTTTTTTTAACACAATTAACGCATGTGATCACTGACTCAACCCACTGAACATTTTGTAATTGATAAAAAAAAAATGGTACAGCACGATTTTACAGAGACATATAGCCTCCATAGCCTACATGTCTCCCTGTAACCAGAGCCATAGTATAGCTTGAGGAATTTACAAGCATTGGGGGCATGTAGATCACCCATTTTGATAAAAAAAATAAACTGATTTTTTTCCCCAATGTAAAATGTACAAATCCGTTGTAGGAAAACAATGAATATTTGACATAGTTCGAATGGTGATTAATCATGATTAAATAAAATTTGAAGCTATGATTAATCTGATTTTAAAAAATAATTATCATTCAACAGCCCTAGTATACATGCATGTGTGCGAAAAAGTGTAAGCCGATAGGTGCTGCACGACACTTGCTCAAATGTGAATCTCGATTTTCCTCCACAAGAATTGAGATCAACGGTTCTTACAAGACACTCTTATGTTGTTGCAGGCAAGTAGTTATTCTCTTTAATCTGGATAGTTTCTGAACATGACTGTAATAAAAAGAAAATATGGCACCTGGAGCAAAGTACTGTGGAATTAAACAGACAACATCAAAGCGCTGAAATTAAATCTCTGTCTTGACTGTCTGTGTATCTGTCTGTCTGAGAGCACTGGAGTCTTGCGACAGCAGCGGCGGTTTGCGACGCCAAAACGAAGCAATCTGTTCTCTTGGATAAAGATCACACAGGGGGTGATATTGGCAATCTGACATGATCGCCCTGGCATTTGGTCATTAAAGTGAAAGAGCCTTATGCTTCCACAGACTTGTGATTATGATGCATTGTGGATAAAGTGTCCCCTCAGTGAGCGAGGGGGGGGCACGACGAGCACTCCGTCTCACTTATCTACCCGGCCGTCCTCCGTCACAGTAATACACTGCTCTCTCAATCCTCTGATTGGGTCTGTCCTCCAGCCCCCCCACCCCCTCCTCTCTCCATCTCCGTCGCCACTGACAGCATGAAGCGCTTCAGAGGTGCTCAAGTCCAAGCCTGATTGTCAGACTCTCACAGAACGTTTTAACAGCGGGCGATGGACAAACAACGTTGGCCGATATGAGTGACGCCAACGGTCATTACCGTAAATTCTCGCTTAGAATTGCATGCATAATGAGTACCGTAAACAACGGTGCTGTGGTACACTGAAAAAAAAAGTATGGTGGAGGAGGAAGTGGGTCGGAACTAGGAACCAAACTGCGCCAAACGGTTCGGGGTCGAGGGTGGGAAAAAAAGCAGCACTTGGCTCTGATTGGTTTTCCCCAGGCAAACGTCGGCCGATTTGGCCGAAAACTTCAGCATTTTTTATCTTTCCGGACGATGTCACTGTCACCCGCCCACGTCGGCCGAATCGGCGGCTCCCATAGACAAATAATGGATGTTGGCCAACGTTGTTTGTCCATCAACCCGCCGTTAAAACGTACTGTCAGCCCCCCTAGGGGCTTGGAACCAGGCCACAAGTTCCTCTGAACCTGTGATATTGCGCACGCATGGACCGCACAATGCAGTCTGAACACATTGAATGACTCCCTTTGATGTCATGTGACTTCCAAGTCAACTTGAATATCGTTTAAAAGTTGCCACTCACTTCACAAAGGTGTGATTTCTTTTTTTTTTTTCTTTTTTTTTTTTGGGGGGGGGGGGGGGGGGGGGGGGGGGGCAGGTGATCCAATTGTCGAATCTGCACAAGTAGGCCATGGCATATGCATAACGCTGTGCAGATTCCATGGCCTACTTGTGCTATGAGTGCTGATATACTGTAGTTTAATTCAATTCTCAAATTTCAAATACTGTTTGCAGTCTATTGACTTTTTTGTCATTTTAGAGCCCAATTAAAACTAGATCAGCAAACGGTAAAGTGCAAACTTGCACATTGCGCACAATTGGACCACCACGCACCGATTGCTTAACTTGTGCCCAATCCGCTCACACAAGTAAAAACAAGCGGTTGCCAGCCAAGTCTTTGGACTTTAGTAAGACATCATCTGGCTGATAATAGATACTGCCCTGGCTGTGAATTGTGTCCTCTGTTGTCGAAAAAGTGCCATTTTTATGAAATAAAAGAGAATGAAAAAATAAATCACCTGTGTAAAGTGACAGGCGCTCTTCACTACACATCATGAACAATGCGATTGGTTGCCACTTCAACTGTCTACATAATGGTGTACATTTTCCCTTCATTCTTCATTTAAAAATAACAGAGGCAACTATTTAGAAATTAAAAAGCTACAGTATATAGTATACATATAAAAATATACTATATATAAAAATATATACTATATTTTTTTGCCTTTTCCATATGTTGCTTCTACTTTGATGCTACAGCTGTTTCCCTGCAGACAGACACTTGCTTCATTCTGCAGACGGTCCAGAAGTTTGTTTTTGTCAACAAATAATGAAAACAAAACATTTGTCAGGCTCAGGACAGGCCTGGATAATTTATGAGGGGAAGGGGCGGGGGGTGAGGCCAAGCCAATCACAACATAGCAGTCTCCAGCAGTCTCATAATGAGCCAATAGAGTGGAGGTGAGGTGGAGTTAGATTATGTTTTTAAACAAATCTGTTTACAGTGTTTGCACACACTAAAGTTGCCTCTATTACCTTTAATGTTTGCATTGTCATATTTGAGGCGTGACCTGATTCCTCCTTTCATTGTCAATAGCAAATATGAGACATGTGTGGGGACAAAAGCTGTGTATGGGAGGGGCCAGTGCCCTTCAAAAGCCCCATTCAATATCCATTCAATATGCAAAAAATGTACTGTATGTGATGGGGGACAAAAGCTGTATACTGTATATAGGAGGGGAGGGCTACAACATAACAGAGGCCACAGGCTTCAAACATGTCTCTTTGAAGCAGGAAATCCTAACCTCCTTACACTAATCCTGTTAGCTACTCCCATAGTGCTTCTGGGAACTAAAACGGAGCAGAACAAACAACAGTTCTACCAAACTCCACTATCCCCTTCAGCTCGCAATTCAATGTGGTCAAATTGAAAACATTACGCAATGCAGTATTACAAACTATCACAACGTAGTGTTGGCCAGTTAATCAGGTGGATGGAGGGAAAATTGGGTTTAACGTACATAACGTCTTTTTTATTGGCCTAAAATATTGTCTACAGCATGTTTGTTGTTTTCAACCATTTTCATACCACTATTTATTCTGCATTTTAGCCACGGACTAAATGCAGTTTAGTCTCTCAGATCCAAAACTATGGATTTTCCAAGTTTTTGTCAACAATTTAGGTGAGATAAACTGGGCAAAACGTTGTTCAAAAATAACAATCCTTCTACATGTTCTAATTGTGTAGATTCTTAAAAAGTCCTTCTGATGTTTAAAATATAATATAAAAAGCGTAAAATGTTATGATCAAGAGTTACAGATCCATAAGGGTTCCATTTGGTTACCAACAGTCCATCATTTTAGCTGAGGACCACCTGGAATCCTCCCAGGGAACACTGGTGGTCCCCAGACCACTGGTTGAAAACCACTTGCCATGGTGTGTGTGTGTGTGTGTGTGTGTGTGTGTGTGTGTGTGTGTGTGTGTGTGTGTGTGTCTGAGTCAGCATGTTCAGCCTGCAGTGACGCTGCTATAGTTTATTACACCCCATCGACAGAACACAACGCAGTGAGAGAGAGAGCATGACGCGGCAGAACACAATGAGACAACATCACAGCATCTGTATAGCTGAGAGCCATACACAACACAGCCCAACATTTTTTTACCAGCCATTTCTTGAGGGGGTATTAGTCAGGCAGGTGATGCATGATGAAAACACAATTTTACGGTCTGTAGATAATATAAATGCACATATGGATTGTGGGTCCTATTCGTAACGAGGGCTGACCCGATCGGAAAAAGCGAGGTGGGTCGGAAGTAAAGAACAACGCAATCGGGACATTCATATCATGATATTAATTCTGTATTTTGTCTGTGTTTTTGGATATTGTGCTAGTGCAGTTTTCAACCAGTGGTCTGGGGACCACCAGTGATCCTTGACAGGGTTCTAGGTGGTCCCCAGCAAGTTCGTTAACCAGATGAAAGGTTGGTTAGTCAGATGTAACTTTTGAGAGCATAAAAATGAAGCCAAATGGACCCTTGCAGGTCCATTTGGTTTCATGTTTACGCTCAAGAGTTAAAATATTCATCATCTGTATTAGCCCAGGTCTACAGAACTATTAATGGTCATTTTGATGTATGTTTGCCTGCTTTGTTTGCACAAACCCAGCCTGGAATTGTGGACAAAAGCAAAATAAATCTTTATTTTTGGGGGTCTGTGGGGCTAAAATGTCCTCAAATGGTGGTCCATGGCTCAAACACTGAATAAATAGTGGGCCCTGGTGTCAAAAAGGTTGAAAACCCCTGTGCTAGTGTGATTGGGGCATCCCTAATCCCAACTGACCATAATATACAGTAATATATTTGGACAAAATTAACGTCTCATACCAAACCGACCGACAAACAAACAAATGATCCTAAAAAACAAACATATACAATTGCCGTGTAATAACACATATACATTGGCATATCCGCATCGGCACAAGCAATCACACAAGACAGTAACAAACACACTGCAACGTCCTGAGTGTCGACTGTGTACTCTCCGTCGTCTGCCTAATGTTGTTTACGTTCACAGAGCTACATCACACAGCAGCAGCAGAAACAGGAGCAGGAGCACACTCACCTCGATGATAAGGGTTGATCACACGACTTGTCAAGATGCATATGTTCTCCTCTCTCTCTCTAAAAAGGTACTTTTTATCAGCTCAAATACTCACACTACCATCCCTCCTTACAGTCTATAGCTGTTGCTCATTATAGAAAATGTGCCTGAGTTGTGTTTGTGTGTATACTTAGCATCTCCCCCTAATCCCAGCTGAGTAGAGCAGAGCAGAGCAGAGTGGGTGCCAGGCAGCAAAGAGTCACCGGAGAATAACAAAGTACTACAGAATTGTGCGTGCACGCACGCACGCACGCACGCACGCACGCACGCACCCACCGATATAGAGTATTCTCAGTGGTGCTAATGGTGCTCTCCCATCTGCTGCTGCCATTGCACAATGCACAGTCAGACACCATAGTGACGCAACACAATTGATAGGCCTATATTTATTTAATACTTGTGGCTAAAGTTAAAAATGTAAAGCACTCAAGCAAAAACACTTAATTTCAGATTGTGATTTGATATTAAGTATGGAAATAAATCATAAATACATAGCACAGGCAAACTATGACTGTCATTTTGGCATTGGTTTCTTTTATAGCTCATTCATCTGTGTACTAGGGGTGGATATCCACTAATCCATCTTTATTCGCTTATCCGAGGTCGAGTAGCAGGGGGCAACAGCTCCACCAGAGAGCTCCAGATTTCCCTGTCCCGAGCAACATTAGCGACCTCCTCCTGGGGGATCCCAAGACGATCAAAGGCCAGGGAGGCAATGTAATCCCCTCCACTTGGTCCTTGGTCTGTCACGGGGTCTCCTCCCAGTGGGACGTGCCTCAAGGACTTCCCTAGGGAGACGCTCGAGAGGCATCCTAACAAGATGCCCGTACCACTCCTTTCCATGTGAAGGAGCAGCGGCTCTACTCCGAGTCTCTCCAGAGTGAATGAACTTCTCACCCTTTCTCTAAAGGCGATGTCAGCCACCCGCCGGAGAAAACTCATTTAGGCCGCTTGTACTATTTGCAACCTTGATCTTTTGGTCATGAACTAGGGATGCCGCGATTCGATATGCTTATCGCATATCGACGCGATATCAGCCAAAAAACTTTATCGAGATCGCATCGCACTATGGCGAAAAATGGCGATAAATTCTGCGATTGATTTGCTCCATTAATTCACTCCATTCCAGTAATCCACTACCGCTTTTCGTTGTTTCTAACCAGCATGCATTGCGGCGCAAGGCAGGGCCATCTATCAGAAGAATTGCGACATTGAGGGGGCGGAAAAACAGCCTGGTCACGTAGTTCCAGTTGTCCCAATTCAATAGAAGTCTATGTAGATTAGCCGCCATTGGGCTGACCCCATGAAGTGAACAGAGTTTGCGCAACAGCTCTACCTCTGGGCAGAGCCCAGCCAGAGGGGAGAGCTGCTGCTGTTGTTGTTGGCTAGTTAGCAACTTAGCAAGTTCACAGATCACCCATCAAGCAGTCATGTCGGCGGTTTGGTAGTGTTTCAGTGCTTTCTCATTTTAGAAAATGAGAAAGCACGGACAGCGAAATGTATCACTTGCAAAGTGGACGTCGCACGCGGTGGTCCTGCGTCTAATCGCCATAATACGACCAACCTCATAAACCACTCGAGGTGTCGGGACTCGGGAGGGGGGTGGGGGTGAAGAGAAGTTTGGAATAGTGGTGGTGATAGTTCTACCGTTCCATGCACCGTTTTGTGGTGGTGATTGTGGAATAACGCGCTGGCATTGTGTGTGTGTGTGTGTGTGTGTGTGTGTGTGTGTGTGTGTGTGTGTGTGTGTGTGTGTGTGTGTGTGTGTGTGTGTGTGTGTGTGTGCACACGCTTGTCCGTGTCTCGCTTTGTATGCTTGCCTGTGTAACTGCCTGTATGTGTGTGTCTGTCTCTCTCTGTCTGCCTGGCTATGCTACCAACGGTAGCATTGTATTCTCCAGGCAGAATGAGTGAAATTAGACCCTGGACTCTTAGCTTTGGACAGTATTGCAACTTGCAGTTTTGCTGTGTGTGTGTGTGTGTGTGTGTGTGTGTGTGTGTGTGTGTGTGTGTGTGTGTGTGTGTGTGTGTGTGTGTGTGTGTGTGTGTGTGTGTGTGTGTGTGTGTGTGTGTGTGTGTGTGTGGTGGTCCACTCAGTTCTTAGTGCAGTGAACAGACACTACCAGAAAAAAGAAAAATGTTAAAGGGGAATTCCACCCATTTTCTAAATTTTCCTGAGAAGATACAAACGTGAACCAAATGGACTCTAGCGGGTCCATTTGGTTCCATTTGTACCATCTTGGGCCTGAAAGAAAAAGATATGCCAGATATACAACATCATACAGAATTAAATATGTGCTGGATCGATATCGAATCGAAAACGAAATTAAATCGAAATCGAAATTTATCGAAAATCGAATCGCTTTTGGCACTGATTTATCGAAATCGAATCGAATTGGAAAAAGTGTCATCGAGGCATCCCTAACATGAACCCATACTTCATTACCATAGGTAGGGTGGCCTAGTGGTGGATATTGTTTGCGATCTCACGATAGATATGTATCACGATACATAGGCCATGAAGCGATATATATATATATACATATATCGATATATAGATTTATCGATTGTATCGAGTATGCACACACATATAAAAATCATGACCATGTTGCATAAATACAATGAACTAAAATGTCTACACATCCTAGCAAGCGCTATGGGAAGGGAGTGCATTGCAACATGCAAGGAGGGGTTTTGATAAGCAAAGGTCCGTTTGTCAACGCCAATCACCAGATAATTCATGATGTTTATTGCCATATCGATATAGCAGCCTCTCGACCAATAGGTCTATTGCCCAGGGCTTTTGATAGATATATCGCGATACATACAGTATATGGAACACCACTACTGCGTACTACGTAAAAAAAACTGTAAAACCAAAGGTAATCTATATATAATCTTTCGCGATCAAGCTTTCACCCAAGCAAATCTTTTTGTAATGTCTGACGTTTTTCTGAGTGTGTACAAATGGAACGGGTCCATTTGGTTCCATTTTCACACTCTCCGAAAAAAAACATAGTAATAGAAGTGGCTGACTGTAAAGCATTGAATGAATGAGTGACCTGTGCTCTTCCTCTCTCTCTCTCTCTCTCTCTCTCTCTCTCTGAGTGGATTAAAGGCCAAGTGATAAGCTCTTACAGTAACAGACCTTCCCTGGACTTACATACAGCAGGATCTAATAACAATAAGGATGATGAGGATAAGCCCAAACACTGGACAGCTGCCAGAGCTAACTAATGAATTAAGGAGATTACCATCCGCTCGTTTGAATCTCACCTAAAGGGCCATTAGTCCATTTAGACGTAAAAAAAATGCCTTGATCTAGGTTTCCTCAAAGGAATGAATCAAGTAATAAAAAACTATGCAATAGGCACAATGAGCCATCGCAGCGACAGAGAGAAAGAAGGTAAGTGAGCATTTACGTCGACAGGACCGTTCATCATTGTTCTTTTTGCAACAGAAGAAGAGAAATTGTGTCTGTAACTGGATAGAGAGACTCTTTGTGAAGTGAAGGCCTACAGCAAGAGGCTGACCCAATCTACTAAAATGGCTGGTCAAAAAAAGACGAGACAGCTAAATCAATTTGCTACAGAGGCAGGCATCGCGGCAGGCACCACAGCAATGAAACCTGTGCCTAACACTAACCTTAACCCCGACGGTTATGCATAGTGGTCGCGGCAGTTAGTAAAACTGCCACAACGGCTCATGAATAAATCTGTTGCGGCAGGTATGCTGTAGTCACAGTAGCAAGAAAGCAACTTTAAAGTTTGTGAGAGCAACTTCATGAGAACTACAAACACTTCAGTTTGAAGACCAAATTACCAATTCGCTGTTACTTTCAATTTGGTCAGTATCACAATTTGAAAAAACATCATTTTGATATAATGAATCGAAAGATCATTTAAATTCCTACACATACAGGCAATACAAGGTCGCTTTTCCCTTCCCAAAGCATTTTCCCTTCCCAAAGCAAACACAAATTATTTCAAACATACTACAATGACAATTACCAAACTCACACAGAAGGCCCAATTACAAAAAGCAAGTAAAGGCACACCTGGGAAAATATTTGTTGTAAAATGCATTAGTGTTCTTGTTTGTTTTTTTTTGTTTTTTTTTAATGCTCAAATGTGGACCCCATGGAAGACTAGCAGTGCTCTAATGCACAGCTAATGAGGATCCTACCAAATAAACCAAATTTACCGGTTCAGCACATCATTTTTCCTTTGAAGTTCCATACCTTTGAGTGAGTCAACATCAATGTGAAAGGAGGTATGAAGGTGGTGAACTATGAATCCAAGGCAACGATGTGCAATTGCAGTAGAAACATCCTTTATTTCATGATATATAAAGAAAAAAATGTTAAGAATGACCAATGCATTTCGGCCAGCATGGGCCTTTCCTCTGGGTCAACTGATCTATACTTCAAATGCACAGAGTTGCCTTGGATTCTCTTGATAGTTCACAAACAGTGTCAGAATCAATGGAGAAGGAGGTAGTCCTTCCACATTGATTCTGACTCACTCAAAAGTGTAGAACTTTTAAAGAATTTATACACTGCATTATTGAAGACCACCAACATAAAAGGACCCCAAGTATTTGGCATTGGCCAACTTGAGGAGTGTTAGACGGTGGGAAGTGGCCGTCTAGAAGGCCGAGTTAGTAAATTCATGCAGATACTATATGTAGCCGACAGGACCTGTACAATACAAGGACCTGCGTACAATATTAAGATTAGTTTTTGGGGTTGTGGACTAGTACCAGAAGTTCTAGAATCGTCTGTGGAGCCAGCGCCAGAACAAAACACCAAAGGAGTCAGTGAAATGTGATCACTTATTTTTATATAAGATAGTAATAGTAAATAGAAAAAATAAAATAAAACCTTGCGCAAACATACAGGACAACAGAACAGTAAAAGTGAGTTCGTAGGTACCTTAACCCTGAGGTTTTCAAAATGTTTTTCCAAAAGGTTTTAACCTATAGGTTTTAATCTGTGGGTTTTAAATCTTCGGGTTTTTTCATATGCGGGTTTTAAATGTTCGGGTGCACCCTTTTAATACTGACTGGCCAATACTGTGCAACCTAGTTGCAGTACGTGTACCGGTACAGCTAAGTATTATTTCCAAAATCAAGAATCAATTGGCTCTTTTGAATAATAAATCCAAAATAAACACCTTCACAATTACAATAATCCGGACAATAAACCAAAACAATTACAATAAACGACTTCACTCCACTTAGTGGCTATCTGAATAGTCCATAGACACTGTGTGTCTTCACCTTAGTGTGTGTGCGTTACGACCTGCACTGCGGTGCAGAGAATTGTCTGTCAATTCGTATTGTCCAACCCTGCTCTGTATTCTACAGGCAGGTGTGTAGTGAATATGCGTTTACAACGTCCAATCTAGTGTGTGTAATTCTATATATGTGTGTATCACCGCCGATTGAATGCACTGCTCCTTATAAGGGCAGTGTGTGTGACACTTCCTACCACACTGGGGGAACACAGGCTATAGCTCTGGACTGGTCCCAAGGAGAATTCACTGGTCTGGGTCTGGATCTGAGTTCTCCTCCAATCACGGGCAGCTCGCCATCCTTGGGCTGACCAGACGCTGAATCAAACCAACCAAAAAAACCTGACCTGCTTACAGCAGGGTCAGAGGAGGTATCGCTGTATTAATATCTAAACCGTAACTTTGATAAACGCAACTTCACATAAGGCTTCATTTCGAATACTTCAACTTAAATACTCTTAGAAATAAATACAGTAGCCTCTCAAATACAGGATATATAAAACAAATACAATTCACAGTAGTTGACACAAAACAACAAAATAAAATATTTCTCTCACCAATGGTGGTTGAATCTCACACTCAAAATAGTAACTTCAGCGTCCAGGAGTAGTGAGTGAGACACTACAAATGAGAACGAATAACACTGCTTGAGTATTTTGACCAAAATAAAGTAATAATACACTTGAGTACAAAAATGTGGCTGGCTTATGGCTAAAACAGCTTTAGATTACAAGTACTCAGATTACTTTAGCACAGGCCTGCAGGCTGCATGTATTAGCAACCTAGCTGCTAATCAAGTGACAACTACAACTGATGATAACTCACCAGGTTTACAGATGTAAACAGTACAGCAGTACTGCTTAGGTGGTTGAAGGTTGTTCCCAACCTCACACAACAGCTAGTCACTCACTGAGTTGACTATGCTTTCTTTTAACACTAGTTTTCTTTCTTTTTCAGTTTACAGTACTCCTCTCTGTGTTCACACTCTGTGCTGCTTCTCCTCTCTTTCTCTCTCTCTCTCTCTCTCTCTGATTGGGGTAGCTGCACACCTGCTGTCCTGCACACAGGCAGCAGGCTCTCAATTGACACTCATTGAACAAGCTTAGGCAAAGTTCAACCAATCAGGCAGCCAGGCTGATGTACAGAAAAAGTTGCAAACTGATCTGAGATCAGAGATCTGCTTTGTTTAGTTTACATGTAGTGCATTATATGACTGAATGAATTATTGTCATATCATGACTTTTTTTAATTGCTATTTATTCATTCATATTGAATACGTAATTCGCTCATTTATACTGTGTATATTTCACTCATTTATTGTTAAAGGGTCATTCCGTGTATTTTCCTGACAACCGATTTTAACACTGGGTTACACCCTCCCCCCTTGAATCTATGCACGTCCCTGTGCATTGGCACGGCTGCTTAGTAACAGGCTTAAGGGAATGGGGTGAGCAGGTATCGGGTCTTAGGAATGGACTGAGGTAAGTATCTGTGGCTTTGGTTTCCATCAAGGCTTCAGTGAAAGCGGTGCTCAGACCATGGAATAAGGACTGGACAACGGATATCAGTGGTTTCCCAGGACCGGAATACTGAAACCTATCAGGTTCTCCTCTGTTCCTTGTTGAACGTCGGACAGCACTTTCTTGTGCTTCTTGTTCAGCATCTTCAGTTGGCACTGCATCATCAGCTGCCACTGGAACATTTTCAATTTCTGTTTCTTTTTCTTCCACAGGGACATCCTTTGTAGAAGTTTCATCAGTAGGAGGTTCGTGGACATTGATCGGTAAGTATACTTCGGTAAGTCCTTCAGCATTGGTATGCTTTTCAGGTATCTCATCGGCAGCAGAAGGTAAGTACTCATCACCAGAAGCGACTGGCGGAACATCAGGTAATTCTCGGACTTCTGTACTGCATGAGGGATCAGGTAGGTCATTAACTTCTTCTGAAGCAACTTCAGGTAAGTCATTGTCATGTACTGTCTCTGTTTTGTCTTGAGAGCTTGGATCAGGACAGTTGTCTGCTCGAGGTACTTGATAGACAGTTGTAATCCTGGTACCTCCCGTAGCAGGTTGTTCTCTGAACAAGTCATAAGGAATTTCATCCTCAGAGTCTGAGTGTACACTGTCACTCACATCTTCAGGTAGTTGAGCAGACTTCCGTGTTTTCGGTCTTTGTGGTCTCTGTAACTCGGGTATCTCTTCAGTCAGTGGAAGGGATCCACAGGGAAGTAGAAGATCTCTGTGAAGAGTTCGCAGAGGACCATCTTTGTTCTCAGGTCTGAGAGTATAGACTGGGAGATCTCCAGTTTGCTTCACCACCACATAGATGTCGGACTCCCATTTATCAGCAAGCTTGTGCTTACCGCGGATGCGGACAGCTCTCACCAATACTCGGTCACCAGCTTCCAGCCGAGAAGCGGTTATATGTCTGTCGAATCTGGTCTTGTTCTTGTCTGCTATCTTTTTGGCATTGAAGGTGGCTATCTTGTAGCTCTCTTCGAGATGCGCCTTAAGATTCTGCACGTACTGTGAGTGAGACTTGTGTTCACCGTCTTTCAGGGGTAATCCAAAGGCCAGGTCGACAGGCAACCTTGGTTGACGACCAAACATTAGTTCGTAGGGTGTGTACCCTGTTACATCATTCTTCGTACAGTTGTACGCGTGGACCAGGGGTTTCACAAAGTTTCTCCATTGTGACTTGTCTTTATTTTCCAGCGTCCCTAGCATGTTTAACAACGTCCGGTTAAAACGCTCGACTGGATTTCCCCTGGGGTGGTACGGGGTAGTACGAATTTTGCGGATACCAGCAACCTTGCATAGTTCCTTGATGGTACGCGACTCAAAGTCTGGTCCCTGGTCGCTGTGCAAGCGTTCTGGGACTCCGTAGTGGACTATGAAGTTGTCCCAGAGACATTTTGCGACCGTCTGGGCCTTCTGGTTGGGTGTCGGGATGGCAACAGCGTATTTCGTAAAATGGTCTGTTATCACTAGGACATCTTTTGTATTGCTTCTGTCAGGCTCGATCGACAAGAAGTCCATACAGACTAGCTCTAGTGGTCTGGTGGATGTTATGTTGACCAATGGTGCAGCTTTCTGAGGTTGTGTTTTCCTCCGAATGCACCGGTCACAGGTCTTGATCTTTCTGTCAACGTCAGCTGCCATCCTCGGCCAGTAGAATCTGGTTCTAACCAAGTCTAGGGTACGCTCAATACCTAAGTGACCCATATCATTGTGAAGACTTTGCAGAACAACAGCTCTGAGCTCTTCAGGTAAGACCAGCTGGTAAGTGTCACGGCCGTTGTCTTGTCGTCTTCTATATAGAACTTGGTTGCGCAGTTCTAGTCGGTTCCACTCTCTCAGGAAGAATGTAATATCAGGGAGCTCTTTTCTGACTGTTGGAGGAACTGTTTCTCCACTTTCGATGTGGGATATTACTTCCCTGAGACAGGGGTCAGCTTGTTGTTTGTCTCTGATATCTGCTTCAGACAGGTGAGGAAGGACAGGTAGACCACCATGCTGTTCCTCGTTCACAAAGTCATCTGGTAAGGCATCAGGCGAAATTGCTAGTGACTGCACCAGAGTTATGGCTCCATCGCTGTCGCCGTCTGTTGGGTTAGAGACCATGTGTTTCTCACAGATAGCATGCACAACTGCTTGACTTAGACCAGCTTCAGGGAAAGTCAGATGTGTTTGGGTGAACTGGCGTATACGCTCCTGTTCCTTCTGCGACATCAGATCGTTAGTCAGCTCTCCGTGGGGCCTTCTGGAAAGACCGTCTGCATCAGAATTCAGTTTCCCTGCACGGTATTGGAGTTTGAAGTTAAAAGTGGACAAGGCTGCTAGCCATCTATAGCTAGTGGCATCTAGCTTTGCGGTGGTAAGAATATACGTTAGCGGATTACTGTCAGTCACGACAGTGAACTGGCCTCCGTACAGGTAATCGCCAAACTTTTCCACTGCTGCCCACTTTAAGGCAAGGAACTCCAATTTGTGGGCTGGATACCGTGACTCGCTGCGAGACAAACCCCTGCTGGCATATGCAATAACTCTCATGCAACCTTCCTGCTCCTGGTATAGGGCTGCCCCAAGCCCGATGGTACTGGCGTCGGTATGGAGGACATACGGCAACTTGGGGTCGGCGAAACCAAGGACAGGGGCTGAAGTAAGTTTGTCAATTATGGTGTTAAATGCAAGCTCACAGGTGGTTGTCCAGCGTTCGCCAAAGGGCTTTTTCGGGTCATGGTACTGATGAGTTGCCATCTTTGGCTTGGCATTCTTGTGCAGCGGCGGGTATCCAGAGGTAAGGTCGGTGAGGGGCTTGACTATGCTGGAGTAGTCTTTTATGAATCGGCGATAGTACCCTGAGAAACCAAGGAACGAGCGCAATTCTTTCAACGTTTGGGGCATTGGCCATGTCTTCAGGGCTTTTACCTTTTCAGGGTCGGTCTCAACTCCATGTTCGGATACGACATGTCCCAGGTACTTGACTGATGACTGAAAGAATTTGCATTTCTCAAGGGAGAGTTTTAAGCCATATTCCTTCAGGCGGTTCAGAACGCGCATCAGTCTTGTCTCGTGCTCTTCCATCGTCTTGGAAAAAACAATGATGTCATCAAGAAATACTATCACTTCTTTAAGGTTCATATCGCCCATACATTTCTCCATCAGACGTTGGAATGTACTTGGAGCATTTGTAATGCCCTGAGGCATACGATTAAACTCCCAAAATCCCATGGGGCAGACGAATGCAGTTTTGGGTTTGTCTGACTCTTCAACCTCGATCTGATAGTAACCAGATTTTAAGTCGAGAACTGAAAACCATTTGGATCCGGTGAGTGTCGTGAATGTCTCTTCCAGGTTGGGGAGCGCGTAAGCATCCTTCACAGTCTGTAGATTGAGTTTCCTGTAGTCGATACAGAGGCGGACTTCTCCATTCTTCTTCCGTACTACTACTATAGGCGAAGAAAATGGGGATTCCGACTCACGGATTACTCCAGCCTGTAGAAGTTCTTGCAGGTGCTTACGGACTGCTTCCCGGTCTTGAGGGTGTATGGGACGGGCTCTGTGTTTAAAAGGGGTTTCATCCGAGAGCTTTATTTGGTGCTTCACCTGATCTGTTCTTCCGAAGTCGATATCATGCTGAGCGAATACCTCGGGCATGCTGTTCAGCTTCTCTGTGATACGCTCTCTCCATTCAGCTGAGATAGGAGAACCATCAAAGTTGAACTTTGGAGTGGGTTTCGGGGGAGATTCAGGTTTAGGTGAAGTGGCATGCTCTTGGGAGAGGACTCTCTGGAATGCACTGAGCTCACCAATGACACACCTCTGAGGAATAACAATGTCATGGTCGGACTCATTGGTAAGTACTACTGGCACTTTGTACGGTTGGTTTTGGGGCAAGTCAATGAGGCAAGTGTTCACCAGCAGTCCACCAGGTAGGGAAGACAGGGAAGGCTGCTCCAAAACTACAGAGCTCGCAGTAGTACATACAGTCGCAGGGACACAACCTTCCAGTACCACCGTTTTGCCTGCTGGGACTAACTGGGGACTTGAGCTGATCATCCTAACCAGCCCGTGGTTACCATCCTTATTTTGACGTTGCCTCAGTTCAAGGACCTTTAGCACTGCTTTGTAGCCATGTGCTACTGGCTGATGTGTATCAGTGGCCTCAGAATAGGTTTCATACAAGACATCAAGTGCGTTAGTTCCGATCAACACAAGTGAGTTGGACTCAGTTCTGATGTCTGGGACTACTAAAGCGAGTGTGGGCACCTCAATTTGTGAACCAACAAACTCTTTGGGAAAGGTGACACTTAGCTCGACGTAGCCCAGGTAAGGTACAGACTGACCGTTGGCTCCTTCAACCTCAAGTAAGTCATAGAGTGGTTTGATCTGGTGTTCAGGCATGTATTGCTGGAGAAATGACTGAGGAACCGTAGTGACTTGTGAACCTGTGTCGAGTAGACAGTTTACAAGGTGTCCTTCGATCTGAACTTGTGCTGTGCTCTTTGTGCCTACCAAGCCTTTTGGTAGCTTGATGGTACCGCTTCCTTTTGTCTGAGACGTCTTGATCAGTGCACGCTTCTTGGCAGTGACTTTGGGTTTATTTTCAATGGGACGTGGTTGATCACAAACAGCTCCGGTCTGTCCCTCGACAGGAACTGACTTCAGTTTAAATAGTCTGCGGAAGTTTCTGCCTCCCACATCTGCTGTCGGGCTTTGAGTTCTTTCCGCTTTGCTGCCACGAGTGCAGGATTTGCTTCCGACTCGCAGGTGGCTGCGATATGTCCATCCTCTCCGCAGCGAAAACAATACCAGGGCTTTGGCTTTGATTTACTGTTTTTAGTTGGAGAGGGACTGAGTTCAGTCTGGGCTTGGTCAGGTTTTTTAGTTTTAGTCTCTTTCGGTTGGCCTTTCTTGGGAGCTTTTTGTTTGTTTTTCAACATTGACGTTAGCTGACTCTTCAAGTCGGCAACTTGCTTTTTTAGATCTTGTATGCTACTTGAGTCAGAGCTGGCTTGACCATCATTGTCATTGTCACTGACATTCTGTACACGTGACACAACTTTCTGCTTTGTGACTCCCAAGTGCCGTTTCATTCTTGTGGCCTTTGCCGCTTGTCGGTCTTCCTCTGTGCGTATAAGCAGTAACAGTTCTGCAAATGACGGAGGATCATCTTTTAGTTTTTTGTCTTCAAGATGGAGATCAGTTATCAGACTGTTCTCCCAACAGCCCCTACAAAACTGTCGGAGAAGGTGCCTGTCTACACCTTGCTCTGCGACTCCACCTCTGCGGACTGCATTGTTCAGAGCAACCTGAAGACGTTGCAGGTAGGTAGACGGTTTCTCCTCAGGATCTTGTAGGGTATTCATGAACCGTACAAACAGTTCTTCGCCATCTTCGACGGTGGCGAATGCAGAGTCTAGTATCTGCAGATAGGCAATAGGTGGCGCTTCAGGCCCAAGATGTCTGACGACATCAGCAGCTGGGACAAGAAGGCTTTCTAGGATCTTGCGAGTTTTCTCGACATCCGACAAGACCTCTTTCATCAACAAATCTGCATGAGAACGCCAAGTTTCGTAGTCAACCTCATTGTGAGGTTTAGGAAGTTTTCCTGAAAAGGCTCTCAATCTCAAGGTGGAGTGAGGATGAGAGGATTTTTCCTCACTTCGAACAATGTGCTCCACCACAATCTTTTGCACTTCGGGTGGATTGAGCTCACTGGGGTTTAGGGTAAGGGAAGCCCTAGGTGAGAATGTGGATGACACACCCTGTTGGACATTAGTGGGGCCCGACTTCAATGGGGAAGTGGGGAAAGGGGCTGTGTCAATGGGGGATTTGGCAGGTTTAAAGGAAGGGGCAGCGACAGACAGTTGTGACGGGGCGCTGGGCTCTGCTCTCGAATCAGGGTTTTCTACAGATTTAGAAGTGCCTAGCTCAGTGGACTCACCACCAATAGACCCTGCTATTTGTGACATGACATCCCTCAACACTTCTTCGAAATCCTTTCCACTCAACTTAGCTATGCCCTTTAACTCGTCAAGGTAAGTCTGCGTAACATTGCTCCCCACCCTTTGTGTGTAAACCGCTGCTAGGGCCCTCACATAGAATGTGACATCAGGGTTGTCTGTAAAGGGTTGACTGTATGGCAAACTGGGTTCTAAAGCTTGTAAAGCGGTGGCGCTCTCAAACTCAACAATGATGTCTTTGTGAAAATCTGACTCTGGGTTGTCTATGGTAAGGATCCTACTTATTGAACCGTATGACTCCAAGAACTTTTGAATTTCTTTGTCATTTTCTGTCCCTTTCTCTGTGCCTGTTAAACTCACTATAACAGCATTTGGGACTTTAACACTTTCCTGTTCGACAATATCCATCTTGTGGAAATGCGCAGTAGTTTGGGCTGTATTACAAATTGGTGTCTGTTCCGGTCTTAACTGGCTCCTGGCTAGCTCGCCACGTTATGTAGCCGACAGGACCTGTACAATACAAGGACCTGCGTACAATATTAAGATTAGTTTTTGGGGTTGTGGACTAGTACCAGAAGTTCTAGAATCGTCTGTGGAGCCAGCGCCAGAACAAAACATCAAAGGAGTCAGTGAAATGTGATCACTTATTTTTTTATATAGTAGATAGTAAATAGAAAAAATAAAATAAAACCTTGCGCAAACATACAGGACAACAGAACAGTAAAAGTGAGTTCGTAGGTACCTTAACCCTGAGGTTTTCAAAATGTTTTTCCAAAAGGTTTTAACCTATAGGTTTTAATCTGTGGGTTTTAAATCTTCGGGTTTTTTCATATGCGGGTTTTAAATGTTCGGGTGCACCCTTTTAATACTGACTGGCCAATACTGTGCAACCTAGTTGCAGTACGTGTACCGGTACAGCTAAGTATTATTTCCAAAATCAAGAATCAATTGGCTCTTTTGAATAATAAATCCAAAATAAACACCTTCACAATTACAATAATCCGGACAATAAACCAAAACAATTACAATAAACGACTTCACTCCACTTAGTGGCTATCTGAATAGTCCATAGACACTGTGTGTCTTCACCTTAGTGTGTGTGCGTTACGACCTGCACTGCGGTGCAGAGAATTGTCTGTCAATTCGTATTGTCCAACCCTGCTCTGTATTCTACAGGCAGGTGTGTAGTGAATATGCGTTTACAACGTCCAATCTAGTGTGTGTAATTCTATATATGTGTGTATCACCGCCGATTGAATGCACTGCTCCTTATAAGGGCAGTGTGTGTGACACTTCCTACCACACTGGGGGAACACAGGCTATAGCTCTGGACTGGTCCCAAGGAGAATTCACTGGTCTGGGTCTGGATCTGAGTTCTCCTCCAATCACGGGCAGCTCGCCATCCTTGGGCTGACCAGACGCTGAATCAAACCAACCAAAAAAACCTGACCTGCTTACAGCAGGGTCAGAGGAGGTATCGCTGTATTAATATCTAAACCGTAACTTTGATAAACGCAACTTCACATAAGGCTTCATTTCGAATACTTCAACTTAAATACTCTTAGAAATAAATACAGTAGCCTCTCAAATACAGGATATATAAAACAAATACAATTCACAGTAGTTGACACAAAACAACAAAATAAAATATTTCTCTCACCAATGGTGGTTGAATCTCACACTCAAAATAGTAACTTCAGCGTCCAGGAGTAGTGAGTGAGACACTACAAATGAGAACGAATAACACTGCTTGAGTATTTTGACCAAAATAAAGTAATAATACACTTGAGTACAAAAATGTGGCTGGCTTATGGCTAAAACAGCTTTAGATTACAAGTACTCAGATTACTTTAGCACAGGCCTGCAGGCTGCATGTATTAGCAACCTAGCTGCTAATCAAGTGACAACTACAACTGATGATAACTCACCAGGTTTACAGATGTAAACAGTACAGCAGTACTGCTTAGGTGGTTGAAGGTTGTTCCCAACCTCACACAACAGCTAGTCACTCACTGAGTTGACTATGCTTTCTTTTAACACTAGTTTTCTTTCTTTTTCAGTTTACAGTACTCCTCTCTGTGTTCACACTCTGTGCTGCTTCTCCTCTCTTTCTCTCTCTCTCTCTCTCTCTCTGATTGGGGTAGCTGCACACCTGCTGTCCTGCACACAGGCAGCAGGCTCTCAATTGACACTCATTGAACAAGCTTAGGCAAAGTTCAACCAATCAGGCAGCCAGGCTGATGTACAGAAAAAGTTGCAAACTGATCTGAGATCAGAGATCTGCTTTGTTTAGTTTACATGTAGTGCATTATATGACTGAATGAATTATTGTCATATCATGACTTTTTTTAATTGCTATTTATTCATTCATATTGAATATTTAATTCGCTCATTTTTACTCTGTATATTTCACTCATTTATCGTTAAAGGGTCATTTCGTGTATTTTCCTGACAACCGATTTTAACACTGGGTTACATATATGTAGGCGGCCCAATTTTTTTAAATTTTGTACATTAATTGGTTATAAACACAATATCTAATGTTTCCAGTCGCACAAAGTGCGCAATATTAATATTTTTTAAGAAAATGACAAGAAAATCCTCAAACTGTGTCAAAGTAAAACGAACGCCCTAAGCCAATCACAGCTCGCCATGGGCCAGAGTCGCAATTGAGCTGGCCAATCGCGTTCTTCGGTACTCCCTGTCCCTGATGTAAACAGGAAGAATCCCGAGACTTCTAGTGGCAGCAGCAGCACAACTTCAGCGGCGGCAGAGGTAATAATTAGTATAATTAGAATAATTATGATTCGGTTTTACACATTCTAATAGTTTGATTCAATGGATGCATAGATATAGACTGCATGCGCCATACTTAGTGATACTATATTGATAGTATAATATTGTACGAAATAAAGTTTAGTAATTTACGACGAGGCCGTTGAGCCTCTCTCGGGCTGGCCCTCATAGCGACCAAACTATGTTGTGCGCATTGATCGATCACTAATCAATGGATTAATATTTGCAGCTGTTCATTCAATAAATGATTATCTTCCACGGCTGCTGATAGCAATCGAAACGGTCACGGGGAGTTTGTATCGTGCCACAGTATAGTATCGTGCCACATTAAATCCAGGCTCAACCTCAAGTTGGTGTTTGCAATGTGTTACTGTAAGTTTCAATTCGTGTTTTAGTTTGAGATACGGTTATTTGTTCTATTTCTCAAATTCGAGTTTGCACAGGTTTGGTTGACGTTATGTGTTGGCTTACAGATTATTTTTGTTTGCAGTGCATATGTCATAATCATATTTATCATATATTCATTATATTGTCGATGCTTTATTAAGCTTGTGCACCACGCACAATTGAGCATTCATCACAATTTTAGGTAATTAAAATGACTGAAAGCTTAACATGTTAACATGTGACCAATCAATTGCTATGATTGTTTGCTATGATTTGCTCTACTACAGTTTTTTAATTTCAGTTCATAACGGTGGCAGAGGCAGAGTGTGATGGGTAAGTGAAGCTACAGAAGAACAGGTTAGTTTATCAAACATAGGTCATTAACAAAGATTGCATTAGATTCATCAGAGGTCTCTCTTCCCCAGTGCCGGTATCATCATGTTGACTGGGACAGGTGACCAACAATCATTATTGAATATCATGTTTAAAATAATTGCAGGGTCCATTATAAGAGGAATTTATTTAAGATAGTGTAAAGACATTGATATGAAACACCATTCCCCACAGTCACTAACAAGCCGGCCAGAGATAATTAGAAAAATTGTGTATTCAGATGAGTCTGTGTACATTGTCCCCATTTGTCTCTAGGAGGCTGCCCTGTGACAGCCATATCCCTAATTTGAACAGATCATCTGAGATTAACGTTCTAGTATATTTTTAACACTGGATGTCTGTGTGTTTCAGGCAAGTTGCAGAGGAGCAGGCAGTGACACACCGCCGATTGTGGATGAAGAACAGATTCAATGCAGTCAACTATTTATTTTCACTAGGATGGCATTCCCCTGTCCTGTTTTTTTTTTAGTTCCATGTAGAATGCCATACTGACTTAAGATGGAGAACAAAAACAGGGTCATATTAATGGCATCGTATTTGGCATTCAACATTCCTTTCCCTCAAATTATTCTGGAGAAATGGTGGTAGCCTTATAATAAGTCATCTTATATTTGGGACAAATTATGCTCAAAGACCAGCTCTGCAGTTCTGCTAATGCTGTGTCAAATGTTGCAGTTACTTTGTGTGGTTGCACTTCTAAGGTTGCAGAAAAAACTATTGAAAGATTGGCCAGAACCATATCCTATCCTATCTAGTACAACAGTGGTTTAACATATCTTTGAAACTGACTGTAGTGTCCGTCCTAAACTGGACACCACTGGTTGCTGTAAGTTTAAAGATCTAGTTTTGATGTGTGCAGTAAAAAAAAAAAATGATGTCCAAACATTGATGTTTATTTACTGTCACTTAGCAGGATAAAGGCCCACAACAGTGAGCTTGATACAACTGCAGTTCTTTGTTCC
Source organism: Benthosema pterotum (assembly GCA_039105355.1). Taxonomy (NCBI): domain Eukaryota; kingdom Metazoa; phylum Chordata; class Actinopteri; order Myctophiformes; family Myctophidae; genus Benthosema; species Benthosema pterotum. The sequence goes on from CM076977.1 coordinate 15,803,618, forward strand.
TCTGACAAGCACAGCCAACAAACTGTTTGGCTCGCATTTTATTCAGCAACACCTGAGTACAGGTAGATCACTTCCTCATATAGACTAGTCACCTGACCACTTTGCCCTTGGCTGAACCTACCATCACGTCATCATACAGAAATATAATGAATGAACAGAAATGGCTCTCACACTAAGAGCCACCCCACTAATCTCTCACACTAAGAGCCACCCCACTAATCTGTGGGTTGGGTCCATCACAGACACATATTGACCAACTTTTATGGGAGAAGTATATGCATATATTAATGTTTTTGTAACCTTAATTTACAGGTTGTATACGGTAGTCATACTATGGTGATAAACTGAATATAGCCATGTTGGTCTATGCATTTTGCCACCTGTTAATGTACAGATGTTTAGTAGAATACTTTATGTGGGTGTTCAAATTATGCTTGAAATGTACAATATTTAACTCAGTATTAGAAAATTGGTTTTCTCTTACATGCCATTTGAATGTGTTCCATTTTGTAAAAAGCATGTAGCACTGCCTGTGATAGCCCACATTGTTGGGTATTTCAGGAACATGGTCTGCTGTTATATTAAAAGTTATATTAAAATATATTATATTAAAAGTTTCAATTGCCTTTTCAGCAATAACACTTTCTTCAGTGTCTAATGCTATCCATTGTTGTGCACATTGCACACATTTTGACCAACTTTTGTCTGAAAAACATTGTTTGTTTGTAACCGACGCTAGATGCATACAGCACTTCAATATTGCATGCTTGTTGATGGTACAGTGGGGTCACCCCAGGACAGGTCGGATGTTGAGGGGCCTTCCTACCGTGTTTGCTGGTGCATAGGTATAGGTCAGGGGTTTTCAACCTTTTTGACACCAGGGACCACCATTTATTCAGCATTTGAGCCACGGACCACCATTTGGTTACATTTTAGCCCCAAAGACCTACAACTAAAGATTTCTTTTGGTTTTGTCCACAATTCCAGGATGGACTTTGCAAACATAACAGTGTAAACTTCTTAATTAAACAGTGCAAATTCAGATGATGAATATTTTAACTCTTGAGAGTGTAAAAATGAAACCAAATGGACCCACAAGGGTCCATTTGGTTTCATTTTTACATTCTCAAGAGTTACATCTGCCTAACCAACTTTCCATCATTTAGCCTGGGGACCACCTGGAACCTTCTCAAGGACCACTAGTGGTCCCCGGACCACCTGTTGAAAACCCCTGGTATAGGTAATGAGATCTCCTGACGTAAGAATAGTATGCTGACCTCCAGTGGCGCAATAATGAATAACCTTTGACATCAATGGACGATTGCTTTTTATTCTGCAGTTCGGGAGATTTATTACATCACAGTTGATCAATCAATTGTAGGTAAGACAATGATAAAAAGCAACCATGTACGAATTGTACTGCTTCAGTGTAAATACCAGAATTTACGTCAATGTTCCAAAATACAAGAATGTATTGAGACTGAACAATATAACAAAAATAGCGTGATTTTTTTAAAGGTAATCTGCAACAAAGTACTGGCACAATGTGAGTAATTTAGTAGCCTAAATGACACTTGTATAATCAAATAACGTATGCATTAGTAGTCTTAACTTTGGCGTTGTGGTATAGCTATAGATGAGACAGACAAGCTGGAAATGTTGTAGCCCTACTTCATTTTATTTGAACAACCATTTGGCATCGTAGGTAAGACAATTGATGAATGTAGGCTATCCATATAAGATCTGTACTGTTGTAGTACAATTTTCCAAAGTGATGAAATTCTTTTGTACAATTACATGGTCAGCTAGATAATGATCAAAGGTGAGTGGTATGATGATCTGTGCTTTCTTAAGGATTATTCCCAAATCCAAACGCTTACTACATAGCTGATCTACAGAATATGAGCTTTCATGTGGGGGTGATTAACATAAAAACGTCGTGGGAACAAGTGGTTTATACTAGGGTATAATTACATTGACGGGCAATGCACGTGATTTTCTATAAGGATGCAGATGCAGCGCAGAGCTTGCTACGGATTTGTTTACGTGAATACACGCGCAGACCTGGCAGTTTTCTGGAAAGGTTGCCGGGTTTGTCTGATAGTAACCCTCTTTTAGTAACGCTAAAATTCATTTTTAAAATCGGTTCGTTCTCGTTACGACGCAAAAATTCGAGCTGGAAACATTAATTACAGTACTTATAAGACTTTTATCTACCCACTGAGAAAAAAAAACGTAGACTACATCGTGCGACTTGGGTGATAACCGCTCCCAAGCCCCCAGCCCACGGCCTATGTGGCACAGGAGAGCTCAACATATCGTATATAGTAGCTATAGTATAGTGGGCAGACTGGCTACCAATGGCCAGTGCTGGAAAAAGAGCATTAGGAGAGCTCAACATATCGTATATAGTAGCTATAGTATAGTGGGCAGACTGGCTACCAATGGCCAGTGCTGGAAAAAGAGCATTTTTTTTTTACTTGAAATGTACTAGTACTAGAAATAAAAGGAACCTGGAAATCCTCAAGTAAAGTACAAATGCCTCAGAGTTGTATTTAAAGGGATAGTTCAGATTTTTTTAAATTAAGTTGTATGAAAGAGAGTCCCGTGGTGGGAGTTCTGCTCTGGATTTGGTGAATATGAAGTAGTTCCGGTTAGTTTGCGGAGTTCACTGGGGCCACGTAGTAAAAGTAAATAAATAATAATAATAATAATAATAATAATAATAATAATAAAAATGTAATGTGTATTGTCACATTATTTCTAAAATATTAGCATGTCTTCATTCATTTTAGACAAGCCTCTCACAAGGAATTACTTTCTGGGCATAGTGATATAAACACAAAAACATAGTTCCCTGTCATTTCAAGGTTAGCTCACTGTATAAAGCAGTTGTTCTCTAACTTTAGGACCCCTATTTGAAAACATATGCCTGCAGGGACCCCCGTAACCCATAAGAGAAGACGTTATGACTTAACCAGTTTCATTTCAAGGACCTCCAGTTTGACCTGTATTAGTCTATGGGTCGCCATTTAATGGCATTTCTACCTCTGGGACCCTAACATCGTTGTGAGAACACTATTGATTTAACTCTGAGAAGGTATAACCAAATTGACCCGTTAGGCCATCTGTACATCACAGCACAGCCACACACACTGTATACATGTAACCATGCACACGCGCACACACTGAAAGATAAACTGAAAGATAGATAAAAATGGATATTCTGTCCGATGCTAAACTAATAAGAGCGTTCTACTGACTGGCATGTCCATTACACGGAATCAATCCTACATGACCTCTGCTGTAACTCTGGTTATCATAATCAGACTGCAGGGATGCAAAATGTTTAAAGGGGAAATCCACCGATTTTCAACATTTTACTATGATTCATATACATTAGGGATATTGTGTGGACATGATAAAAATGGCCGCCCAATTCTGTGTTTCCTAGAAATGGAGGTCTGAAAAACGTCATTAACATGGTGAAACAACTTGATGACGTCAACAAGTTGTGTTTCACCATGTTAATGATTTTTCTTTCAGACCCGTTTTTCCTGAGGGTACAAAATGGAACCAAATGGACCCTAGTGGGTCCATTTGTATCCTCTCAGGAAATTTTTGAAAATGGGTGTAATTCTCCTTTAATAGGCCTACTATACATACATACTCTACCTGTTTAAGAGTCTTCAGAAGGAATTATGTATGCATGAATAGATAATTAGCCTTTCACTAAGCCACTCCCCAATTCGTCCTTGTCCAATAGGCATGTTAGAAGCTTGACCTGCATAGCAACAGTTGCTTAGCTATTTGGACTGGTATTGGACAGTGACTAAAACTCCACCCCAAAGCGTGGCCTTTTGAGAAGGTCTCATTGAGCAGAGAGTAAAAAAGTGAAAACAGCTTATCAAATAACATGTTTTGTGAAGCTAGAGAATTGTCCAAATCAACTATTTCAAAGGGCATTAAAGATTTCAAAGGGCATTAAAAATGTTTGGATTTGAGACAGACCCTTTCTTCCCGATATGGGCACTGGTACACACATGTACAATCACACACACACACGCACGCACCCAAAGGGGTAGGGGAAAAAACTAAACGAAAAAAACAAAAAAAAAAAAAAACAAAGTGAGATCAGTTTTTAAGATAATGTTTTGAAAAGTAAGTCAATGGATGTTGAGTCAACTTCAACATCAGAGGATGAAAGGCTTCAGTATATCACACTAGCAGTGCCGACAGCCGCAGGATCAAATGCACTGGTCCATCCTGAGAATGCTACTGTATATAAGAAACTGTATCTGCCTCTAACCCCGCAGGACTCAGGTAATTCAAACACTGTTTATAATCCTAAAATAGCCAATTTAAACACTCACACACAAAGAAACCTTCAGTGATTTGGATCATTTGGAAAACCCTCTGCTCCCACCCGTAACAAGATGCACATGCACACATGCACACACTACAGTGTGTGTTGGGGGGTATACAACAGGCCAACAGCACATACAGCAAGGCCCACCCCCACTCAATCCTGAACGGAGGAAGGCCTCACTGATCCTGACTGGACGAAAGGATTTTCTACAAAAGTAAAAGTCCTATATGGGCCAATAGCGCTACACATCTGGAATGTCCTACCAACAGCCACCAAGGTCATGAATCCCCCCCTATTTATAAAATGTACACACATTTTCTGTATAATCTATGTAATCAAAAAATGAAGGGACACATACAAAAGTATCTGCGAGCCACTATTTTGGAAACCAGTGATCTGGCTATAGCTTACCTCCACACTGTCAAGGGCAAGGCCAACATCCACCGGTCAGCAGAGAGTGGTGTTGTTATAGTCACAACGCAACAAACGTTGTCTGTGGCACCACACAAGTCCCTCATCACCGTCCTGTGGACAAATAAGAGCACAGAGAGAACAGAAGATTTGAGATGGCATTAACTGTCTGATAAAAGGAGCCAACTCCTCCACCACGTTTCATGCAAATCATGCAAGTATCTAGCCATAATATGAAGCCACAGGCAGTAGTAGCTTTGATGAGGCAGTGTTGTTGTCTCATCGAATCATATCAATTGACTGAGAAATTGCTAATGTTACTGGGGAGTAGAAGAGTTGGGACATTAAGGTGTTCGAAACTGAGAGCCTGAGCACTATTCTATTCTTGCAGACTGAATAGGGACAAACTGGACTAGGAAATACTTGTTTAAGGGACCAAGCAGTCCACAAAGTGGACTTGGTCCCTCCTTGTTTTTAACCATTTTACTATCTGAAGATCTGGAACTGGATCCACGGAACAAATTACTCAGTTCCTTCCTACATTATACCTGTATGTCCTTTCTGTCTATGGCCTATGTTCTAGTCCTAGCATTGACTCAACAGGATACCCTTTCCTCACGTTTATAGGCCAACACCTCCCTCTAGTGGTTACTCAAACTAAACGACACCATTTGCACCTGCATTATGGCTTGTTGGATGTGCTAGAGCAGGGGTTTTTCAACATTTTTGGTACCATGGCCCACTATTTATTCAATATTATAGCCACGGACTACCATTCAAGGACATTTTATCCCCACAGACCTCAAAACTAATGATCCCTTTTGCTTTTGTCCACAATACTAGGCTGGATTTTGGAAACAAAACAGGCAAACATACAGATCAAAAATGACCATTAATCTCCTACTTTCTCTAGTTAGTAGATTTGGGCCAATTCAGATGATGAATATTTTAACTCATGAGAGTGTAAACACGAAACAAAATGGACCCTCAAGCTCAGCATAGCTCTGGCAAGTCTGTATTCCGTCCAAATTAATTGGACGTCATAATCAGAGCCACGGATCACTACCTTTGGGTTATGGTTTGATTGACACCTGCGCGCTGATCAAAGTGGTCATTATTCTGTGTGTACTCTCATTAAATAATCCCTGAGACGTGGTGTGATATAGGTCCGTGTACTTTTCGGCCATTCAGGATTCTGTTTTATACTTGTTAAATTTAAAATCAGAATACACTCCAAAACGGCCCGTTTCGGTATTCTGTTTTGAAAACAAAATGTAGAGTTGTGAATTGTAAGAGCAACATACGACCCGTTTCCAGGTTCTAATTGTTGTGGTTCGAATCAGAATGACAAAATTTAAAAACGCTGCTGCTCTGGCGCGGTGGCGAGCAAAACCTGAAATCTGTTTTGTGTCCGCTGCTCCCCCCCCCTCCCTCCTCCGTGCTGAGGGCGGAGGCGTGGCACGGAGCTCTTGATTGACAGCTCGGTTACCGCTGCAGTTACTACAAGGAGACACACGCGGCGCTGTTGGTACTGGCAGATGATATTATGAATTATTGAATTAGAGTATTTATTATACATTTATCCTGCCGTAATTTCAAATAAATTACCCCACTTTTTGGTTGCATATTTACACAGGGCTGTTATTACATTCATGTCAATTCTTAAGTAATTAAAAAAATTAATAGAGACAGACAGACGAATAGACAAGACAGACAGACAATGAATACTAAACTTTTTAATTAATTAACATCCTAAAGTAAGTCTACTTTGTATTCAACATATAGGGTAAGTGTCCCACCATCATCATGTGTGTCATTGTTATGCAACCCGCTATGTTTATAGTGTATTCGTTATTCAATTAAGTGTTTATGAGGTGCGCCAATTGGGCCGCCAAGGTGCCAACCGAACTAGGCATTGAAGTAAATGAATAGGAGTAATGCCTCACCGGGGCTCATCATCAGATTGTTTTCAACATTCTAGCCAACTTTGTGGAAGATGGTAGGGTATAGATAGTGTCTATAAAATCAAGTGAGTGTGTGTGTGTGTGTGTGTGTGTGTGTGTGTGTGTGTGTGTGTGTGTGTGTGTGTGTGTGTGTGTGTGTGTGTGTGTGTGTGTGTGTATACCTAGTGAATGAATACAGGAACCTACATTTGAATTAAATATTAAATACATCATCATTGAATTTGAATGAGTTTGGACGTGCACATCCGCAACAACCAGGGGAACCACTTGATGCTGTTTTGCAATTGTCCTAGCCAATTGCATCTCCTCGGACTACTGTAGGCCTACTGTCTGTCACTGTGGTCCATCCGTGACACCATGATCACGCCCTCGCTGCAGTGTGCGCTGTATAGGCTACCAGTAGGTAGAAATAATAGCTCTGTGGCTGGTTATGACCCGTTAAGATTCAATCAAAATGCCGCTAACGCCAATGTATTTGTAATGACAGCAGCAGTCATAAATATAATCTAAATGATAAAGGATAAATGTATACAGACTACATTACTTCAATGATTAGTTTGGCACCTTGTTTGGCACCATGTCGGCCCAAAACACTTAATTGAACAAATAAACAGGCCTACCTGTAACATAACGCGTTGCATAATAATGATTAATGACACAGATGACGAGGTCCCGGGTAGGCCTCTTTAAAATGTCTATCTGTCTGTATTACTTTATTAATTAAGAGTTGACACAGAGGAGGATGCATCAATCATCAATGTCTAATCAGAATGTAATAACAGCACTGTATTAATATGCATTAAATGCAGACTAATTTATTCAATTTATTAACGGCAGTGCTAAATGGTATAAATAAAATCTAAATATAAAGGATAAATGTATAATAACTACTCTAATTCAATAATTCATAATATCATCTGCCAGTACCAACAGCGCCGCGTGTGTCTCCTTGTAGTAACTGCAGCAGTAACCGAGCTGTCAATCAAGAGCTCCGTGCCACGCCTCCGCCCTCAGCACGGAGGAGGGGGGGGGGGGGGGCAGCGGACACAAAACAGATTTCAGGTTTTGCTCGCCTCCTCGCCAGAGCAGCAGCGTTTTTAAATTTTGTCATTCTGATTCGAACCACAACAATTAGAACCTGGAAACGGGTCGTATGTTGCTCTTACAATTCACAACTCTACATTTTGTTTTCAAAACAGAATACCGAAACGGGCCGTTTTGGAGTGTATTCTGATTTTAAATTTAACAAGTATAAAACAGAATCCTGAATGGCCGAAAAGTACACGGACCGATATAGTCTTGATGCAAATGTAAACCAAAACGGACCCATGCAGGTCTATTTGGTTTCATGTTTACACTCTCAAGAGTTAAAATATTCATCATCTGAATTAGCCCAAGTCTATACACAACTAGAGAACGTAGAAGATCAATGGTCATTTTGATCTGCATGTTTTGTTTTGGTTACCAAATCCAAAGTGGAATTGTGGACAAAATAAATCTTTAGTTTTTGGTCTGTGAGGCTGGTCCGTGGCTCAAATTCTGAGTAGATAGATAGTGGGGGCCCTGCATGGTATCAAAAAGGTTGAAAACCACTGCACCAGACAATTGTCGAACAACAGAGCCAGCACAAACAGTGACTCAACCAGTGGAATTTCAAAATGTCACTGCCAAACATTCTCTACTGGCCAACTTGGAACATGACATTGTGGTAGCCTATTCAAGATGTAATCATGTTCGACTGGTGTTGACAACTGATAGGACAGCTGCAGGTACTCGGGAGGGGAACTCTCACTGTGTTTAATTCATAATCATCTCTCCAGGGTCAGCAACGCCGACTTAATGTTCTCCTGCAAACAGAAATGTGTATTTTACTCACCTTCTTCTCGGTGTGCTGCCACACTAGGCATTCATCCACCCGTATCGGGCAATAGAAAATGGCTCAGTTATCATTATTTATTAAAGTTAAACTTTCCTTTCCCCCACACGCGCGCCACGCCTGTTAAACATTATAAACAAGGAAGAAATGTCCACCTGTGACCGTCCTACAGCCAATGACATTATCGCATTTGTCAGATTGACAGTTCAACGACAACTAAACTGCATGGAGGGAGGGCCCAGGCAACAGATCCGGTTTCCGTAGGCGGGCTTTACACAGGATCTCAGCAATGAGCCGTTTTAAGTGTTGCCATGTCCGCTTTTTATTATGAGCAACCCCTTTTCAGTACATTTGCTTGAAACTAATGACAGTTTACTAGTTGCAGGATTTTTAAGGCTTGTTCCATACCTGTGATTCTGCTCAAATGAACAATGAGTAAAAGGACCCCCATGTTCTGTGCATCTGTGCACACAATCCCCATCTGCAAAATGTTTTGTGCCAGCCAGGTTTTTATATTTTTCATCTGCATACAACAAGAACTATTTTGGAAAATATCTACTAGCTCACCGTTGCACAATTTGAGCTTGCAGATCTGCTATTCTCAAGTAGCTGCCAATGTATAGTCTTAGAGTATAATGCATAATGTATATTGATTGATTCATTTTTGGTGTAGCAATAATTTGCTCCTCATGCATCGAATGTGTTCTTTTTACCACACTAAAAACATATTCTAAATGCCTGGCAAATGGTGCACTTACTGTACTGTATATAGCGCCTTTATCCAAGGCGCTTTACATACATTGTGCATCACATGCATTTTAAGTCAGTTAAGTAATGAGATGTATTCCAAATGTGTTATACTGCGGCACATTTTGAGATATTCTTTTTAAGAATCATGAACACAAGACAAAATAAGCAATCACACTTCAGAAATAATCCCATACTAAAAACCAACATGCTCCTATGGGCTTGTGGTGTCCAAGAGTTATAACTTAATTGTCTTTTAATTTCAAGGTTGTATTCAGAAAAATATTGCAGGACTTAATGTGCCACATTTATCTGTGGGGCGTATTATGCTGGTGTCTTGCTGTAATTCAGCCATGCAATGCGTGTCTTTTTGACATAATTTTTTAAAATAGTTTATACTAGTCTTTCTTTTAGGGCATGCCAGGGCACTAAACACCAAATACAGAGAAGCATTCCTGCCCCTTAAAAATATTGCGAAAGCAGACAATGTTGACAATGTTGTCAATAATGTGGCTAATGTTCCAGCCAGGCTTCTAACCATACAAACATAGCCTATACAAGTGTGACACCAGAGGGAGTTGGGAGCCAGTCGTTGAATAACAGGGGGAAAAATAAGGTAGGCTAGTATTTTTTAAGGTGGTGATTCAGGGCTGGAGTCAGGCTAGGTTATAAATTCAAAATAATAATATCTACTGTAAGCACTGGCACATAATTCAGTCTGATCCTGGTTGAACTCTGTATTTACACAAGCCCCAGCAGCCCCAGTTCAAGCACCCTCCTAATTAAAAAATCTACATTTTTAGACAATTTTTTTAGACAATATACGCTTTATGTGTCACGCCCTGTAGTACACAGTAGTAATATATGAACAGACTTAGGGTACTGATTTCAATGGTGGGGACTTTAGTATGACATGAAGGCACTTAGCGTACCTATTCTGGTAACAGGAGTTTAGACAGAGTTATGCTGTTGCAAACTCTGTTCACTTCATGGGATCAGTCCAATGGCGGCTCTTCTACATTGACTTCTTGATCTTTATCTTTCAAACTCCAGTTTGTTCTTCTTCCAGGCTTCTTCCAGGCTGCAACAGCCCTCCCGAGTGCTCAGTTTTCTGACCCCTCAATGTTGCAACATTTCGGCTGGTCTGACCTTTATTTTGTGCCATCCATTCTGGTAGTCCCTACCCTTTAATTTTCACATCATTGTAGACAGATTAATAATAGAGTCCAATTTTCCTGTCGGCCAATAAATGACAAACAATCAGATCAGCTAACATGCCAGGGCAATGAACCATGTGATATTTAATTGGCGTTATTGTGTTGTTCCAACCCTGTGTTATTTAATTTGTCTCTAAGGCCTGCAGGGTAAATTAATTGTGTGTGTGTGTGTGTGTGTGTGTGTGTGTGTGTGTGTGTGTGTGTGTGTGTGTGTGTGTGTGTGTGTGTGTGTGTGTGTGTGTGTGTGTGTGTGTGTAGTACTGCCATTTGGGACACAACTGGTGAGATGAAGGCGCCTGGGGCTTTACTGGTGTTTTTTCTCACACTTCAGTGGTAATCACTAGAGCAGTGTGGTGACTCAGTGGCCACCGGTCCAACCAGCCACTGACCACAAACCTGCTGCTGATCACCAAACTGCCACCAGGCTTGGGTAATTTAATAATATATTAAGTAATATATTACCAAAATCAAGTAATAGTAATACAATACTGTATATCACTTAACCCCCCAAAAATCTGTACTATATAATACATTTCTTTCTGCATTGAGGTATATTGGTCAGGCCAGATGTGTCGTTCAGCCTGCCAGATGAGTAGGATACAAAGGCTGAAAGGCATGCATTTGCCTTCCAGTAGGTGATTGAGGTCAAATTTTCTGTCCACTAGTGTTGGCCCTCTTTTTTGTCAGTCATGATTTCAAATGGATTTGGCCAGAAAGCCAAGTGGGCTTGCTTTATTTTAGGTATGCCATGATCTACTCAATATTTAATTATTAATGATACTAACTATTGAATTTACAATATAAAAATATAATAATAGTAGCATTATAGTAGTAATAAGTAATATATTACATATATAAAGTAATATACTGTATAATGTGAAGTCCATATATAAAGTAATGACTGCAACACTGCCTGCCAGTGCCACTGACAACAATTTTGTCAATTAGCAGAATTATGTCACCCTTACCCTTTAACTGCATGATCAAGTCATCAGTCATCAGTCTACCACTAGATGGCACTACCGTACAGGGATATTTGCACCAAAGTTTCAGTTGTAGGACATTGCCAACCATTTTCTCTTTCTTTCTTTCTTTCTTTCTTTCTTTCTTTCTTTCTTTCTTTCTTTCTTTCTTTCTTTCTTTCTTTCTTTCTTTCTTTCTTTCTTTCTTTCTTTTTCTTTCTTTCTTTCTTTCTTTCTTTCTTTCTCTTTCTTTCTTTCTTTCTTTCTTTCTTTCTTTCTTTCTTTCTTTCTTTCTTTCTTTCTGTAAATAGTGTGCCAGTACCTCAGCCAACCAAGTCTCCCTGAATAAGACAAGCAAGTCATTATAGAATGACAGTTCACTGTCTTGAATTGAGTTGATTGAACGAATTTACATGCAATTTGTGTGGAACAAGTAAAACCATAGTATAATTGCAATCATCAGGATGCGTTGCCTGTGCTAGCAAGTGTATTTGATCACTTGCAGGAGCTGATCCGTGTGTTACAATGTGGACAGATCAGTGGGGTGAGCGGCGAGAGAGATAGAGAGAGAGCAGTCTCAAGAATTTAAACGTGGACATAAGAGGTTTCTGGCCAACAGAAATATGAAGCGATGGAGAGGAAGGCAACCGAAAAAATAAAATATAGCACTGTGCATCGGCTCTTTCCCTTGGTGGGGATTCACTCTCCTGCTGTTTTCATTTAGTTCACAGTACCATTCAGCAGGTCAGGATAGGGTGAAACACAACCTGACTGCACAGTGAGAGGACCAAATGCTGGCCAACGCTTGGATCAGGAGATCTGGACAAACATATTCAAACTCCAGCACCGACTGTATAGGGAGATTCATTTGGGGTGCATGGGCGATTTTAGGCTCTCCCAGCAGTGAGGGGCATAGATCTGTAACTCTTGAGAGCTCTCAAGAGTTACAGATTATATTAAGCATCCGGGCTTATGAAATTTTCAAGAATCTACACATTTAGGAAATCTAGAATAATTGTTATTCTTGACCAACGTTTTGCTAGTTTATCTCTCCTAAATTGTGGACAGAATCCTTAGTTTTGGGACAGAGAGATTAAACTCAACATCAAATGGCAATTCCATGTCAATGTCAGTCAGCTAATGTTGCAAGTATTCATTACAATGGATGAATGGAATGAAACATACATTTCTCTAAATGACCAATGAAGTTACGATTGAATGTTATACAACTGTCAAACGATTCAATGTTACAACGGTCAAAACAACATTTCTTTTCTATATAAATTATACCCTTTTTCCCAATGTTTTGTTTGACCACCAGGGGGGAAAGTGCCCCCCTGGCACCCTCCTAAAATCGCCAATGTTTGGGCTAAATGGCAGCTTACCCGGCAACATCTCATAAATGGCTGATTATAAACAGAATCCGCTCCTCAATCTCTCAATCACTTTTATATTTGTCGTATAATGGTTGAAGTGCAGACAGCGTTCCCACCTTTCAATTTCCTTCCGGAGCTGAAGAGACTCTCAGCCAAAAGAAAAGATCTTTGCAGCATGTTAGTGACCAGCAGTGCACCAGAGAGCCTTATGAATAGGCAATCTGCAAGGGGCTAATCTAATGGCTTGTATAAAGACATGAGGACGGTCTTTATTGAGGCTTAGCTTCCCTGTTAGGAGGAGTAATGGCCTCTGAACTCCCTATTCTATGCAGGGCTCGTCTAATCCTCTCTTGGGTCTGTAACGGGTCCAAAGAGAGACTGAAAAGCAGGGGCTGAAAAATCGTTGCTGATGAAAGGGACACCAAATGACCCTCTTGAAAAGATAAGACATTATCTTAAGAGCCAAGCGTCATTGAGGACGTTCATTATATCTCACGTGCACTTTCAAAGCACCAGCAGGGTGTAAGGTGAAAAATAAAAAAGAAATATATAATCAATTAGCTTCATTGTGCAGCTGTACTCAGACTGGATCCATAGTGGAGGGTCAGGATCGCACTCACATTCATAACAACATGTGATTACACCTTGCAGACATGGCAAACATACTGTGTTGTAGTCTCCACTCTGTTTCTGCCCCAGGGTGTTACAGTATATAGCAGGGGTTTTCAACATTTTTGATACCAGGGTCCACCATTTATTCAACATTTGAGCCACGGAGGACCACCATTTGAGGACATTTTAGCCCCATAGACACCAAAAACTAAAGATTACTTTTGCTTTTGTCCACAATTCCAGGGTGGATTTGGGACACAAAATATTCAAACATACAGATCAAAATGACCATTAATCTTCTATATTCTCTAGTTGTGTAGACTTGGGGCTAATTCAGATGAATATTTTTTTTAACTCTTGAGAGTGGAAACATGAAATCAAATGGACCTGTGAGGGTCCATTTTGTTTCATGTTTACGCTCTCAAAGAGTTAGATCTGGTTATAACCAACTTTCCATCATTTAACCTGGGGACCACCTAGAACACTTTCAAGGACCACTGGTGGCCCCCAGACCACCGGTTGAAAACCCACTACTACTCTGTCATCAGCTGGCAGTCAAGTTAGTTCTGACATGCATGTACACTAGTTGCTAGGATTAGTTTTCACCTTCTTTCCATGGTAATGCGTGCCTCCCCCAGTAAATGATGTAATGAGCATCTAGTGCTCTGCGTGAGCCTCCTCTGCCCCGCAGCATTCATCTCCCTCTCCCTGCCAAGCAGTCCTCTGGGAGTCTCCAAGCTGTGCCTGGAGTTATGAGACGCAGCATGATGCTATAGCTGACACCGATTCAACACAGGAAAGGGAAGGAATGAAGACACTGTGCAGTTTAATAAAGCCAGTCTGAAAAGTTCATCATTTGATCTCGCATCACAGGAACTCACAGATGTGTTGATGTGTTTATAATACAAGAATATTGTTACAAATGTTGGTGAGCTAGCCAGGAGACGAACCTAGAATCTTCTGGTAGGAAAACTATAGGAAACTTTAGTGTGTACAAACGCTGTGCTTGTAAACAGATTTGAATCTAACTCCACCGCACCTCCACTCAATTGGCTCATTATGAAACTGCTGGAGACTGCACTGTGATTGGTTAAAACGCCCCGCCCCCAACCCCCTTCCCCTCACATGCTAGCACCACCCTGTCAATTATTTGTTAACAACAATAAAGTTCTGCTGGACCGTCTGCAGGGAAAAGCAAGTGTGTGTCTGCAGGGAAACAGCTGCAGCATCGAAGTAGAAGCGATGTAGAAGGGGGAAAAAAGAAAGAAAAATATATATATATACATTTTGATCTTTGGCTAAAAAGTTGCCGATAATACCTTAACTGGATTATTTGATGAAACTGGCCTATACAGAGCTGTCACTTGGTAATCATGGGAAACATGCAGAAGGTCTATGGGTCTCGCTGGGTCTATAGAGTCCTGAATCAAGGAAGTGATATCACTGGGTTCATGGTAACGCAATATGTGACTGTGAGACACAGGCCATGTCTCAGAGCGATGAGGCTTTACATAGTGTGTGTGTGTGTGTGTGTGTGTGTGTGTGTGTGTGTGTGTGTGTGTGTGTGTGTGTGTGTGTGTGTGTGTGTGTGTGTGTGTGTGTGTACAGTATATATAGCACATACTGTATACACTGTCAGAAGCAGCAATCAGGGAGTCGATCTCAAAGTCAGACGGGTCACCCTCAGCTGTCAGACCCTGAGGTCACCCAGTGAAGAAATCTGATTTGTGGATAGAGACGTGGCAGCTGAGCCCACGAAGTGGAGAGCCTCCGGGGGTAATTTCACCAGACAGATTGCTGGCTCTGATTGGACCAAGACATGGAGCCAGCAGTGTCTTCCCTCAACCATCTGACCTCACCCATGAACCTTGTGGGTGTTATGGGTGGGATATTGTCGGACAATTACAGTTGAGTCAGGGAGCGAGGGCATCTTGTCAGATTCTCCATGCCTACTGTGGAACCCGCATGCAACGTTTCACAGTAAATCGGCAGTGCGTAATACGGCCTGCTTGTGCAAGCTCATAACAATCATCAATCAGAATGAAATATGAGACATCTCACAGGCAGAAATAATGTGCACTGAAATTAGCTTTGGCCTTCGGGCCTGGCTGGGACAGGAATCACACAGCACTGTAGCAACTGTCTGGAGAAAAGAAAAAGAAAAGTAAAACATAAAGGTAATAGAGGCAACGTTTTAGCCTTTTTCCCCCCTCTATGTTGCTTCTACTTTGATGCTGCAGCTGTTTGTCTGCAGACAGACACTTGCTTCATCCTGCAGACAATCCAGAAATATTGTCAACAAATCATTAAAAGAAAATCATTAAAAGAAAACATTTGTCAGGCTCAGGAAAAGTAATTTGTGAGGGGGATTGTGTGTGGTGATGAAGCATTTTAGCCAATCGCAGCACAGCAGTCTCCAGCAGATTTTTAACGAGCCAATAGTGGAGATGAGGTGGAGTTACCTTCTGTTTTAAACAAATCTGTTTACACAGTGTTTACACTAAAGTTACCTTTAACTTAGCACAGTGCATCTTGATGATGTCATTCAAGGAAACGGGATGTGGGTGCATATGTTGTTGTTGAAGTCGTTGCATGGTTGGTCTCAGCTGCAGACTGGAGGTCTGACAGAAATCACACTGACAGAAATCTGCTCGGTGTTGCTCATTTGTGCTGCCGTTTACACCACAAGCAAACACAGACAGACATGCTCCAAAACACACACATACACAGTTCATCTATTGGAGCGCATCTGTGTTGGTTTGGCTTGAACCCCCTGCAGTAAGGCTGGTGAACGGAAGCACAAACCGGGAGCTTTGATCAGAAGCTGCCACAGGAATTCATGTGTGCTCAATTAGAAAAACAAACACAGCACATGGAGACATTAGACAATGAAAGGCATGCATGCAAACTCACAGGACTCCCATCATTTTGCTGGCTGCTGGTTTTACTGTGTTTGTGTTGCATGGTTGGCAGGACTGCAGAGCTGGGGATGATTGGCAGGAGGATCCTGGGAGAACCAGGCTCTCTGCAACAGGTAGCTTGGTGTTAGTATGATATAACATTACAGTATATAAGACAGGGGTTTTCAACCTTTTTGATACCAGGGCCCACTATTTATTCAGCATTTGAGCCATTTTGACCATTTGAGGACATTTTAGCCCCACAGACCCCCAAACTAAGGATTTCATTTGCTTTTGTCCACAATATGGAGTTGGGAAACAAAACGGTCAAACATAGAGATCAAAATGACCATTAATCTACATTCTCTAGTTGTGTAGACTTAGGCAGATTATGAATATTTTAACTCTTGAGAGCGTAAACATGAAACCAAATGGACCCTAGCGGGTCCATTTGGTTTCATTTTTTAGATCTGATTAACCAACTTTTCATCTGGTTAACCAACTTAGCTGGGGACCACATGGAACCATCTCAAGGATCACTGGTTGAAAACCACTGATATAAGATGTTGTACAGAGTCTCACACACGCACTGCAGTGCTTACACATTGTCATTTGAATTGACAGACGTTCCCTACAAAGCCCTCAGTAACCTGGCCCTACCGCACTACCTCTCTGAACTCATCCGCCGCTGTGCCCCTCCACCCCCCCTCCCGCTCCCTCAGGTCAAGCACTGCTAATCAACTGGATCTGTCCAAGTCAACAAGAGGACTTGGGGTGCCGCGACAGTGCCTTTGCGACCCCACCTTGGACCTTTTCAAAACCACAGTCAAACCCTCAAACCCAGACTGACATTCCCTTCATAGCCCTCTCTCCGTACCTCTACTCCCTGATTGTTGTTGTTCTTAAATCTTATTAACTTTTTAAACTAGTCTTGTTTTTCTTTCCTTTCTGTAATAAATTTGTTTTTGTTTTTCTGTTTTGTAAAGCGACTTTGAGTACTTTGAAAAGCACTACATAAATTCTATGTATTATTATTATTACATTTACAGATTCAAATCTAAGTTTGATCAATTTGTTGCTACGATTCAGTTCATTTTTTGGTTATCCAGTTCCTTCCATCAAAACAAAAAATATACGCATGTTATGAGATGTGTCTGCTGCATTATGCATCTGCGTCTGATGTAGGAAGTGAATGATGTTAGTGGTTGGATCGACTTTTGTGCTCACCAGTGATGCCACTGTCACCGGGTATAATTGTTTTTTTTTTTTTTTTGCTCAGTGAGAACCCTGGGAGACATCACAGTGGCCGTAGTTCACAGCCTAGTTTGGTTGGATTGAGATTAGTGAAAGACACCATAGTGTATGTGGTGGCTGCCAAGCAAAAACACTACAATACTTTGCCGGCTTTTTTCCTTTTTTTTTTTAATAACAACTTCTAGCAACCTGTCTGTGGGTATGCACTGGGCTGTAAAATACAAATCGTCTGCAACTGTAGCCCAGCTCTGGGCTCTAGTAGTTCATACTATGATTGTAGTGCATGATTTTGTATGTATTTTTTTAAAGGGAAACAATCATTTCATAATTTATAAGAATTCTATGACATACAATACATTTATAAGATCCACAGTATTTATTTGTAAAGTGGCTTGTATAAAACACTTTCAAGTGTTTGCATATGACATTTATATAAAAATGTCCACATGGGACAGAGTGATCAGCGTAGGGAAGACATGCAAGTTACTTGTTTTAGTCCAGTCCAGTCCAGTGTTGTTATTCATGTTGATGTACATCCATGAGGACCCGCCTGCCAGCAGCAGCTGTTAGCAGGCGGTATGCTGTTATCCTGACCTGAATGAGGGGGTCAACTAGAGTGTTGTCATCCTCTCTGCCCTATAACCTGTTCAGGTTGAAGAGCCGTCTGTCCGTCCGTCCGTCTCAGGCACGTTCTGACTGGTGAGGTGGAGAATGGCTGCGAAGAAGATGTCAAACAACAAGGGTTGGTGCGATGATGCAGTCCTGCTTGACAACACCAGTAACAACTTTAAAGGGAGCCGTTGTCAGACTCCCCAATTCAGTGTTGGGCAATATTACTAATAATATTACTTTCTTAAGTAATATTGCCGAACAGCAGTGTTGGACAATATTACTAATAATGTCCTAAGTAATATTGCCAAACAGCAGTATTGGACAATATTATACTTTCCTAAGTGGCATTGCCCAACACTGGTCCCCATTGCCAGTTGCGGTCAGACCCTCACTTAATTGTCTGAGCATCTGTCCAGGGGCGTTAGTTGGGGGGCACCAGACATGCTTTAAAAGGATCCCAGGCTAATAAGCCTGATATGGATAAATACATTATACTTGTTGTCTATAGCTGGAATTGAACATTAAAACACATGTGTTCTGTATTTTAAAACAAAAAATAGTCCAGAATTTTATCCCTTGGGCGGGTGCCATTTTACTATGCTTGTCATAGGTATGACGTCACAGGAGATTTTCCCTGGATCCAGGAAAAAACTTGCCTGGGTCTCTGAATTGCTTAGAAATGCCACTGCATCCGTTCCTGGGAGGGGGCAACCCCAGAGGTCAATTCTGTTCACAGAGGTATTCTTGTGAGGTTGATGAACACCCTGTACACTTGTACCGCGATAGACGTTGCTCCCCACATTTCTCTTGCAGTCGGTGGGCTGCAAAAACCATGCCAGAGGTTCCCCTATTAGCAGGTACGAAGGCTGCACTGCAACTCTGGAAGGATCTCTTCTGACAGTGGCACTATGGCCACATATACAGGCCAGTAATTTCCTGCGGTGGATAGGAGGGAGATGCCTCTGCAAGTTGCCACGGTGTGCCTTATCTTCCTTCTTGAAGATAGCGACAATCAGTGCATTTGTCATATGCCTTATCCCAGAGAGGGGGTTGGGTAATGGTAGATCCTTCAGAAGAACACCTACGTGGTGAGACGCACACCATTTAGAGGATAAGATGGGAGGGATGAAGATGGCTGCTTCAGGAAAATGATGCATTATTACACTTTTATTTTTCCCCTCTTCTACCAAATAGGTTTTTCTATCACCTCTCACATTGTTCATCTTGTTACTGAACTTTCGTCAGGTGGTAATGTCGGTGGTCTTTGTGCGTTGGATGAATTTTTATTTTATTTTTTTGTTTCGTTCCTTCTGATGAGGACAAAAGTCTTAGCAGTAATGGTACTGCGCTGCAGACAGAAAACAAATCTATAGTCTAAAGAGTCTATAGTCTAAAGTGTGGGGAAAAAAACAGATTAAGAAAGAACGACAGCATCGTTCCTTCCCTCATAACCGTCAGCGGGGAGTTGTTGATGCAGAGTACATGCGACAAGAACACATGCTGTGGCAAAGCCTAGCAATTTAATTCTTATTTTTTATTTTCATCCCACGATTTTGCAACCCATTTTTCGCCCATTGCCAATTCCCAATGTGATCCTGAGCTCTACACACCCTCCGCCAAGTTGCACCAATATGGGAAGGCTGCGGCCTGGCCTCATGCTTCCTTCAATGCATGAGGAGTCCAAGCTGCCTTCTTTTCTCCTGACGGGGGAGTTTTCCTTGTTGGACGTAGCTCGTGGGAGGAACACGTTATTCCAACCAGTTTTTGTCCCCTCCATCAGGCGCCCCGGCTGGCCAGGGGGAGGCAGTTTAGAGCCCAGGATTACTGCATGTGAAGGTATATACCCTAGGGGACACGGGGAGAATATGCAAACTCCACACAGAAAAAGTCCCTCTCGCCATCCCTGCCTCAAGTATAGGCACTTTAGGCAGTGGGCACTGTGTCCCTATAGCGGGAATCGAACCCAGGAGCATCTAGCTGTGAGGCGAGAGCACTAACCACTGTGCCTCTGTCCTAGTAATTTAATTTTAATGTAATTTATAATCTCAAACTTCCCTTATCAAGGCACTTCTTCTGACATGCTTTCACTTCCCCTATCTCTGGGTGTCTCTCCGCCTCCCCCAGGTGTCTCTCTGTGATGGCTGTTTACCGGTGTCACCTTGACAGACGACTATACAGCCCTACAGAGGAAAGCTCCAATCTCCACAGGAGAGGAAAGGGCTCTCATCTCCGGTGCAAGGTGCTGCTGAAAATGTAATCTCTCGCCGATAGATGCCTGCGTGTGTGTGGACTAGCGTGCGTAGATTTGTAGGTGTACCATCAGGGCCGGATTTAGCCAACCCCTTTCAGGGTGGGCTGAAACAATGGCAGGGTGGGCAACTCCAAACCAGGGCCCACTATTTATTCGGCATTTGAGCCACGGACCACCATTTGATGACATTTTTAGCCCCACAGACCCCAAAACTAAAGATTTATTTTGCTTTTGTCCACAATACCAGAAACCACTGATATTACCTTTCATTGGTTGAGCAGAATGCATGTTTGGGTGGGCTCTGTAACCCCCCACCCCCACCCCTCTAGATCCGGCCCTGTGCACCATCGCCATGCGCGTGTGCAGTGCAGAAGCCCACAAGTAGCAGCTGTGTGTGTATGTGTGTGCGCAGTTCTAATCTCTCCGTCCCGGCGTTTTTGCCTCCAGCCACTCCTTCAGTCTGACAGAATGGGGTGTATGGCCTCCACCTGGTTAACCCTCTCTTCAACATCCATCCATCTACCCTGAGGGCCGGGAGGGACCAAGGGCCGGTTCAAAGACACATAGGGGTCAGACAGCCATTGGCGCACGCATGCACGCACATCAGAGAAGGTTTTATGAGAGAAGCCAAATGACAACTGATGGGAGCAAAACATCTCATGGAACATCACCTAAATTGAGACGAAGACCTAAAGACGAGAGCAAAACGAGACTGAGACAACCACAATACTTGGGGGGGTCGAGATCGAGATGAGACTAGCACCTATGGGGTCGAGACTGAGATCAAGACCTAAAGGCAGGGCTTGACACTAACACTTGCCCGCTTGCCCGGGGCAAGTAAAAAAAAATGGTGGGGCAAGTGAAGACTGCTACCTGGTTGCCCGATCGGGCAAGTGTGCAACTTAGTGCACTATAACACTACACAAGATAAATTTGTCTTGAAGGTGGCCATTCCACTCTGCCTCTGTGTCTTTCCCTGCTTTCTAGCTATCCACAATTCCAGGCTGGATTTGGGAAACAAAACGGGCAAATTAACACATCAATATGACCATTAATCTTCTACAGTGTAGACCTGGGCTAATTAAGATGAATTTTAACTCTTGAGAGCGTAAAAATGAAACCAAATGGACCCGCAAGGGTCCATTTGGTTTCATTTTTACGTTCTCAAGAGTTACATCTGGCTAACCAACTTAACTGGGGACCACCTGGAACCTGGGGGGCAAGTGGCCAAGTAGAACCTGACTTGCACTTGCCCGATGGGCAAGTGCCTCGGCGACCTTAGTGTCAATCCCTGCTAAAGGAGTCGAGGCCGAGGCCAAGACCTAGAGAGGTCTAGGCTAAGACAGAGACCAAGACCACTGCGAGGCAAGCCAAAGTCAAGACGAAGACATTATTTTTTGTGCTCCATCCATGCCTACATTCTCTCAGTAGTTGTGGGCTGCTAGAGATACACATGTCATCCATCCAGCGCTGCGCATCACTCTGCTGTCAGGAATATAAAAGAAGACATGTCACAGTTTGTTTTCTAATCACTTGCACACTACATGATTTTATTTGAGAATATAAACAGCAGCAGGTATAGTTTCTGTCTCCGGGGTTTTGCCAGATTTGTCTGACAGGCAGAAAATGGCAGACAATCTTGCGGTGGATTTCATACACATACTTCCTACCTCTATAAAATTGGGACAATTCGCTTACCTCACAATACGATAAGATAAATATCTTTCTGGTTCTGGTGCCAAATCAATTCATATTGGGATTCTTTATTATGTTGCGATTAACAATTTAAAAGAATTCTAAACAACACGTAGCATGAAAAGTTCAATCAACCAGAAGATTTTGAAGCAATTCTAAATAATATAGATCATCGTACACTTAAATGCATCCAGGTAATGTCTATCCATCTTTCTGACATAAACAAATTACTGTATTGTCCTCAATATAAGGTGACCCTGGTTATAGGACAAGACTCATTTGTGTAAAAAGAACATTGAATGTCAAATAATAGTCCCTAAATAAATGATGACTTTTGAGATGATTTTTAGGAATTAGGATCTGGATTTTTAGGATCTGAACTTATATCCAGGCCAATGGGTAACAATTACATTACATACACACAAAAAGGATATTGCAATATATCATGATACTTACGGATACTGTATCACACTATATTGAAATATCTTTTTTCCCACCACTAGTATTTTCCAGAAGCGACGCCTTTACAAAAGGTCTCCGTTATTCAGCAATAGTGTTTGTAATCTGCTGTCTGGTAATTACATGCTAGGGAAAACAACTTTGGTGACCCTACCATATTTCTCATATACGGTAACTTATATTGATGCACACAGAAAGTAGAATCTAATGGGGATGGGGAAGACCACATTTAGCCACTAGAGGTCGCACCTTTACCACACCAAAGAAAGAAACAAAGACAGGGATTACAAAAGGAATGAGAGAGGAGAGGAAATAGGAATGAGATGTATTCTTTTAGCTCTTTAATTCTCCTTCTGCTCTTATCTAACATCAGACATTTTCTCCTCCTCAACGAAGGGAGGAAAAAGCTTCAGGGCTTCAGCCAGTTTCAGACATCTCTGAGTTGTTGTTTTTCTGATCCAGATCACTCCTGTACTGTCCTGAACCCTGATAAGCATCCAACCATCCAACTGACTTTTATGAAACCAAGTAGTAATAGGATTTCGAGACCTCTGTCATAATGCACTTCAAATAGCCATAAGTGTGAATCAATAGTAAATAAAGCAGATTGACAGGCATTAATAATAATCATTGCAATATTTACAAAATGAGCGTGCAACGAGACTTACAACAGAAAGCCCAGAATCAGGATAGACTTAAAATTGTTGCTTTGCTTTTACAAACCATAGAATGGTCAGCCTGCCAAATCATTTCCCGCATCCATTTTTCCAATAGAGCAGGGGTTTTCGACCAGTGGTCCGGGGACCACCAGTGGTCCTTGAGATAGTTCCAGGTGGTCCTCGGCTAAGTTGGTTAACCAGATGAAAAGTTGGTTAACCAGATGTAACTCTTGAGAACGGAAAAATTAAACCAAATGGGTTTTATGTTTACACCCCCAAGAGTTAAAATATGCATCATCTGAATTAGCCCAAGTCTACACAATGAGAAGATTAATGGTCATTTTGATCTGTAGGTTTGCCTGTTTTGTTTCCCAAATCCATATAGTGGACAAAATGTGGAGCTAAAATGTGGAGCCAAAATGTCCTCAAATAGTGGACCGTGCCTCTAATCTTGTATACATAGTGGGCCCTGGTATGAAAATGGTTGAAAACCCCTGCCATAGACACTTTAAGATATCCATTGAAGTAGCCTAGCCTATGTATGCATGTATTTTTTTCAAAACTTTATTTTTGAATTTTCATATAAACATATGCATGTACAACCAAAACAATCCCTTCCCCCCACCCCCCTCCCTCCCTAGGCTCAAAGAAAATTCAAAAACAAAACAAAACAACAAACCAAAAACAGTGGTACAGTTACAGAATTGTATAAGGACAGTTGCGCATAATAAATAAATACCTAAGTAGTATATGACAGGGTTAAAACAGGAATATCACATTAATCTCATCCATACATTCTGTATGCATGTATTTAAAGATCTGTAAGCCTCAGATAAAGCCAATTCGGATTGTGATACAAACCGTGACAAGAAATACTATTTGGGACTCTCTCTCTTTCAAGTACAGTATATACTATGTCTCCCCCAGGTGCTGTTGAGTTAAGAGTCCTTTCAGGTCAGCAGTCAATGACTGCTGAGTGAGAGAGACAGTATCATTTACAGTAACTTGGCTCTAAACTCAACTCGTCAGCCTTTTCTTTTTCTGCAACCATAGCAGGTAGAACACTAAACTAAGGACCTTGTCATAAACTGTTAATAAGACATAATGATCCTTATCTTACATAAAAAATGAACAAGACTAGGAGAATGTTGTGCCAATTATAATGTTCCTGTATTAGAGTGACGGGTACAAGATGATTTGAATGAGAACCTGCCATTGTGTCGTGAAAAAAACTACCTACCTATTAATACCTATTTAAAGGTAATAGAGACAACTTTTTAGCCAAAAATCAAAATAGAAATAGTTATTTTTTGCCTTTTCCCCCTCTACGTTTCTTCTACTTTGATGCAGACAGACAGCTTTATCCTGCAAACGGTCCAGAACTTTGTTGTCAACAAATCATGAAAACAAAACATTTGTCGGGCTCAGGAAAGGCGGTGCTGATTTGGGAGGGGGCTTGTGTGGGGTGCAGCGTTTTAGCCAATCACAACACAGCAGTCTCCAGCAGTTACAGTTTCATGATGAGCCAATAGAGTGGAGGTGAGGTGGAGTGAGATTTTGTTTTTAAACAAAACTGTTTACAGCGTTTGTACACAATATTGCTTCTATTATTATCATCAAATGATTATTATAATCATTTGATGTTGCATTTATGGACACTATAACACTAAAAACATTTTACAAAATCAACCTTTAAGATAAATTAACATGATTCATTTAAAACCAACATTTCATAAAATGCTAAAAATCATTTAGATATTGTTTTCATGAATTGAAATGTAGGAGTTGGAGGTTGGGGCAGCCATATATATACAGTATAGACAGTATGGTGTGAATGATAATGAGGAGCAGTAAAATTAGATCTTTAGATACAAGAAGGAGAGTGGGTCAAGTAGAGGACACAAGCACTGCAGAGCCAAACAGATATGATCATGTCCCGCGTGTGTGTGTGTGTGTGTGTGTGTGTGTGTGTGTGTGTGTGTGTGTGTGTGTGTGTGTGTGTGTGTGTGTGTGTGTGTGTGTGTGTGTGTGTGTGTGTGTGTGTGCATATATCCGCACATCTGTGCATGACATCTGTGATCTGTGGAGACTGATGGGAACAGCATGACTTTGTTGAATTTGTCCTTCAGAAATAAAAGAGCATTTTTTATCATCAGTGTCTGCACGGGTGCACACCAGGCCCGCATGCAACATTTCCCAATTGGGGGGGGCAGGAGAAAATGGTATGGAGGCGGCTTCATCGCTGAAGATCGCACCCATACCATTTTCGGTTACAGGACTTTTATTAGGCAAGTAAACATCAATAATAACATCAGTTGTTTTTGAAGTTGCAACAGGCACGCGGCATGCATAAAGCTAAAGGTCTGACTCAGAGCGTTTTCTGCATGGAAGGTTGAAATGGTGTTGGTTTAGTGGTGCCACAATTGTAGTTCGTTAGTGACGTAGTGTTTCAAATCATCAATTTAAATATAAGCACTTTCATTTGAAATATTTTTGTATTTTGTTTTGTATGACATCATGTTTGGTGGAGCAGTCAGGGCATTCAGGGGGGCATTGCCCCCCCCATGCCCATGCCTAGATCCGGCCCTGGTGCACACGTATAGCGGAGACGTCTGGAATATAAAGCCTAAGCAACTGTAGGTCTTGAGCAAACATGAATAAATGTAAAGAAAATGTATGTACATATATGAAATTAGCCACCTACAGTACATACAGTATATGAACCTGACTGTGGCATATATGTGGTTATGTGACACATACAGTATATGTCCTATATACACAATTACACACATGTACTGTATATACTGTACAGTATGTACCTGATTATTCCATATATGCAACATATATCAAGGTTTCAAGGTTCAAGGTTACTTTATTTAGTCTCGTTCGAGAAATTTGTCTTGGACATACAGACTTGCAGCAACAAGTAAGACAATACAGGACAATACAGTACAGTACATACAGTACAATAGTAGTGACTCGTACACCTCATCAGGCTTACATACCACCTCCCAAAGTAGTGCTTAGTTAAGTAGTCATAGGAAGAATATAAATATAAATAGAATAAATACAACAGTACCAGAACTAGTGCAGTTCTAGCAGCATCATACGACAATCACAGTCTTCTCCTCCCTCCCCTTGCCCCCTCAGCAAGAGAATTATTGAGGAGTGAAATGGACATTGGTACAAAGGAGTATTTAAATCTATTATATCTCCATTTTGGAGCCTCGTACCTCCTACCTGACGGCAGTAACCTAAACTCAGGGTACATTATATGAGAGGGATCAGACACACAGTTTTCTTTGCCTGCCCTAGTGTGGCATACAGTATATGATGCATGTATCATGTATATATATTGGCACATACCGGTATATATTTTTCTTTCCATGTGGTTAATGTTCACGAGAGGTGCATTTGTTTCCCTGAAGGCGAGAACAATGAGGCCAAACTCAGTACTAGACGTGGCTTCTGTTTAGCTTATTTCTCGTTTCTTTTCGCTTCAGCGGTAGTAGTCCGTTTCCTTTTCTTGTTTCCTAATCGCAACGAGACCTATCCATGCAGTCGCCAGTCGGCTACAGGTGTGCCTGATTTCTCGTTTGTGCACAGGTGGCACACTGGGGCAGCTACCAGAATTAATTCACATAGTTTTCTTTCCTCTATGTCAGTGGTTTTCTGGTCCGGGGACCACCAGTGGTCCTTGAGAGAGTTCCAGGTGGTCCCCAGCTAAGTTGGTTAACCAGATGAAAAGTTAGTTTAACCAAATGTAACTCTCGAGAGCGTAAACGTGAAACCAAATAAACCCTAGCGGGTCCATTTGGTTTGATGTTTACGCTCTCAAGAGTTAAAATATTCATCATCTGAATTAGCTCACTTAATTTTAGAAGTCCACACAAATAGAGAATGTAGAAGAATGTTCATATTGATTTAGGCTACTGTATGTTTGGCTGTTTTGTTTGCGAATATAAAGCCTGGAATTGTGGACAAAAACAAAAGAAATCCTTAGTTTTTGGACTGTGGGGTGAAAACGTCATCAAATGGCGGTCTGTTGCTCAAATGCTGAATAAATAGTGGTCCCTGGGATCAAAAAGGTTGTAAGCCGCTGTTCTGTATATTGTCTGGGCTCAATTCAGACAACAAACCATGGAAGCCATGCTACAGCGTCTGTGATAATGTTTGGGCCGTTAAGGTATTATCTTCGTCAGTATATAAGACAGACTTGTGGAGAAAGCAACAGCAGCAGCCTGAAGGGAGTCTATAGTGACAGTCAGTGACAGGCAGTGACAGCAGAGAAGCAGGTTATAAATGGCTCACTGAGTCTCATATTAATGACTGTCAGTCATATACATTACCACCCTGCTTCTTTGTCACTCGGTAGAGGACAAAGCATATAATCGCTGTCAGGAGGATGTACCACTTTTTATACTCTTTTTCTTTTCCCCACCCGTGAATCAAATAAATGGTGCATTTACCGGTATATATCCAAGGCACTTTACATAGAATGTGCATCGCATTCACCCACCCACAAACATATTCATACACCGGTGGCGGTGGTAACCGTGCAAGGCGGGAGCAATTTGGTGGTGGGGTTGGGGGGGTGCCCAAGGGTGGCCGGGGGTGCCCCCAGTTGCCCCCCAAGCAACTGCCTAGTCTGCCTAATGACAAAAAAGGCCCCTGATTGAACCAATGAAAAGTATTAAAATGTGTGTGGCAAATATTATACAAACAAACCAGAAATGGGAGAGCATAGGAGATAGTTCAGAAGACAAGCGGTTCAGATTCCTCAGAGATGGACCTTAGGGTGGTTGTATTCCATTGGCCAACCTTGTTTTGTCACGATAGTGCACAAATGTTAGTGCTTTGTTTGCGTATTGTGGTATTTCTCCGAAAAGGTATGGGTGTTTTTCGTCATTGGGCACAAATACGAAACCAGGCTACTGTATGACTATGGCATATGTGACAAGATAGTAACCTTGTCAGCATGCAGGTAAATCCCACATCCAGTGGGACAACAGCCTGGGGCTCTAGCACACACAGCTACATGGGTGACCAGTGTTGTAATGCCAGTATAATCCCCGTTTTAGTCCTCTTTACAATCACAATCCCTCTGCAAAATACATCTCAGGGGCAGTCAGGGGACAGGAGAACGCGTTAGGTCAGAGATTTTCAACAGCTGGTCCGGGGACCAGGAATGAGAAAATAAATCTACTACTGTGACACCCCGTCACAGGGGCCACGTGTGGTTGGGTTTTTTGTTTTGACTTGAGAGCTACTTCCAAAATTACCGGCTCAATAAGATCTACACACACATAGTGGTGATGGTGTTGCTCTTATAGTATTAAAGTATAATGCACTTATAATGAAAAATGGAGGAGGAGAATTGGAAGGTTTTCTTGTATATGTTACAACTGACGTTTGAAAACAGTATTTGGAGATTGAGTTGACAGATGTTGAATTTAGTCTTGCACCCAAAGCTAATAACTTTCACATTTTTGTCCACAATTAGGAAAGAGAACTGGCAAAACGTCAAAATAACAGTTATTCTCCATTTTCTAATTGTGTAGACTCTTGAAATTATGTAATTCAGATGTTTAAATTTAACTCTTGAGAGCGTTAAAATGAAACCAAATGGACCCTTACGGGTCCATTTGCTTTCATTTTACCGCTCTCAAGAGTTACAGATCTATACATTTTAGGGGACTGTCATGTGATCTACCTGCATGGCCTGTGTGATCTACTGGTAGATCACGATCTACCTTTTGGGCACCCCTGCTCTATATGCTGTTGCAAACACTGCCTCGAAAAGTATTTCAAATAGTATTCACAAATTTACTGATATTCATGCTTTTTGGCATGAGGCTTGGGGATAGCTGACTAACTGGTTCAGTCCTCGGCTCCCCCTAATTTAGTGCCTGTGCCTTTCCTAAATGTAACGTGTAAATGCTTGAGTCATGAGTTTCCTTTGGGCACCCGTTGCTGGACTGAGGAGCGAGGCAAGCAGGATTTATTTAGGAAATAGCTGTGCAAATGGATTTCTAGTGTAGAATTCTAAAACGCTGGAGTAAGTGGCCATAATAGAGACACAGGGGATGCAGAACTGGAAGGAGGCAGTGCAGGAGCTATACAGAAAAAAATATCCGTGAAGCAGTGTTTCCCAAACCTTTTCATGTAACACTAAATTGCCTGCGGACCCCCATTAGAAGATTTGTATTGCTGTGATCAATCTGTATGATAACAATATTTGCACATAGTGAACATGTTTATTTATTCACCGTCTACTTGCTCTTTGAGAAGACAAGGACGTTTCCTACTCAGTTGTTGCTCAGTCATGGTTAAATAAAATGAACGCATGCATATATCCACTGGTGCACACCAAAACAACATGCCAAATTGAATTATGTGCGAACGAATAAAAACAAAAACAACACACCGGCTCAAAGTCACCCTCATGGAGCGAGAGAGAGAGAGAGAGAGAGAGAGAGAGAGAGAGAGAGAGAGAGAGAGAGAGAGAGAGAGAGAGAGAGAGAGAGAGAGAGAGAGAGAGAGAGAGAGAGAGAGAGAAAATCCATTTAAAAAACGCTGTGCAAATGAGAAGCCAAACAAATGAGCAAAAGTAGGTGGCTGACATTTATTAGTAACTCGCAAATCCATTTTCGGAGTTGGTGAGTGTTTTTTTTCTTTCTTTTTTTCCCTGGAAGCAGGCGTCGTCCTGTGTTGTTCCACCGATTGTGATTTGAGGAAATCACTTAGTGCGACTGTGCACTCGCACCGCGACCTGTGTGACGGGCTAATTGCGGCTGATATCACTTAAGCTAACAGGGAGGACTAAATTGGATTCCCGAGGAGCTTTGTGTGCGCATCGCTGCTGGCGAGTTCCGATAAGAGCA
Source organism: Benthosema pterotum (assembly GCA_039105355.1). Taxonomy (NCBI): domain Eukaryota; kingdom Metazoa; phylum Chordata; class Actinopteri; order Myctophiformes; family Myctophidae; genus Benthosema; species Benthosema pterotum. The sequence continues at coordinate 15,833,866 of CM076977.1, forward strand.
ACTTTATTTTCTCCCGCCTTTCATCCAGCGGCTGTCATAATATCCTCCTCCTCCTCCTGCTCCTTCTGGGTACGAGTGTTGAAAATGACAATTTGTCCAGAGCAAGCTACAGTAGAATGATAAGAATAAGGGTGTGTGTGTGTGTGTGTGTGTGTGTGCGTGTGTGTGTGTGTGATTGAAAGGAAGTGGAGGAGCGACAAGGAGCAGAGGAACGGTGGAGCTGTACACTTGCACACATGCTAAAGACCTTCCCTTTGTGTTGCTTGAACAATGATGAAAATGGCATGGAGCAAACATTGCGTGAAAGAAAAATGGAATCCCCATCACTGCTGGCTGGAAGAAATAAATCTAGTGTGTGCTTACCAAGACAACATGACAGACAGGTGAAAACGCTAATGTTTCCTCACCCTCACAGTATACACTATACTGCAAGTCCCACAAGGCCCAGGTATATTTCTATTTGCAAAAAAACAATTTTACACCTTACTACTACTTTGTACTACCATGATCGGAAAAAAGTAAATTAGGATAATAATTAAAATGATTATAATAAATTAAATATGAATTTTTAATATACTAAATGTACTGTAGGCTACATGTAGATGCCTATTATTTATCTGTTTTAGCAGGACAAAATGGAATCTAGCACTTATGAAGTATGGTGGCTCTGGAAGGATATACAGCACTGCACAAAGGGTGAAAGATACATGTATCTGTGGGTGAAATCGATCCCAGGTGGAAAAACCTAGAATGTGATTTGAAGCTGAACTTGGACCGAAGATTCCACTATACATGCTGGGCGCCTACTGTTGAAGATTGTTACAGTATGAGCTTTTGTCCAAAGTGTGATTTGGCATGCACATCCATCTGTTAACTCCAGACACAGAAAAGAAAAGGAAAAGAGCAGTTAAGTGCTAACAAAACACAAGCGAAGCAATCGCATTACACACAGCGGGGGAATCGATAGTTTCTTATTTTCCCACTTCTGTCCACGAAAATGGCCTCAGGGGTAAAGGCATGTGTCCTTGTCAGAGCGCAGCCAGGGCCAGTTATAGTTCAGTTGTGGTTCAAATATCCATTTCAGGGTTTATGACCCCCATTAATACCCCTGAGGACTTTCCATTTACAAGATGAAACAAAGACTATACAGCCATCTACTACGCCTGACAATACACACCGATGCCATCTATACAAAAGCTGACTGAAATCAAGCATTAACTTTGGGCAATACGTTACCCAGACAGTGTGAATACACGGAATAATCTAATTTACAGGCAATATGGGGGTCACAGAGGCAATTCAAGCTAATGCAATGTTCATTAATCTATTGCAAGCACACACAAAAGAGCTTGCAAACCTTGTTCTAAGGGGAGAATACATTGGGACAACTGATCATTATCTCCATGAATAACAATCCTGCTCCACCTCTACACCGCGGCGACTGCAAAGGTACGTGCCTTCCTTGTAATTCGGGGGAAACAATCAAAAAAGTCCTGTTTCAGGATGCCATTATGAAATAATTACCCTTTCGTTTCATTTTATAGAGTCAGAGTTCTGCAGGCTGGGCTCCAGCTAGGGATGTCACTAACGGTTAATTTCCTTGCCAGTTTTAGTATTTAGGCAATAGGCTACCATTTGTTTTTTATTCCACATTTTTATATACCGCACATTTAATATACATTAACATTGGTAGACAAATGATATCTATACATCTATGTATGCTCCTTTTAAAAGTCAAAACGGCAATATTTAACAATAGAAATAAATAGTAGACTTAGGGCTCCATTTTTGTTACCACTAAACCCTTATCCCTCAACTTCTTTGCCTTTTTAAACTATAAAAAAAACATTTTTCAGTAGTTCAAATGGCCAGTCTACAAGCTCACAACGTGTTAATAGATTGACATGTTGAAATATTCCAAACAGTTTTTCAAAATAGTAAAAACGAATTTACTTACTTACTTAGTCCTCTTGCACATCAGGGCGCGCCAACCATAGCAACCAGGTCTCTCCATCTGGGTCTGTCGTGGGCAAGTTGTTGAGCCTGGGCCAGGGTCACGCCGCCGAAGCTGGACGCTGTTGTGTTCACTCTCTTAAAGTCTGGTTTGAGACGTGCTGGCTCCAGGAGATGCCTTCGATCCTCCTGAGGGAATATGCATTCATCGTTATGTAAATTAACCACAAAACCGATTCAACATTCAAGTGGAAATCCGGTTACCCGATCACCCGTTGACATCCCTAGCTCCTTGGCTCCAGCACAGCATAAAACACACAATGTGGATATACAGTAGTTCCGCTCTGCTCAGGCCCGCTCATGATTCATCATCAGGTCTGAATATGAAAAACCGGTATTACCGTTTACCGCAATATTGAAAATCAATATCGACCAATATCGTCGAGAATTAAAAAAATACCGAATACCGACGATATTGTCATTATACTGTTACAATGTTAGGCTACAGTTCAATCAATTATGTTCAGCAGTGATTCTCAAACTTGCACCACCACGAAACCAATAGATACTGGAATGTATTCATTATATTGTTCTAAGGTGCGAAAAAACACGCTATGACCCTCGTCATAGAAATGCTAATTTAAGTCTTTTGAATTGGGCCATCACATCACCGTTGACTATACAGTAGGTAGGCTACTTGGCTGGCAGAACTGTCGAAAACAATGCATTTCCAACTCGTTTGTCACAGTTCCAGGCTTCATGGACAGCAGCGCGACCACTGTTTTTTTACGCCTCAATGTACAACTCTTACAAGGGGGTAACTGGAGGGCTCTGGCCGGCGCAAAGTCGGACAGACTAAAACTGCGGAAAACCCGGCCCAGGACGGTGGAAATTCCTGCCCAGGGCTGTGGAAATCCAGTTTACAATTTAAATATTCTCTTATTCTTCTACATTCTTAAAGACGTTTTTTAATATAGAAAAGAAACACACTTCCACACACTTGAGCCGACCTTTCCACACACCTGGGCCGAGTTTTCTCCACAATCCGGTCCGACTTTGCGGTGGCCTGAGTTCTCTTGTATTCATGCAGCGCTACCGTGCTGTGTGCGCGAGATGATGCGCTCATTCTGCAATACTGATGCTTAATGCTTTTATGTGTAAATGTGAACGAACGAGGGAAGCGAAGGGCAGCATAGTTTGCAGTGATTCTGATTTCACGTGCGCTGCGCATCGTGTCATTTATTTAGTGTAGAAGACACGATGCGCAGTTCGCCATTGTTCCTCTTTCTGCCGAGTCCGGTGACCACCAGTGGTCCTTGAGAGGATTCCAGGTGGTCCCCAGCTAAATCACGGACTGTTGGTAACCAAATGGACCCTTTTCGAGATCGTAAGGTCCATTTGGTGGAGTCCTAATAACTTTAGCCTCCTTTGTTTTATTTGCTGTTTTATGTAGTATTTTTACAGAGCGCATCATCACATTGCAATTAATGAACTTACTATGAGATGTCTCCTTAGATTTCCTCGGTATGAAGAAGTCATTATGTCTCCAATCATGTAATCCATATAATCCAAATGAATCTTCCGTTATCCACTACCAACCGACAGCCTGACTAACTGACTGAGTGAGAACGAACCAGTCCTGTCAATACTGTTGTAGGCCTACTCATAACTATGTGAGATTTCTTTCAGTTTTGTCCATGCCATTGTCCATATACTGTACTCCACGTGAATATGCCAAACAGTCCTAAACATGAAATGTACAAGGATAACTATAGTCAGAGATTACTTTCATTTCCGTGAAAGCGAAAGTGTGCGTAACTGTGTTCAAGCGGCCACCTTGTATCTGGCACCATCTAGTGGCTGTCATCTAGTAGCCGTAGGAAAAAAACAGCATTAAAAAGAAATAAATTAATGTTTAATTGGACGGTAAAATCGATAATACCGGTTTTAATCACGTTATCAATATCAATATCAAAAAAATCAATATCGCCCAAGACTAGCGATGATGTTATGCTATGTTTTGCTCTGACCACTGCTGGGTTGTTCCTGAGCCCCGCCTGGGAAGCCAGAGGCTCTGATGGGTTGTCCCAGGTGCCATTCCAGGCCAGGCCTATACCAATGTGTCAATGTATATCCCTGAGCAACCACTCTTAAGCCCTAATTGCTCCCAGTGCACTGTAGAATGGCACTCACTGCTTCTAGCTGTGTGTATAATCTGACAAATGTCACAAGTGCAAATATACATTGAGGGAATTACAAAAAGAGGAGTAGAGGATATTTGTTTGTAGGGGTCTTATTCATTAAAAAAGTACCCAAAAGTACCCAAAAGCATACCCAAAAGTACCCAAAAGCATACCCAAAAGTACCCAAACTAACCAAAAGCATACCAAAAGTACCCCAAACTACCCAAAAGCATACCCCAAACTACGCAAAAGTACCCAAAAGCATACCCGAAATTACCCAAAAGCATACCCAAAAGTAAGTACCCAAAAGTAAGTACCCCAAAGTACCCAAAAGCATACCCAAAAGTACCCAAAAGCATACCCAAAACTACCCAAAAACATACCCAAGACTACCCAAAAGCATACCCAAAACTACCCAAAAGCATACCCAAAACTACCCAAAAGCATACCCAAAACTACCCAAAAGCATACCCAAAACTACTCAAAAGTACCCAAACTACCCATTGAGTCTAGGGAAAAATAAAATTGGTTCAGGAAATAAGCAGTAGTTGGCACAGTTTTGCCAGTAACATGAGACGCAAGTTATTTTAGACTTTACGTAAGGCCAATGCACTAAGGGCAGGCAGTCCATAATAGACAATCCATAATATACTGCCTGCTTTCCTATTGAACTATAAGTCCTTTGTGCTGTGCAGGTCGGTTGTTCTGGCTGTAGCAAGATAAAAAACAATAATTAATATAGCTTACAATCCTAATACATAATCTACAAAACTCACTGTTTTCCTGAACCAGAGCACTTGTGAGACTGGGTAGCCTGCTGATTTGTTGTAGATCTACTTGTGATATTGTAGACTGTGATATTGTAGACTACGTCATGTTATCTGCAGCATGACACATGCAGGTAAAAAAGGCTTGAACTTTATTAGCGAAATGATTAATATCTAAGGGCAGAGCCTGGCCATGTAAAACAGGTGTTTATGTATGATATCACTTGCATATCTTCAGCAGCTATCATGCATGATGATACAGATACTGTAGGACCTGTAGTTGCCCTGTGACTTTCATGAACAAACGTGACGGGAGTCTGCACATTTAGGCTACATTTTGGCCAAGGACATACAGAGTCTCCTTGGATGTCTGCGTCTGAGCGGTTTTGTAGAAATATAACTCATCAGCAGAGCAGAACTCTTCAAATGCGTTATAATGCGTGTCCAGTGCTTTCCAATTAGAAGTCTTTTCGCAAGCTGTTTCCATCCCTCATTTGCTCATTAGCCTCTTTCGATACGCTCCAAAATCTGCCACCTTTCAGCAAAAAAGTATTTTTGCGCAAAGTGGAAACTTATTCGGATTTTGTTTTTTCCATTCAACATTCTCTTCGCAAGAGCTGTTTTTGCGCATGGAAACCTGGCTACAGACTACAGAGTAGAAAAAAGGTGGTATTTTATCAAGTACATTATTGAGGACCTATGTAAAGTGATGGTGGTCCTTTAAGTTATGAGTAGAAGTGGCTAGCCCAGCCCAAAATGCACCCAGGGACTTGAAGCAGGTACAAAATATCAAACAAAAATATCAAGGGAAAATAAGCCTCCTGGTAATAGGACAAACCTGGCAAATGACATTCAGACAGTACTAAACATGCTCCAAGGTGACAACTACAGGTATGTTGTTTTGGACACTTTTGGGTATGCTTTTGGGTAGTTTTGGGTATGCTTTTGGGTAGTTTTGGGTACTTTTGGGTATATTTTTGGGTAGTTTGGGGTACTTTTGGGTAGTTTGGGGTATGCTTTTGGGTACTTTTGGGTAGTTTGGGGTATGCTTTTGGGTATGCTTTTGAGTAGTTTGGGGTACTTTTGGGTATGCTTTTGGGTAGTTTGGGGTGTTTTGGGGTACTTTGGGGTATGCTTTTGGGTACTTTTGGGTTGTGTTGGGTACTTTTGGGCAATTAGTAGGACCCGTTTGGGGTAATACGATGGCAAATCAACTCTCCTTTTAGGGGGCGGGGGGAGGCAAACAAACAAACAAAAACAAACAAACCCCTCTCGCCTATCCGGTTCCATTGACAGCAGAACACACTGTCACCGGTAAATTGGTTAACAATTTACATTTACACATTAACAGACCTCTTGTCACTTTAGTGAATTATGATTTGTTAGATAACTCACTTTAGTTGAATTGTAAATTGTAAGAAAATAGGCTGTGTTGTGATGCAGTGGTTAGCTATGAATGTTTGGAAGTTCCATAGCTCCAGCCAGGTGAGATCAAAGCGTGTCTCCACTCTATGCAATCCTAACCTTAGCCCTGAACTTAACCTCAGGAAAAACCTATGTCTGGACCCAACCTTAACCTCCGACTTATCAACCCCAGAACACTAAACTTATTTTTTGTTACTCCATCACTAAACACAGGTATATTTTACCCAATGTAAACTATTTAATACAAAATATTTCTCATCAGAGTACATGCAAGTACAGCAATACATAGCAACATATCATGGGGGGGCAAAATTATTTTTTTAAAAATCTTTAAAAAAGAGGAATTAAGTTGGGAACTTCCCCTTTGGTCCAGACATTCCTAAGACCTTTGAGATTGGTCCAGTGAAGAAAAAATAAATACCGGTACATGAAAAAGTCCATCTTGAATGAATGGGATTTCTTTTTCTATCACCCTATCACTAAACATGGGTAAAATTTACCCAAAAACTTCCTGGAGAAAAAACTAAGGGTGTGTGCAGGGAAACAAATCCACATTCTGTGATGTCACTGAGCATCACAAAGCTACTGAAAGACCCACCCAAAAATGGTACGACCGTTTTAGGAATGCTTCGACCGATTTAGAAAAAGTCAGGGGCTTTCCAAATCGGTCATGACCGCTTTAAAGCACAAATAACATTGATTCCTAACATTGTATTTAATACTTAATATCATTAAATTCCATGTCAACTTGGAAAATCAACAAAGTTGGACATTATAAACAAAGTGGAAATGCAAATTTGGAACTGAAGACTGAAGGAGAGGAGGAATTATACAAAGCGGGGTGCATTGATGACATCATCATGAGGCCAAAGTCAAACAAGCTTTACCTGAGAGCAATTTAAATTCCATTAAAGCTCCTATATAATATGAAAGACTGTTCAAATTAGATAATTTGTAGGGATATAAAACACACATTGGAGCACCAAAAACTCCACCAAAAAAACAAATAAATAAATAAATAAAAAGTTATTCACCCTTTAAAGTCCCTGTACAACATGTCCCAGGGTGTGGTATAAATCCTAAAGAAAAATGCACACATATTTGCCCAAAACCCTGAAGCAGCATTACAGTATAGCTTTTTTTCTCCTTTGACCTCATTTTATAATCCATGCTCTATGCATTATGCATATATTTGATCCTCCTCATATGGACCTACATGCTATCAGGTTATGGGAGGCTTATTTCCTTCTTCAGTAATACTACATTTAGGGAGGTTCGCTTAGGAGCATACAAAGTATATACAGTAGCTGGTGTTCGGTGTGTTGCCTTTACACATTTTCTGAGATGCATGGCCTGCTTCTGACCCACTTTCAGTCAGTGCCATAGCAGCAGCCAAGTCACCCCTATAATTCTTGCTCCGTGACAGTGCATGGTTGCGGTTCTCTCAACCTTTTCAGGCTGTGACCCCAAAACGGTCGCATTTCAATTGAGTCGAGGCATCGCATTTCATTTGACTCTGACAAACTTAATCGCATTTTCTCATAATACTTGCTCATGTTAAAGGGGAACTCCACCCATTTTCAACATTTTACTATGTCATCAATATACCTTAGAGATGTTGTGTGGATATGATGAAAACGACCTGGAAATGGATGCCTGAAAAAAAACATCACTTGATGATGATTACTGATTTTCCTTTTAGAAGCCTTTTTTTCTGAGAGCCTACAAACCTTTTTTTTTTTCCTGGACCTTTTTTCTGAGAGCGTAAAAATGTAATCAAATGTACCCGCTCGGGTTCCATTTGTACGCTGTCAGAATATATGTTGAAAATGGGTGGAATTCCCTTTAATGACATTTAATAATTCTGAAAATCCACACACACATAAAATTTAAAATTTCAAAACTTAAGATTTAAAAAAAAGTATGTGACACTGTGGCAGTGCAGTATGACTGCTGGGGCATTCATCAATTATATCCTCTCTGTGCGTATAGCTGTGGTTATGTAGAAATTCCATCCCGGCTACAGTGGCTGCAGGTTCTGCAGAGTTGTGGAATTTTATCCAGCAGCAGCAGGGGTTTTAGGCTGGGTGATTTAAAATATACGTGCAAGCCTGCGAGTCAAAGACGGCAGACGGTTTCCCTCAGATGTGCCATGTTGAAAATCCCAACTAAAATGCTTTAGCGACACCGACGGCACGTTCTCCTCAAGTTCTCATTGGAGGGAAGTTTTGGGCTTGCAAATGTAGATGAAAATAAAATATATATATATTTGACTTTTTCATTCTTATTTTTTCCCTGACCTCAGGTCGTTTGTCATGAGTATAGGCCACCAATGGTAATTGATACTGTTTAAATTAGGCCAAGGGACCTGGGAGAGCGAAGGTAGGGCAGGCTGTACCAGGTTGGGTTTGTACAACGTGTGATTAAGAGTAGATGGTGCGAGCAAAACAGGACGGGAGCAACTGCTGGGTGCACTGCATGACAGCATGCTATCATTGCACCTGTTTCTGTATAATACTGTGTGTGCAAATGAGTGTGCATGGAGGAGGGGGAGGGGGGTGGCTGTTGGGTTTAGCAGTGGTTTTCAACCTTTTTGACACCAGGGCCCACTATTTATTAAGGAATTTGAGCCTGCACGGACCAGCATTGGATGACATTTTTAGCCCCCCACAGACCCCAACACTAAAGATTTCTTTTGGATTTTGTCCACAGTTTCATTTTTACACTCTCAAGAGTTACATTTGGTGAGTCAACTGTCGCCAATGTGTGCTTATGTTCTAAACGTCTTAATTACACTGTATGATACTGGCAACATAATATAGTGCAGCCTTGAAATAATACTGCACGTCAACATTTTCTGTTTGGATCATAATTTGTACTGCTGACCTGTGTTTACTTGCGCTATAGCACTGCTATGAGAAAATTAAGTAGTATTGTGTTGCTTTCTTCCCCGCTGACAGAGCTGATGGCTTTTTGGTTATTGCTCTCTCTCAGTCATAAACACAACAATTACCAGACAGCCAAACCCGACTGCAAGAACAACACTCCCAGACTGATTGGCCAAATTGCTCGGTCCAACACAGCACATTAGTCCCCATTATGAAAGCCGCTATCGAGGAGAATAAGCCAATTACAGCGGTGTTGTTTTGCAGGGAAATGTTACGTTTCGGCGCCTCTGGGGTCTTAGATATACCACATGCGGCTGTACAAAACACAGTTCTACGAGATCACACCGAGTCGACACACTAAACGCTGTACAAAAGGTGTTATTTGAATATAATCCACACAGAAATAGAACTGTGGATGTCAGATGTCTGCATGTTCTTTCTTTCTTTCATTCATTTTATTTTCCTTTACTGACAAGTTACACACATGCATGTGTGTGCATGTCTGCATGTTCTAATAAAGCCTATTTTAATCTTATCCAAACTTCTGTTTTAATGATTTAGAACAGAGGTTTTCAACCAGTGGTCCGGGGACCACCAGTGGTCCTTGAGAGAATTCCACGTGGTCCCCAGGGTAAATGAGGGAAAGTTGGTTAACCAGATGTAACTCTTTGAGAGTTTAAGAAACCAAATGGACCCTTGCGGGTCCATTTGGTTTCATGTTTACTCTCAAGAGTTAAAATATTCATCATGTGAATTAGCCCCAAGTCTACACAACTAGAGAATGTAGGAGATTAATGTTCATTTTGATATGTATATTTGCCTGGTATTGTGGGCCTGGTATTGTGGGCAAAAGCAAAAGAAATCTTTAGTTTTGTGGTCTGTGGGGCTAAAATGTCAAATGGTGGTCTGTGGCTCAAATTATAAATAAATAGTCGGCCCTGGTGTCAAAAAGGTTGAAAACCACCAATTTACAATATAATAACGTGCCTGGTAGCCAGTGCCTTTGGAGCAGGAGGATCTGGATTCAAGTCCTTGCCTCCCTGTCGTTGCTTTCCTCTCTGTGCTCACACTGGCCTGAAATGACATCTGAGAACCAACCATGGATAGAATGTGCCAGAGAGAGATAAATGCTATTAGACAATGTCACAGAGCTTTGCCGTCTTCGACCAAAAGATAACTATCAAGGTTTTTCCTTGACCGTTTTATACGTCACACACCATGCAAAGATACTAATCAACATTCTTGAGTCTCGTTTATTCTAAACTCATGGCAGCCAAGGTTCAAGGTTGTGCTTTGTTACATCTACTGCGCAAAAGTAAAACTTGTTTTTCTTTGGCTTCCTCCAGAAAATGCAACAGCAAATATATCATATGGCGTCAAACAGCAAACACAGGCACAGAGGGTGGTTAGTATAAAAGGCATTATTCTCCAAAAACAGAAATGGAACATACTGTATTTCAGGCAATACTTATACTTAGAAAACCTCCGATTTGTTTAAAAACAGAATCTAACTCCACCTCACCTCCACTCTACTGTATTAGCTCATTATGAAACTGCTGTGCTGTGGTTGGCTAAAACGCTACTTCACCCCACACAACCCCTCTCTACCTCACCACCAAATTGGCACCGCCTTTCCTGAGCCCGATGAATGTTTTGTTTTCATGATTTGTTGATAGCAACAGAATTCTGGACCTTCTACAGGATGAAGCAAATGTCTGTCTGCAGGGAAACAGCTGCAGCATCAAAATAGAAGCAATAAAGAGGCAAAAATATAGCTATACTCTATATCCACACAGCTTGATGACATCAAGCTGTGAATCACATTTGGTTCACAATTGTACACTCAGATTTTTTTTATTTTTTTGAAAATGGGTGGAATTCCCCTTTAAGATTCCTTCACTCACAGCCAAGGTGTTCCTGACAGGTTGTTCTTGTCCTTTTTTCCCTGTCCTTGTTTTAAAGCAACGGTGCTTTTGAAAATGGCACAAGGTGCTCTAAATATTGATCACCACCATCTGTCAGTGAGATCCCAATCCACAGACTGCCATACAAAGCAGAATATGAACATAAGGGTTGAGGAGCGAGGAAGGACATGGAAAGTACCATGGAAAGGAAGGGAGCCTGATCCTGATGCATGGTTGAACAACGATGGGAGGGGAGAGAGAGAGAGAGAGAGAGAGAGAGAGAGAGAGAGAGAGAGAGAGAGAGAGAGAGAGAGAGAGAGAGAGAGAGAGAGAGAGAGAGAGAGAGAGAGAGAGAGAGAGAGAGAGAGAGAGCTCACTGGTACACACTGTCAAAAATTTCAGACCCCCCTAGCGCCAAAATTAGTGAAAAATCCCTGGCGGAGAGTCTAGTGTTTTCTGCTGGTGAGTTGGGGCAGAGTAGATTGACAGGCACCAGAGATTAAAAAAAGAGATAAAACCCTTATTTTTAATGCTATGACAGTGGTTTTCAACCAGTGGCCCCCATGCTAAATGATGGACAGTTGGTTTACCAGATGTAGCTCTTTGCAAGTTATATCTCAAGAGTTAAATACAGTATTCATCATGTAGAGAGAGAGATTGAGATTGAGAGAGAGAGAGAGAGAGAGAGAGAGAGAGAGAGAGGTGGATTACGCTCTGGTTCTCAAACTCTTATGGCCTCAATAGAGCTGCCGTCGCTGCTCTCTTTTTTAAGAAGACAACGACAATTCCCTTAATCATTATTCCCATTGACATTTTCAAAATCAAAGACCTGAAGGCTTTGTTCACATGTATCAGTAACATTTGAATGCCCGGCCGACAGGTGATTGCTGTTTTGATTGCTGCTTCAATTCATTTTCAAAGGGAGTCACATGGGTTTAATCAGTAAAGTTTGACGGTGCTCTCGGGCTGAGAGCAGAAACAAAACACATCAACTTTACTGATTAAACCACGTGACTCCCATTGAAAATGAATTGAAGCAGCAATCAAAACAGCAATCAGCGGTCGGTCAGGCACTCAGACTTTACTGATATATGTGAACTAAGCCTAAGCCTCAAATAAAGCCAACTCGGCGACAATTTAAAGCAAGCCCATCGACTACCAGGACCCACATGAAAAACAGTCACAGGTTCAGTATGAAAGGGTGTGCAATGCAGAAGATGGTTTTGATGCTGAGGTATAGGCAACATACTCTCACTCAAAGTGAGCCAAACCTTTCACTGGAAGAAGGGGCACCCCGTTGATCACAGGGAATAAGAGTTTTATGTTTTTAATTCATGAATATATTAGATATACTTGCTTTTAATTGATTCAGTTTTTTAATGCTTTGGCCTGCTAACTACATAAAAATGAAGGGACCCATTCAAAGATCCTCCTTGCGGTGGCCATTTTCAAAAACTGTTGGGAACATGTTCCAAATTGGCTCCGAGGGAGGGAGTTCTTAAACTTCTTCAGGTCGTAAAATCGGGGGTGTTTCAAGACTATTTAAAGGCGTAATATTTAAATGACGGTTGGTTTCAGCTGTGAGATTTTTCAAAGCTTCAGCCCAAACGTATGCTAGGATTGAAATCTGATTTGGACCTGACTTGATTGTACTGTCATTCCTGGACAAAAATATAAACTAAGGCAGATTATACTCCGTTTATAAATGAAAGGCCAGTGTCTCTGTAATTAGTGTCTCTAATTGGAAACCAAGTGGAGGCACGTTCATTCATCAGTACGATATTAACCAGCAACCACTGAGCATAATTTATGTTAGAATCAATTCATTTGTGTCGCTCAGCCACCGTCCTTAGGGCGAACACATCTCTGAGTGTGAAAGAGTCAGAGATCTATCAAGCGTGTCATTTCATGCCTGTAGAGATGCAGATGGAGAAAGTAAGAGAGGCACGAAGAGGTAGAGAAATAAACAGAATGATACGGAAAATGATGCAGAAAGGGAGAGCGAGTCAGAGTAAAAAGTCTGGTAAACAGACATGGATGAATGGTGATATTGCTCATTATCTGAGGGTATTGGTGATATTGCTCATGATCTGAGGGTATTAAAACCCTTTCAGGCCGGGAATCCATATTTGGATTCTGTACAGTATGTACAGTATTCCATAATTAACTTTATTTGATGCTGAAATATGAATATTTCAGGTTTTTCAAAAACCTTAGGTCAGGCTCTGAATGGGTTAAGTCGCTTATTGCAAATCTAACAGATGTCCAAATCTCCTCCCTTACAACTGCTTTGGCAATATCCAATAGCTGATACAACAGACTATAGTCCATGACTCCAACAAGCTGTAGTTATACATCAAATTATAAAAGAAAGATGTCACTATCAAAGATGTATCAGTATATTAGTGTTTTTCAACCATTTTGATACCAGGGCACACTATTTATTCAGCATTTGAGCCACGGACCACCATTTCATGACATTTTAGCCCCACAGACTCCAAAACTAAGAAAAAAAAATCTTTTGCTTTTGTACCCAATACCAGGCTGGAATTCAGAAACAAAAAGGCAAACATACAGATCAAAAATTACCTTAAATATTCACTTGTAGACTTGGGCCAATGAATATTTTAAAGGCCCCGTAAAGCAAATTAAAAAGCATGTATCACGGCCATTTTTATACCCTTGGACAAATAAATATTATAATATATATATATATATATATATATATATATATATATATATATATATATATATATATATATATATATATATATATATATATATATATTTTTTTTTTTTTTTTTTTTGACAGTATTGTTACAGTTTATGTGTTTTGGTTCATGTTGTGGGTAGGTTTGGGAGGTAGGACTCGCTTGATGATGCACGAGCGGCGAATTAAAATATTCGGAGGGAAAGAGGTTACTGTACTACTGTATATAAATCATATTCCATATAAAGCGGTTCCACTGTTATGTCGTGGGTGACATAACAGTTGCCGTAACAGTCACTGGTGGTGACTCACCATAACGGTAGTGTTTCACATGAAACACTCACCGGTATGGTGAGTGTTTCGTCACCCTTCAGGGGGTGATGTGACCGTTGAGGCCTGTGCCAAGTCAGGCTAGCCTGTGCCCTGAACAGATCTCGTAATTAAAGAGTCGCAGGTTGTGTTTTCTCTCACTGTTGTAAATACCAAACAAGCCAACATATGCAATACGCACACTCCCCGGTTTCACAATAACATTGTATAAAATAAATCAGAGGTTCTCAAACATTTTCATGTCAAGGACCCCCCAAAATTACACCAACCATTTGAATGCCATGGACGCCCATGAGGGACCCCTACTACGGTTCCAGTGATTCTAAACCCGTTTTATTTCAAGTTCCCCCAGGACAGTTTGACATGCATTACAGACCCACCATTTAATGGCATTTCTATTTCTGAGACGCCAAGTGATATTTTAACTCCACAAACTGGGCATGGCCATATATAGGTTCACATATACAGTAGGTATACCTACTTAACTCGATATGTTGTGCATCACACTCCGTATTTCAAGGGCGAAACTTTGAGTTTGACATTGGTGGGGACGGCCACAAATCGATACGATGCGATCTGGTGGCAATTCAACATCATTTTCCCCAAAATGTCAAAATCCAATACATTGTTTCACTGTTTGGATTAGCGTATAATTATATAGGCTAATTATCATTTATTGCATACCTCGAATGTCAATTTGAGGTGTAGGCCTATAGGGAGAAGAGATTAAATTATATTGTTCAAGGATTAATGCTACTAACCTATACAGTAAATAGAAAAGACACAAATATAAAACATGCATTTGCAGATCACTGCACACAGTGTACTGTCGAACATGTCTATGTGTATCTTAATCTACACACAGATAAAACTACCCTCATCATCATCTCCTCCAGCAGCGCGGCGCAGTGCAAGTAGACATGCGCCCTCATCTGGCAGTGGACTTTGTAATAGCGGTGGTCGCGGTGCTCTGAGCGGTGCTCGCGGTGGCCACTGAAATTCTGAACTCTGAATGAGCCTTAAGCCAGTAGGGCGCGACTGACCAGCAGCTGGTTCCAGTTATAGTCCAGGTCTAGCACTCCGCCTGGGTCGGCAGAGACAGACTGTCGCTGCCTCCTGTTGTCGTCTCATCCTTATTTCTTATTTCTTGTCTATACATTATTTAGGTAAAAGCTCTAAATTGCTCAAAGGAGGTATTCTATCAGCTTCCTGCTGTTAGAATCAGCGATAATGAACTTGCCGCAACATACTGATTGACAAATCACACATTTCTAAATGAACGCCAGCGTGATAATGAGTCTTGGCTAATAACGTGTTTGCATTAGGTTTCCCCTTTCTTGTTGTTTAGGCCCTTATTAATATTTACAACGCGTTGCATCTTGTCGAAAGTTAAAGGCTCTTGTTGTTCCCCCAGCCCGTCTTAATCAAAGGCCGCTAATTGCTACTATATGGAGCGCTGCATACATTTGTTTCCAGCTAAATGAGGCTTTTCATCCCACAAAATTATACAAAAGTTAATGCCTAACACTCCCTCCCTCTTTTTCCTCTCTTTCTTCCATCCACGCAATACTGTCATGTCCTCCCTGTCCCCGAGAACCGCTGTGGATTTGCTTTGGTTTAGAGTGCTGCTATAGGATGCTAGTTCGATCGCTATAGCCCAGTGGTCTTCAACCAGTGGACCGGGGCACACCAGTGGTCCTTGAGTGTTCCCAGGTGGACCCCAGGCTAAATGATGGGCAGTTGGTTAACCAGATATAGCTCTTTCAGAGTGTAAACATGAAACCAAATGGACATGTTTCAAGTTTACACTCTCAAAAGATGAAATCTCCATCATCTGCATTAGCCCAAGTCTACACAACTAGAGAATGCAGAAGATTAATGGTCATTTTGATCTGTACGTTTGCCTGTTTTGTTTTCTCCAAAATCCAGCCTGGAATTGTAGACCAAAGCAAAAGAAATCTTTAGTGTTTGGATCTGTGGGGCTAAAATGTCATGAAATGGTGGTCAGTGGCTGAGAATAAATAGTGGGCCCTGGTATGAAAAAAGGTTGAAAACCCCTGCTGGGCCGGGTGAGAACGCAGAGATCTATTAAATTAAATCTATTCCAGGCAAATGCAAATGGGTCTTCTGCATCATGAGTTGAAGTTAATGACCGTTTTATCGTCTACTCCAGGGCGCCCACACCTTTTTTTTGAGTTGAGAGCTACTTGCATAATGTCAAGCTAAAAGAGATCTACCCACCATTTTTGTCCCATTGCTGAAAATTGGACAGTGGTGCTGTCCAATGATGTTACATTATAATAGAAGAGTGAAATGGAATAGTGGCATTGGCGTTACATTATGATAACCTGGCTAAAAGGCCAGAATCTCACCTATTAGCCAGGTTATCACTGGTAGGTGGGAAACACATTTGGGTAGGTTACATTTCCTTTGCATTCGGGGGAGGACTTTTTATTCATTAAAATGTATTTATTATTTTTTGCCAATGGCTGATTTGCATCTGGCTTTAGCCAGGGGCTAATATTATAATATGAAATGAAAGGGCACTGTTGTTGCAAAATAATAGTATTGCTTTGTGGTTTTGAGCTGGCAGGTCTTTTTTGGTGTCAATAAAGTAAGTTACCCTATTTTAAGTGCGATATATTTAAGGGCATGTCATCTAATCTGCCTACACAGTCTTGGTGATCTATTGGTGGACCACAATATACCTTTTGGGCAGCTCTGGTCTACTCTATCTCATGCGAACACCACATACAGTTTTACATTATTTGATTCAGTATTTGGATATTTGATATTCATTTTAGCTGCCCACCCCCTTCCTATACAAAACTGTTATAACTTAAAACCAGGGGTGTTGATTTTTAACGCGTTAACGGCGTTGATTAAATATCTACGTTCTTTGCGTCAAAATATTTAACGCAATTAACGCACATGCACACGCGTGCGCGCGCGCACGCTCGTGCGTGCGCATGCTCTGTCTCGGATGTGATTCCACTCGCTGGTGACTCTATTAAAGGGGGACAACAGGACAAAGTTGCGGAATGCATTGGAGTATATCAGGGCTACTAAACTGGTGGCCTGACATCTCCGTTCACTTCCATGGAATGGTCTAATGGCGGCTGCTCTTCATTTCCACTGAGCATGAGTACAGCTAACTGAATAGCAGCGCACGCTCTGTTCTGTGACCCCTCAATGTCGCTAGTCTGTCACTAGTCTCTATGGTCCCTTCCCACCGGGGAATCAGAGGAGCCACTTCCTGCTGCACGTGAAGTCAGATGTAAACAAACCAAACACGCAGCTCTTTCGGATCACTCCCAACTATTGTGGTGTGAATGAATGAATGAATGAATGAATGAATGAATGAATGATGTGTTTGTTTAGCCGCGTCGCCATCGAAACTGAGAAGAAAAGTTGATTCAGAAAATCGCCAGTTTAATAACGAGTGGACCGAAAAATAATGGCTAAATTGAAACTCCATAGGGAGCGCAGGCAGACGTATTTGCTCTGTAACCAAGTCAATGCTGTCGCAAAATAATCCGATGGTAAAGGACGCCACTGTTGCATGGATTATTGTCAAGAAAAAAAAAAACACCAAGAGATGATGAAGAGTCGAGTGCATGCTGGCTGCAGGAGGTAGAGCCTATTTCTTTCCCTGTTTACCTCCCTGTTCCCTGTTTACCTTTGCATTACTGAATATTTGTACTTGTCTGTCTTGATGAAATGAACATGGTGGGCCCTATTGTAAGGCCACTGGCCAGTCAAAGATGTGCCATCACTGTCATTAGTTGCCTGTGTGTAGGCTAGTCCTGTCCCCTGTTGCAAGCCTTTTGAGAATTAAAGAGAGAGCACAATAAGTGTGCCTTAGATGTTGTGATTTGCTGCTGTTGTGCAGATATGAACAACTTTTTCATAAGCTGCACTATAAACGTGTATTTTGATTTGGTTCAAATATGATGCATGTTAGAAAGACCAGATGCACATTGCACTTTTCTTATAAATGGAGCATTTTAAAAGTGAAATACTTTAAAAAATGTGTCTGTGTGTGTACACATGTCATGGTGGAGAGTAGTCTCTGTGGCAGTCTGGCCCCCGGGCCCCTTGGGTTTTTGGCAATGCGGACTCCTGAACAATTTAGTTGAATAGCCCTGCTGTCTTTCCATTTCCGCAACAATACATAGGAAAACATGGCATATTGTCCGAAATAGTCCGAATGGTGATTAATCATGATTAAATTAATTTTGAAGGTGTGATTAATTTGATTAAAATTTTTAATCATTCAACACCCCTACTTAAAACATAATTTTAACCATAATAGATTAATCAAAAACACTTTTTTCTGGAACTCATATTGCCCCCCTAACATGGGCTGTAGAATTCCATTCACTGTTTTCATTCATTTTTAAAATATTGTTTTACTCATTTGGCCACACCCAGTGTGTCACCAAGGCTTCTACATACAAGTTTATGCTAACTTGCATAAACCTACCCCTTGGCTCTCATTGCAAACAGTGACATTTGCACATCCAACGTGATACAAAAGCATAAATATTGGCTTTCAATAACCATGGATGAAATTTACCCAAACACCTGCCTGTAGAAAATGAGGGCATGGAACCATATTTCCACATTGTATGATGTCACTGAGCATCATGAAGATACAGAAAGGTTCACCTGCCTCAGACATCAGCAACATTATGAAAATTGGTAAAAATGGGCGAACATCACCCATGTTTAGAATTCTAGTATGAATGTCTCTAGTGCAGAGCTGCCCAAAAGGTAGATGGTGATCTACCAGTAGATCAACAGGCCCTGCAGGTAGATCAAATGACAGTCCCCCCAGCACTTGGACCCTGATAGATCTGTAACTCTTGAGTGTTAAAATGAAACCAAATGTACCCTTACGGGTCCATTTGGTTTCATTTTACACTCTCAAGAGTTAAAATACATTTAAACCTCTGAATTTTCAAGAGTCCACACAATTAGAAAATGGAGAATAATTGTTATTTTGACCAACATTTGGTCAGTTCTCTTTCACAATCGTGGACAAGAACGTGAAAGTTCTTAGTTTACTTAAACCTCAACTACTGTTTTCAAATGTCATTAATAGCATATGCAGGAAAACCTTCCAATTCTGCCCCCATAGTTTTCATTATAGATGCATTATTCTTGAACATTATAACAGTAAGTAACACCATCACCATAAGTATTTCAAAGCTCAAACTTTCTAGGGGGCCTTGAAATGGATTTTCAGTAATGGAACAATCACATTCTTAATGTGTAGATCTTGTTGAGCCGGTCATTTTGAAAGTAGCTCTCCAGTCAAAAAAGTGTGGGACCTCTGCTCTAGTGCTATTGTGTGTGTATATATATAGCACATTTTACAGAAGTGCACTTTGTACAGTATCTAATGGTGTGCATCTGGACTGCCATGTACACTTCCTCTCCATAACACACACTAAGCAGTTTAATGGCAGGGAACACAGCGGTGCCGCGGCTCAGCCCAGCCTTTAGGCTGTGTGTTGAGCTGCTGTGTCGTCTCACAGCCTGTAGAACACAGCTGGAGGCTAAAACACACACACCATCCATCACATAGAGGCATACAGCCATCACACAGCGCCCAGAGGGCCAAAGCTCACATACAGAGGAGCATGTGCAGGGGTGGATCTAGGCATGGGCATGGGGGTGCCCCCCTAAATACCCAGTCTGCCCCCCCAAACACGATGCCACGCAAAACAACCCGAGATATTTCAAATGAAAGTGCTTTTATTTAAAATGATTTAAAACACTACTACTGCTACTAACTACAGCTGTCACCACTAAACCAACAGCATTTCATTATTGAAAACAGAAAACTCTGAGTCAGACCTTTAGCTTTATGCATGCTGTGTGTCTGTTGCAACTTCAACAGCAACTGATTATTGATGCTTCATTTGACTAATAAAAGTCCTGTAACTGAAAATGGTATGGTACGTGGCGCGAAGCGCGCGTGTGTGTGTGTGTCTGTGTGGCAGTGGCGTTTCTAAGCAATTTGGAGGCCCAGGCAAGATTTTCCGCGGAAAAAAATCTGTGATGTCATACCTATGACAGGCACAGTAAAATGGTGCCCCCAAGGGATAAAATTCTGAACTATAAAAAAAAAAAAAAAAAAAAAAAAAAAAAAAAACATTAAACATTAGGTGTTTTAAATGTTCAACTCTAGTTATAGAGGACACCCCCCCCCCCCCCCCCCCATGGCACCCCAGGCAACTGCCTAGTCTGCCTAATGGCAAAAAACGCTGCTTACCATGCACACATGTAGGCACAGGCACACACACGCACACGCACACGCACACGCACACACACACACACACACACACACACACACACACACACACACACACACACACACACACAATGGCTTTGAGCAATGATTTAGTGGACACTATTGATTAGCCCCCTGTAATTAACTCCTGTGTTCCCGCAGGGAATATCAGTGACAATAAATCACCACGGTGGGGTGTGTGTGTGTGTGTGTGTGTGTGTGTGTGTGGGGGGGGGGGGGGGGGGGGGGGGGGGGTTACGGCTGAAATAGATATTGTCAGGCCTCTATAGGGTGATGTGAATTAAAGGGGCTCTAGGTATTGAAGGGAAGGTCAAATATGAGGTCACCCGCTCAGAGCTAAATGTGTGTTTTTTTTCCAAAGAGAAAATGCTCAGTGGGTTGAGTCAGAGTGCATATGAGTTAATTGTGTTAAATATTTTAATCAGAGTAATCAACTAAATTAATTGATGCCATTAAAAGCAGAATTCCAAACACAAACATATTATTCATCCATCTGCCTTGATCGCGGTGCCAGCAAATACAGCAAATATATTGATTTTTGTCATAGATGCCACGCTTTCCCCACATTTCCCCTATGGTTCCCGTCCCTTCTAACAGTTTGCATTGGTGCAGGTTGTCTATATTCTAATGCAGACATTTCAGTAGCTCCAAACTGATACTGATACAATACTGACACTCACGCATGAGTTTTACAACACTCTGGGGCAGCATTTACATGTAATCCCAGAGATAATCTATTCCACCACCTCTCCTCCCCTCCCTTCTGCCACTCTCCAATCACTATGGTTGAAACTCCTTTCGCATGGGTGCCACCTGACTTTTTCAAAATCGTGTAGTGGCCCGATTATCTTGTATGTGGTTTCAAGTGCTGTGTGAAATAAGTAGCTTTAGTAGCTCCAAAATAAGTTTGGATCTACTAAAATATCCGCCTTAGAATAATGCGGATAAACCTGTGGCAATGCAAACTGCTTTTATTTTGAGAGAGAGGGACCTCAGGGTGTAATGTAGAAAAGGGATCATCTATGGAAAAAAAAAACAAGGACATTATGTATCATATCACAGAAGGTAGATGGATGCCCCATGTGTTTTGCTGTGTAATTCTCTCCTTATTTTCAACAGCATTAAATATAAGATGTTTAGAGAACTGCTGCTGATGAACAGAAATAAATAATACATGGATTCACAAGCACTTCTGCTCAGCTCTGCTCTACAAATAAAAGGGCACTGAGGGAAATTCCATCTGGACCATTTCATTACACACAATCTAATTCAATCTCATTGCAGCTACAATAGTTTGAATACCCGTTTAATTCAATAAGCTGAAATTGTATTCGTCTATTCATACATTTTTTTGCGTTAGGGTTGTGATAGCGCTGTCCGCAAGCATGCCTCTGATAAATGGAGAACAGAGCCGAGAAGAGCGCTGTTTTCATGCATTTGTGGTGTTATAAAAGTCAAGTTGGAGAATGGAGCTTAGCATAATAATATATGCCAACAACGTCCTATTCATTTTTCACTTTTATGGTGCCATTTATTTCATTTTATTTTTTTCTGATGGAATATATTTCCTGACGGAGTGCAGTGGCGGTAAAAATTGGGATCACCGCTCAAGGACCAAAAGAGTAATGGCTGGGTGGGTTTTCACTTTATTTATTAAACTATTGTGGTTTTGTCGAAACAACCATGGTGTTTGTAGAAATATAATGTGTGACATTGTGTGCGGGACCTTGTGAAGGTGGTAACGGCCCAAGATGTCATACATTACAGCTGTAAAAGTGTTTTAACTTAAATTCAAGGGAATGCACTTCCCACCGCAATTTTGTACACAAATACTGTATGTATTTGGAACCATGTTCAAATGCCCCTCAGGAGCTAAACAGATAACCTTCTCCCTGCCTACCTGCCGAACACAACATGTAGGCATCACCCAATCTTTAACCTTGATGCGAGTGCATCGTCTGGCGATTGTTGTGTTGTTGGCTTTCACTTGGGACAGAATGGGTGCGGCCATTTTGAAAAAAATGCTGCACCCGGACCCATTCTATCCCATGCATTCAATATCTCAGATTGGCCCCCTAAATATCGCTCACATGGGTAAAAAGAACGGGGACTGAACGTCACTTCCGGGACTCATGACACGGAGATTATTGCACAGAGGGTTAGAGGGTAGACTGGTCAAGACATCAGAAACACCATGACATCATCACACATCTGGTTTCGGAGATCTGGTGCTTCAAAATAAGGGTTTTGACTGAATGCCGTGGCCAGAGCCATGGCATATATAAAGAACACAACACTGTTGTGGTGTTCGGCGTGGGTTGGGTTAACACGTATGTGCCAGTCACATTCATCATAGCCCCCAAATGTCTCACGAGGGTGATGTGCGTTTTGCTCC
The DNA here is from genome assembly GCA_039105355.1 of Benthosema pterotum. Taxonomy (NCBI): domain Eukaryota; kingdom Metazoa; phylum Chordata; class Actinopteri; order Myctophiformes; family Myctophidae; genus Benthosema; species Benthosema pterotum. The sequence continues at coordinate 15,856,743 of CM076977.1, forward strand.
TCTTTTCTCTCCCTTGCTCATCACACACGCTGTTTTTAGAAGCAGAGAACAGCGCATAGTGCTCACATCAGCCATGGTGTCGCCACCAATTGCCAACAGCAACCCGCGGGTATGCAGTCTTTAAGAGGCAAAGCCTCCTAATCCTCCGCCGCCAAAGGAGCGAAATGCACAGAACTCTTTGTGTGTAACAGTCAGGATTTATAAAGGATTGTGAAAAGAGGAAATGACAAGGTTGAGTAGGGGTGACAGGCAATGTGTCCACGTCAATAAAGTGGAAGAACATTGATACAGGCATACATGTACTGCACTACATTGTCATGACAACTGAATAGAGTCTGGTGAACCATGGGTGTTAGGGGGATGGGGACAAAACGCCTGTGCTGATGTTTGACACGCCTGTACTAGAGCGACAGTACCAGTGCAATGGTTCATCTGGTCATCCACTGGTCTTGGAAGTTCTTGGGGAAAATGCCATGGATTTAAAGGGGAACTCCATCCATTTTCAACATTTTAAAAAGAAAAAAAAGTTCCCGCAATTCTGTATTTCCTAAAAATAGAGGTCTGAAAAAATCATTGACATGGTGAAATACATCTGATGACATCATCAAGATGTATTTCACCATGTTAATGATTTTTCTTTTAGACCCCTTTTTCCTGAGAGGGTACAAATGGGCCAAATGGACCCTAGCGGGTCCATTTGGTTCACATTTGTATCCTCTCAGGAATTTTATGAAGATGGGTGGAATTCCCCTTTAAGAGAACCTATTGTGAAAAAAAGGTACCACAATGCTCTTGTTTCCTTTGAATTTGATGCGTGTCAACAGCCTCCTATTCAGAGTTTGATTTTCCTTTACATTTTTTATCCCACGATTTTGTAAACAATTTTTCATCCAGTGCCAATTCCTAATGTGATCCTGAGCTCTACACAGTCTGGGGAGGCAGCGGACTTGCATCATGCTTCTTTCAATGCATCAGGAGTCCAAGCTGCCTTCTTTTCACCTGGCAGGGGAGAGTCCCTGGCTGTAAGTAGTATGTAGTGGAAGGAAAACGTTATTCCAACCAGTTCCAGTCCTCTCCATCAGGCTGGCCAGGGGGAGGCAGTTTAGAGCCCAGGATTACTCCATGTTTCTACCCTCACAAAAACATGCAGGAAAAAAAACGACATAATTTTCGGCGACCACCGTTGCCTACAATATGACATATCACTGCAACCCTCCACCGCAGCAGTGCTCACCGGGAACGTCCATGCAACAGAGATAAACATATCACATTAGCCGGGAGCTGCCATGAGGCAATGTTGATTGGTCGAGAATTTGGAGCAGGACGCTTGTTTTTGACAGCTCCAGAAGTAAATGAAAGAAAAAGAAAACACACAACATACCACAGCGCGACAGGCTGCAGGAGAATGAAGGAAGGAAGGAATTCAGTGATAGAGACAATAGATAGAAAAGTAAATAAGCATGAACGCAACAGAAAGGATTATGATTGAGGCAGGTAGGCAGTAGAGAGAGAAAACAGAGAGGAAAAAATAAAACAACAGATGCGAGGAGAACGGGAGAGTTTGGAGGAGGAGGGGCAAGGTGGTGACGGTGGTCTATGAATAGTGGTGGTTGTGGTGGTCGGAGCGGTGCTCGCGGTGACCACAGAAACTAAACTCTGAATGAGCCGTGACTTGTTAGGCTGTGACACAAATTGTTATAAACTTGCAGTGAAAAGATTACAAGTGATTCATTACTAATCCCACCGGTTTACAACCCTGGGGAGGGGTGGGTGAGACAGCATATCACCTTTGATAAGGCACCCCTCGAAAATGAGCACTCCGGTTTATTTGTGGGAGGGTGGAGATCAAGGGGGGGCTCTTGGGCTGTATAAAAGGCTCAAACTGTAATGTAGCTGATAAAACTTTCAGGCAACTGATGATTACTTATCAGCAGGACATAAGCCACTAGATGTTCTCAAGAACTCCAAATGAGACCTCCTCTATTGTGAGTGATGGCCAATCCCTGTTCCTTGCATCCAAGGCAGGTTGGTTTGGCATTAGGCTTCGGACAGACTTTAATAAAGCAAAAGTACATACAGTACGCATCATTCTAGTGCCAGAATATCACTATAGCAGAAAAAAATCACTCTAAAACAGCCCAAATGTGCTGACCTCATCACATTATGTCATGATGTCAATGGATCTCTATGAGTCTGTAGCCGTTTTTGAAAAAAGAAAAAAATGAAAATGATTTGGGAATGCAAAAGGGAAACCAATTGGTCCTTACAGGTCCATTTGGTTTCATTTTATATTCTCAAGAGTTCTATGAGTCCATTTGGCTACCAATGCTCCATAATTTAGCTGGGGACCACCTGGAATCATCTCAGCGGCCACTGGTAGTCTCCGGACTACAGTGTGTGTGTATATATATATATATATATATATATATGTATATATGTATATATATATATATATATATATATATATATATATATAATATATATATATATATATATATATATATATATATATATATATTTATATATTTATATATATTTATATATATATTTATATTTATATTTATATATTTATATATATATTTATATATATATATTTATATTTATATATATATATATATATATATATATATATATATTTATATATATATATATTTATATATATATATATATATATTTATATATTTATATATATATAGGCCATGGAACATGTACATCTCCCTGGAAGTCCCAGGAAGTCCCAGGAAGTCACTAATGTTGCTCTGGAAAAGACAGACGTTGGCTCTCTATTTCCACGGCATTCACACCCAGATAGCAAAATGCATTGATTCAACGTTGAATTTTGGTTAGATAACCAGAATTCAACGTTGAATCAATGGATTTTGCTATCTGGGCAGTGTTCACAGTGTTCACATTGCTTATGAATAAAATATACCCCTGGAGAAAAATCACATTGCTGCTATCCACATACAGTATTACTATGCCTAATGCATCAAATTCAATGTTTTATTTTAAGCTCTCTTTTAAGCCCTGCCATTGGGAGTCAAAGGTTTTGTGACGTTCATTTCCGTTTATATGTATTTTTCGTCTTTTAGGTTTTATGATCTCAAATGCACCCAGAGAGACTTTGAACATTGGATTTCCGGTGGTCTGGAGTTTTCTATGGGGGTGTGGAAGACTTTAGAGCTGCAACGAAAACAGGCAAAACAATGGAAACAGTGCCATCTGCTGGCAAAACCAACCGTTGGTTATCCTGCTGAATGTGATGTCACATTCCTAAAACCATAACGGTCAACTGTTTTCCCTAGTAAACCTAAACCCTAATCCTAACCTTGACCCTAGACCATTATGCAAACCGCCACGACCATTATGCAAAACGGCCGCGACTGTTATGCAAAATGGTTATAAAATCATTGTGACGGCCTACGCTGTCACAAATGGATTTTGCCCATCCTGGAGGAAAAAGAGCAAATTTGTTTCATAGTGCCACAGAAGCTGGCACAGGAGTTTTAACATTTCTTGCGGCAGTTTTTATGCAAAAATATCGCTACTGTCTCTGCTGGCATCATGAGGACTTTGGCAGGATGGTTCTGAATGAAGTAATTTTGTAGTTCTTGCGTATTGTGTCCATGCATGCACGCACGCACAGTGTTGCCAACTGCCAAAAGCTAAAATGCACTAGTGGCACTTACAAAATGCATTAGAATGCGCTAGAGCAGTGGTTTTCAACCATTTTCATACCAGGGCCCACCATTTAACGACGCATGCACCTTAACCACGGAGCACCATTTAATGTTGAGTTTAGTCTCAGACTAATTTAAGAGATAACCGGCAAAATGGTGGTCGAAATACCAACTCTTCTACATTTTCTAAATATGGAGATTATTGAAAATTAGGTAATTCTCTTGAGACTCTTGAGAGCGTAAAATGAAACCAATGGAAGGAAGGACGACTCTATCATGGGAGGAAAATTGGTGAAAAACGAGGGTTTTATCTCTTGCACCTGCCAACCAATTTCGCCCGAACTCACCAGCAAAAAAGCACTAGATTTTCCGCCAGGAGTTTTTCACAAATTTTAGCGCTAGGTGGGTCTGAAAAAAAATATATATATAGCGACAAATGCGCCAAGTTGGCAACACTGCACACGCACACACTTTATTTGTGGTCAACCTCACGACTTGTACAGTTCCTCCATTATACGGTTCAGTGAGTGACAATAATTAAGCTTCCTGATATAGGCAAATGGCTTAACCCATTGTGTCCTGATCAGAATCTAGTTCCTCATGCCAGATTCTAGTCCCCCACGGTAGATTCTAGTTCCTCTCAGTAGACTGTAGTTTCTGAAGTTAGAGTCTAGTTCCTGACACTAGATTCTAGTCCATGACACTAAATTCTAATTTGTGACACTAAATTCTAGTCCCTGGCGTGAGATCTAGTTTTTCTGGAAAAATCTCTGTCAGTGATGCTTGACATATTTCATCGGAAGGACCCCCAGAAATATCTATTATTTAGCTGCAGAACCTCATCTAAAAACATGTTGTTCCAGGGATCCTCCAAAGATTTGAGTTAAAAATGTTTGCTTCCAAATAATGTATTCAAAGATTTTCACCACACTTTCACAATTTTTCAAAAATAGCAGAACTACAAGCTCGATATGAGCTTGTAGATCTGCTATTTTTCCACAGCTAAAACACCAAAACGTGTTCAGTACACAAATGGCTTAATTGAGTGTCACAAGTTCTCAAGCCTCGTCAACTTTACACAGTGAGCGAGGCCGGGAGCAGATTGGATTCTGGGGCAAATTCATGTCAACTTAAGTTTGATCATTTTCAAAGTGTTTAACACGAGCAATTAAAAGACTCCATTAACTCCTCTGTAGCTGAGGTAATGAGATTTATGTACCTTTGCACAGGTAGCCAGTAATGCGATTTGATGAATTAACCAATTAATCCAGAGTTTAAAAATACCCAATTATGGCTGGCTTAAGCAAAAGTCCAGATAATACCTTATATTACTTTGCCAACATTTGACACAAATTCCAAGTGCTACGTTGCACACAATTCCAAAGAAAAGAAAATAGGCAAAAAAGGCATCGATAAGGCATTCAAATCCAAGTCCTTGGCAGGTAGGAGTACATATACAGTAGGTATAGTTGGGTGTGTGGGTTATACAGTATATATCATACCTGGGCATTATGTGGCCCAGGGGCCAAATGCGGCCCTTTGGCTGACTCTGACCGGCCTGTGAAAGGGTACTGTGGTTTTCAACCAGTGATCCAGGGACCACCAGTGATTCCTGGACCACTGGTCCAGGGACCAGTGAGTTCAAATAGTCATCATCTGAATTAGCCAGCTTGTGACATCCAGCCTGGAATTGTGAACAAAAGCAAAATAAATATTTAGTTTTGCAGTCTGAGGGGGCTAAAATGTCATCAAATGGTGGTCCTCTGTGGCGCAAATACTGAATGAATTGAGGGCCCTGGTGTCAAAATGATTGGTCTTACTCTTACTTTACTTTTATCTTGAAATTAAATTGATATTACGCAGACTTTAGTTCAGCCTATAGTCTTGGCCCTCCACAATATTTTATCTATCTCATTTTGCCCCTTGGGAAAAATAATTGCCCACCCCTGGTATAATAAAAGATGTAATCAGTGACAGGCAGACGAAAAGACAGACGTTAGACTTAGAGCAAGTAAGCTCATTTGTGTAAAAACCCATGGCAATGAATCATCTGCTCACCTGAGCATGTTCTGTGTGTAATCTCTGTCACCACAACACATTCAACAGTCACAGCTTAATGTGTTTTTGAGAACCTGCATCTTTACTCATTTAAAAGCTTCCATCTGTCATGTTCACCCCCACGCATGCCCACCGCACACACACAGTCACACACTAATTAAATCAGTGCAAAGTGCATATATTCATTATCCTCTTCATACTTTCTTTTGTCTTTCTCATGCTCAGTGCTCACTCTTTCCACCTTCTCTCGGTTCACAGGATCTCTATAGTTTACATGCAAGAGAATGTGTGGAAATCGCACTAGTCAGGGTAACTGGTAAGAAGATAAAGGAGAGGACAGCACTCCTTGAAACTCCTTGAAATAACTGTCTCTTGTTCATATCGATGATAGTCATTCACCTCATTGATTCATTTTCACAAATCACAATAAAGGCTGAGTGTAGAGGGGGTAGGAGTGAGCCAAGGAAGGACATGGATCAACACTGGTGTTGTAGCAGTGGTTTTCAACCTTTTTGACACCAGGGCCCAATATTTGAGTCATTCCACGGAAACGGTACCATTTGCAGTCCCTCTGACTGTTTGGGCTGTATTTTATTGATGGAGTCACTGAAAAATATTTTTAATCAATTGAAATGTTCCCTTTAATATTGTGTAAACATTACATTACATATCAGAAATTATCTTGCTTTCTTTCAGTAGACACCCCCTATTTTGTCCATTTTCCATGTCCCCTGTGGCCTTTGATGAAAGTGGACTTGACATATGACTATTAAACATCAACAAAAATCCAAAAATTATGACATGAGCATATATATCTATCTGTACTTTATTGCTGGACATGTTTAGTTTTTGAATGAATAGATGATTAATCATTTAAATGGCATTATATAGCTGTGTCCCTGAGTTGCACTCAACTCCGTTACACAAGTCATTCTTCCCTCCATAACAACAATTAACTGGCCCCTTAGTGACATCAACAATAGGAAGTTGTATTCTACAACTCTTCTGACCAACATGCTACAGAAAATTGCAATTTAAAACCTCATTTTACACCGTTTTAGAGGCATTTTGTACTCTCACATGTGGTCGTGAATCATAACAGCTCAACTCTGTTACATGAAATAATGATATAAAACAATTAGTTATAAAGATTCTGTTTGTTATTCCAACAATATATCTGATTCTGTAACCTCAGGCATGCCAAGTCTTCTCTTCTTACTCAACTCAGTTAGAGTAGTGACTATCTTTAGTACAAAAATCACAACTCTGTTATGAACTTAATTGGCTCAACTCCGTTATCAATTAACATGTTAAAAGATATATTAAAAAATATATTGAATGCCTGAGATGGGAAATTATGTTTTTCTTATAGCTAAAGATGTTCTTAATAGTGTGGGCTATTCAGAAAAGTAAAACCTTTCGTTCAAAATTTCAGAAAAAAAATGTCCAAATGGTACCGTTTCCGTAAAATGACATTTCAGCCCCACAGACCCCAAAACTAAAGATTTATTTTGCTTTTGTCCACAACATCAGGCTGGATTTCGGAAACAAACCAACAAACATACAGCAAACAAATTACCATTAATCTTCTACATTCTCTAGATGTGTAGACTTTGGTTAATTCACATGATGAATTTTAACTCTTGAGAGTTACATCTGGTTAACCAACTTGCCATCATTTAGCTTGAGGACCACCTGGAACTCTCTCAAGGACCACTGGTGGTCCCCGGGACCACTGGTTGAAAAATACTGTTGTAGTATTATAGTCAGGGCTGCGACGATAGTGATCGCACAGTGCATGCGAACAATGTGCAATTGTCTGTACAGTACATGTGGACTTCAAAAGATGGTAGCTAAGTTAAAAATGTCTTTTACAAAGAAAAAAAAGAAAAAAAGAAAAAAAGAAAGAAAGAAAGAAAGAAAGAAAGAAAGAAAGAAAGAAAGAAAGAAAGAAAGAAAGAAAGAAAGAAAGAAAGAAAGAAAGAAAGAAAGAAAGAAAGAAAGAAAGAAAGAAAGAAAGAAAGAAAGAAAGAAAGAAAGAAAGAAAGAAAGAAAGAAAGAGAACAGAAAGAACAAAGACACAACTGCAGAAGCTTCAGCTTGCCTCTAAAACTCATCAAGAGACAAAAAAAAGTTAAGAGTGTGCAAAAGAATGTAATTACAAAGATTATTTGCCTCATATTTGCGGTTCAGTGAAGAACCAGATTGCATTTCACCTAATAAATGAGTATGTGAACAATGGTATAAAGATTGTTCATTGTCTGGAAGTCACAGAGTGCAAGATCTATACCGTTGCTATAATTAACTGTGTGTGTGTGTGTGTGTGTGTGTGTGTGTGTGTGTGTGTGTGTGTGTATGTGTGTGTGTGTGTGTGTGTGTGTGTGTGTGTGTGTGTGTGTGTGTGTGTGTGTGTGTGTGTGTGTGTGTGTGTCCAACATAATTTATCGCTTGCCATAACTTGGACAACTCCGACCATTCAATCCTGGACAGACCAACTGCTTCTAAGAACTGAAGAATCACACATATCTGAGAGAGAACAGTAATTAATAGCGTGTTCAGGAAGGTTGGCCAAACCAAACCATCTGCTTTCATGCATTGCAGGTGTATACTGTATGTGACTGGTGTTGGTAAATGATGCAACAAGACACAGACACTAAAAATGTACCTAAATTGTGTTTGAGAGATATGATACATTGAAAATCCTATCATAGTAAAAGAAAAGAAAAAACATGTTCCAGTTGATCAGGTGGTATAAATCAGTGGTTTTCAACCTTTTTCATACCAGGGCCCACTATTTATTCTGCATTTTATCCGCAGACCATCAGTTGATGTTGAGTTTAGTCTTTTGGACCTAAAAGTTTTTGTCCACAACTTAGAGATAACTGGCGAAATGTTGGACAAAATAAACAATTATTCAACATGTTCAAAATGTGTATGTTCTTGAAAATATTTGAACACATGTTTGAATAGAATTTAACTCTTGAGAATGTAAAATGATACCAAATGGACACGTAAGGGTCCAATTGGTATAATTCTAAGATCTTAAGACTTAAGAGTTACAGATCTATAAGGGTCCATTTTGTTACCAACTGCATCCATCCATGCAACTCCATCATTTAGCTGGGGACCACCTGAAATCCTCTCAGGGACCACCAATGGCCCTCGGACCACTGGTTGAAAACCATTGGTGTAATTGGATCTAATGTCCGGATAGCCAGGAAAGTGTTTCACAGTAATATACTAAAAAAATAGAAAGTAGTGGATTAACTACTTTAGCAGGGGAATGGTTGGATTCTGAAACTAGTAGATTAACTACTTTAGAAATTTGATGTCATTTGTAATTGTATTTGTAATTGTTTAAAAGAAATACATTCAGTCTTGTATTTTTGGTTGTCAGATAATCCAATTCAAAGTAGCCATCGTATATTGAGAAATCAAATTGGTATGTCATTCAGTAGTTCATTCTGTAAATAGTTGGCTCCTTGATTGGACTCTTATGCACTTCTCAATTCATGGAAATCAAACGACTACTGTACTGTAGGCAATAGATCAATTATACATATGACATGACAGGACAATCAGGCCTAGAACTGGGGTTAGATGCTTCAATAGTTTTTTTCTTTTGTTTTACTGAATTTGTTTTTTTTTTTTGTTTTACTTTTTTATATAATTTCCACCAAATATCTATGTCTACTTCCTTGGTTCAAGAACTCTTATAGGATATGTGCAGAGAGGCCCTAAAGCCACACCAAATCTACAATGCTGCGTGTGCCATAATGGTCATTTCCTCAACAGAATCTATTGAAACTAGTCCAGATCCCTCACAAAAAACATCGACACACAATGTACTACTGCTACAGGTACGACTGCTAATGAGAGGCTGTTTGTAATGAGGCTCAGACTGTCTCCCTATCAGACAGACAGAAGCTAATTAATCACGGTGCATTAACTGTGCAGTACTCATCTATATTACTGTTGTTGTTTACAATTGATTGCATGAGCACACCTACTCACTACAGATATGCACCATTTCTCAGTCAGTCAGTCAGTGTGCCCATCTGTCTCTAACTCAAGAACTTTTAGATTTAGCAATCCAGCTATAGGTTCTAGCAATATTGACACCTGCCTTTGGTGCTCTATTGGGCTTTTGCCATAGGTGGATTTAGCATTATAGCATTTAGCATTATATAATGTTAATGTGTTTGGTGGCACTAACAGCTGTAATTAACCCATTCTGTACTGAGCCCAAATAGAGGTCCCGAATGGACTAACATTTTTTTCCCTTGAACTAAAATATTGTCCCTAGAACTAATATAATGTCTCGGAACTAAGACTTTGTCCCTGAAACTAAAATGTCCCTGGAACAAGAATACTGGAACTAAGGTTTGGTCCCTAGAACTAAAATATTGTCCCTGGAACTAAATCTGTGTCTCTGGACTACAATGTAGTCTCTGGAACTAAGATCTTGTCCCTGAACTGAAATGTTGTCCCTCAAACTAAAACAAATTGTTCCCGGAACTAACATTTTTGTCCCTGTAAATAAATGTTCACGATATTTCAAAAAATATCAGACCTACAAGCTCATAGCGCGCCACTCGGTGGCACGCTATGAGCTTGTAGATCTGATATTTTTCAATAGCCAAAACACCTAAAGGTATACCTGTTCAGAATTGCTTAAAGAACAAGAAAGGAGACACTACAGTATAGTTAACAAGCATGAGCAGGCATGGTCTGCCTCCCATCAGCGGGAATGATTAGAGAACACAGCCAGCTCCTCATAAGCCATGATGACAGCTTTGAACTTCACGCTAAACCCAAGTGGTGATCTGTCAAACAGAAAATGTCACCGGTACACACATCGGCGGCCATCACACACGCACACACTACTGTGTGTGTAGTATATCTAACGCACGAGCCAGGGACTAATAAACCCGTCTTGATGCTGGTACTGATTGAGCAGCATATTCTATTACACACTGCTGAGAACGTTATAGGGCTCCAAACTCCCGCCTGGCGCAACCAAGAAACAAGAAATAGAGCAGGTTTTTTTCTTCTAACCAGCACAGGCATCCTCTTTATTCATCCAAATTTGTCACTCAAATATCCTACAGCATTTGGAGTGTGACAAAGGTACAAAGACAAGAAGATAATGTGTGTCTGGCTGCAGGATTTGACCAGCACCATGGTCAGCGACACAGTGAATGGAGCTGTGGTTACTAATCTAAATAAAATGTATGTAATATATGATGCTCTCATGCTCTGCAAGAATGTCAATTAGTACACACTGTATAAAATGGTATGGGGGGTGATTAAATATTCTAGCTATAGTGTTACTTATTATAATGTATTGTGTAAGATCAAACAGTAGGACGACAGGGACTGTGAATAATAATAATTCAAATTCAAAGGAAATAAATTACACCCGTGTGAAGTGAGGGGAGCTCATACATCATCTCATGAATCTGCAGAACCACTGAGCGTTGCTCTGGCCTGTCACTCTGCACTCAGAACCACTTGGACCCGCTGTGGCTAATTAATTAGCTGCCTGTCCCTGGCACCAGCATGCATTTAATTTCTATTTGAAATAATTTCTATCCTGCTTTTTTCCCCTTCTTCTTGCTAATTAGATATTGAATGGAAATATTGGGCTCCATTTTTGTTACCCGGTAAACTCCTTATCCCAAACCCCTTATCCCTTTTTTTTACTATTTTGAAAAACTTTTTGAAACAGTTCAACGTGCCAATCTATTGACATGTTGTGAGCTTGTAGACTGGCCATTTAAACTATTGAAAAATGTTTTGGTAAGGGATAAGGGGTTTAGTGGTAACGGAAATCTAGGCCATTGTGTGTGTTGTCATGATTTGCCACAACCCCAGTTGTCTTTGTCTGTGGCGTAACTGTCTTTACTGTGTATAGATCAGGGGTTTTCAACAGGTGGTCCGGGACCACCAGTGGTCCCTGAGAGGATTCCAGGTGGTCCCCAGGCTAAATGATGGAAAGTTGGTTAACCAGACGTAACTCTTTGAGAGCGTAAAAATGAAACCAAATGGACCCTTGCGGGTCCATTTGGTTTCATTTTTACACTCTCAAGAGTTAAAATATTCACAATCTGAATTAGTCTACACAACCAGAGCATGTAGAGCATGTAGAAGATTAATGGTCATTTTGATCTGTATGTTTGACTGTTGTGTTTCTGAAATCCACCCTGGAATTGTGGACAAAAGCAAAAGAAATCTTTGGTTTTGGGGTCTGGGAGGCTAAAATGTCCTCAAATGGTGGTCCGTGGCTCAAATTCTGAATAAATAGTGGTCCCTGGGATCAAAAAGGTTGAAAACACTGACATAGATGATTTCCTAAAAGTCTATGAGGATTCCATTTCTGGAACACAGGCGCTGTCATGAAAGGGGTGGTGATGAGATAAAACAAGGCTTGTTTAAATTCCATGTCAACTTGGGAAATCAACCATGGTGGACATTGTAAACAAAGTGGAAATGCAAATTTGGAAGTTAAGCCTGAAGGAGAGGAGGAATTATACAAAGCAGGTTGCATTGATTATGCATCATTATGCATCATTATGAGGCCAAAATCAAACACGCTGTTCCTGAGAGTAATTTACATTAAAGCTGATATGAAAGACTGACTAGATAACTAGATAATTTGTGGGGATAAAAAACACCCCCCAAAAAACACTAACAAAATTTAAAAAGTTGAAGGTCATGTTCTGCTTTAAGCCATGTACTGGTAATTTGTTTCCTAACAACTGACCAAGACGCAGCTGAGGACAGTTGTTAGGATTTTGCAAACAATACAGTGTAGACTTCTTAATTAAAATGTGCTAATTCAGATGATGAATATTTTAACTCTTGAGAGTGTGAAAATGAAACCAAATGGACCCGCAAGGGTCCATTTGGTTTAATTTTTACATTCTACATCTGGCTAACCGACTTTCCATCATTTAGCCTGGGGACCACCTGGAACCCTCTCAAGGACCACTGGTGGTCCCCGGCCCACCTGTTGAAAACCCCTGCTTTAGTGGAATCCTTCATCGCTTTAATCTGCAACATTAAAGTGTAAACAATGCACCTCACTGTGTGTGTGTGTGTGTGTGTGTGTGTGTGTGTGTGTGTGTGTGTGTGCGTGCGTGCGTGTGTGTGTGCGTGTCAATTCTTCCTACAGTCACATACATATTTGCCTGGCTCCTGCCAAACTCTCCACGAAGGAGAGTCTGGGGCTGTGTCCGAATTCATTCCCTGTTCCCTAAAAGTAGTGGCGGAAGGCACTACTTTTGCCTTCCGCCATTTTGTTTGAGTGTCTGAATCTGTAGTGAGCGTTTTCTTACCCTAATACAGTGCACTGAAATATCCCACAATGCACTTGGACTTGTAGGGACCATCGGATGGTCACTAGAAAAGTGGATCTTGACCACAATGCATTGCGCATTGAGCGGGACATCCACATGAAGATCGAAGAAGAATAGTAACACTCGTGTATGTGTAGACACACACACACACTGCCCAAAAAACGACTTTTCGGCAGGCGGGAGCGTGCACACGTGCACTCACATGCATGCGCACGTGCATGTGCATGAGGTGCGCTCCGGCACCTCCCGACTTACAAATTACCGGTAAGCACTGTATATAACCCTAAAGCCTAAAGCCTAAATGCTTGCAAACGTATTTTCACGTAATAATATTAAAACCATTATATGTACATAATAATACATAATCGGTTTCTAGCAAAAACATAAATACATATAATATAACTATGACTAATTGGTCAAACTTTAAAAGTGCATAGGCCCGCACAGTGGATTTATAGCGCCCTCTACCGATATTGACGTCAGATCCGGTGCTCCCCACATAGGGAGAACTGTCCGAAATCACCACTATTGTAGTCCACTAACTCTCGTGCCCCATATAGGGAGTAGGGAGTAGGGAGTAGGGAACATCCCTATGCATTCGGACACAGCCTGGGACTCTCTGATTAGAATCTCTTCACCGTGACGTAGGTTGTCTGTTTGACAGACAGATTCCTCTAACCAATCACTAGCCATCAGCGCACCAATCAGGAGCGCAATCAGGAGACGTGAGGTGGGATTACTCAAACGCAGCCATTTGATTGGTCTCCAACTTTGAAAAGCAACACGCACGCACGCACGCACGCACGCAGGCACACGCACACACACACACTTTCCATCCAGACAGGCAGACAATCATTTCTCAGCCGCTCTGCTCAAGGGCTTTGTTGAGTGGGCTCCAGAACCCAAACGGCAGGCAGCTCCAGCACCCTGCTGGAGTCTGAGGCCAAATGAGTGGTCCTGGCAGGAGAGGAGGCCTGGCCTGCCAGCAGCCTCCAGCTAACGCTGTCCCCATAGAAGCAGCCAAACTCCACAGGGGGAGATGGAATGGTCACAAAGAGGGAGAAATCTAATGCAGTGTGACTGCTCTTTGTGATGTCCTCAGCCTCCGCAGGGCATATTTGGGACAACTTTATACACCGTTATTGGAACCGTCACTGGATTAAACGGTTGACGCAGAAAACAAATGCAGCCTCCAGACTGCAGAGACTGCACTCCTCCCTAAAGGCGTCAGAAAACAGCAATGCGGAAATTAGCATTATATATATGACACCAAGTCAGCTTCTATAAGCACACATAATCACACCATATGACAGCTTTGTGAAAGTCATGCCCTCAGGTCCATCACAGTGCCTGTGTGTCCCTATGGCAGTGGTTTTCAACCTTTGTCATACCAGGGCCCACGATTCATTCAGCATTTGGGCCACAGACCACCAATTGATGACATTTTAAACATTTCTAAGATTTCTAAAGATTTTTTCTCCACAATTCCAAGCTGGAGTTCAAAAACAAAACAGTCAAACATACAGATCAAAACTACCATAATATTGTACATTCTCTAGTTGTGTAGACAAATGCACCCGCACCCGGGTCCATTTGGTTTCATTTTTCACACTCTCAAAGAGTTACATCTGGTTAAGCAACTTTCTATTTAGCTTGGGACCACCTGGAATCCTCTCCGGGACCACAACTGGTGGTCTCTGCACCACCTGTTGAAAACTCCTGCCCTATGGACAGTATAGCTCCTTATTAAAGCCTTTCCTCACATGTTTTTTTTTTTCTTTGGCTTCATACTTTTAATAATAATGGATTGCAATTTTATAGTGCTTCTCTATGCACTATGTGTATACTCAAAGCGCTTACAATAGTCCATTCATTCATACATTGGGAAGTAGAGCGGCGAACAGTCAACGCCAGCGTCCCCACTTCCCACATTCACACACCAATGGTGGCAACCACTGGAGGCAAGGCGGGGTTCACTTCGACATGTAGAGAGGAGGAGCCGGGATTCAAACCGCCGACCATTGGATCATCGGCCGACCTGCTCTACCTCCTGAGCCACAGCCACCCCCTAAACACTTCTCACCCCTAACACTTCTCACCTTTGGTTCAGGGCCACCAGCGGAGGGTCCAGGAGGACAATGTCCGTGTTCTGCATCATCAGCCCATGGTAGGACGTCACTCTCCATCCACGTGCTAGTGCTCGTTTCACTGTGGATGAAAGACAGAAAGGAGAAGCAGGGAGAAGACGTGCGTCAGTGAAAACGGTAGTGCATTGTGGATGCTGTTCCCTTTCATTCCAACACGGACTGCTGTAGCGCAGGGGTTTTCAACCTTTTTGATACCCGGGCCCACCATTTATTCAGCATTTGAGTCACGGACCACCATTTGATTTCTTTTACTTTTGTCCAGCTTTTAGTTGTGTAGACCTGGGCTAATTCAGATGATGAATATTTTAACTCTTGAGAGTGTAAAAATGAAACCAAATGGACCCGCAAGGGTCCATTTGGTTTCATTTTTACGTTATCAAGAGTTACATCTGGTTAACCAACTTAGCTGGGGACCACCTGGAACCCTCTCAGGGACCACTGGTGGTCCCTGGACCACCTGTTGAAAACCCCTGCTGTAGCGGGATAAGCGGTGGCACGCACGCGCACGCGCACGCGCACGCGCACACGCACACGCACACGCACACGCACACGCACACGCACACGCACACGCACACGCACACGCACACACACACACACACACACACACACACACACACACACACACACACACACACACACATACCCGCATCTGTGCCCAAATGTATGCACTTGCCTGGTGTGTGCACGCAGCCTGGCGCGCACGCATGAGTGCCTAAACCGACAGACAGTTTAATTCTCGCCTTGGCAGCGGCCCTTCATTCTCTTTTTCGGTGAGACCCACTCATTTGGCTAATTTCTCTAGACTTTACCTCTCTCTCTCTCTCTCTCTCTCTCTCTCTCTCCTTTTCAACTCAAATGTTCCCTGTAGGTTTCAAAGCACCGTTAGGCTTGATCAATTATCACCGTTTAAGTGGCCAGCAGAGGCCTGTTTATTCACGTTGAGCCAAAACAAAGTTCATGAGCCGTGCAGCAGGGCCTGATTAAGGGTTATAATTGAGTAAAAGCCCCTCGGTGCTGCTTTATTGTTTCAATCAAAAGGAGGTGTTTAGTCTACAAGTCAGCCCTTAGAGCCCTATTGAGGACCTGGACATTTAATTTTAGGAATGTTTAGTTGGGGTTTCCAGCATGTAGAAACTGCCGGATGGTAACTTTCATATGTTGAGCAATAAATATAATATATAAACAAATATATATAAATATACAAACATTTTTTGTATTGCAAGTTTCCATGAATTCCAATATGGTATCACAGTATTAGCTCCCATTAGAAGTGATAGCCCAATCCTATCCTTCTGGGTGCTAATATTGTGGCGGTCATATATACAGTATATACAGTATATTACACACAGTACATACATACAGTGCATACATACTGTACATACATATGACGTTTCGTGGAAATATCCCTCAGTTTAAAATGTTGCTCCATTCACATTTTCACTAAAATTGATGCGGCCATTTATTATTATGCCCATTACAACTGCCGGATGCTAGCATATGCAAATTAGCATTCAGCAGTTTCTACATGCTGGGGACCCATAATAAAAGATTCCTAAAATAAAACGGTGTACTCAAAATGTCCCGGTCCTCAATTAGGCTAATAGACTAAAGGGACAATGGCCTGTTATACTCCTCAATAAGAGGTTTTGCTGACTCGGTCAGAGGCTAAACCAAAATGTAACATCGTTTTCAGAGTAGTGATTTTATTATAATGATGAGAAACAAGGTCATTAGAGTGCGCTGTGCAGCATAGACAAAGATAATGGTGGTTATTACGGGGAATGAGGTTCATGGGTAATAATTAACCTGTCACCCACTGGCACCAAATAAGAATAAGGAACACAAGGCTCCTTTTGTGTCAGACTGTCTAAATGATTACCTGTCGAGACAATCCCATCCAAAGATGACATCCATTAGTCACTACACAGTGAGCCCTTGAAGAATATATAAAGACAACAGAAAGCTAAAAAGAAAATAAGTCAACAAAAACATTAGCCTGGCTAAAGCCAGACCAAACCAGCTGTTGGCAAAAGTTCTCAGCAGATTGGTCTGGAATAGCTCAATTGTACTCCCATTTCCTTGTCCAGAAAATTGGGGTGGCCAATGAGGACAGAATATGCAAGCATGTTTTAATACTGTGTTCTGATTGGCCACCCCAATTTTCTGGAACAGGAAATGGGCGTACAATTGAGCTATTCCCGACCAATCTGCTGAGTCCTGACTGTTGGCATTGTTTTGCCAACAGCTGTCCATCAGGCCCGGATGCAAGATTTCCCAATTGGGGAGGGGGGCAGATGAAAACGGTATGAGGGCGGCTTCATCGCCTGGCTTGCTTTTCAGCCATACAGTAGAGCCCAGCCCCAGAGAGACAGCAAAATCCATTTACTGCGACGGCCATCGTGACGGTTTTATTGACTGTTATTTGCATAACAGTCGACCGTTTTCCCCACTGAACCTACCCCTAACACCTAACCCTAAACATAACAACAATAACAACTATTATGCAAAACAGCTGTGAATGTTATAAAAAATGGCTGTGACGGTTATAAAACCGATGATCATGTTATATCTGTGTTAAACACCGGAACGACCGTCAGCGGCACTGCCGTAGCAGTCTAATGGTGTATGTGTGTGTGTGTGTGTGTGTGTGTGTGTGTGTGTGTGTGTGTGTGTGTGTGTGTCACAGCCCCTGTAGTTTTACTAGGGCCTGTGTGGTTGTAAAGTGCAGGCCAATTTAACTTTACTTCCCACAGGTTCTGAGTTACCCATCAGGTGCATTGGGAGCACCTGGCCAGTGTTCCCAGGGTGCACTATAAGAGGCTGGGTGTCCCTCTCTCTCCTTCGTCGAAGCAGCAGCACTTTGGTTTGCACAGTTCAACACCCCACATAACATTTAACACACATCCACTCACTTACACTACTGATCTGACTGATGAACACACCTCATACTTACATACTGTTATTTGGCATAGAACTTTTTGATACCTTTAATGAAATACGTATTTAAATTAACTGGTTTTAAGGAAATAAATTATGTGTACACTTTTAACAACCGTGTGACTCCCTCCTTTTGTTGTGGCCTAAGAGCCAGGTCATAACTGTGTGTGTGTGTGTGTGTGTGTGTGTGTGTGTGTGTGTGTGTGTGTGTGCTACTTTGGTTATGCAGCTATGCACATAGACAGATGCACTGCACGTTTACGAAAAAGAAAAATCCCTCTAGTAACCTTAGCTTCAACTGTCCAGACAGTGACCAATTGAATTGGTCAAGGGCTTTAAGCCTCATAAGTACTTTTTTACAGAGTGTGAGTGAGTGTGCCATGATGGCTCCTCAACAACCCCAGCGCAGCATGCCCTGACCCGGCTTGGCTCGGCATGGCTCATCCTCTTTTGCACCTAGCCAGAGAGAGAGAGCACAGGCGTGACCATCTGTATTCCACTTAAAGGTCACTTTACCCAGCACTGCTCCTGACCCGGAGGCTATTGGCCTCCGATGATCTGGAGTCAGTTCACCTCAGGTTTAATGTTCACCTGAGCTGTTCACTCTGAATAATAAATGCAAGGTTGTGCCCATGGTGACTGGAGGCTGGCCATGGGGTCAGGCAGTGCACACACACACACACACACACACACACACACACACACACACACACACACACACACACACACACACACACACACACACACACACACACACACACACACACACACAGTCTCAGAGAACAGAGAACAGAGCGCCAAAACATAATTCACAGGTATTACACCTGTGACAATAGCAGTGATTCTTATTCAAATGGTGTTATTGTGCCATTACTCTCACTGGCTGTCAGGCGCTGTATACTTAGGGGAGCTCCACCCATTCTCAACATTTTACTATGTCATTAATATACCCTCCTCATGCATTGAAGGAAGTATTAGGCAAGTCTGCTTCCTCCCTAGGTTGGCAGAGGGTGTGTAGAGCCCAGGATCACATTAGGAATTGACACTGGGTGAAAATGGATTACAAAACAGTGGGAGAAAAAAAGAAAATATGCCTAAGGAAAACTGCAAGGGGACATGAAACCACATATTGACAGACCTCAAAAATGCCTCTGCGTGTGTGTTTGCGTGTGGCTGTGCGCACATGCAAGCCTCTACCATCTGCACAGGTGAGTGTGCGGCCATGGGAATGACAGTTATAACGCTGTCTGAGTACTCTGCTAAAAGGTAAACAAACAAACAGCCTGTCCTTCATTCGTAATACTGGACAAATAAAACCATCACAGCCTGCATGGGCATGACTGGACTGCTGAGAGAGAGACAGAGACAGAGAGAGAGAGAGAGAGAGAGAGAGAGAGAGAGAGAGAGAGAGAGAGAGAGAGAGAGAGAGAGAGAGAGAGAGCAGGGACGGTGAATAAATGAGGCACAGAGAAAGAGAAGGGTCATCCATTTTTCATGGCTCCTCAGTACATACAGCTGAGCCTGAGGGAGGACAGGGTAAAAGAGAATTCCTTCACTACAACCTAATCTATGGTCTCTCTCTCTCTCTTTCTTTCTCCTAAAGAACCTAAAGAATTTGAATCTGATCAGGAAAGAATCTCTCTCTCTCTCTACCTCTCTCTCTCTACTCTCTCTCTCTCTCTCTCTCTCTCTCTCTCTCTCTCTCTCTCTCTCTCTCTCTCTCTCTCTCTCTCTCTCTCTCTCTCTCTCTCTCTCTCTCTCTCTCTCTCTCTCTCTCTCTCTCTCTCTCTCTCTCTCTCTCTCTCTCTCTCGCCATCAGAAGGGGCCAAAGCAATCCTCGACTGTGACAGCCGTCAAGACCGTTAGAACCACCACAACCATTTTGCAAAACAATTGCAACTGTTTTGCATAACAGTCCCACGGTTTTGGTTGAGGGTTAGGTTTAGGCATAGGTTTTTTAGGGTTATATTTAGGTTTCTGGTTCTGGGACTTCAATGTTTTGTATCCTACAAGTATATGCATGGGTACAATACAAAGAATGGATTTGCCATCTTTGTTGAAGAAGAGTGCCTTGGACCCTTATAGAAGAGACCCTCCCCCAGGTGTCAACTAAAGATCTCAACGGGCCTGGAAAATTAGGGCCGGCTCGGCCCGGCCCTAATTAGGCTGGCCTGACGCCCAGCCCGACCCTACTAATTATCATAATTTATGGACCCGAAGCCCGACAAGGCCCGACTTTGAAAAAAAAAAAAAAAAGATAGATTTTAGATACCAAAAAAAGAAGATTTTTTTCGGTATAATAACAGAAACTTTTTTATGTTATGCTTTTAAAAACAGCAGCAGACTTAATGTCAAAAAAAAATTGTAAAAACAGAAACCTCGTTTCTTGGTATGCTTTTAAAAACAGCACTGGGCTTAACGTCCATAAGAAATTATGGACGTGTTCTCCTCTCTTCGATGATGCGCCCTGCTGCACTAAATACCCTCTCGCTGCTGCTGCTGCTGCTGGCTGGGACACAAACGAGATCGCCTTGCCAACTCTGCGAGTTTTGGATATGTGGCGGTGTTTTTCCTCCACCAGAGCAGCACGTCATTCTCATCTTCGCCCATAAACGGCCTCTGCCCGTCTCGTATGTATCATTCCACCTCATCATCATCAGTTTCCTGATCTGGCTCAAACACATTCTCCCACTCATCCAACTCACACGCTCTCTTAGCTGGTGGTGGCGCAGCAGCAGCAGCACCATCATCTTGATCATCGCCGTCCTCCTCCTCCCCCCCGCTCTCCTCATCTCCAACAACGGCGGCTGTTGCAGCGGCGGCTATACACACTCTTTACATAGTCGTGACTCGTGCGTACTGCGCCTTTGTGCCACGTTCAACATGCGCAGCTGATTGTATTTTGGCCATAAGAACGTTGCGGCCATGTGCAGATTGGTGTTTTTCACCTTCTTTTCCATCCACTGCGCACAAATGCCTGCTGTGAGATTCTCTCCTTCAATTCAGCGGTATCCATACTTATTTCTAATTAGGCTATCTTTCTTCAATTATTTTTCAGTTAATCCTCATTAGTCATCACTCTCATCACTTGCTTCACTCTCTCTGATACCTTTCGATTCTTCCGAAACACGCGCCCACTGCCACTGTTCTGTTTTAGGCCCAGCCGCTCTGGGACAAAAGAACTGATCTACAAGTTGTAAACGTGTTGATTGTGGCGCATTGGTGGTCTTGTTGATTGAATTTGGTGCACAACACCAGCTAATAATGAAGTATATCTCAAAGCAGCCCCCGACTCCCTGCTGTGCTGCACTACTGCGCACAGTGCGCACTCTCTGTTGTCGCTGGCCATTCGCCAGTAGTTGATTAAAATAAGTGACACGCAGTTTTAGTGCAGTAAATATAGAATAGATTAATAGAAAAGAATACATTAATATTTGTATTATCATATGGAAAATAACAAAAAGAAAAAAAAAAATATATATATATATATATATATATATATATATATATATATATATATATATATATATATATATATATATATATATATATATATATATATATATATATATATATATATTAAAAAATAAATAAAAACAAAATCAAAGCCCGCGGCCCGGCCCGACTAATTGGCATAATTTTCAGCCCAACCCGGCCCTAAAATGTCGGGTCGGCACCGGTCGGGCCTGCTCGGGTTCGGGTAGAGTTTGAGACCTTTAGTGTCAACACCTATTAGATGCAAATTTCTGGGTCATCAGTTTGTTTTGACTCAGAATGTTTCTTAGTATCTATCTATGTCTGGGAGAATTAATCCTACTTTCCTGGGTTTTACTGGGGTTATGTTTAGGTTTGTGGTATAAGACTTGTTTTGTATCTTACAACATTATGTATGAGTACAATATAGAGAATGTTTGCATTCGCCATCTTTGTTGATGAAGAGTCTATCTATGTCTGAGATAACTAATCTTACTTATCTTTCATAGTGGTTTAAACCCTGTGGAAATGTTGTATTAAGTTTTAAAATCCGTTGCTTTTCTGTAAACTTCCTCTCTCCTTCTGTCCACGTTTGGTCGCATTCTAGTCCACCCACTTCCATTCCCTCAATTCCATGTCCCATAAAATGCTGTACTATTAGCAACATCTCCTTGGCATTTTTTATGTTATATCTATGCTGGTTAACTCAGTCCGCTATTGTGTTTCTGGTTTCCCCTACATAGGCACAGGTTTTGCTGAGCTTATGTTGAGGGTTAGGGTTTAGGCTTAGGTTTAGTAGGAAAAACGGGCGACTGCCATGCGAAACAGTCGCGACTGTTATGCACAACGGTCGCGGTTATAAAACCGTTGCGGCGATCGTTGCAGTCGAGGATTGCTTTGGCTTGCTCTCCCTGCCAGGGCTGGCCTTTAAATGACACTGATTTGCAAGACACGACGTGCTTATGTAAGATGTAAATGGGGAAGTGAATGAATGTGCAGATTTTGAAGGTTATACCCTTCAGATGATCATCTTTTTTCATGATCCATTCCATTTAATTTACTGTATATAGCGTAGATTATGCTGATCGCCGGTGCTTCCACTGTGGGGAGCCTGCAGGGAGTTTAATGTGTGCCAGCTGCATGGAACTTAAACCAGACGCCTTAGTTTGCTGCATGGCGCTATATGTGTGTCTGTGCTGTGCTTCTGCCCTTGAATGCACAAGTTAACTCATAATCGGGAGTGATTTTGGTGTTATAAGTGTTATAAGCATAATTAGCATTACTTGTATAATTAGCATTACTTGCATTGTTAGCATTAGTTAGCATTATTAACAATACTTAGCATTAACATTACTTAGCATTATTAACGATACTTAGCATTAGCATTACTTAACGTTAGTTAGCATTATTTTAGTTAGGCTCAGGAGTAGATTCACTGGATGGCAACTGCAAGGTTGCTGGTTCGAACCCGGGCTCCCCAAGAGTTAATGTCGACGTGTCCCTGAGCAAGACACTTAACCCCTAACTGCTTCTGATGTGCTAGTAGATACCTTGCATGGTTTCCTCTGGTGTATGAATGTGTGTGTGAATGGGTGAATGCGATGCACAATATAAATAAAGTGCCTTGGATAAAGGCGCTATATAAATGCACCATTTCCCACTCTGTGGCGCGCTATGAGCTTGTAGGTCTGATATTGTTGAAAATGGTGAAATAAGTGGCACAAATCTTTGAATTATTTTTAATTTCAGTTTTTTTTAACTTAATTTTTATTGATTTCTGCAGGTCAACAACAAAAACAAAGAGTTAACAAAAAATACAGTAAAAATAAAAATAAAAAGTGTAGCAGGTACAGTAGCATTTTGTAAACAGTCCTTAATTATTAACAGTCTGTAAAAAGTTCTCAGTCCAGTTATTCATTTACAATTCCGTTATTATGGTTGGTGACATTTTGTCGTATTCTATAATTAGTCCATTTTTCCCATTTATAATTAAAAAGATCTCCTTTCAACCTCAATACATAAGTCATTCTTTCCATTGTAAATATTTCTTCCACAATGCACATCCACTGCCCGCTAGTCGGGGGTTCCGTTTTGAGCCATTGCCTGGTAATTGCTTTCTTACTAGCTGCCAATAGTATTTTGACCAGATATAAATCCTCACTCTGTATGGTATCCTGTGTCAGATTGCCCAAACACAGTGTCATACTGTTCTTGGGAATATCGTAACTCAGGATTTCCTTTATCTCTGACCATACGTCATGCCAATATGTGTCTATCTTGGGGCAACTCCAGAATATATGTTCATGATCTACATCTTTTGCTCCGCATAGTCTCCAGCATGGCTGTTGACTCCCCTTCATTTTTGCTTTCACTTTTGGAGTTATGAAATATCTAATCATATTTTTCCAGCAGAATTCCCTCCACATTCTAGAGCTTGTGGATGTGCACTGTATCTCACAGACATTGTTCCAGTCTTCATCCGATATCCGCATCCCAAACCCAGATTCCCATTTTTCCTTAACATATAGCGTAGAAGCATCTTTGCTTGCCATCAATTCCTGATAAAGGGCCGATATTACCCTGCGCTTATTATTTTTCCCGTATGCTTGGACCATGATCTCCACGATTCCGCTTTTCCAGTCAGTTTTTATCTCTTTTTCAAAATAGTTCCTCAATTGCAGGTATCGGAAGAAATCATGTTTGTCCAAATCATGCTTTGCCTTTAGATTTTCAAAGCTCTGCAACTTCCCTTTTTCTACTACTGTACACATTGCCGTTATATCGTTCCATGTTGCCCATCTTTTATATCTCTGATCAATAGTTCCTGGTTTAAAGCGTGTATCATATGCCGGCCAACTAAGTATTCTTATTTCTTTTTCTATCTTGTGTTTTCTAACTATTGTATACCATATTTCAATTGTAAATGTAGTGATTGGCCCTAGATCTTTCTTCACTTTCATGAACATGTCTTTATCTGCCAATAAATGTTGCATCTGATATCCTTCACATTCCAGTTCGATTTCTTTCCACCTTGTAATATAACCCGGTTTACACCAGCATGTTAATGGTCTAAGTTGTGCTGCGTTGAAATATTCTCTCAAGTTTGGTAGAGCCATACCTCCTTTATTTTTGGGAAGCTGCAGAGTTTCATATCTAATTCTTGGCTTCTTCCCACCCCATATAAATCTCGATATCCATTTATCCCATTCTATGAATTGTTTTTGGGTACCATCACCGGTAAAGACTGGAACAAGTACAAAAGTCTTGAAAGAACATTCATCTTAATTATTTCTATTCTCGAACTAAAATCCAGACATAGTACTGACCACCTTTCCAAATCTCTTTTGACCTTCCTATTTATTGGGGTATAATTTGCTTCATATAGACCTTCTCTAGTTTTTGTTATATTTACTCCTAGATATTTAATTGATTGCAAACTCCAGTTAAAATTATATTTTTCTCTTATTTCCTGTATTGGTGAATAATTTAGTGCCAATATCTGTGTTTTCGCCATATTTAACTTGTATCCTGAATATTTACCATAATTCTCCAATGTTTCCATTAATTTTGGTATTCCCCTATCGGGTTGTTCCAAGTATATTATTACATCGTCCGCGAATAATCCCACTTTCTGTTCTCTACCTTTCACTGTTACTCCTACAATGTCTGTATTTTCTCTAATTACTTGTGCCAAAGGCTCAATAAAGAGCGCAAACAGTGTTGGAGAGAGGCAACAGCCCTGTCTGGTTGATCTTTCTAGTTTTATCCTGTTTGATAGGCTCCCATTTATTTTGATTCTTGCCGTAGGTTCCTGGTACAGGGCTTTTATACATTGTACTGATTTTTGATTAAATCCAAATCTCTCCATTACCTTATATAGATATGTCCAGTTCACACTATCGAAAGCTTTCTCTGCATCAATACTCACTAGCACCGCCTTCCGGCCTGTCCCCTGTATTTCGTCTACTATGTGTAGTGCTCTTCTGATGTTGTCCTGTGTTTGCCTTTCTTTAATAAAGCCTGTCTGGTCCTCATTTATCAGCTCCATCATATAGTTTTCAAGTCTTTTGGATATAATAGAGGTGTATAATTTATAATCCATGTTTAAGATTGATATAGGCCTATAATTACTACAGTACTCCTTGTCTTTGCCTTCCTTATGGATTACCGAAATGATTGCTTCTTTCCATGATGGCGGGATTTTACCCTCACTGTGTGTGTGATTAAATGAGGCTAATAATGGTGGTATTAACTCTTCTTTAAAGGTCTTGTAGAATTCTGAAGGGAATCCATCCGTCCCCGGAGACTTGTTGTTCTTTGCTCTTTGAATTGCATTTACTATTTCTTCCTCTGTTATAGGAGAGTTTAAGATTTCGTTTGGTTCTTTTTCTAATGTCGGTAAATCCAGTGAGTTCAAAAAGAGCTCCATTTCCTCTTCCCCTACTGCTTCTGGTTGTGTATACAATGTTTTATAATATTCTTCAAATACCTTCTCTATTTCCTCTGGATTGTTCAATACCTTATTAGATTTGGGGTCCCTTATTTTATGTATATTGTTCATAGCTTGTTGTTTCTTTAAGCGATTAGCTAACATTTTTGTTGCCTTGGCACCTCCTTCATAATATGTCTGTTTCATGTATCTATTTTTCTTTTCTACTTCATTCATAAGTAATTCATCTATTTCCTTTCTTATAATTTTAATCTGGTCGAGTAACCCTAATTCTCTTGTATTTTTATGTTGCTGTTCTAATATTTTCAATTTACTAACCTTCTGTTGGTATATTTCTAATCTTATTTTTTTTAATTGTGTGGTCCGTGATATTAATTTTCCTCTTATTACTGCTTTCATAGCGTCCCATAATATTGTCGGATCAACTTCCCCATTGTCATTCTGTTCTATATATGTATTTATTTCTTTTCGAGTGTCCTCCACCACTGTATTGTTGTTTAAGATCCCCACATTCAGTCTCCACACCGTGTCCTTTTTTTTACTATTTAAGTGTATTGTAATATATACTGCACTGTGATCCGATAAATCGGTCACCCCTATTTCACATTCTTTCACTCTGTGTATTTCCCCTTTACTCATTAAATACAGATCAATCCTACTGTACATGTTATGTGGGGGAGAGAAATGTGTGTAGTCTCTCTGCAATGGATGAAGTTCCCTCCATACGTCCACAATCCCCATTTCTGACAACATTGTATTCATATATTTATTAATTTGTTTTTTGTTTTTGTGTGTACTTGTGGTGTCCAAGTTGTAATTCAAAGTAACATTTACGTCTCCCCCACACAACCAGATTCCTTCAGCCTCTCTATTAATTATATCAAATAATGTTTCAAAGAAAAGTTTCCGCTCTCCGGAGGTGCATATACATTAATCAGTGTAACCATTTGGTCTTCTAGTTTTCCTGTTATCAGTACATATCGTCCTTCTTTGTCGCATATCTCTTTTTTTAATTCAAATTTAATTGAGTTTGCCAATAATATGGCCACCCCTCTTCTATTAGTTTGCTGCTTGTATGAACTATAAAATGTATTCCTAAAACCAAACTTTTTCAAATTCTCATGTTCCTTGTTTGACAGGTGGGTCTCTTGTAATAGTATAATTTGTATTTTTTCTTTTTTAAATTTAGTGATAAT
This sequence comes from Benthosema pterotum, assembly GCA_039105355.1. Lineage (NCBI taxonomy): Eukaryota > Metazoa > Chordata > Actinopteri > Myctophiformes > Myctophidae > Benthosema > Benthosema pterotum. The sequence goes on from CM076977.1 coordinate 15,884,046, forward strand.
CTTACTTCTTTTGGCTGGGTTGTTTAACCCGTTCACGTTCAGTGTCACCACTTTCAAGTTATTACGTTGCATGAAATGTTTTATGTTGTACTTTCTTCATTGCTCTGTACCTTGCTAACATCTTAAACCTTTCTTTCAAAACCGTGCCTGCTTTATGAACAAAAATAAAAATACACTCCCAAGAAAAAGGGGCTCTTTTTTGTAGCCCCGAACCCCTGTTGGTGGGAGAGGGGTAAAGCCTCCATCGCTTGGAGGGCCCCTCTCTAGTGATCTGGGGTCTTCCCATCCTACTAGAAAATGTCCAACAATTGTCCATTCTTTTCCTCCCTTGTCACATTTTGGTCTCATGAAACCAAGAACTCCTTCTATTGGTGAAGGGTGTATCCCGCTACCCATCCCATGTCCGCAGTACCAACCCCTACTTCAACTTTAACCAGGTTTTCCAATTCTAACTTAAATCTTCTTACCCAAAACCTTAAGTGAAACTCATTCAAGAATTAATGCAACCACAATTTAACCAACATTTCCCTTATTCGGGTCTTTCTACAATATTTTTTTCAAAGTGGCCTAATTTCTATTACTAAAAAATAATAATAATAAAACAAATTGTGTTGTTTTCACTGTCATTGGGTCAATAACGTATATATTATAATAGAAATAGAAATAAGAGAAATAAAAAAAAGGGAATTGTTCTAACCACGACATGGAACGGTACACAAAAATCTACGTACGTGTGTGTGAGAGAATGGGCGAGCAAGCCCACCCACTCTCCCACACACACGCACTCACCCACACTCACACGCACACGCACGCACACTCACACCCACACACACACACACACACGCAGACACGCACACACTCATCCATATGGCACCCCAATCTAATGGCCTTAAAACCTCACTCTAGGTATACATCCCCAAATCTACCATGTCCTGATAAGGCATTGTCCCCACACTACACCTTGACCTGTATGTGTGTACAGAAGTCCTGTCTTGGCACAATGTCCTCATAAGCCACATATACATGTTGGGGCACACACAGTCATTCGCACGTCAACTTTCGTTCTTGTTATTAGGATACAGTGATACACCCCCCCCCCCCAGAATTGCTTTCTTATCTGATCATCGTGGTGGTCGATATCCTTGCAGTCTCTCCCTGGCTCTCCAACGAACTCCTGTCAAGAGCCGGGCCTGCCCTCCGTTCTCCTCCGCGTCGTGTGGGGGGGGCGCCGCCGCTCGTCCTCCTCCTCCTGCCCGTAGCCACCGCGATGCCGCCCCGGCGATTCTCTCCTCCATCGTAGTTTCGGGTTGTTTCTCTGGAACTGCGAGCCCTCTCTTCCTCATGTCGAGCGCCGCTGCAGCCGCCGTGGTGTACGTCTTGGTCCCGTTCTCCCACTGGATCTTAATCTTCGTGTATGGGGTTTTGAAAGCAACACCTTTCTCTTTCAAAATCTTTTTGATTTCACCATAGGATCGCCTTTTGTTGAGGATTTCCACGGGAAAATCGTGATCAAACCCCAACTTTTTGTCTTCCACTCTGACGTCTGTTTTCCAAGCCTCGGCAAGAACTTTCTCCTTTATTTCGTATTTGAGGAAGTTTACCACTATGGACCTCGGGTTGGCTCCTTCTGGAGGTTTTTGCACAAGAGAACGATGACAGCGTTGTATTTCCAAGTCGATACCGGCAGGTAGGTTGAGCTTCTCCTTCAACATCGTATTCACATAGTCTGTCACCGAGTTGTCTGTCGTCGCTTTCTCTGGAACGTTGAATATGCGTATGTTGTTTCTACGTGACCTAGACTCCAAATCTGTCAGTTTAGCCTGGGTCTTCTCCTGTTGTCTGAGAAGCAGTAGGATTGCGTCCCCGCGTCCACACTCCATTCTTCCATCTGTGCGACTCTCTCCTGGGTTTCGCTCACCTCTTTCTTCTGCTGTTGTAACTCCCCAGTCAGGTTTTCGAGCTTGGCGTGTATTTCCTCTTTGAATGTTGTTAGTTCTTGCCTTAACTCCCTCCCGAAGTCTCGTTTGAAGTTTTCGAAGGCGTCCATTAGGCCTTGCCTGAGCCCTTTCATTTCTCTCACCAGGTCATGCTGCGAAGAGCCCTCGCCACACTGCTGCTGTTGCTGCTCCGCGTCGGAATCCCCACCATCATCGCGTTCCGTTGTTTTTTCGGTCTGCATTCCGTTTTTAGTGGTTCTTGGTTTCCTCCCCCCTGTCATTGTTCAATTATCTTAGATTTTAGCTCTTTATATTGACGTTTTCGGGGAGTAATGTTGATTTTACTCGGGAGCTGTGGTTTCAAGCTGCTTCCCTCACCGCCGCCATCTTGAATCCCCCTTTTAAATCCCTTTTAATTTCAGTATGGGTTAATGTGTGCCTAGCTGCTTTTTAAGTTATACCACGCTGCCGTCTTATTTTGCTGCATGGAGGTATATGTGTGTCTGTACTGTGCTGCACATGCTCCTGCCCTTGGATGCACAAGTTAATGTGGTGAAATCGGTGTGCGTCCCTATGCACGCCCCTCAATGCACGTAAGAGAATAGCTTAATCAAGGACTCTGATGGCAGCTCTACATCGCTCCTTCAGTCCGGTTCTTTCTACGTTTCAAGGCCTCTTGTTCTTTATTAATGAGATGCATTAAATTGGAACACCTCCTTTACTCTCTGCACCCACCCACCTCTAAAGAACACACTGCATGTTATTGCTTTCAACCTCCGGGAAGGAACCCAAAATACAAAAAGAGACATTATTGCAGACACATCAATTGATCTAATGAAGGACTGTAACCTCATAAACACATGAAACTCTTGAAAAAATTCTATATTCTAACCTTTTCTTTTCAAACAAATAAAGCCACTACTGTATATGCCGCCGTGTTCCAGTCTATTGTTTTCACAGCTAGTATTTAGGATTCCTCCGACTTGAGCCGTGCAACGTCACAAGCGACTGTGACGGAGCAAACAATAGATTTCAATAACCCATGCAATTCATAGAATACCTAAAAGGTAATTGAGCCAAAAATCTGTCTGTACAAACACTGTGTTTGTAAACAGATTTGTTTGAAAACACAATCTAACTCCACCTCACCTCCACTCTATTGGCCCATTATGATACTGCTGGAGGATGCTGTGCTGTGATTGGCTAAAACGATGAATGTTTTGTTTTCATGATCTGTTGACGACAACAAAGTTTTGGACCATCTGCAGGAGTGTCCGTCTGCAGGGAATAGTATAAGTAGAATCAACGTAGAGGGGGAGAAGGCAAAAATATATATACAGCTACATACCTATTTTGATATTTGGAACAAACGTTGCCTATATTACCTTTAAAGCAGTGGTTTTCAACATGTGGCCTGGGGACCACCAGTGGTCCCTGAGAGGATTCCAGGTGGTCCCCAGGCTAAATGATGGAAAGTTGGTTAACCAGGTGTAACTCTTTGAGAGCGTAAACATGAAACCAAATGGACCCTTGTGAGTCCATTTGGTTTCATGTTTACACTCTCAAGAGTTAAAATATTCATCATCTGAATAGGTCTACACTACTAGAGAGTTAATGAAGATTAATGGTCATTTTGATCTGTATTTGTGACGGTTTTGCTTCCCAAATCCAACCTGTTATTGTGTACAAAAGCAAAAGAAATCTTTAGTTTGGGGGTCTGTGGGGTGAAAATGTCATCATGGGGATCTGTGGCTGAAATTGTGGATAAATAATGGGCCCTGGTATGAAAAAGGTTGAAAACCGCTGCTTTAAAGAATGCAATATGGGAACCAAGCTGCAAAAAAGGAAAAAGAGCAAACTGACTGAATCTGTTCTTGAGAGATTAGTAAGAATGTAATGTCTCAAAACCAGATTCCTAAAGCGCCACCACTGAAGGAGAAAGGAAAAGAAAAAGAACCAGAAAAGACAGAACATTGTGAAGTCTTCAAGGATTTGTGAAAGCTGTGCAAACACGATGGTTGAGAGGATAAGCCGGCGTGCCGGATGGAGAGGACAAATACATGAGATGTTGTCATTTAATGGCTTCTATCTCCAGATAGGCAATTCTCTATCAAAAAACAAACATTGCATTTCTCAGTTGCTGAGCGGAACAGCTCGACTCACTCTACTAGTTCACGCCTATCCCTGGCCTTGAAAGTGGCTGTGTGTGATCGTGCGTGCATGTGTGTGTGTCTATGTGTCCGTGTGTGTGCGTTCACATTAGGAATTGGAACTGGGTGAATGAAATGGGTTACAAAATTGTGGGGATAAAGTTAATAAAAAAATATACTGTATATAAAATAAACTCCAAACAAAGGAACAACAGTGTGCAAAGAAAGACTTGATTTCAAACCAGAAAAAAGGACAGCAACTCGTCAAGGTATTACCAGGAAGAGTGAGATCCAGTAATGATCAATGACCAGGTTGCATTCAGGTCAACCAGGTTGCAACCTAACTTGTAGTCGTGACTAGTTGCTAGTCGAAACCTGGTTGACACCTGCCCACGACCAGTTGCAACCTGCCAGCGACCAGCTGCAACCGGCCAGCGACTAGTTGCAACCTGCCTGCGACTAGTTGCAACCTGCCTGCGACTAGTTGCAACCTGCCTGCGACTAGTTGCAAACTGCCTGCAACTAGTTGCAAACTGCCTGCGACTAGTTGCAAACTGCCTGCGACTAGTTGCAACCTGCCTGCGACTAGTTGCAACCTGCTTGCGACCAGTTGCAACCTGCCTGCGACTAGTTGCGACCTGCTTGCGACCAGTTGCAACCTGCTCGCAACTAGTTGCAACCTGCCAGTGACCAGTTGCAACCTGCTCGCAACTAGTTGCAACCTTGTCAACTGTAACATCTCCTATTTTACATTTCCTCTTCTAATGTCTAACCTCTGTTAAATCTTTGTATCTGATGCCTCTCTCTTGTTGTCCAGAGGGAGTTGGGGGACGGGGAAGCGGGTGGGGTGGGGCAAGCAAGCAACTGTATTTGTAACTATCCTTATCTGTCTGTTGTGTACTGTCTGTATTGTCTACTGTGTACTGTCAAACTGTCTATTTGTACTCCATGTACTGTTCTCCCTTTTGGGACCCCCTCTAAAATGAGATGCTGCATCTCAAGGGGCTATCCTTCAATAAACTCTAAACTCTAAACTTGTCGCGACTATAGTTGCAACCTTGTCGCGACTAGTTGCAAAGTTTAGGTGATGACCATAAGAGACTAGTCGTTACCAGGTTAGAAATACTTGCTTACTCCATAAGCAGCTAGTCGCAACCAAAATCCAGCCGCGACTGGTAAAAAAAATAGAGAAAGTTGGAAAGCTGTTGCGACAGCTCACCTGTCGAAACACATTTATAACTGCTGTGGCACCTACCACGGTCGGGAACTGATTTCGCCGTTTCTCCACAAAACACAGATCCCAATGGTCTTCCCCTCATGCTGCTCATGAAACACGTCGGTGTCTCTTGGCAGCATGACGGCGACCATCAGATCTTTATCGCATTACATGGATCCGACCAGCGGCGTCCGCATCGGTGAAAACTGGGATAACATCTCCCTGCTGTCATCATGTCAGAGACAACGTGTGAATCAAAATGGGCAGATCTCCTTTAATCCGAAGGCACCGCTGGGTGCAAGCAGGCGCCGTGCGGCTGCCACACACTGTGCTGTTTTATTTCATGCATTCAGGTGACCCTGGGAAACGGTCTCTGCATTTTTGAGCAATGATACCCTGCACAGCCGCAAGAGACCCATGAGCAAAACATAAGCTTCACATTAGGGATGTCCCGATGCCACTCTTTTCATTTCCGCTACGATCCCGATAGCACAATTTCTGTGTTCGCCGATACCAGAGATGAATATACTGTAATAATATAAAAGAGAAAAAAATATCTTATATTGATTCTACCAACACTCCACATGACCCAACATTTAAATGGCCATAGTATAAAACCTTTACCCCTGTGTTGGGTCTGTGGTTAGACTGGCATACCATATTTCCCATATATAAACTGATAATGACAAATAATAAGGGTCGATACTCGGGGTATGTATCTCTCCCTTAAAGACGATTCGATACATATCGATACGCATAGGCGTGACACAATTCGTAAACAATACATACACAACGATACAATACGATTAGATTCAGTGCAATTTCATTGCGATTTCGATTTGTTGGAATGTTGTGGAATTTGGTATGAATTTGGCAATCTGACGCATTAAAAAGCCCTATGTACTGTAATTAGGGTTACATAGGGTTTCCTTTTTTATTATCTACTACAGTCCTAACAAACCCCAGGAATTTATAAATAACTGGCCAAAATGATCTACTGAATGTGACAAACTGCCATATTGAGCCTCTGGGTCAGACATGGCCAAATACTGATACTGATTCTTTTCCGATACCCATACAGTTTGCCGATAACAATATGACAAAACGGAAACAAAAAAGGCCTATCCGATACAGTATCGGGACATCCCTACTTCACATACAGCAGTGAGATGTGTCTGGGCGTTGAGCCACAAAAAAAACACGTTGCAAGATGCTTAGTAAGTCTTTTTGGACAGAACCCAAATCTCTGACAGAGAGAGAGAAAATGCTAATGATCTGAGCGCCCCAATGGTTGGAAGGTAAGCAGAGGCAGAAGGGACTGATGCAGCACAGACTAGAGCCCATGGGACAGCTGGGGAAAGAGAAATTGATTCAAGAAATTAGATAGAGACAGCCTGTGTGTGTGTGGGGGTGTGTGTGTGTGTGTGTGTGTGTGTGTGTGTGTGTGTGTGTGTGTGTGTGTGTGTGTGTGTGTGTGTGTGTGTGTGTGTGTGTGTGTGGATATGCATGTACCCAGACTGTACCCATTCTGACAAGCCAGCCAGTTCTTCCTGTCCTTCTGCCAAAAATAAAACGGTTCTGGCTGAACTGTGCGGTAGTTTTTTTTTTTTTTTTTTCCCTAACAAGTACTTTTGGCCCTTATACTTTTGACATCTGACATCTCGATTGCCTGCCATTGTTTTAGTAATAAAATTCCCAGGATATTTGAGCAAAAAATGCAGGAACATTTCTACACATGGATTTTGGATCTATCTAGACCAGTGGTTTTTAATCTTTTTTTGATACCAGGGCCCACTATTTATTCAGAATTTAAGCCATGGACCACCGTTTGATGACAGCCTCCACAGACCACAAAATTAAATATTTCTTTTACTTTTGTCCATATTACCAGACTGGATTAGGAAACAAAACTGGCAAACATACGTATCAAAATGACCATTAAACCTCCTACATCCTCTAGTTGTGTAGACTAATTCAGATGAACATTTTAACTCTTGAGAGTGTAAAAACAAAACAATATGCTCTCAAAGAGTTACTTCTGGTTAACCAACTTTCCATCATTTAGCTGGAGCCCTTTCAATGGCCACTAGTCGTCCCCGGACCACTGGTTGAAAACCACTGCTCTAGACAAAAAACTCTTACGTTTTTGAAGTAAAGAAATACGTAAAATAAGTTTTTATGAGATAATGAATGATTGCTTGGAATTGGAAGACACTCTCTGTCACTTTGAATAAATATAGTTGAAACATGATGTAATACTAATTTACGCTTAAGTCCTTCAGCCAATTAGGAAATATTCTAATTATTAATTTATTTCCATTTGCCCACCACAACCGACCAGCATTATCATGGTAGAAATCTAACAAACCTTGAGTCAATTTATCTCTGAGTGTAACAAATGACCTACATAGTTAAATTACCTATATGTTAAGACAGTGAAGCATAGTGCATCTTTGCAGAGAAACAAGCCCATGTGTGCAGTGGCAAGATAGCAAATCGCCCTGTTGAAACCACTTTACCATTCTGATCTTTGTCTCTGTTCTTCCCTTCCTTACGAACCCAGTGCACAGCCGGACCGCTTAGACGTTTCTTAACAAGATTAACGTTCCGAGGAACTTTAACAAGCCTTAATGAAAGGCTATCAGATGTGAGAGATGAGGGGGTGATTAGAACCAGGAGGCTCCGGGGGAGAAGAAAAAGAGTGCCGGGAGGGGAGGAATGAATGCAGATGCGCTGCAGGTTCGGGAAGCCAACTAGCGACTCTGATCGTGAACCTGCAGGCAAAGTGTGAAGTTAAGAATGCGATTTTGGAATCGATAGCAATATGCCACAAACTACGATGCTGATATGAATATAGAAAGGTTAATTACTGCTGTCATTCAAGAAAACAGGAAGGGCGAAATCAATTTGCGACCACGATGGCAGTTGCGATGATTTTATAACTGCCACGACCATTTTGCATAACAGCCGTGGCCATTTTGCATAACGGTTCGACGGTCGACGGTTTGCAACGGTTAAGGTTAGGTTAAAGGGGAATTCCAATCAATTTCAAAATTTTCCTGAGAGGATACAAATGTGAAGCTGGTTCCATTTGTACCCTCTCAGGAAAAAGGGGTCTGAAAGAAAAATCATTAACATGGTGAAATACATCTTGATGATGTCATCAGATGTACCATTTGTTAATGGTTTTTCCAGACCTCCATTTTTTCGGAAATACAGAATTGGGGCAACTTTTTATCATGTCCACACAACATCTCTAAGCTATAGTAATGACATATTAAAAAGTTGAAAATGGGTGGACTCCCCCTTTAAGGGTTATGGTTAGGTTTAGGCATACGTTTTATGTTATGTTTAGAGCTATGGGTTAGGCATAGGTTTTACTGGGGTTATGTGAAGTAGGGAAAACGGTCAAGACAGTTATGCAAAACGGTCGCAGCGGTTAGAAAACCATCACAACGGCTGTTACGGTCGCAAATGGATTTCGCTGTGTATGTATGTACGGGTGTACGAGGGATATACTGTATGATTATTAAACCAGTGCCATGGCAATTATAAAGGTTATCGGCTGTGGGGGGATATTCAATTAGCAAGAAGGGGAAAAAAATCTATGTAATTGGTGATAACGTGATAACAAACGGTTATTGAGACTAGGGAATAAATAGCTTAGCAGGAGAACTCAGTGCTCGCTTCCCGGTCCGTCCGATCGAATGGATCGACGTTTTCCTGAGCAATTCGCTTAACCCGTAAAAGCTCTCCAGGCGCTGTATTAACCACAGGATAGGTAAATTAATTGAATTCCACCTAGCATACATACATCTGCAAATGCATGCTGACGGCTACGCCAACAGAAAGGGAGATCCAATAGCGAGATCTAGTAGCAAACCCACAACCAGTTTGCAAACTGCTTGCGACTAGTTTCTTACTACTGGCGGCCTGACGGTAACAGCACTCAATTATCTTTATTATTATTGGACTTGGAAAATGGAAAATAAAAGAGCACAACCTGCCACAAAGCAACGGGAATTACAGCGTAAATTACACACTTCTATTAGATTACAACAGGATACTGTATAGGCTTATTGCATGCAAGAAACAGAGGTGAGGCAGAGGGAGAATGAATGTAGGAGTGATTAGAGAGACTATTAGGTGTGTGGGATTAGAATCCCCTTGATAACTCAGTGTACATCTCTCTGTCTCTGTCTCCCTCTCTCTGTCTCCCTCTCAGGTTGCATTTAAATAATCATGACATGTGCTTCATAGTGCGATCACGTCACTCGTACTCCAAGTAGCAGTGTCTACACCACATGTGGAGACACCACAATACTTAGTCGGCCTTTCTTGCCTCCATTTAAGGGCATTAAGTTGTCGGAAGCCTTTAACAACCAGCCTGTGGGTATGCCCTCCTATGCTGAACGAATATAGAAAGAGCTGTGAGATGCTATTAGGCCGTGGGCCGCCGGAAAAAAATCCTTGCCATCAAAAGGGACAAGACATATGTGGTATCATTATGTTCGTATGACATCCAGGAATGCAAAAATGTGTGATAGCAGTTTCAGAAGAGTAGCTGAATACAGGCTTTTGGTCTTTATATCTGAGAAAATGTTGTAATAACTTCATAACTTGCAATGCATTGATTTTACGGCCCATAATTAATTAATAATTAGTTAATATAAATTTGAGCATTACGAACGATTTGGTACCAAGTACATGTTTGTATCTCCTACTGTACATGTCTGTATCTCCTACGGTTCTCACCTCATAAATCAACTCGGCACCCAAGAAAATGTATACTTTGATGTCAGAATCATCAAAATTAGTCACCATGTTCAACATATACTGTATCAATTTTTATCAGATATATAGGCCAAAAACATTTATTCAGCTACTCTTCTGAAACTGCTATCACACATTTTTGAATTCATGGATGTCATACAAACGTAATGATACCACATGTCTTGTCCTTTTTGATGGCAACGGATTGCCATTTTTAGGCCAGTGGCCCACGGCCTATATGCAGAAGTGGTTGGTATTGAATGAACTTAGTCATAAAGGCTGCCTCTCGGCAAGGTGGTCAAAGGTGCAGGCTCGCCAATACAGACACTCTATGCAAAGTCCACAAGTTTTTACTTTGCTTTTTCTGTCAGCTGTTGTAAGCCGTCTGATGAATAGATGGCACATTTCTGTTTGACCTGTGGTACCATTCAATTGTTTTGTGTTGGTGTTTGGGGTTCTGAGGCCAGGAGTCTTGTGCATACAAGGGGAAGAGGTAGGCGTACATTGAAGCTGTAGCCTGGAGCCTGTTAGGTCTGTTCAGGCCTCTGTGATAGTCGCCAGACCAGAGACCAGAGAGAGAGATAATAATCACAGAGATCCCAGTGGTTGGAAGGTAAAAGCGGAGGAGGCTGAAGGGATTGATGCAGCACTGATCCCCATGGGCCAGCCGGGGGAAGAATTGATTCAAGAAATTAGATAGAGCTTGCGTGCATGGTACGCATGCGTACGTGCGTGCATGTGTGTGTGTGCGTGTGCGCATGCTTGCTTTAGTACCGGGCCTGGGGGGGGGGGGGGGGGGGGGGGGGCATGCCATCGTGTTTGGTGGGGCAGACTGGGTATTTTGGCCATGTCTAGATCCACCCCTGCAGTAACTCCAGCCAAGGCCAGTTGTTGACAGTTGAAAAGACAAAAAAGGTTTTACAGTCTTAAAGGTAATAGAGGCAACTTTAGTGTGTCTATACAGTGTTTGTAAACAGAAGGCCCGGTGTTGCTTTTTAGCAACATTAACCATTTATTTAAAAAATGTTATCATTATTTTTTTGTTATTTTTTCACATAAATATCATGGTTGAGGTTGATTGTTTAGAATTTCATTGAAATTGGTCATGATATTTGCATAACAATACCCCTCACAGAGGCTGCAATTAGCCTCTTCAATTAATCTCTGGACAATTTTTGATGATTTTTAACCTTTGACCTTTAGCCTTTAACCCTAATAAAAGTATGTAAAATGACTGCAATCAATATATTTTTTTGATTTTTAGAATGTCTACAACATGTACATTCATTATATTAAAAGATATCCCCAAAAAAGTTTTTAATAGATCATGGTAGTACAACCTAGTAGTAAGGTTGAAAACAGTTTTTTTCAAGTAGAAATAAGTCCGGGCCTTGGAGGGTTAGACACTGCTGTGCTGTGATTGGCTAAAACGCTGCCTCACCCCACAAAACCTCCCTCCCCCTAACAAATTAGCACCGCCTTTCCTGAGCCCGTCGAATGTTTTGTTCTCATGATTTGCTGACGACAACAACAAAGTTCTGGACTGTCTGCTGGACGAAGCAAGTGTCTGTCTACAGGGAAACAGCTGCAGCGTCAAAGGAGAAGCAACGTAGAGGGGAAAAAGAAAAAAAAATAGCCCATGTATTTATTTAGAATTTTGGCTAAAATGTCCCCTTTAGTACCTGTACAAGAGGGTTAGTTTTTTGCTGAAAAAGATCTGTAACTCTTGAGATCACAAAATGAACCTATATTTAATTAATTCTGAATTACATAGTTTTCAAGAATCTACACATTTAGAAAATGTAGAAGAATTGATATTTTGACCAACATTTTGCCAGTTATCTGTCCTAAATTAGTCAGAGAGACTAAACTCAACATCAAATGGTGGTCTGTGGCTAAAATGCAGAATAAATAGTCGGTCCTGGTATGAAAATGGTTGAAAACCCACTGCTCTAACGCATTCTAGTGCATTTTGGAAGTGGCACTAGTGCATTTTGGATGTTGGTGTTGGCAGTTGGCAACACTGATTAGAACACCTAGTCCTAAAAGGATATAACACATAGTGCTGGTATTTATCCATAGTCTTTCTTTGCTGCAACGTGCGGGCTGTAGTTTGGGGACCACTGCTTCAAACAATAGCGATCGATCGTGACTGCCTGTAACTGCCTGAGGTAGAGTAGTTTTACCCACCTGAGAGTCACGTCAAACATCTAGAAAGGTCTTGGCCATACAGCACTATACTCATCAGGGAATGCCTCAACTCCCCTCAAACATATTTTCCCTGACCTCTTCTGCCTACTATAAATAATCAATTGCCAACTAATCAATGACCGTGATCAGAGATCACTCGAGTGCATATGTGTCTGTACAGTTGAGAAGGGTTTTTTTGTACAGAGAAAAACATGCTCAACATCTTCTGAGACAGGGCTTATATGAATCCCTTACAGTATTTTTAGAACTTTCAGAACCTCATGCAAAAGGAAGAGAGAGAGAGAGAGAAAGAGAGTGAGAGTGAGAGTGAGAGAGAGAGAGAGAGAGAGAGAGAGATAGAAAGAGAGAGAGAGAGAGATAGAAAGAGAGAGAGAGAGAGGGAGAGAGAGAGAGAGAGAGAGAGAGAGAGAGATAGAAAGAGAGAGAGAGAGAGATAGAAAGAGAGAGAGAGGGGGAGAGAGAGAGAGAGAGAGAGAGAGAGCAGTGAGACACAGAAGGGAAGAGAGAGTGGGAGACAGACCCAGGGCCGGATGTAACATTTCCCAATTGGGGGGGCAGGTGATGGGGGGCGGCATCTGCTCCTGGTTCACAGACCGTTGCAAGAACGAAGCACTGTGTATGAGAAGCAGAACTGAAGGCCCTGGTATCGCACGTTGCATGCTCTGATCCGGAAATCTGACCGGACACCTTTTGGACAGGATTCAGCACACTGGGGACAGGAAAAAGCGTTCTGAAATATCTGAGACAAGAAGGACCAGGGGCAGATCTAGGCATGGGGATACCCCACCAAACATGATGGCATGCAAAACAACCCAAGATATTTCAGTGCTTATATTTAAAATGATTTGAAACCCTACTACTGCTACTAACTAACTACAATCGTCTCACCAATAAACCAGCAGCATTTCAAAACAGAAAACTCAGAGTCAGATCTTTAGCTTTATGCATGTTGTGTGTCTGTTGCAATTTCAATTGCCCAATAAAATTCCTGTAACCGAAAATGGTATGGGTGCGGATTCATCGCCCGTGCCGCAAAGATAAAGTAGGGTGCATCGACGGGAACAAAAATCAGACAAGCGGTTTCCTGAGAGAAAGATGTATGGGAAGAAATAGAATGAGAGAGAGAGAGCAGAGCTCTCATCCATCAGCCGGCGGACAGTGGACAGTGATGATTACAGCAGGAAGGATCAGTTCTGCTGATGGATCTACCCTCGTCCCCTATGGGGTCAAAGGTCAACAACCACCATTCCCACAGTTTCCGCCGACGCGGACCCCCACTCGCAGAGTCGCCATAAATCTGTTGGGTTTTTTTTTTTGTTTTATTTCTGAGATCGACTGCAAGAGAGACAGCGAAAGAGATCGAGTGCAGTGTGTGTCTGCCAGAGAGCAAAAGGTCTGAGAGGGAACGCGTTCACTCTAAGAAATACTTTAGCAATTAATCGGAGGGACGGCAAAATCATTTCCCGACCACCGTTTTACTAGCGGTCGCAACTAGGGATGTCAACGGGTGGTCGGGTAACCGTAGATCCAACTGTTAAGAAACATCTGAGTATTGTTATCGGTTTTGCATAACATTAAAATCATATTCTAATCTTAAATCCCTTTATTCTATTTTTGTTTTGCTAATGGTACAATATAGCCATTACAGATACTTTAGTCACTACTGTATATACACTTTTAAAACAGGTGAAAATAGCTCTTATTTGCGCAGTGACAAAAAGTAAACTATTCCAATTCGTCCTTCTATAAAGCGCTCGACTGATCACCTTCTGGCCTCTTAATGTCGCAACTTAATGCAAAACAGCTTTTGCTGGCCTAAACATTAACCCTCGACAGTTGTCCCCAACGGCCGCGACAGTTGTCCCCAACGGCCGCGACAGTTGTCCCCAACGGCCGCGACAGTTGTCCCCAACGGCCGCGACAGTTGTCCCTAACGGTCGCGACAGTTGGCCAAACGACAACTGCTGTGACCGTTGACATTCGGCCAACGGTCACGGCAGTTGGAAAATACCATGCAGTAAATCAGTGGAGTCTGCTCTGAGCACGTGCGGACACTAGCACGTGCTCGCAGGTATCTCTCTCTGTGTGTGTGTGTGTGTGTGTGTGTGTGTGTGTGTGTGTGTGTGTGTGTGTGTGTGTGTGTGTGTGTGTGTGTGTGTGTGTGTGTGTGTGTGTGTGTGGGTGTGGGGAGAAGGCAGCCTGCTACATGTGTGTGCTAGTGTGACAGAGTTTCTTCACCCCAGATTCCCAGAGCTTTTAAATAATTCAGCGGCACAGCTCTGTGCTCTTGAAATATCAGATGAAACATTGAGATGGTGAAATTGTAACGCAGAGCATCACAACCAGCTCACACACAAGAGGGAAACGGGGGAGAGTGTTATCTCGACTTTTGTCCCGACTCCAGCAGATTGTGCCGTAGCATAACAATATTGTCGTCGTCATAATGACAACGTAGAACAGATTGACAATAACGACAACAATGTGCCCTTTCAAAGGTTGCCTCTTGAATTGCATTATTTTAAATGAACAGTCACTGATGAGTAGGGGTGTAACGGTATAGTAACTGTAATTGTAAATTAATGTAATTTGAAAAAGTATATTGTTACATAAACAGAACATATTGTATTGTTTTACTTTGTATTCAATCGATTTGCAATGGAAGAATCATAATTGAAAGGTATCGAATTGTTATCAAACCAAAAACATTTATGCATTGAATTTAGCATTTTTAAAGGGAAAAAAGTAACACATCATGCTTTCAAATACAATGCCCATCTATATGCCAGATCACTGTTTTCGCTTATTTATAGACATCCTAATACATAATTCGTCTAAAAACCTGCACTTGTTTCATACACATTTAACAGATTTGATAGATGGTTTCATTGAATCATATTGTCAATTGAACCAATATGGTCTGTGTATGGTATCGTCAACCATGGTTTGTGTTATGTCTCGTAACGCTGTTAAAATGCATTGTTACACCCCTACTGATGAATAAGCAAAGCAAGAGCTTTGAGGAATTCACGGCCTGTGTGTGTGTGTGTGTGTGTGTGTGCGCGCGTGCAAGGCAGTGGTTTTCAACCAGAGGTCCGGGGAACACCAGTGGTCCTTGAGAGAGTTCCAGGTGCTCCCCAGTGAAATGATCGACAGTTTGTTAAGCAGGTGCAACTCTTTTGAAAGCGTAAAAATGAAACCAAATCCATTTGGGTTCATATTTACACTCTCAAGTGTTAAAAATGACCATTAATCTTCCACATTCTCTAGTTGTGTAGACTTGGGGCTAATTCAGATGATGGTGAATATTTTGATATGATTGCCCGTTTTGTTTCCGAAATCCAGCCTACTGTGGACAAAAGCAAAACAAATGTTTGGTTTTCGTTCTGTGGGCTAGTGTCTAATGGTGGCTAAAATGCTGAATAAATTGTGATCCCTAGGATCAAAAAGGTTGAAAACCACTGGTTCAAGTTGTTCCTATTTATTCTTTCACCCACATGCTCCTAAATACCTTCTGATTTCGTCATCACACATTGCCGAAACATGCAAAATGTCATTTATTTTCAGACACACCAATGCTCAACAAGAAACGTACTTGCAAAAACGTTATTTGGGAAATACATCTCTAGTTGGAACAATTTGAACACAGGAGGCGATTGTTGTTTAAACTCTTCTCAAACATACTTGATACGATCTAAACCGGGGATTTTCAACAGGTGGTCCCTAGGAGGGTTCCAGGTGGTCCCCAGCTAAGTTGGTTAACCAGATGTAACTCTTGAGAATGTAAAAATGAAACCAAATGGACCCGCAGTGTACATTTGGTTTCATTTTCACATTCTCAAGAGTTAGAATATTCATCATCTGAATTAGCACTATTTAATTAAGAAGTCTACACAGTTTGTTTGCAAAATCCAGCCTGGAGTTGTGAACAAAACCAAAAGAATTCTTTAGTTTTAGGTCTTTGGGGCTAAAATGTCATCAAATGGTGGTCCGTGGTTCAAATGCTGAATAAATGGTGGGCCCTGGCTTGAAAAAGGTTGAAAACCCCTGATCTAAACCCCTTATCCTAAAACCCTGATCGTTTTTTACTATTTTGAAAAACTTTTTGGAATAGTTCAACGTGCCAATCTATTGACACATTGTGAGCTTGTAGACTGGCCATTTAAACGACTGAAAAATGTTTTTTTTTTAATAGTTTAAAAAGGCAAAGAAGTTAAGGGATAAGGGGTTTAGCGGTGATGAAAATGGGGCCCACTGTCTACAGTTATTCAACTCGACTACCGCGGCGGTTTCTGAGCAAACCTATCTCATGCTAAGGAGAACATTATCTACAAAATGTCACATTGTGTTTTGGCTTATTGAGCAGCAACCTCCTGCCATGCAGCCACCGGCACAGCGATGGACACATTAACTCTGATCTTTGCGGTTCCTTCAGGGCACTCCATCATCTGCCTTTTTGTTTATCCCTGCTCTCCATCACTCTCTCTCTGGCGCCCTCGCTTCCCTTCATCTTGATTTATCCATCTCTCCGTCCTTCTTTCATGGTCGCTGCTGTGAGAGCAGCCAGCAGTAACACAGACGGACAGGAGCTGGCAGGGATAACCAGCAGCCCTCCCTCAGCCTCTTCTGGATCCTACGCTTTGCCTTCCACACTTTCAAACCTCAGGCAATAACGCTCGCCTTCTACCTCCCAAAACCTCTTTGACTGCCTCTATAAGCAGCCGTGTTATCATAGATGGACTAAGGGGGTACCTCAGCCTAAAAAAAAAAACAATATTGATTGATATGCCTCAACGTTGAATTTAGTCCCTTGGACCCAATAGTAAGGATTTCCAAGTTTTAGTGTACAATTTAGGCAAGAAAAACTTTGGTCAAAATAACAATTCTTTTACGTTTTCTAAGTGTGTGGCTTCTCGAAAATTAAGTGTGTCAGCTGTTTAAATATAATTTAACTCTTGAGAGCATAAAATGAAATCAAATGGACCCGCAAGGGTCTATTTGGTTTCATTTTACCAAAATGGGTGCCGGAGAGAGAGTGATTGACAACAACCTAAGCCCTCCACCCTGAAATCTCTCAAACAGCGGACAAGGTCAGACTCAAGCTTCAGGAAGCTGAACTCGAGTCTGATAATCAGGCTAGTAGTGTATGTAATAACTAGAAAGAGAAAATATCCTGATTGATGAGTGGAATATGTGGGTTATAGTTGTCTGGGACAACACACGCATTTCTTTGACAAGGCACCTTTGCGCACAATAAACACGCCCTGCTTAAAAACAACATTTATCATTTGCGGATGTGCCGTATTCACACACTGGCATTTTGACATGATGCTACAAAGCGGTGCACAATGTTTTGTAGCCACTATCTACAAAACTGCAATCCAGCTGAGCTGGCTTTCGCTGCAGCTACAAAATAATAGAGGGCAGAAAACAAGTGATTTCTACACGCACTGCAAGATAATTGTTGGGATCCTAAAATGACGTGTGACCTTTCTTTGTTCTTGCGAACAGGATTTGGCAGTTACCATAGCGATGATGGGTCAGTCTGAGCCATCTCTGGACGTCCAGATCCATGCCCACTGCGGGGCATCTGTCTTGGCAATTACCTCTCATCAGCCCTGGTCCCTGGCACTCCACCAGCCTGAGCACCTGGCCCACTTTTTTTTTGCCTTCTTCAAATCAAATCAAATCAAACTTTATTTATAAAGCACTTTACAACAATAGGATTGCCCAAAGTGCTGTACAGGATATAAAACAGCAAACTATAAAAACTAAGACGTAACAGCAACATTGACAACAGAGAACAACCACAACAATAAAACACAGGCTATAAGACTAGTCAGACAAACAAACAATCTGGCAGAAAGGAGACAGATAATGGTAACCAGGACATACAGTACAAGTACGGTCAGTTAAAAGCCAAAGAAAAAAAGTGCGTTTTTAAAAGTGATTTGAAGGAGTCTACAGTGTCAGCATTCTTTATATACATTGGTAGGCTGTTCCAGAGCCTAGGGGCAGCAGCAGCAAAGGCACGATCACCTCTACTCCTCAGGTTGGTGGCGGGAGCCTTTAAGAGCAGCTTAGAAGCTGACCTTAGAGCCCTTTGTGGGGTGTAGGGGACTAGGAGTTCTGTGAGATAAAGGGGTGCCAAACCATGTAGAGATTTATAGGTATATAAAAGAATTTTAAAATCTATTCTAAAAGAGACAGGTAGCCAGTGTAGTGTCGCAAGAACTGGTGTTATATGTTCTCTCTTTTTCGTTCCTGTGAGAAGCCGAGCAGCTGCATTCTGGACTAACTGTAGGCGCTTTAGTGATGCTTGATCAATTCCAGAGAGGAGAGAGTTGCAATAGTCCAGTCTGGAGGTTATAAATGCATGAATTGCTATTTCTAGTTGTTTTGGTGGGAGATAAGGTTTTATTTTAGCTAGGAGCCGTAGTTGGAAAAAGCTGCTTTTGACTATGGTGCTGATGTGTTTGTGTAATGTGAGGGTGTTATCAAAAGTGACGCCAAGGTTTTTAACAGAAGTGCAGATGTTTGAGCTGAGAGTGAAAGGGATTATATTATTTGTGAGTGGGGATGTGTCAAGGCCAAAGAAAATTACTTCTGTTTTGTTTGTGTTGAGATTTAGGAAATTTAGGTCCATCCAGGTTGTGATGTCATTTAGGCAGTCTTGTAGGCGCTGTAGTGAATTATGAGTGTTGGAGGTAAGAGGTAAGTAAATTTGGACATCGTCCGCGTAGCAGTGGAAGGGAATGTTGTGTTTCCTAAGAATATCACCTAGTGGCAGCATGTATAGGAGGAAGAGAATGGGGCCGAGAATAGATCCTTGAGGAACACCTGACGTGAGAGGGGCGGGGGGGGATACATAATCACCAAGTTGGACTGAGAAGGTTCTATCCGTGATATAGGAGCGGAGCCAGGCCAGAGCGCTGCCACAAATCCCAAGATGTTGTTCTAAGCGAGTAATTAAAATGTTATAATCGACTGTATCAAATGCGGAAGAGAGATCTAGGAGGACGAGAACAGAGGAGCCACCAGCATCAGAAGTTAAGAGGAGATCATTAAAAACTTTTAAGAGTGCGGATTCTGTGCTGTGGGCAGGTTTAAAGCCGGTCTGGAACTTTTCATGGAGACCATGTGTGAGCAAAAATGACTGTAGCTGTGTGTAAATAACCTTTTCTAGGACTTTAGACAGAAAAGGAAGGTGCGAGATGGGTCTGAAATTAGAGAGGATTGAGGCATCAAGATTATTCTTTTTTAAAATGGGATGGACAACAGCGTGTTTTAGTGCAGCAGGGACACAGCCAGAGAGGAGAGAGGAATTAATTATAGATAGCACGCTGGGGCCAGTAGCATCAAATGTTTCCTTAAAAAGCCGGGATGGTATACAGTCTGTGCTACAATTTGTGGGCCTCAGATGTGAAACAATGTCCGTGAGTGTAGCTAGTGACACTGGTTCAAAATTGGTAAAGGTGGCAGGCGGAGGGTGCAGAGGTGGAGGGGGGTCAGGGGCAATGGACGGGTGGGCTGACCTGAGGTCAGCAATACGTTCTATAAAGAATCTTTGAAAATTAATGCAAAGCGACAGAGATGGATCAATGGGAGAGGCAACTCTAGGGTTTGTAAGGGAATTAAAAATATTAAAAAGGACCTGTGGTTTGCTACTATTTTTGCTCACTAATCTGGCATAAAATTCAGTTTTGGCAGATTTCACTGCTTTTTGATAATTAGAGAGCGACATGCGTAGGATGTCTAAGGATACGTGCAATTTGTCTTTGCGCCACTTTCTTTCGGCCTGCCTGCATGTGCGACGAAGGGCACGGGTTGAATCATTGAGCCAAGGTTCATTTTTAACTTTAATATGTTTGAGCCTTTAATATGTTTGCCTTCTTGGCCATTACTCTTGCAGATTTTATCCAGACTTCCCACAAATCAGTACACAGGCAGTATCTAAAGTAAAACAAACAACACAAATTATGTCCTATTTGTCATAATTCCAAGCCAGTCAGTCTGAGCTGACCTATGGGTGTCCAAATCCATACCCATTACCTGTCTTGGCAACTGTCTTGGCACCTCCCTCACCAGTCCTGGCACTAACCAAGCCTAGTATGCTGTCCACTGGCCACTTCCAAACGCATGTAAATGTCCACAATAACAGATGGCCACATATGCACAGCAAAATCTGGAACGTTAACTCAACTCTTCTCACATACCAGCGCGGTACCACATTCTGCCCCCCTCAAATTGTGGATGTCTGTCATGATGAACACACACCACCAATGGGTATGCCACTTTGTAAGCTGAGGGAGATTTAATGCTCAAATCCCAGTAGTGTTAAATTCTTAATACCATTTGCCAGAAAACATCCAACTTTTCTACTCAACAAGCACTGATAAGCTCACTGGTACAGTATCTGTACAAGTCCTCCAGAAAAAAAGAGTAGAGTGTTGTCTTAAAGTGCAAATAACATGGATTCCTTAAACTAATACTTAATATCATATTGTATATGTCCCTCAAGCTTCTTTCTGATATAACCAGTCCTCAACACAGAGTGTACAAATGTGAACCAAATTGGCTCCATTTGTCCACTCTCAGAAAAGAAAAGGTCCTAAAAGAAAATATAATCATTAACATGGTGAAACACAACTTGGTGATAGAGCCGCCATTGGACTGATCCCATGAAGTGAACGTAACTTGGTCTATACTCAGGGGCAAGTGTTATTTGGGCCGAGCCTTCCTGTTACCCACAGACAATATGTCCTGGGTGTACTCAGCAGCACTCAATGGGTGTACAGTGGCAAGGATTTGATGGTGCCAGTGGTGGACTGGGCGGAAAAAAAAAAAAAATCGGCCCGGACATTTTTAGCGTGATTTGGCCTAGATCGGCTCACTACAACCAGCGCGTGATGCTTGCGGGTCCATTTGGTTTTATGTTAACACTCTCAAGAGTTAAAATATTCATCGAAATTGGCCCAAGTCTAGTTAGAAAATGTAGAAGATGAATGCTCACTTTGGTGTGCAGTGTTTCCCCCAGAAAATTGTTTAGTCAAGGTGGTGAGGCTTCGAGTCTGTGCTCGTGCGCGTGCACGTCCGTGCATGTGCGCGTGCATGTGTTGTAATTACAATACCGTAGGCTACGCTTTGGGGTGAAAAACAGCAACACAGCCCCTCACTCATGTGTTTACACCACTCACCTCTGTAACAGCTACTTTTCACCACTATCATCATCTGACTCCAGGCCCTGACCTTTTATTCTAAGGAACCAGATAGGCCATTACGTTTTAAAATTAATTTCTTTCCTTTTCAGGTATAGGGTGTCATGACATGTCTTTTTCATGACATGTCCTATTTTAACAGGCTTAAAAGCACATCCAGCATGAAAAGAGACATTGAGAGAACTTTACAACAGAATGCCAACTGTATGGGACTATTAGGACAATTGCCAACTGTAGTCTCTCAGTCACCATGTGGGACAGGGTCTCAATTTGTGGGATGACTGAAAAGCCTTTGAAATGAGAGACTGTGCCACGCAAAGAAGGACATCTGGTCACCCTGTGACTGTCCCACAGAAACGGGACATCTGGTCACCCTCAAACTCAGAGCCTTCTGCTCAAACTACACCGCTCCGACACACACACACACGCACACGCACACACACACGCGCACGAGCAGCAGCAGCAGCAGCACACACGAGCTAAACGTTATGCTAACAATATTGACAGAGAGGCTAACGTTAGCTGTATGAAGCCACATAACAGTCGAAACGCAATAATTTCAGCGTGGTTGTTGTCTGGTTAGGCTGACATACCGGGGGTCCGCGGGCTCTGCAGACACGGACGGCATGCGTTGACCAGCAACCAGACAGCCGCGCAACGCGACTTTTTACTGCTTTGGGAGCAAAACAACTTGCTCTTCTCCGCGTGCGTGCACACAAGCACTGCAGACACACTGATTGGGCATTGCGCAGCACAGAAACACTGGACCAGATTCGCTCCGGTTGAATATTGATTAAATTAATCCATAATCGCGGCCGCTGTGATTTGCTAATGGCATGGTTTCAAATCGCAATTTCGGTTTGAAGCCTTAGCACAGAAACTTTATTTTATAACGTGCACATTGAAGAGAAATGCAGTTATTTTGTTACCAAAGGGGGGGAAAAACTTCTTTCAGAATCTGGCCGCGTGCCAGCCGATTCCACCCGGCGTGCCAACGTTGGCACGCGTGCCCTAGGTGCGCGGAACAGTGTTAGCGAGCCGAGGCAGCGTCGCATGCGAAATATAACTGATCTACAGGCTCATCATGCGGCATGCGTTGTATGAACGACACATTTTAACTTTAACTCTGTTTTTTTTTTTTTTTTTTTTTTTTTTTTTGGGGGGGGGGGGGGGGGGGGGGAGGTAGGCAAGGCGGGGGCGGGTTTTACTCTGGCGGCCGCCTTAGTATTAAAGCGCTGGGGGAAACACTGGTGTGTATATTTGACTGTTTTGTTTCCACAAATCCAGCCTGGAATTGTGGACAAAAGCAAAATAAATCTTTAGTTTTAGGGTCTGTGGGGGCTAGAATGTTATCAAATCTTGGACCTCCGTGGCTGAAAATTCTGAATGAATAATGGGTCCTGGGATCAAAAAGGTTGAAAACCAGTGCTTTTATTCATGACGTGATACCACCGGCCCCCTACGGGTCGTGGCCCACCAGGAAACCTCCATGTACACCCTATGGTCAATCCGACCCTGCTCAGCGGTACTCAATAGGTGTACTCAGTGGCAAGGATTTGATAGTGCAGAGAGAGAAGTATGGACTACTGTTTTTACATGTATTCGGGCAGGTTGTGGATTCGCCTTAATTGACTACTCAGTGTCAAGGGCATCTGAGCCAGTCGATACGTAATAATACATCAGTGGATGAAGGGCAGGCCTGCGGAACAACTCGGCTTATAAAGTGATTCAAGGTCCTTCCATCACAATCAGCCTCCTTTACGAAGGGTAGTTAGGATCAATGAGGTGACCTTTATATGGGTATGGTTGTTAACTCCCTTTACACGTGGAATTAATGGTAATGAGACTGGGAATAGGGGCATCAGACTGCTTTACAACAAGAAAAGACAATACTAAAAACACACACGGGTCTCAAAGACCTTTTGAGGCAATGGATATAGCCAAGCATTTCATTAAAGCTCTGCTGATAATTGGCTAATCAAATTATTGGCCAATGGATGATGTCAATTAGGGAATTCAAAATTAACCAATACGATTCATCCTACCTCTGCTGTGTTGAGCTAATGTCTCTACTGCGTGCGCACACGCGCACGCGCACGCGCACGCGCACGCGCACGCACACACGCACACACACACGCACACGCACACGCACACGCACACGCACACACACACACACACACACACACACACACACACACACACAGCTAGCCTAACTGTAGTACATTTCAAAACACCAACGAGGCAAAGCTAGACTAAATGCGGTACATTTCAAAACATACTGTATATGCAGAGCACAAATTGTACGGCAGTAGCATATTTAGTACGTCCAATGTCGTCCATATACTGCATTTCTTTCTGTTCTTTTCTTTTTTTGAACTAGTATATTTGGAGGGAACAACATGAGATTTATATTGCACCCTAACAAAAGGTCTCATGCCTCAATGAAATTGCTTTGAACTGGATTCACCTCACTCTCTCTGTCCTTCTGAACTTCATAGTCCGTCGCCAACGCTTGATAGAGTGCAGCGTGTGAATTATATCTCCACACCGTTGAAGCCATACAGAGGAATCCATTCAGCACACCATTCTCCCTGTACACAAGACAAACACAGGACAGGAGTCTCAAATCACTATGGTTCGGCACTAGACGGTCAACACAGCTCCGTGTTGCCCAGAGAAACAGATAAAACAAGCAGGTCCTGATGCAGTGGTTCTCAACCTGTGGGTCGCAACCCCATAGGGGCACCAACACTATTTTGGGGGGGTCCCCAGATGATTAAAGTGCCATATTCAAATCACATTTCAATTCAATTACCCCAAAAATATCAATTAGGTCCCATAATAAATGCATATCCCCAAAACCACAGTAACATATATACATATTATATCACAGGGGTTTTCAAGCTTTTTTGATACCAGGGACCACCATTTATCCAGCATTTGAGCCACGGACCAGCATTTGAGGACATTAAGCACCACAGAAACCCCTAAACTAAAGATTTATTTTGCTTTTGTATGTCCACAATTCCAGGCTGGATTTGGGAAACAAAACAGTCAAATATACAACATGATGATGTTGTATATTTTAACTCTTGAGAGTGTAAAAATGAAACCAAATGGACCCGCAAGGGTCTATTTGGTTTCATTTTTACGTTCTCAAAGTGTTACATTTGGTTAACCAACTTAGCTGTGGACCACCTGGTTTAACCTGGTTGAACCATCATATATCAGATAAAGAAATAAACTGTATCAGTCCAGTATTTTGTTTCATAACACTCACTTCCATACAGTACATTAGGATGTTCATAGTACACAGTCTCTTTTAACATGCTTGAATGCAGTGAGCATAATAGCCACAGCACACCATGTCCTATATGGCTGTAGAGGTGACCCCATAGCTAACAAGCTAACCAGTGTACCCCTGCATGTTATTTCAAAGTTCTCCAATTATTATAAACAAAGAAAAACGAGTTGGGTACTGACTCACAGATAAGCACATTATTATACAGGGTTCATGGTTTACCACTATATCTCACCTGAAAGCAGAAATTACTCACACAAATGTGTCAGACAGAGAATAATTGCTGTTTATATAGAGACTGTTCCCATAAACTCAAATGTTCTGTTCAAATCCCTTTCAAAATAAAAGCAGTGAGATTCCCCTCTAGATCAGACCATGAATCTAATGGACAGCAGTGCCATCTTCCAACAAAGTGGTTGTGTTGTGTACTGCAGACTAGTGTTGCAAAGTAACTGTATATTTTACTGGGTACATCCGAACACTAAAAAAATATCATGAAACATCATTGAGACACATAAGGGTTTAAGAACAATTATAGCAGACATGGCCAGATACAGTAGTTTCATATCACCACATTTACAAACAGATTTTTCTACAGTATATTACCTTTATTAGTCTTTATTATTTAAGGGGGAAATTATATTGTGTCGTTGTTCCCTTGAATCCAACCTCACAGGGAGGGTGAGAGACTCACAGCAATATAAAAATAGTAAAATGTTTAATCTCTATAAAACATTATCAAAGCAAAACTGGGCTTCCATAACACCTCAACAGTGCCACAGGTTGGCAAATAATTTGTTCAAAAGTAGCCCAGACCAAGTATTAACTACATACACATTAATATACTTTTCAGATAGTCTACATTTCATGTTTAAATTAATGAAATTTCAATTTTAATTAATGAAAGTTCACGTTTTTGAATGGAATTGTGTTAATAAACCGACTTTTCCATGCTATTCATTTTTTTTAAATGTTGCTGTACATTTAGTAGGCTGATGATGTGATAATACATTACATTGATGGTGGTATTTACAGTAAAATGAATAATATTCATGCTCACAACAGCACATGTATTTTGGCAAAAAACACTTTAGATTTACCAGTGGGAAGAGGATTCATCTCTGGCAACAAAAAGACAGTGCCATTTCCCATTCTACAACAAAAAGGTGAAATGGTGAATTGCAATTCCAGTGACCCGAAAAATATGCAATTCACAAGTATGTTGAACCGTAGATGGTGAACTCTATGGGTCAACAATAAACCATGAACAGTGGTTACTTTAACAAACACACACACACACACACACACACACACACACACACACACACACACACACACACACACACACACACACACACACACACACACACACACACACACACACACACACACACACACACACACACACACACACACACTTACACTTCTGTAGTGGAATAATTTTTCCCTGTGTGATGTAATTCCAACTTTCAAAGAGATTTTTTTCCATGTTATTTAAAGTGTTTGCATACAATTGACCTTGCCACAAGCCCCTCAAACTGCCCTCCATTTCCAGTTCACCGCACCTTTAAATGTCTGAAAGCACACATTAACGTGAATCCAACATGTAGTCCCTGCTTCATCTTTTGCTCTGTAAAGGAGACCCTGGATTGATGAGGTCGATGTCTGCTTGACGTGCACAGTGCCATCTGCACTACTACCATACGGTTCAAGAGGGACAGACCGACACGTAAAGTGGCACTGAGCTGGTGTAGCCTGCCAACATGAGGCCAATTTGAAAAGGATTAACCCCTGTGATAGCTGGCATGTCATGCCTCTCTCTTCTTCCTCGCCTTCCAGTCCCCACCAGATGACGGCATCACCTCCATCCAAAGGGCAACTTGCACAACGCCAACACACAATGCAAACGTGTGTGCACACACACACACAGCAAGTCCCATTTCAGCACGCACGCGGCAGCACTATCTGCCACCGAACACATGGCATGGAGATGGCAAGGTCGCCTTCCCCTCCGATTTGTCGCTTATATGAGATAGCACGTTGTCGAGACAAAACTGTCGACACTATCTGCCGAGGGTCAAAGACAAGCCCTGCAAGAGGACATGGAAGGAAAGGGTGTGTGTGTGTGTGTGTGTGTGTGTGTGTGTGTGTGTGTGTGTGTGTGTGTGTGTGTGTGTGTGTGCGTGTGTGTGTGTGTGGATGGGGAAAGGAGATGGAGAATATGAGACGTACTGATCCAGCAAAAGCTTGAAAAGAAAAATAGACGGGATAGAGGGTGAAGAGTGGATCAGAGTAAACAAAATAAAGCTTGGTATTTCATCAGTTTCCCTTTATCACTTGCCTCTTCGCCATCGCCAAGTCGTCCCACAATGGACAGAGTAAAGCAGATTAGCCTGCCTGCACCCCCCCCTCCTTCAAAGAGGGGATTACATTTTTTTGCCCATTTCCTTCAGTGGCAAAAAAGAGGAAGTTAAGTACATATGCAGGACTGTATATGAGAATGTGTCTGGGAGATCTCGGGGTGATTTGAGTCTCCAGAGGTAAACAGCAAAAGGAGCTTTTCTGTAATATCTACTGCTCACTGTATAGTAGGAAGTCAGAATTTATTGACTCTGTGTGTGTGTGTGTGTGTGTGTGTGTGTGCGTGCGCGCGTGCGTGTTGTGTGTGCATGTCTGATTCTAACTGACATTTTTTAATTCAGCTAGCTAATCTACATCAACACGTAAGATTGTAGACCGTAAAAAGCGTAATAGTAAAAAAATAATAAACCCCTTATGCCTTATTTAGGCAAAAGGGGTTTCATGCAAAATGAGTTAATAGCACAGTCAGACTCTTCACAAACTAGAGCATGTCTGAAATAAATACAGCAGAATTTGACATGCAAATATGAAATAAATACTTGAAGATGTCGTTAGGTGTACTATAATGTTAGAGGCTACAGAAATGAACAAGCCCGTTTCCTCAACTCGCTGTTTTCAACCAATATGTCAAATTGTAGCTATGTTTTGGATTTCTAAGGAAAAAATAATCAATTAAACTCATGAATTATTCAGTTTTATCATTAGCTGCCGAGGAAGGCACATAAAAAGTCCACCTGTTGCCACAGAAACATCTCTGACTTTGCTTGCAATGTGACAGGCAAGATGGTGCACTTTTCATTATTTTATTCCCTCTCATACTATGAGGCTTTGCCTGGCCCTGCAAATGCTCAGATAAATATTTGATTACGGAATATAATATGCCTGTTGTACTCATAGGCATGATTCATAATTTCTTTATTCATGAACATAGTTCTCGCAGCATATGTTTTTAACCAATCAATGTTGTGGAAGGAGCTACCAATACATCTGTGACTGCCCATTTGGGAATTCATTTGAGGTATGTGGAATTGCGAATGAATTATAAAATGTATAAGCAGAGCTGTGTATTATTGAACTTTGTTCATGTGCACTTGATGATGTGTTGAAATCAGTTTTCAGAGGCACACAACACTACTATAGCCAAGAAATTCTCACCCAGAGCTTTAGAGAGTCATCCGCTTGTGTGAGATCAGCTCCATACAGTACTGCACTGTGTGGACTTTCTACATAAAGACAAAACGCGTTCTTTAATTGACCCATGTGGGTTTTGAAAACACTGAGTAATAAGCTTGTTAACCATTTCCCTAAAAGTTTAATTAAGCTTATATTGCTCTACCAGACCATCCGTTTTATTGATATATTACTTGATTGTAGATACAACACATGTTCTTGTCAACATTGTATCTGGTTAAGGCTATCAGAATATATATTATACATGTATTTTTATGGATGTGCAGTTCATATTAAACATAAAAAACAAATTCAGTGTCAAGCAGTGCTTTTTCTTAGTTTTTCTTAGCCTGGCTCAGCCCTGAATCAGCACCGTAAAAATACTACCTTATTTTTTCTTTGTGATTCAAGGACTGGCTTCGTTGCCTTTGGGGCCGTTTGTCGGTTGGAAATCCATGCCCAGCACCTGATTGGCCAACAGCCCTGTCACTCACTTCGTTTCACTTTATTATTCTTTAAAGAAGCGTCAGGCTTTAGGTTTTATAAACATCATCATCCGACATATTTTACTGCTAGTAACGCTCGTCGGCTGTGTTTGTTTAGTTAGCGACGTCATTATTATGCTAATGCTAACGCATTAGCATAATAATGACAACAACGTCGTCTGCTTTCCCAATATTGATGTGGGTTGGTATGAACCAATCACCGTGAAGACTGCTGCTTTGATCACGCCCATCCCAGAAACTGCTGTGGTAGAGAGCAACTTCAGTCTAAATACTGAAGTGAAACGAGCACTTCATTTCACTTCAGTATTTAGACTGAAGTCAGGCTTAGTTTTTCTAGGAGAATTACCAAAACGTGACCCAATTCAGCTGACATCACCTAACAGACCTTTTTGGTAAGTTAAACTAAAAGTGAAGTTTTTGTACCATCATTTGGCAGGTTACGTGATTACAGGTTTACTGGCTGTATAAAAGTACAAAAAAGCTCTATACAAACGTGTTTTTTTTTCCATCGCTAGCAATGACCTCGCCACACAGCACTATGTCATCCTCCTGACATAAGTGATTGTGAGCTGTAAAGAGTCGGTGCTAGCGGTCCTACTCGTGGTGTAATGAAAAGCGACAACAATAAGTGAACTTTAACACTTGAAGAAGTCACTGACAATGAGAGGATTAATGTGGGAATAAAAAGCTGTCAGACAAAAAAAAAATACACTGACATGCGTGGCTGACTATCTCTCAAACGAATTGGCTGTATTATGCTTTTGAAAGAGGCCAGTAAAACCTTGAACCTGTGGCAGAAGTAGAATGTTTTTTTTTTTTTTGTGTGTGTGTGTTTTTTTCCACTTCCATTATGGATAGTTTCGGTAAGCCAAACACTTCTGAGTTACTACGAAAAAAACTGTCGTTATCTTACCTTGGACAGATGCAAACAGTTGAGTAGAGACTATTGTATTTGAGCGGATTTGAAGGCTCACACTTTCAACAAAATGTGCACAGATTTATGATTTACTACTAGCACGGAAAATGGAGTGGGAGCACTTTGAGTAAATGTGGTGCCTTCATGTACAAAAAACAAAAACAAACAAACAAACTAGAAAAAGCCTTTCATAGACTACACTTGTGTGGAAATGGCAAAGGGATTTCTGGAGCTGCAACAATAGCATTTATAAAGTTCAGGGATGGAAACAGATTGCCATTGTCAATTACCACTGTTTACCGTGGTCGTTTCAACATCCTTCATGTTGTGGTGTGTCAAAGACTTATTTTCTCCTTCACTGTGGAAAAGGAAGCTAGCTAGAAAGGCCCTTTACTACAGCAGTAAACAGGTTCTCATAGAGATCAATCACATTGGTTATGACAGGGGTTTTCAACAGGTGGTCCCCGGACCACCTGTGGTCCTTGAGAGGGTTCCAGGTGGCCCCCAGGCTATATGATGGAAAGCTTATGTACCAGATGTAACTCTTGAGAGTGTAAAAATGAAACCAAATGGACCCTTGTGGGTCCATTTGGTTTCATTTTTACACTCTCAAGAGTTAAAATATTCATCATCTGAATTAGCACCACTTAATTAAGAAGTCTAAACTGTTTTGTTTGCAAAATCAAGCCTGGAATTGTGGACAAAACCAAAGGAATTCTTTAGTTTTAGGTCTTTGGGGTGAAAATCTAATCAAATGGTGGTCCGTGGCTCAAATGCTGAATAAACAGTGGTCCCTGGTGTCAAAAAGGTTGAAAACCCCTGGTTTATGACACCAATATGTGGTGCCTTTTTTTTTTTTTTTTTCCCCCGCTAGAATACACACGGGAACCAACACCCCACACTCAGTGTTGCCAACTGCCAAAATCCCAAATGCACTAGTGGCACTTCCAAAATGCCCTAGAATGCGCTAGATCAGTGTTTTTTTCACCTTTTTCACACCAGGGCCCACTGTTTATTCTGCATTTTAGCCACCTATCATAGGAGGAAAAATGGTGTAAGATGAGTGTTTTATCTCTGGCGCTTGTCAACCAATTTCGCCAAATCACCAGCAAAAATGCACTAGATTTTCTGCCAGTTTTTCACAGGAGTTTTTCACTAATATTGGTGCTAGGGGGCTAGGGGGGTCTGGAAAAAATATAGCGATGAATGCGCCAAGTTGGTAACACTGCCCACACTAATATAATGTGGATGTACTGACAAAAACATGCAGTAATCCTAATCTCTAAACTGCCTCCCCCTGGCCAGCTGGGGCACCTGATGGAGGCGACAGGAACTGGTTGGAATAACGTGTTCCTTCCACGTGCTACGTACAACCAGGGATACTCACCCCTGTCAGGTGAAAAGAAGGCAGCTTGGACTCCTCATGCATTGAAGGAAGCATGAGGTAAATCCGCAATAGAGCCCAGGATCACATTGGGAATTGGTAATGGGTGAAAAATGGGGTCCAAAATCATGGGCTAAAAAAGAAAAGTATGATATGGTAGTTCTGTATCTGTCTCTCTGTGTGCCTTTATTCCTATGTATGGACTTGAGCCAGGTGCTTAGGCCCGATCCAACCCTTGATGTAAGTGTCAAGCAGGGAGGCACTGGGTCTTTGGTATGACCCAACCGGGGATCAAACACCGACCTCCTAGTCTCAGGGTTGGCACTCAAAACACAAAGCTGCTGAGCTGGTCAAGAGGGTCCACAGGTGTGGATATGGACCCAAAGATTGACTCTGATGCTGCCTCTGTCTATGAAGTGCTCTTACTATATCTTACATAAGTGAAGTAATAGAGGATACTGGTCACAAATTGAAAAGGAATCTTTTTCATCTGGAACCAACCAGTTCAGTTGTTGTAGTACTGTAGTTTAGTGGTTTTCAGCTTTTTTCATACCAGGGCCAACCATTTTTTTCTGCATTTGAGCCACAGACCACCATTTGTTGACATTTTAGCCCCACAGACCCCTAAAAGTAAAGATTTATTTTGCTTCTGTCCACATTTCCAGGCTGGATTTGGGAAACAAAACAGACAAACATACAGATCAAAATGACCAATAATCTTCTACATTCTCTAGTTGTGTAGAGAACATAAAAACCCAAATGGACCCATAAGGGTCCATTTGGTTTCATGTTTACGCTCTCAATTTTTTTATGTATTTATATCTGTATTATAACACTGTACAACATACCTAGATATAGTAGTACATCATGGCACCCTCTAGTCTGTGAGGTTAATTGTTTGTGCATAGAATCTCTGGTGACTCCAACGTCTCATTGGACCAGAAAATTAATTATTTTCATAACGTGCGTGCACCCGTTGAGCATGTTGTTGTTATTGTTTACAACAACTCTAAGGTAACTTTCCAGCTGCTGGAACACACTAACAACCTTTTCCTCCAGGGGGAAAAGTCATCCCAGATGTGACACGTTTATTACGCAATGGGCACGGCCTGACAGGAACGGATGGTATGTCTCCGTTTATAAAAATCTAACGACTGCAGGGTAGGGGGTTGAACCGAGGAGGAGGACAGTCATGAGGGCTTGTCCAGGCACATACCTGCTACCCTACTGCCTGTGCTCCATGTTGTTCTGTCTGTTCTCCCCTT
The DNA here is from genome assembly GCA_039105355.1 of Benthosema pterotum. Classification (NCBI taxonomy): domain Eukaryota; kingdom Metazoa; phylum Chordata; class Actinopteri; order Myctophiformes; family Myctophidae; genus Benthosema; species Benthosema pterotum. Next base: position 15,916,451 of record CM076977.1, read on the forward strand.
TGTCTGCTTCACCTAACACTGATTGTCAGATACAGGCACAGTTTAAGCTGAATGGAATGCACAGGCCTGGGGAGGTCATAGTGGGTGGCTTGTTTCCAGTCCACCACACCTCTGTCTTCCCTGAGCTGTCATTCACCTCCAAGCCAAGCCAGTTCAGTTGCTATAGGTAAGTATAGCACCAATACAACCGCACAGCTACATGTATTCTAGAACTTGGTAAAGGACAACTTTTTTTTCCTTTTTCAACCAAGGTTCATGTTGTTAGGTGTTAGTTTTACATGCCTTGCTTTTTAGATTTTAGCTATGGGACAGGGCGTTTGGACATGGTCCTAAATAAATATTTGTTTACAAAATTTTGAAGTGGTTTATTTTTTTATCATCTACAGAGCCGATGAGCCCCAGGAAATTATAACTGGCCACAAATTATCTGCTGAATGTGACAAACTGCCATATTGAGCCTCTGGGTCAGACATGCAGGCGTGTGGAAGTGCAGTGTGGCGTGCTGCCTCCTTTACATTCAGTAGATCCTGTGAATTTCTGTGGCCAGTTACAATTTCTTGGGGTTTATTAGGAATGTAGTAGAAAATAATAATGATAAAAAAATCACTTTAAAAAACAACAAACAAATGTGTAGTTTACTTTGTCTAATAACCTAAAACATGACCCTTGACGGAAAGGAAACAAATGCTGTCCCTTTAAAGGGTAGGACCACTTTTGAGTTTTTCTTGTGTGCGTGTAGTTACCTTGCTGTGATGTAATTCCAGATATGGACAAGACATTTAAAAATTATGTTTTGGTGATTAGAAATTGATTATTCAAAATATGCCCCCCATTGGCTTACACACTAGAACAGGTCTCAAAGTAACTCTTTTAGTACATAATCAAAGACAAGTTGATTCAGATAATATATAGCATCACAATAACTCATGTAGTTTTATTTTTTCATAAAATTGTTAACTTCATGTTGAATTTACTATTTGATGATCTAGATCTGGGTTCACATTACAATCTAGTCCATTTTTATACAATTTTATACAATGCTATAAGTCAAAGTCAAGAGAAACTTTACATTGTTGTGAAAAAATAAAACTACATTATGGTGATGGTGATGCTGTCTTCCTTCAATCAACTTTGTTTATGTACTAAAATAGTGACTTTGAAAGCCATTTTAGTGTACCATTAGTCAATGAGGGGCATATTTTGAATGATCATTTTTTAAATCACTGGAGTCGTTTTGTATTATTTCTTGTTCTTAATGATATAACTTATCACTGTTATGTTTCATGAGGTATTTTACTTTGTAGTTGCTACTGTGCAACTGTCATCAGATTGTGAAGAGAGAGAGATGGCTCACTGCTCTTTAGTTTACTTACAACACCTAAGACTATGACTATGGAAAAAACTCTCGTTAAGCAGGAAACACCGAAATGAATTATCCGATTAATCGATCACTAAATGTAATGTAATAGTTGACAACTAATTATCGATCGATCACGATTCATCGATTAATCACCAACCCCAACAAAAGTGGTCTCATTCCATTTTTCCTTGACCCCTGTATTTGAGAGAATGTGCATTTGTGTTGAATTTAATGGGTTCCACTTAGTGGGGGAAAAAAAAAATCACATCACATTGCATCACTAGAAGACAGCAAGTAGTCGCTATTGATGCAAAGTGATGTGGTACATGTTCTAAACAGCAGCTGTTAAGCATTGAGGTTATGTGAAGTGGTTTGTATTATACAGTTGCTGCGTTCGGCCATGGAGTCTCTTTTGAAAAGTGTTTTGTGCCAGGGATGGTTACAGTGTGGTTTTGTGTGTTTATAGTGTTTTCGTTCAGGGGTTCAGGTGGGCCCAGGCCCAGGCATTTGCCATAACTGAAATCAACAGAAACCCAAGCTTACTGCCGAATGTAACCCTGGGATACAGTATCCATGATAGCTGCCATACGTCTGAAGTTGCGTTCCGCGGAGCCATAACACTGATCAGTGGGAAGGAGAAACACTTTGAATTGCAGGAGAGCTGTGTTGGGTCTCCTCCCGTGCTGGGAATCGTGGGTCCGACTACCTCATCGAGTGCAATTGCCTTCTCTAGAATATCGGGTTTGTACAGACTACCCATGGTAAGTTTATAATGGATTGCATTTTTATAGCGCTTTTCCAAGTGCTCAAAGCGCTTTACAATGGTCCAGTCATTCATACATTGGGAAGTAGAGCGGTGAACAGTCGACACCAGCGTCCCCACTTCCCACATTCACACACACCAATGGTGGCCAGCTCACACTGACCAACTCATTGCAGGTAATTTGGGGTTCAGTGTCTTGCCCAAGGACACTTCGACATGAACTGTAGACAGGAGGAGCTGGGATTCGAACGGCCGACCCATGGGTCATTGGACGACATGCTTTACATCCTGAGCCACAGCCGCCCCAGTTTTCTACTTGACCTATCATTTGGCTATTCACAAGTATTTTACATATTGGTACTCTTTACACTTGTAATAAGTGTGAAGAAGGTTAGGTTATACCTGCTGGTTATTCCTACTGTCATACCTGAGAGTAGGAATCTATACAGCAGGGCTGGCCAACCAGTCAGAGACTAAGAAACACTTTCTCACTGTGTTACTGCCAAGAGCCACAACATACCGTACGCATGGGCACACTTCACCCATTCCCTTCCTCAAACACACACAGACCTCTGCTCTGCCAGATTTATTGTAAAAATGTCACACAGCAACATGATAATGACAGAAATTGACTCCAAGGCCCCGTGAGCCGACTATGAATAATCGGTTGAAGATGGACGGACACACACACACACACACACACACACACACACACACACACACACACACACACACACACACACACACACACACACACACACACACACACACACACACACACACACACACACACACACACACACCAACCAAGTCCACAAACAAAAACTCAACTCAGAACCCATGTTGTCTCGAAATGTACCGTTTTTGTCCCCTGGAGACTGGGTTGTGAAATTACACAGAGGGGGACATGACTCCTGCTGCTGCCCACTTTGAGTAAATGATGAAGTGATCTGTGATGGAAAATGAGTGATACATCATAGCCATAGCAATTTTATAGTCATAGTAGGGAATCAATGGCTCCGACAGGCCAAGCGTTTTTGGCACTTGAAAGCCCTTTGAGAGCGGCATGAAACCAGCCAAAGAGCCGCATGAGGCTCGCGAGACACGGGTTGACCAGGACTGCTATACAGGTTCCTGACTAATGCCACTATCCATGGTGCTGAAGGGTACATGGTACCTATGATTAGACATTGCTAAAATATTATGGGGCAGGACAGATTGTGTTAAAAGATCATTTCTGAATTATTTCCAAATCACATCTCATGTGAGACAAAATGGCAATGCTTGCCCGTGTTGTTAAAATAGATAAAATACAACCTAGCCTTCACCATTATTATTCTTGGTTTCCATGTGTTTATTTGTTCTTCCTTCGCTCCTCAGCTACACATGTGCTACTTGTAGAAGATTTTCACACAAATAAGAAAACAAAGTCGCGTTTTGTGCCTTTTTTCAGATAAGTCCTACCGCCGCTTCCTCTGCTTTGAGTGACATGGACCAGTTCCCGTCCTTCTTTAGAACAATTCCAAATAATGACTTCACGGTAACCGTATTACATTTTGCGCCTATTCATCAGTCTCATTTGTAGTCCTTTAGCAGCGATATTGAGGACCAACATAGCTCATATCGCCAACATGGCCGCTAGAACTACAGAACTATAAATGAGAACCATAAATAGGCCCATGTTTCTTCTCTATATTGCCTAATAATTTCTGTACGACAGGGGTGCCCAAAAGGTAGATCGTGATCTAACAGTAGATCACACAGGCTGTGCGGGTAGATCACGACAGTCCCCATAGATCTGTAACTCTTGAGAGCGTTAAAACGAAATCAAATGGACCCTTATTGGTCCATTTTTACTGCTCTCAAGAGTTACACCCTCAAGAGTCCACACAATTGGAAAATGGAGAATAATTGTTATTTTGACCAACATTTTGCCAGTTCTCTTTCCCAATTGTGGAGAAAAGTTCTTAGTTTTGGGTGCAAGAAACTAAACTCAACATCACAAACTTTCAACTCAAACCACAAATACTGTTTTCAAATGTCAGCTGTAGCATATACAAGAAAACCTTTCAATTCTCCCCCTCTATTTTTCATTTTAAGTGCATTATTCTTAAACACTGTATAACAGTAAGTAACACCATCACCACTATTTCAAAGCTCCCACTTTCTAGGGGCCATGAAATGGATTTTCAGTAATGGGATAATCGCATTTTTGGTGTGTTGATCTTGTTGAGCCGCTCATTTTGAAAGTAGCACCCCAGCTGTAGGAGATTCATAGATTAACAGAGAGAGAGAGAGAGAGATTTTCCTGATGTCAGATTTAAATTCTTTAGGTGCAAGCTATTCTGCAGCTTATGGTGCGGTTTGGCTGGACTTGGGTGGGACTGTTATTTAATGATGACGAATACGGCCACAATGCTGCCCAAACCCTCCATTCTGACCTGGCCCAGACCGGTCTGGGTTGTGTGGCGTATTCAGAGGCCCTGCCGTTTCACAATGACCTGGACAAACTGGACAGGATTGTCACCATCATGAAGGAATCCACAGCGCGTGTGGTCATTGCAGTTACTTATGGACCCTATATGAAAAATATCATGGATGAGGTTTGTTTTATCATCAGGGATTTATACTGTAAACATGTGTATGTATGTATGCATGTACTAGGGCTGCAATGATTAAAATGTTCTAGTTGATATTCTACAAATTTGTTTTAAAGGGGAATTCTGCCCATTTTCAACATTTTACTGTACTGTATTTTACTTGATGACATCATCTTGAAAATGGGTGGAATCCTCCTTGTTCTAGTATAATAAAAGCACAGTCATTTGTGGAGAAAAAATGCACTATATATCGATATATCAAATCGCAGCATAACTAAGAATCACAATATAAATCGATCCAGAGCCCTACATATTGTATTGTATCGTATCGTGAGGTAAGTGAATCATCCCACCCCTAGTGCACACTTATGAATGCATGCATGTATTATATCATAACTATAGTCTGCCTGCGTGTGTGTGCATGCATGCTTGTATGTGTGTGTTTTTTCACACCATCAACAGGTGTCAAGACAGAAAGTGACAGGTCTGCAGTGGTTAGCGTCTGAGGCGTGGGCGACAAATCCTACGTTCCACGATCCTCGCTACACTCCGTACCTGGCAGGAACGCTGGGGGTGGCCGTGCATCGCGGCGAGATACCAGGGTTCAAGGACTTCTTGTCAAAAATACATCCTCACAATGATCCTGACGATACACTGGAAACTTCCTTAGTGAGTCATTCTGTATATAAATGTGTTATTTCACACATTTCTGGGGTAATTTTGGGTGAACCCCAGTCAGTTCTGTTTCATTTAATTTAGTTTTTTCCCCTCCATTCATTTCATCCGACATGAACAGAAACTCTGTTAGTAGGTTCATAGATATATAAAAAGACTAGATGGCTGAGGGGCAGAGTCTCTGACATGGTTCAACAGTGGCCATCTAGGGTACATCTAGCATCTAGGGTACTTCAATACAGCATGCTCTATGGCAGCTCAAACAAAAACAGCTATAACTCGCTCAAAACGTGATGGATTTACAAATGGGTAGCCTCGACACCCAGGCTTTCATTTTCGTTCGCCTTGCGCGAAAACGGAAAGCCTGGACTAACGCACGTTGGAAAGTGGCCTTCAAGTGGGAGTGAACCTTCCGAGGTGGGCGTCGCTCTAAATAATGTGACGTAGAACAGCAGTGGACGGGCGCGGGAGGGGCCGGGGATGACGACACGTTAGTGAGATCAAATCAGAGCGCAGCACTTCCGCCGTGTGGATCCCACGACACCCCCGCCCCCCAAGGCCAAAATCATTGAGGGCTAGACCAGGCTAACAAATGGGTTACTTCATTACAAACATTATCAACATGGCCATGATTTAGGATAATTAATTGCTGCATTTTATTTATTTTTTTTCTAAAAACGAACCCCGCCTACTATTCATTTCAGTAGAAGTTGCTCAGTGGCATTTTGAAGCACCGGTGGAGGATAATATAAAGGATACCTAAGCATACCTAAGGATAATACAGTTTAAAAAGTTTAAAAGTTTAAAATGAATAAATACTGAGGTCTCCGAAAAAGGCATTTTTAGAATCGGCGGCGTTAGAATCGGTGGGTTAAAATTGGGGGATAAAAATACAAAAAGAGCATTTTCAGAATCCATCCTCAGGCAGAATCAAAGTTGTGTGAGACATGGGGGTGCACAATGTCACATTGTTGAGTGCGGTCGCCTCACAGCTAGTAGGCCCTGGGTTCGATTCCCGTTAGGGGTGCTGGCGGCGTGTCTGCTCCAGCATGTGTGGAGTTTGCATGTTCTCCTGAGGTTTTCTCAGGTGACAAGGGTTCGCACCATGGGCGATGAAGTCGCACCCAGAGCATTTTCAGTTACAGGCAGTGTTGTAGTGGGTAGTGTGTAGTTTAGAGGTGGGGGGGGGGGGGGGGGGGGGGGGGGGGGGCACTTAAAGGGAAATTCCAGCCATTTTCTTTTTTTTCTGAGAGTGCACAAATGTGAACTAAATGGACCCTAGCGGGACAAAACAACAAACATAGGCCTACTTTTGCCCCAAAAATATTTTAGATGTGAGAAGTGGGGGGACGCCGTCCCCCGCATCCCCCCTCCACTACACCCCTGGTTACAGGGCTTATGTTAGGTAAGTAAGCATCAATAACATCAGTTGTTGAAGTTGCATCATGCACAAAGCTAAAATTCTGACTTTAGGGGGGCATTGCCCCTGCATGCCGATGCCTAGATCCGCCCCTGCTCAAAGTACCGGACCCAGTCACAATTATTTAAAAAGAACAACATTTTGAGTGACAGCACCCTGACCCTTCATTGCGTTTTTTTTAGGTGAGGCAGTTTTGGGAGCAAGCGTTTCAGTGCAGATTTGCACCCCTTCCGTCAGAGTGGGTGGAGGCTGGTGGAAGGGTGTGCAGTGGACAGGAGGGCCTGGGGACAGCAGAGACCAGCCTGTTGGACGTGTCTGACCTCAGGTACGAATATAACGTGTACAAGGCTGTGTATGCTCTGGCCCACGCCCTCCATGACATGCTGCAGTGTGTGCCTGGAAGAGGCCCTTTCCCTGGACACAGCTGTGCCAGTCTGCAGACAATACAGCCAGGGCAGGTATGGTATGATTTCATAGATTTGTTTGTTTCTAGTTGTATTTTATATTCTACTTCAGGGGTTCCAGGTGGTCCCCAGGTAAGTTGTTTAACCAGAAGTAACTCCTGAGAACGTAAAAATGAAACCAAATGGATCCTTGCGGGTCAATTTGGTTTCATTTTTACGCTCTCAAGAGTTAAAATATTGATCATGTGAATTAGTCCAACTCTACACAACTAGAAGATTAATGGTCATGGAGAGAAACAAAATAAATCTTTAGTTTTGTGTCTGTGGAGCTAAAATGTCGTCAAATGGTGGTCCTTGGCTCAAATGCTGAATAAGTGGTGGGCCCTGGGATAAAAAAAAAAGGTTGAAAACCCCTGTTCTACTTGAATCATTTAATTTGTGTTATTACAGTATGTAACCTTAGTGAATTGAAACAGCAGGATGAATAGCAGGATGGAATAATAAGCTGTTTTTGGTAGTTTTATGAAGTAGTGTTATGAAGACAATCATTCTGAAAAGAAGAATGTAATGCCCGAGTCATAGATATTATATGCACATTATATGGACATAAATATTCTATGCATTTGCAATTGGCCAGCGCATTCATTAAAGATAGAGGCGTTTTAGCCAAAAATATACTAGATACACACAGGTATCTATTTTCTTTTTCTTTTTCCCTGCAGACAGACACTTGCTTCGTCTTGCAGACAGTCCAGAACTTTGTTGTTATCAACAAATCATGCAAACACAACATTCATCTTGCTCAAGAAAGGCAGTGCCAATGTGTGTGTGTGTGTGTGTGTGTGTGGGGGGGGGGGGGTTGTGTGGGCTGAGGCAGCGTTTTAGTTAATCACAGCACATCAGTCTCCAGCTGTTTCACAATGAGCCAACAGAGTGGAGGTGAGGTGGAGTTAGATTAGATTCTGTTTTTAAACAAATCCATCTCAATGCGATGTGATATTCCATACCTGGGCATTATGTGGCCCGGGGGCCAAATGCGGCCCTTTGGCTGACTCTGACCAGCCTGTGAAAGGGTACTGTAGTTTTCAACCAGTGGTCTGGGGACCACCAATGGTCCTTGAGAGAGTGCCAGTTAAATATGGAAAGTTGGTTAACCAGATGTAACTCTTCGAGAGCATAAAAATGTTTACACTCTCAAGAGTTAAAATATTCATCATCTGAATTACCTAAAATCTACACAATCAGATAATGTAAAATAATCGTCATTTTTTTCTCTATGTTTGCCTGTTTCGTTTCCCAAATCCAGCCTGGAACTGTAGACGAAAAGCAAAATAAATCTTTAGTTTTGGGGTCTGTGGGGCTAAAATGTCATCATATGGTGGTCCGTGGCTCAAATACTGAATACGCAGACTTTAGTTCAGCCTTTAGTCTTGGCCTTCCACAATATTTTATGTATCTCATTTGGCCCCTTAGGAAAAATAATTGCCCACCCCTGTGATATTCTATGAAGTAGATTTTGAAGGTCTTAATTTACTTTGCAGCTTGTGTATTACTTGGAAAAGGTCAACTTCACCACGTCATTTGGTGAGGGTGTATCGTTTGATCAGAACGGGGATGTTTTACCAATCTTTGATATCATAAACTTTGCGGGGCTCTCCAATGGAATCACTAAGGTTCACAATGTGGGCGTGGTCAAGAGATCTACCTCCACGGCCAAAGAAGTTCTCATCCTGGACGAAGACAGAATCTTCTGGAACTTTGAAGACTCAAAGGTCACTTTAGCTAGGTTATGAAAACATATTCCAATGCTGTTTGGACCAGGGTTATTATAGTTTATTAGTTTTTACTGTTTCTTTTTCAATTTAGTTAGTTTTAATTGGTTTTTAGGGCACATTTGCTAGTTTTTATTTAGTTTTTGTAAAAAGTTTTAGTTTTAGTTTTTTTCATACCATACATTTTTTGTACTTTGTTTGGTATCGTGTGGTACCGTATGGTGCTGAAAACTGACAAACAAGTTTATATTATAAATGTCTGAAAGTCATATACATATTGATAAACAAACACTAAGGGTATTTTGAGGATTATTTCAGTTATTTTTAGTTAGCTTTGTGAGCCCACAATGCAGTTATAGTTTAGTTATAGTTTTTTATTTGTATTTTTTATTTAGTTTCAGTTAACAGATATATATATATTTTTTAAAGTTATCATTTTTTCAGTTTTAGTTTTAGTTAACTATAAAAACCCTGGTTTGGACTGAAATTGATGATTTTTTTTCCACTTTACTAGCCTCCTCGGTCGGTGTGCAGTGAGAGCTGTTCCCCTGGAACCCGTGTGGCCAGAAGGAAAGGACAACCGGTCTGCTGCTATGACTGCATTTCCTGCTCCGAGGGAGAGATCAGCAATGAGACCGGTGGGTTGCATTGTGTCACAACGTACAGTAGGTTAACTTTAGAATTATGGTGTTCTGTTATAATGGTTTCACCCATATTTTGGGAATAGCCCAGACTCATGTGAGTGATGTCAGTTACACTGCATGCCAGTTCTATGTATGCAGCCGGGAGTGTGAAAGTAGACACAGTGCATTCAGCCAACTTGAATTGTGTGATCATTTACCTTTTTCTAGACACTAAGAGTGACAGCAAGTACAGAAATACTGCATGGTGTCAGAAGTGTGATCCGAACCCACGCATCCATTTGTTATATTTTATCGCCTTTACTTGCCACTTCCTCAGACTCCGCAGAGTGCACCAGCTGTCCAGAGGACTTCTGGTCCAGTCCCCAGCGCGACCACTGTGTGCCCAAGAGTGTGGAGTTCCTGTCCTACCATGACGCCCTGGGAATCTCTTTAACAATCATCTCATTGCTAGGAACAATTTTATGCGCCGTCGTCCTGGGAATCTTTGTGTACCATCGAGCCACGCCAATGGTACGCGCCAACAACTCAGAGCTCAGCTTCCAGCTTCTGCTGTCGCTCAAATTATGTTTCCTGTGCTCGCTCCTGTTCATCGGAAGGCCTAGGCTCTGGACGTGTCAGCTGAGGCATGCCATATTTGGGATCAGCTTTGTGTTGTGTGTCTCCTGTATCCTGGTGAAGACTATGGTGGTGTTGGCCGTGTTTAAGGCCTCCAAGCCCGGAGCTGCAGATATTATGAAGTTATTTGGACCCATGCAACAGAGAGGAACAGTTCTGCTTCTTACTGCGATCCAGATAATAATCTGCACAGCCTGGCTCTTGTCTGCCTCGCCAACCCCTCATAAAAACACACAGTACCACAGGGACAAGATCGTCTATGAGTGTTACGTGGGATCAACAGTTGGTTTTGCTGTGCTACTGCTTTATATTGGGTTACTGGCACTCCTGAGTTTCGTCCTAGCATTCATGGCAAGGAATCTTCCGGACAACTTCAATGAGGCTAAGTTAATCACTTTCAGCATGTTGATCTTCTGTGCCGTGTGGATAGCCTTCATCCCAGCATATATCAGCTCTCCAGGAAACTACGCAGATGTGGTGGAGGTGTTTGCTATTTTAGCATCTAGTTTTGCCATTTTGGTGGCACTGTTCGGACCAAAGTGTTATATAATCGTTTTGAAACCTCAGAGAAACACTAAGAAGTCCATTATGGGTCGAGGTGCAGCCAAGTCATAGAAGCACAAATTAAATGTCAAAAATGGATCCAGCAGATTCACGACGCCGTTTACGCTCGTATTTTCAGCATGCAGATGTTTACGATAGTCCCACATTGCGGGTATAATTTTAAACATTTGAACTTGGCCGTACCATTGGTGGACTTTTGTCGTAAGGTCTGCCAAGTTCCACACCAGCTCGGAGGGTGCCGAAGCATGCATAGTTTTATGTTTTGTATTTGTATTTAGAAGGATTTAATCTTCCCAGTGAATCCGTTGAGATTGCCCCAATCCTGTACCAACAACGTTCACACTAACTGGTGTTATATTTAATATTACTATTGCTATTGCTTCAAAATACTGTGTGTGTGTGTGTGTGTGTGTGTGTGTGTGCGCGCGCGCGTGCGTGCGTGCGTGTGCGCGCGTGGCATGCAAAAAATTACCCCATTTTAAAATAGATCAATCCATGTGATTAAAGCCACAGTAAGTTAACTGCCCAGTTTTCTTTTTTACTCTCAGTCTTATGTTTTTATAACAAGAGAGACTTTAAGACAGGTTGAGCACTTTAATGTTGTCTCACTTGTCCTGTTTATTGTTTAAAGGTATAGTTCACATTACACTGATAAAACTCCAGGTGTGGTTATAATATTAAAATGTGTCTTCCCTGTGTGTTTTTTGGTTTCTTCCCGACAGCTGAGTGCCTTTGAGTCAAAAAGGAACAATTGAAATACCACCATTTTAGTGACATAACCCCTCCCACGCAGATATGCAACAAGTAAAACAAGTATTCTATGGATTTTATTTCATTCCATTTACTGGAAAGGGCAGTTGTTCTACAGATAGATAAAAAGGGCAGGGCCTGAGGCCCCCTTTGCTGTATGTGTGTGCACATTTTTGTTTCCCGAAATCCAGCCTGGCATTGTCGACAAAAGTAAAAGAAATCTTTAGTTTTGGGGTCTGTGGGGTGAGAATGTCAATATCAAATAGTGGTCTGCGCCTCAAATGCTGAATAAATAACGGGCCCTGGTATCAAAAAGGTTGAAAACCACTGCTCTATTAGAGGCGTATAGTACCCAAAATAAGAGCTTTCACATTTTTGTCCACAATTGGGAAAAAAGAACTGGCAAAATGTTGGTCAAAATAACAAGTATTCTCCATTTTCTAATTGTTTGGACTCTTGAGAATTAAGTGATTCAGATGTTTAAATAATAATTTAACTCTTGAGAGTGTAAAATGAAACCAAATGGACCCGTAAGGGTCCATTTTGTTTCATTTTAACGCTCTCAGGAGTTACAGATCTATAAGGGTCCAAGTGCTGTCATGTGATCTACCTGCACGGCCTGTGTGATCTACTGGTAGATCATGATCTACCTTTTGGGCAGCCCTGGTCTACAGCTCTGGGCCCTGGAGTGATTGATGGTTCAGATACTGGAAAATGAATTTCTGATAAAAAGCTTTGAAGAAGAAGACAAGCCTAAAATCATCATCATGTGTGTGTGTGTGTGTGTGTGTGTGTGTGTGTGTGTGTGTGTGTGTGTGTGTGTGTGTGTGTGTGTGTGTGTGTGTGTGTGCGTGTGTGCGTGTGTGCATCAGAGAGCACCACATTATTCCATCACTGAGTATTCACACATCTTGCAAAAAAAGGCACATACACACATACAGTTATTAAAAGCTCAGCGAAACAATGACGGATCTCATTTTATGGAACAATGACAAGACACTGTAGAGCTCATCCCCAGGGGACCAAGATACTGACAAAAAAAAGTTATTTGTGCACCTCTGCTGTTATTCTCCTGGTGGCTGTGATGTGGGGTCTGCCACTGTGTGTCTCAGGAAATTAAAGGGAGCGGCAGACGCAGAGAGAGAGGAAGAACAGCAAGACCACGCAGGGCGATGTGGTGATGATGTGATGCTGATATGAAACAGAGCAAGTTTGTGTGTGTGTGTGTGTGTGTGTGTGTGTGTGTGTGTGTGTGTGTGTGTGTGTGTGTGTGTGTGTGTGTGTGTGTGTGTGCGTGTGTGTGTGTGTGCTGGCGGCACCTTTATGGAGTCCCTTTCATCAGCCTGCTGATCTCTTTTCTCTCTTAAAACAAGAGAGAAAATAGACAATGGAGAAAAAAAAAGTAAAAGCTTTTCATCATAGGAGTGAGGAAGATACCATCATAATTAGTGGCGGTCCGCATGGGAATAATGTGGTGCTAGCAGCTAAGCACTGGCGGCCTTCACCGTTAGGCACTAATTACACTATACACGCTTTATTCTCAACCCAGATCATTCTCTCTTCATAAGTCATGTCTTTGCCCTTGCAAATGAGGGATAACCATAGAACAGTGGTTTTCAACCAGTGGTCCGGGGACCACCAGTGGTCCTTGAGAGGATTCCAGGTGGTCCCCAGCCAAATGATGGACTGTTGGTAACCGAATGGAGCTTATACAGTAGATCTGTAACTTTGTAATCTGTAACTTTGTAATATGTATGTAAAATGAAACCAAACTGACCCTTATAGATCTGTAACTCTTATACGCTCTCGAGAGTTAAATTATATTTAAACATCTGAAATAGAATCTACATAATTAGAAAATGTAGAAAAAATATTATTTTGACCAACTTTTTGCCAGTTACTCTAGGAGCATCTCTCCTAATTTGTGGACACAAACTTGAAAATCCTTAGTTCTAGCACTTTTTCCAGGTGTTCAAATACTGGATTGTGATTGGCTTAAAAGAGTCATAAATAAGACCAGTGTTTCCCCCAGAAAATTGTTTAGTCAAGGTGGTGAGGCTTCGAGTCTGTGCTCGTGCGCGTGCATGTCCGTGCATGTGCGCGTGCATGTGTTGTAATTACAATACCGTAGGCTACGCTTTGGCGTGAAAAACAGCAACACAGTCCCTCACTCATGTGTTTACACCACTCACCTCTATAACAGCTACTTTTCACCACTATCATCATCTGACTCCAGGCCCTGACCTTTTATTCTAAGGAACCAGATAGGCCATTACGTTTTATAATTAATTTCTTTCCTTTTCAGGTATAGGGTGTCATGACATGTCTTTTTCATGACATGTCCTATTTTAACAGGCTTAAAAGCACATCCAGCATAAAAAGAGACATTGAGAGAACTTTACAACAGAATGCCAACTGTATGGGACTATTAGGACAATTGCCAACTGTAGTCTCTCAGTCACCATGTGGGACAGGGTCTCAATTTGTGGGATGACTGAAAAGCCTTTGAAATGAGAGACTGTGCCACGCAAAGAAGGACATCTGGTCACCCTGTGACTGTCCCACAGAAACGGGACATCTGGTCACCCTCAAACTCAGAGCCTTCTGCTCAAACTACACCGCTCCGACACACACACACACACACACACACACACACACACCCGCACACACGCGCGCAGCAGCAGCAGCAGCACACACGAGCTAAATGTTATGCTAACAATATTGACAGAGAGAACGTTAACTGTATGAAGCCACATAACAGTCGAAACGCAATAATTTCAGCGTGGTTGTTGTCTGGTTAGGCTGACATACAGGGGGTCCGCGGGCTCTGCAGACACAGACGGCATGCGTTGACCAGCAACCAGACAGCCGCGCAACGCGACTTTTTACTACTTTGGGAGCAAAACAACTTGCTCTGCTCCGCGTGCGTGCACACAAGCACTGCAGACACACTGATTGGGCATTGCGCAGCACAGAAACACTGGACCAGATTCGCTCCGGTTGAATATTGATTAAATTAATCCATAATCGCGGCCGTTGTGATTTGCTAATGGCATGGTTTCAAATCGCAATTTCGGTTTGAAGCCTTAGCACAGAAAACTTTATTTTATAACGTGCACATTGAAGAGAAATGCAGTTATTTTGTTACCAAAGGGGGGGAAAAAACTTCTTTCAGAATCTGGCCGCGTGCCAGCCGATTCCACCCGGCGTGCCAACGTTGGCACGCGTGCCCTAGGTGCGCGGAACAGTGTTAGCGAGCCGAGGCAGCGTCGCATGCGAAATATAACTGATCTACAGGCTCATCATGCGGCATGCGTTGTATGAACGACACATTTTAGCTTTAACTCTGGTTTCTTGTTTTTTTTTTTTTTTTGTCTTTGTTTTTTTGGGGGGAAGGTAGGCAAGGCGGGGGCGGGTTTTACTCTGGCGGCCGCCTTAGTATTAAAGCGCTGGGGGAAACACTGAAGACAATCCTTAGTTTTGGATTGGAGACTAAAGTCAACATCAAATGGTGGTCCATGGCTAAAATGCAGAATAAAGAGTGGGCCCTGGAATGAAAAAGGTTGAAAACCACTGCTATAGATACCTTAGATGCCTATAATTCGCCAATGCAGCTCATTTGAGATCATGTATCTTATGGAGGGCTGCTGTATTGGAGTTCAATGTGGCAACTACTGGTGAAAGTAGTAGTAAGATGTGTTTTTAACCTCTTAATCTTCTGGTAACAACATGGAACTTTCTGGTACCACATTCCTGCGGTTACCATTTCATTGCCATGGTGGTACCCCCCCTTTGTTGCCCTACTCGCAGTGCGTGTTGTGCATAGACATAGCGACGGCAGTGTCATATTTTTTCTTCTTTTTTGAATAATCCTCCCTAGAGTGTGGTGACATGTGAGCGAGCCCCTATGGGGTAAAAAAAAATCCTAGTTTCAGTTTGGGAGAAAAGCCATCATCCAATCAGAATGAGAGGGGCCTTCCTCCAATCAGGATCGAGTAGGGTTCGGTCCTCGTTCGGCCTGTCGCACTTCCCCCACGCGGTAGGGTTTGTGCATGCGCACATGGTCTTGCTGGAGGGACCAGAGTGTTTTACGAATCACTGAATGCTCCTTAAATGAAAGATTATTTCAGGAATTTCACAGATGACAGAGCATGGAGATATTATACAGGTAGCAACTAAGCAGCAATATGTTTTTTACTACGGTTGGGAAACGATACGATTGGCTTTGTGTCAGGCGGAACAGGAAAGGGATAATTGTGTTTTCCCTGTCACCGGCTTGCTCCCATGAGCTGTTACAGAGACTGTTGCTGTATGTTATTGGAGGTGACAGGATCCTTGTTAGTTCTTTAGGCATTATGCTTTAACACTGAGACACCTCTGAGTTCGCTAGATGGTGTGTGAGACTGCAAACATTCACCCACAACTACCAGGTAAATGCATAAACACAAATCGAACGAAGTAAACATAGACTGACTGTTTTATCGTCACTCCAAAAATCTGAAAGCTGTGAAAGTGGCAGATGCATTTCAGTCATGATAACGCAGGTATCCATTAAAGGTAGTAGAGGCAACTTTTTTGCCAAAAATCAAAATAGATATATAGCTATATTTTCCCCCCATTTTTCCCCTCTACAACTACTTTGATCCTGCAGCTGTTTCCCTCCAGACATTCACTTGCTTCGTCCTGCACACGATCCAGAACTATGTTGTTGTCAACAAATCATGACGACAAAACATCCGTTGGGCTCAGGACAGGCGGTGCTAATGTCGGAGGGGGAGGGGGGTTGTGTGGGATGAGGCAACGTTTTAGCCAATCACAGCAAGGCAGTTTCCAGCAGTTTCATAATGAGCCAATTGCAGTTATTATTATTATTATTATTATTATTATTATTATTACCATTATTAATTTATTTATTTTACTTTTTTTCAGTGGAACAGATCAGTTGTTCCCAACATACCTGCGGTTGCAAGACCACAACCAGACATCATTGTCATTATATTATATTCTGTATACAAAACTATGGATTTGTCTTTAGTTCTACGTACATTACCACTACTTCCATGAAAATATTCATTAGACAACAAACAAGTGTGTGGCTAAAATGAACCGGACAGCATGATTCTGCACAATTCTTCACAAAGTGAGATTGCATAGGTGTCTGTATCTCGATCCTTCCTTCTCTTTGTGATTAATTGTGCAGCACTAGTTTAAGCTGACAGCCCCGTCCATATATAGAGCAGAGAGATGTAGTGGAGAGAACACATGCTGTCTCTCTCTCTCTCTGGATTGAAGACGAAGAGCCTTGTAAAAAGCGGGCGCCTAATCTCCAGCGTCCAGCTCTGTGCTATTAAATGCCCGTCTCGTGTCCTGCTTGCCATTTCATTAACTATTTGTCCAAAAGGTCCTTGGATTTCCCGTAACTTTGACTGACACTGGCCGGGGGGGGGGAGGGAAAAATAAAGAATTTCATAACCCGCACGGTGACAGTGGATAACTTTTATCCGGGGCCATAAAAAGGTTTCAATTTTGTAGCGGTGCAATAAAGCATTGTGCTGAACACAATTCATGTCCGCATTAAAGGGACATTTCACCGCTTGAAAGAAAACTGAAGTCGCCCGGTGTTAATTGAATTTGTAGTAGATAACAGTAGCACAATTGGAAATCTGTAACCTTTGGCCCCCCAAAGAATAATAATCATGCAACACATAGCCCGGGAAAGTAAGTGAAACCAATGCAAGCGGCAGATTCGCAGGCATTTTGAAATACTAAAATATCTAAAGATACAAGCAGCATTACACATAAAACCCCCAGAAAAGCGCCCTAAACATCAATAAAGCAAGATATGGTTGCCTAACCAGAGCGAAACAAGTTAAAGGAAAAAAGCTACATGCTCTATACGATATGTGAATATACAGCAGGTGTTGTGATTTGTGATTGTGATTATTTCATCGCTTGTTCTTCATATAATAACTTTAAGCGATCGAGTTTATAGCCACATGACACGATTACAGGTGTACAAGTGAGGGACTTATTTTTGCAATCTCAATATTCCAGTTAAAGAAAGAAATTTAAGGTAGAACGTGTAGAGAGAATAGAGAGGATCACAGTGCTGTTTAAATATGGAATGTGTGGATCTATAACCTCTGCTTCCTTCCTTCTGCCTCGCATCAATCCACATAATTGTAGCCCCTTCTCCCCATGCAGTTCAATTTCAACCTGTCAGTCAATCTGCCACCTCTCCCCTTGTCCCTCATCCCCGCGGCTCTGCTCTTTTTCCCCGTCATCATTGTCATTTCCATAACGGTGCTGCCTCTGCATATGAAGCACAGAGCCTTCCTGTGTTCAGGAATGTGATTATGATGTGGATTCATGAACCTGAGAGAGACTGTATACGGATGGATGAGAGCTCCATCAACACCACTGGGAAATTACCAAAAGCCACAGTAGAGAACTGCTGCACACTACATGTACACAAGTACATGCATGCATGTGTCTCATATCGAACAGAGCTTTTCAAATTTTTCATACCAGGGCCCATTATTTTTCTGCCTTTTAGCCACGGAGAACCACCATTTGATGTTGAGTCTCGAGTCTCTCTGAACCAAAACTAAGGATTGTCGGTCCCAGCACAATTTACGGTACACCTATTAGGACTAATAAGACCAAATAAGGCACAAATAAGGCATAATTAGAAATAATATGTTAATTATTACATGAAGCTACACCCTAATATGCCTACATTATGATCTCATTAGACATCGCAAAATACCAAAAAAGGCATAGGCTAATGGTCTTTTGTTATTTCACTTTTTGCAGGGACTTTGTGTCTAATTTCGCATATTTTATACCGTAAATTGAATAGCTACGTCCCCAACTTCTATAGATGGGGACGTTCATTATCCCACGTGGGAAATCAAGTAATAGAACATACTACACTGTTGGCCTTTATTAGAAGTAATATGTTCTTTATTAAATACCATTTCTCCTTGTGCATGTGTTTCTTATATAGGCCTAGGCCTACTGTATTCGCACGTTATGTCTAATTATAAATAATATACCTTTATTAGGGACAAACAATGCCGCCATTTCTGGTCCTACTGCAGAGAATAGTACATATTTCTTTGGCTTACGTTACAATTAATATGCTGTTATGTGGGACGAATATAGAAATAATTGTACCGTGAACTGAACACGAGCCTTTAGGTCCCTCATTCAACCGATCACTTTACTCTTTGTCCCATATAACGGCAGTCTTCATATGCCGTTATATGCGACGAATATAGAAAGAACTGTACCGTGAACTGAACACAAGTCCTTTGGTCCCTCATTTAAAGAATAGTCCTACATGGACCGATCTATTTAGTCTTCATTACGATTAATATGCCGTTATATGGGACGAATATACCAAGAATTGTACCGTGAACTGAACACAAGTCGTTTCGTTCCTCATCTAAATGGTAACTGGAAAAGTCAGGCCGCCGCAAAGTCTGACCGACCAAAAGCGCGAAAATCTCAGCACGAGAAGTCGGGCCGCCGCGAAGTCGGCCCGAATCGTGTGGAGAGGTCGGGCCGCGGCTGTGGAGAGTTCGGGCCGCGGCTGTGGAGAGGTCGGGCCGCGGCTGTGGAGAGGTCGGGCCGGGGGAGTGGAGAGGTCGGGCCGGGGCTGTGGAGAGGTCGGGCCGGGGGAGTGGAGAGGTCGGGCCGGGGCTGTGGAGAGGTCGGGCCGGGGGAGTGGAGAGGTCGGGCCGCGGCTGTGGAGAGGTCGGCCCATGTCTGTGGAATAGTTAGTTACTTAGTGAGCTAGTGTCAGCTGTTTTAGGTCCTTGTATATTATCCTTACTATTGTGCACTTTTTAAGGCTACACAACAGAATGTAGAAGATTAATTGTCATGTTGATCTAGTGAATGTTTTGACTGCTTTGTTTCCCTGGTCCAGCAAAAGTGATGTGATTGACTGATAATTGCTGATATGTTCACACTTGGACCCGAGGTGAAATTGCTTGCTAATGGCTGTGTCTATTGATCAAATTGTAGGCTACCTCCACAGCTCAGGTGAATGACCTTGATGATGATGATGATGGGTGTGTGTGTGTGTGTGTGTGTGTGTGTGTGTGTGTGTGTGTGTGTGTGTGTGTGTGTTATTGCTGTCGGACTTTTGAAAGGATTGAACAATTAAACAGAGGATTAAATGATTAAACAAAATTGCAAACAAAGTAAATAGTGAAATATGTATTTATTCAACTCTGGTAAAGAGTAAAACATTTAATTATTCAACTCTAGTCAAGAGTAAAATATTTAATTATTCAACTCTAGTCAAGAGTAAAACATTTAATTAGTCAACTCTAGTTGAGAGTAAACCATGTTTTTATTCAACTCTAGTCAAGAGTAAATTATGTCATTATTCAACTCTGGTAAAGACTAAAGAGTGAATCATTTAACTCAGCACAGTGTTATTTGTCAAATCACTTTAACTCTGATATAGAGTTAAATAACAAACTCTTGGTCTGGTGTTAAATACTGAACTCTTTCCAAAGTGTTAATTAAACTCTAGAAAGTGTGGAACTATATAAACTCTGAAAATGAGTTGAAATTGACTATGTGAGAGTCAATTCAACTCCAGACTTTTTGCTGTGATATACTGTTTCCCACAATTGGGAAATGGAAATTACGTAATTACGTAAATGTTTAAGTATAATTTAACATTTGGTTTCGATTGTGGTGATTGTGTTACTTACAGTTTCCCACAATTGGGAAATGAAAATTACGTAATTCAGATGTTTAAAGGTAGGGGAAGTGATTTGAAATTCATGGTGTAGTACCAGCCTGGTGCACTAGGGGCCCCCAAAAGTAGCTACACTATGTGAACCTGCTGCTCTCTCCTGATTGGAGGAGAATTGTGGTGACCTGGGGAACTTTTATTAGCTCCTCTGCTAACGTGGGGGAGGGGGAAACTCCATATGTGGTTTCCACACCTTATAATAGAGCATTTTAACACTTTTTTTTTTTTTGTGATATCTGACAAAAGTGAAATCACTTCCCCTACCTTTAAATATAATTTAGCATTTGGTTTCGATTGCGCAATATCAAGGGTATATGGCCTGGGCAGGGCTTGATAATGGCTTGGTATGCAGTGATAAGGGTTGGTATGCATGTCTATTGAACATGCATATGACTTGATAATGGTTGATAGATATGCAGTGATGATGTTGCCCATGCATGTCTATTGTCATGGCTTGATAATGGTTGATATGCAGTGATAATGGTGCCTATGCATGTCTATTGTCACAACAGCAAGAAATATCAAGCATAAATGGCTTGATGATGGTTGGTATATGGCCTGGGCCGACCTCTCCACAGCCCCTGGCCGACTTCTCCACACCCCCTGGCCGACTTCTCCACACCACCTAGCCGACTTCTCCACATCACCTAGCCGAGATCTCCGCACTTTTGCTCGGTCCGAGTTCGCGGCGGCCCGAGATCTCCGGTCCCCCAAGGAGTTGTGTTCAGTTCACGGTACAATTCTTGGTATATTCGTCCCATATAACGGCATATTAATCGTAATGAAGACTAAATAGATCGGTCCATGTAGGACTATTCTTTAAATGAGGGACCAAAGGACTTGTGTTCAGTTCACGGTACAGTTCTTTCTATATTCGTCGCATATAACGGCATATGAAGACTGCCGTTATATGGGACAAAGACTAAAGTGATCGGTTGAATGAGGGACCTAAAGGCTCGTGTTCAGTTCACGGTACAATTCTTTCTATATTCGTCCCACATAACAGCATATTAATTGTAACGTAACCCAAAGAAATATGTATTCTCTGCAGTAGGACCAGAAATGGCGGCATTGTTTGTCCCTTATATATTATTTATAATTAGACGTAACGTGCGAAATCAGTAGGCCTATATAAGAAACACATGCACAAGGAGAAATGGTATTTAATAAAGAACATATTACTTCTAATAAAGGCCAACAGTGTAGTATGTTCTATTATCATTGGGCCTACTTGATTTCCCACGTGGGATAATGAACGTCCCCATCTATAGAAGTTGGGGACGTAGCTATTCAATTTACGGTATAAAATATGTGAAATTAGACATAAAGTCCCTGCAAAAAGTGAAATAACAAAAGACCATTAGCCTATGCCTTTTTGGTATTTGCGATGTCTAATGAGATCATAATGTAGGCATATTAGAGTGTAGCTTCATGTAATAATTAACATATTATTTCTAATTATGCCTTATTTGTGCCTTATTTGGTCTTATTAGTCCTAATAGGTGTACCGTAAATTGTGCTGGGACCAAAACTAAGGATTGTCAAGTTTTGGTCCACATTTTAAAGGGGAATTGCACCCCAGAAGTTTTTCTCACCTTTTAAGGTAGTGCCCACGTTGGGTAAAGATGAGTGGATGTGTTTGGTTTCATGTTGCCCCCTTCGTGCTGTAAGCCCCTAGCCCCCTGCAGCGTATAATGGTACCGCTGGGATCAACCATAATATCTCCGCGAAAATCCGGTCAAAACTCACAATATAGGCATCAATCGACTCTGTATGCCTTGTACTACACGATCCCGGTGCATTTTGTCCACTTTGACTTGCTGTACTGCAGTTACAGCCAAACAGGATATCAGCCCGGATCTCAGTCAGAGTTACTTCCGGTCCGTCGGCTTAGGCACCGCGGAGCAGCCAGCGTGTTGTTATTGTTGTCTCAGCTGATCTCGCGGCACACAAATGAAAAGAAAAAATAAGAAAAAAGAAATGTCTGAGGAATCAGCAATGTGCCACTTCAAATTATGATTTTTGACAATGGTATGATGTAGGCATAGTAACCGTTCATTTTAGTAGACTACTTTCACATATATTGCATAATCACTGAATTATTTTGGTTGAAATGTTTCAGTTTGTAGTTTGTGTAGTTTTGATGAAAATAGTAGTCTACAAAACATGTTGGTGTGGACCGTGTGCATGGTTCACAAAGTGGATTCTGGGAACCCTCCAGAGATAGTTGAGGGAGTATACAAAACAAAATAAATGTAGCCCCTATTTTACATGCATACTGAAAAAAACGTGATCTTTACTCTGAGATATTCATTAGATATTCATACAGTTACAGACCCATTTGATAACAAATTTTCTTTTAGCTGGGGAGTCCCTTAGCTAGGGGGTCCCTGGACGCCATTTTGGGAACCAATTGTGTACTGTATGTAGTGTCTTTAGAAATGATTTAGATGCAAATGTGGTCGTGTGGAGGTGCTTGTGGGGGAGGGTAGGACAAAAAGAAAACACAACTAGGCCTATGAGAAAAACTAATTATTATGATTTTACCTACATGACAATTGCGACTAAACACATTATGTACAGTTACTTATAGCCTATAGGAAAATAGTTCAACCGTAAGGACAACGTAGCCATTGTTCAAAGTAAATGTTTTGCCTTTTTTTGCACATTTATTTTGTCAACATACCTGCAGATGTACGCTCTTTGGAACGGCATTTTCACTGAGAAAAGTATGGCTCGACCGTGCTGTGTGGTGAATCTTCCTTTTTATTTTTCTTAGCCCTGCTGGCCTCTTCTTTGGCGAAAAAAGGAGTTCTGGTTCCTTTACCACCAAATCCCTGGTGTCAAAATGATCGCTGCACACAGTCCAGTTTTTTGTGGTTTCGTGCGGAATATTGATGTCGAGTTGCAAGATAGTTAGCCATAATTTTCGCAATTCCAGATCCATGTGGGGTATGCGATGGAAACTTTTGCGCTTCATTGTTGCTGTTGAGCGTTTGTTTGCACACCCTGGATAAACACACTCCTTCATCTTCAAACGCAAAAGTAACCAAAAGTAGTAGTAGTAGTAGTACTACTAGTAGTAGTAGTAGTACGAGTTCTTGGCTGCAAAAAAAAAAACTTCGCCGAGAGAAAAGTGCAGTACGTGTGCCGCGAGATCAGCTGAGACGACAATAACAACACGCTGGCTGCTCCGCGGTGCCTAAGCCGACGGACCGGAAGTAGCTCTGACTGAGATCCGGCTGATATCCTGTTTGGCTGTAACTGCAGTATGGCAAGTCAAAGTGGACAAAATGCACCGGGATCGTGTAGTAGAAGGCATACAGAGTCGATTGATGCCTATATTGTGAGTTTTGACCGGATTTTCGGAGATATTATGGTTGATCCCAGCGGTGCCATTATACGCTGCAGGGGGCTAGGGGCTTGGGGGGCACTTGGAATCCTCTCAGGGACCACTGGTGCAAGCTTCGGTTGCTTACACCACGTCAACATGACACGAGCGGAGGAAACGTTTCTTTTTGCATGTGCTACAACCAGGGGTGTAGTGGAGGGGACGCGGAGGGGACAGTGTCCCCCCGTGAAAAATATACATTTTTCGGGCAAAATTAGGCCTATGTTTTTTGTCTGGTCATTTACTTTTATGGATATAATTAGGCATTGTAAACAATCTTTCTCAATATGCTATACTTGTTTTAATAGGGAAAAATCGAGATTTCCCATTTACTGGTACATTTACGGTAGAACTGGCTCACAGAAGAAAAGGAGGGAAAAAAGTTATGCTGTTTAATTTAACAAAAAGTAGTTCAAGACTCCAAAAAGAGAAAAAAAATGCACTTTGTGTTATACTGTTTACCTGGGTGTGGACTACTTGTGTTCATTAACAAAGAAAAGTGAAGTTTGCACTTTATCCATTGTATTTGTTCATTAAAGGTAGGGGAAGTGATTTCACTTTTGTCAGATATCACCCAAAAATATTTTTTCTGTTAAAATGCTCTATTATAAGGTGTGGAAACCATATATGGAGTTTCCCCCTCCCCCATGTTAGCAGAGGAGCTAATAAAAGTTCCCCAGGTGGTAGCGAATTCTCCTCCAATCAGGATCGAGCAGCAGGTTCACATAGTGTAGCTACTGTTTGGCGCCCCTAGTGCACCAGGCTGGTACTACACCATGAATTTCAAATCACTTACCCTACCTTTAAGAACCACCTTATTCCCTGTTGGAGGGAGGAGAATCAAATAAAGTTTTACCCCCCAAACATCGAAATCAGAATCGAAATTGAGGTTTCAAAAGAAGAGGTTTTATTTTTAGGCAAAATCGTGAAGCCCTATTCCAGACCATCTGCTGGGCTAAGCAGGCTAAGGGTCTATCTGCAGGGAAACAGCTGCATGCAGTGTTAAAGTAGAAGTAACAGAGGAAAAAATATACTGTTGATATGCAGTAACTGTACATATTTTGTTTTTGGGCTAAAAAAAAAAAAACAACAACACAGGATTGTACCGTGTGCGGGCCGGACCGCATTCACACTAGAGCCCGACCGATATATCTGTCGTACCGATATATCGGCCGATATCGATACCGAGATATCGGCATCGGTATCGGTGATATTCGTACCGATATATCGGTCGATACATCGGCCATTATAACGGTAAAATCTGCCCATATATCGGTAATTATATCGGTCATTGTTAGTTGATATTTGCCTGGAACAGAAAAAGAAACACAGCAAATGGAATTATTTCACAAAAGTAAATGATGTCAATGTCGTATTCTATTGTTTACTTGAAAGAGAGAATAAATTTGACGTTTAGAAGTTTTTCAAATGTATTTTTAATTATTTTAATTAATTATTATACATCGGTCCCAAACATCGGTAACATCGGTGCAGTTTTTTCCAAAAATCGGTATCGGCATCGGCCACAAAAATATGGCATCGGTCGGGCCCGAATTCACACTGTGACATTGAGTCACCTGCAGCATCACCAACACTACTATCACACAATGACAGGCAGCTAATGTGTCACATGAGGACACGTGTGGAGCTGGTATATAGCCTTCACTCGTCCCGTTCTGCTAACTAGTGGTTCTTCCATCCAGCACCTGCTTAAGAGGAGCTGCAGAGCTGACAGCTATTCCCTCTGCTCCTCCTCCCTGTGCTCTGGGAGTCTCACGGCTCAGCGTCTGTCTACACTCTGACTACAGTACAGTAATGCATGCTTACACGCACACGCACCCGCACACACCGTCTCAGAGAGAGAGGAAGAGGAGGAGGAAGAGGCAGGACATGAGGGACATGTCCCAAAACACACGTGGACAAATGAGCCTCTCAGCATCCTGTGGAGAGTTTAAGTCCCCTGGGCTCCGACACGCGCACACATTACATACGGGTGCCTCAGCGTGCCGCGCACCACACGCAATTACTGTGCTTCTTTGAATGAGCAGCAACACCACGGGCAAGTAGGACACACCGTCCATGACGGATGAGATGCTTGCCCTTTCGTGTGCGTGTGTGCGTGTGCACGTTTGAGTGTGTGGCTGCCTGGGCACGTGTGCGTGGCAGTGACCCAGTTACGGCAACGGGATGAAACTGCATGAACACTTCTGACAGGGCTTCTACCACAACAAGGTCCCACCTGTTCCATTCAGACACTCACACAGCTGTCGGGTGGCTGGAGGTGTGTGTGTGGGGTGGGGGGGGGTTGCGGCAGATATTTTGGAATGAAGGACACAGACGGACACGCTCTCAGTGAGGTCCGCTGCTGCACTGCAACTAACAAGTCCTCATCGTGACACACAGTGGACACACTAGTCTTGGGCGGTATTGATTTTTTAATATTGGTATTGATAACGTGTTAAATACCTGGGCAATATACGGTAATACCGGTATGTTGCCCATGTACTGTACCTTCCTCCGCGTCATCAGTGACCTTACCCGAGGCGAGGCTTTCTTTTTGAAACTAAAGCCTGGAATTGTGGACAAAGCCAAAAGAAATCTTTAGTTTTGGGTCTGTGGGGTAAAAATGTCGTCAAATGGTGGTCCGTGTCTCAAATGCTGAATGAATAGTGGACCCTGGCATCAAAAAGGTTGAAAACCACTGCATTAGGTAATTGGCACTGGGTGAAGAAAATGTGTTACAAAATCGTGTTTTTTTGTTTTCCTCTCAACACGAGGCAAATTACTTCACTTTAAAGCAGTGGTTTTCAACCGATGGTCCGTGGACCACCAGTGGTCCCTGAGAGGGTTCCAGGTGGTCCCCAGGCTAAATGATGGAAGGTTGGTTAACCAGATGTAACTCTTGAGAATGTAACAATGAAACCAAATGGACCCGCAAGGGTCCATTTGGTTTCATTTTTACACTCTCAAGAGTTAAAATGTTCATCATGTGCATTAGAAGTCTACACTGTTTTGTTTGCAAAATCTAGCCTGGTTTGTGGACAAAACCAAAAGAATTTAGTTTTAGGTCGTGAAAATGTAATCAAATGGTGGTCAGTGGCTCAAATTCTGATTAAAAAGTGGGCCCTGGTGTCAAAAAAGGTTGAAAACCACTGCTTTAAACCACTGAGAGTTCAAGTAATCCAAATTGTTTGCACACCATGTAAAAGCCGTGTGCATGCTGAGGTGCTCATTGAGATGCTCCATGTTTCACGCCAACGTTCCGTCGTCCATCTGCCACTCATCAATCTCATCAGGCTAGTCCTCACGCTGTCTGTCATTATTATGACGAGCTGTCACAGCCCTGCTGTGTCACCACGGCTATACCACACCAGTTAAATATGCATCGCAGGCACAGGTATTGATCCATATTCATAAAAGCTCACGCAGAGAAATGTTCAAGGACAACCGTTTTTGTTCGTTTGTCTGATTTTCTTTTAGACGCCAGCTTTAGTGCAACAATCCATGTGCAACGCAGATTCGGCACACATAATTCCTTCTGCTTATATGCCACCCAAATGTGGAGCACTCTACTAGCAGTCATTGAGACACGCAAATCCCTAGACTTGGACCTATACAGACAGACTGTACAGCCAAACTGACGACTGCCTACAACAAACACTATGGCATTTCCCTAGTAGCCAGATGTTCGTTCATACACCTGGAAAACAATGTTGGTGTTTTCACCAAGTTTACAACCCTGTTTTGGCGACACTATTTTCATCTAGGGTAGTAATATAAGATACCTGCTTGGTAAAAGTTTGGGGTCACTTATAAATGTCCTTATTTTTGAAAGAAAAGCTCTGTTTTTTCAATGAAGATAACTTTAAACTAAACTAAACAGGTAGTGTATATGTAGGATAAATGCAGGTAAAAACAAGATTAATCAGTTCATCTACCTCCCCTTTCCTAAATAAGGACTGGTCCTTTAACTTTAATTTTGCCAAGTGTTGTCAATTGATGTAAAAACAGACACTCAACCACAGCAGGTAAGGGACCAGCATGACAAGCTTCCTTCTGGTTATAATACTAAACTGTGATCTGCAGTTGCAATAAATCACTGTAAAATGTTGTAAAACCTCCGCAACATCGCCCGTCTCCGTCCCATGCTATCACACACCGCCGCCGAAACACTCATTCACGCCTTCATTACATCCAGACTCGACTATTGCAATAGCCTCCTGTACGGCATCACCACCAACACTCTCAAAAAGCTCCAGTACATCCAAAACTCAGCTGCCCGTTTGCTCACAAGAACCAGATCCAGGGAACACATCACACCCATCCTCTGTGACTTGCACTGGCTCCCCGTCAAATTCAGAATACACTTCAAAATACTTACCATTACATACAAAGCCCTCAATAACCAGGCCCCCATCTATCTCTCTGAACTCATCCAACGCCACGCCCCCGCCCGTTCCCTCCGGTCAAGCACTACAAACTTACTCACCATCCCCAAGTCCAACAAGCGAACCTGGGGCGACAGAGCCTTCACAGTGGCCGCCCCCTCTCTGTGGAATGCTCTTCCAGTTGAAATCAGAGCTGCATCCACCTTCCAACTGTTCAAAAGCACACTGAAAACCCACCTCTTCAGACTTGCCTTCCCCCCATAGTTTTCCACCCCCACTTGCTTCCAGTTTTAAACCTTTTAACCTTTTTCTTGCTTACTTTTCTTCTTTAATAAAGTTATCTGTTTTGTTTTTGTTCTGTAAAGCGACTTTGGGTACCTAGAAAAGCGCTATATAAATCGTATGTATTATTATTATTATTAAAAAAAAAAAAGGCTCAAATGAGGGAAGTAAAAGGGAATGTAAAAATGAGGGAATGTAAAAATGAAAGTCCATTTAGTTTCATTTTTACACTCTCAAGAGTTAAAATATTCATCATCTGAATTGGCACCACTTAATTAAGAAGTTTACACTGTTTTGTTGGCAAAATCCAGCCTGGAATTGTGCACAAAACCAAAATAATTCTTTAGTTTTAGGTCTTTGGTGTGAAAATGTAATCAAATGGTGGTCCGTGGCTCAAATGCTGAATAAATGGTGGTCCCTGGAGTTAAAAAGGTTGAAAACCCCTGGCCTACAACATGAAGTCAAAGCAGCAGTTTGCTATTAGCACAAGGGACAGCTCCTCACAGTGAGTTGTGTGCATAGAGTAATAATATAACAGAGACCGGACTCGAGCGACAGCCCCGCCCCCTTGCCGTTCATTTCAATACAAGTTGCTCATTGGCGCTTTGAAGCACCCGGAAGACCGCCGGAAGTGCGCCTATTTCCGCATTTGAGCACCAAAATTTGGTGCCCCAATGCGGAAGTATTTCTCCATGAACGCGCCCGACGCAAGGGATTATGGGAACCATGAACGAGCGCCGTCGCGCACGAGCAAAGGAAAAAAACATCAAAAAGCATCAAAAAACAAGCTTGTGGGTTTGCATTGAGCTTATTATCTGTCATATAATACATACGTTATGTTTTGAGAGGTAGTATATGACGTGAGGACCGCTGGTTTATTCAGAAAACAACTTAAAAACAAACTGCCCTGTCCACGTGCACAAAGCAAACGAGCGTGCGTGCTCTCGGGGCGTTCGTGCATGAATTCCACCCGCCTGCAGTACCAAACTTGGCCACCAGCGTGGCAGCTTCAAGCCTGGAGGCGCTGTCTGCTGGTATGGTTGTGTGCCATTGTCATCTTTCAGCACCAAGGACAGAGACATGTTATGCTGGCTGTCTGCTGAAGGAGAAATCTTCAATGGGAGAGAGAATACAGCTCTCACACAGACATTCAATGATTCAATATTCACATGGGAACAGTGTAGGCCTCATGTGGAGTTCTCAGAGTTCATTAGGCTGGCATCAGTCATCTATGACATATATACATATATATATATATATATATATATATACATATATATATATATATATATATATATATATATATATACATATATATATACATATATATATACATATATATACATATATGACTCACTTGTGGGAAAGTGATCATTACATTCCCTGCTACAGACAGGGAAGCTGTGCCTATCGGAGGGGGGCTAGCGCCCCTTAAACAAAATAATAGCTCAGGAAACACCCTCCTCGTAAATCCAATATAAAGACACACTACACATATGCAGAAGGGAGAGGAGAAAAAAAGACCATTTTTTGTCTGGTGTTTCTTGGAAATACGTTGCATGCATGAGTCATATTTCATAATTCATTAAGATGGAGATGGCGACAGTAGCTGTGGTAGCTGCAGCCCTAATGACGTTATAGGGGGAGATAAGAGGAGGAGGAACACAGAGAGAGCTCCTTCTCCCATCACTCTAGGACCATCATTATCGCCTCAGCTGGGCGACAGACGCTGCAGAGCAGAGCATCCGCTGGCAGTGCTGGAGCCGCGCCAGGGCCACTGTTGACTAAGGGTAGACCAAACTCCAACACATAAGGAACACAGACAGCTAAATAGCTAGATGGATAGCACCCACCATCTGGTGCATGGGTGCCCTTGTGCTCTGCTGGCCCACAGGCTGCGAGGGAGGATGTGTGTGTGTGTGTGTGTGTGTGTGTGTGTGTGTGTGTGCGCGCGCGCACGCACTCTTAGGTACACAAACATCAGCAGCTATGCTGTCAGCTCTTGTTTTGGGTTGTAAGCTGGAGAGCATATGGCTGGACAACTGTTGGCTTCATCGGGGGAAATTGACAGATTAATTGAAGATTGAGAAACTATAGGAGAACTGAGTGGGGGCGTGTGCGCGCTCCTGCGTGCATGTGTGTGTGTTTTTATCTGTCAGTACAGTGTATGTTGAGACATATAGAGGTACGAAATAACGTTTCCAACTCTTCCACAGTGCCACAAGACTAAAGGACAAACAATAGAGAAGCAAGTAACGTTAGTGCAACAGATGAAGCAAACCAAAGGAAACCAAAGTATAGTAAAGAGAACAGAACAGTAGGGCCTACTGAACAGAGTGAGAGGTAATTGCATGTGCAAGGGATAGCAGCAGTTGTGTACGTGCTACAGCCTACAGTACATACTACAGGGTCTTTCTTCTGATTGTGACAGCTAATGCATGTGCAGTGTCTCTGTGCGTCATCTAAATAACGAGCCTTGACATCTGAGTCAGAATACAAACGTATGCATCTTAGATGAAGCACGTCACTCACAACAGGATATGATATCTGCTTTCAGGACATTTTCAGGATTTTCGACAATGTGTGTACAGTATACTGTACTATTAAGGGAAAATAAAACAGGCTAACCAAAGCAGAAACCTCCAAGTTGCACTCCGATACCCCGGAAGGATGAGAGAGAGAAAAATGAAATAATAATGTGGATATAAATCATGCAATACGCACAAGAGCGCGCGCGCGCACACACACACACACACACACACACAGTTATAATGGTCTCGGTAGAAATACTATCTGCAGCCTA
This sequence comes from Benthosema pterotum, assembly GCA_039105355.1. Lineage (NCBI taxonomy): Eukaryota > Metazoa > Chordata > Actinopteri > Myctophiformes > Myctophidae > Benthosema > Benthosema pterotum. The sequence goes on from CM076977.1 coordinate 15,947,661, forward strand.
TTCTCCCATTTCTGATCTCAGGGCAGCGTTAAGACAGATGACCTGGCACTCACTGACGCCTGAATCCACAACCGTTATGTTATCTACTGTATATGAGCTGTACAGGGATCAGCCAATTCTCTCCATATACTGTACTGTACACCTCCATCCAAACTGAGATCACTGAGGCTCAGGGGCGGATGGAACATTTCCCAATTGGGGGGGGGGGGGGGGATGGTATGGGGGGCGGCTTCATCCACAGCATTTTCGGTTTGGTTATTTCTGTTACAGGACTTTTATTATGCAAGTAAAGCATCAAGTTGTTGTCAGTTGAAGCTGCAACAGACACGCAGCATTCATAAAGCTACAGGTCTGACTCAGAGACAATGAAATGCTTCTGGTTTAGTGGTGCCACGACTGTAGTTAGTTAGTAGTAGTAATAGAGTTTCAAATCATTTTAAATAGAAGCTCTTTAATTTGAAATATCTTGGGTTGTTTTGCATGCCATCATGTTTGGTGGGGCAGTCAGGGCGTTTAGGGGGGCATTGCCCCCCCATGCCCATGCCTAGATCCACCCGTGCTGAGGCTCTGAGAGACTGGAGGTGGAGCGGTGTTTCTAGGGGGCAAGTAAGGCTCCCTGGTCTCAGCGGTCCCCATTTCAGCCTTACCTTGATTTATGTTAGCACTCCCATAATACCTTTCACCTCCCTGGATAGGGAACATAAATCTGTCTCTTGTTTTTGTCAGAGTTTTTTTTTAAAGAGGAGCTAGCGCCTTGAATGCATGGCTTTCCCGAAAATAAGGTTCATAGCCATATAGTCTATGGATGGATTTGTGAGCCTGTTTAGGGAATCGCCTGTGTAAGCCTGTGTGCATCTATGGACATGAATGTTTGTTAGGGTAAATGTGAGACTCATCTCAAACATCTTGTAATAGATGTATTTCATTTTCCACGGGTTAGGTAGATTACCTCGACTTATTACACAATATTTTGAGTATAGGCCTACTGTATTTCGGGGTTAGGTGTGTGTGTGTGTGTGTGTGTGTGTGTGTGTGTGTGTGTGTGTGTGTGTGTGGATATTGCAGTCTAACTAGGTAGATTTTTTTAAAATAAAAAAATATATAAATAATATATTATCAGGAGAAATATAAAGCTGCCCAAGGTCCTAACTTCAAAGTGTCTCACAGAGGGAAGCCAAATTGGTACACATTTTCAGAAGTAATTATCTGAATTCTGAGTTCTTATTATTACACAAAGAACTGGTCTCTGGGAAGCGCTGGCTGGCAAAGAATCTCCCTGTCAAACAGACACTATCCTGTAGCATATGGGGAATCTCCCTGTCAAACAGACACTATCCTGTAGCATATGGGGAATCTCCCTGTCAAACAGACACTATCCTGTAGCATGTGTGCTACACTATCAGTGCATTCAGTGCGTTAAAGGGAAATCCCACCCATTTAACATTTTTTCTCAGAGTGTACAAGCGCAACTTTTGTACGCTCTCCATTTGTACGCTCTCAGAAAAAAGAAGCATCTAAAGAAATCCATTAACATGGTGAAAATACACCTTGATGATGTCATCAAGATGTTTCACCACGTTAGTGTTTTTTTTCCTCCATTTCTTGGGAACACAGAATGGGGGATTTTTTTTTATCATGTCCACCCAACACCTTGAAGGTGCATCAATGACATAGTAAAATGTTGAAAATGGGTGGAATTCCCCTTTAACTGCAATGATGACATTTGGCGATGCCTGGCTTGCTCACTGCTTGGTATAGATGTCAACTAGCGCTGGTCCAGAGCTCCACTGCTTCTGAGTCTGACCTGCATTGCAATGCAGGTCAGACTCAGAAGCAGTGGAGCTCTGGACCAGAGCTAGATGTCAACATGTTGTAAGGTACTACTGCAGAGTCCAGAATGCTTCAAACAATATCTCAATATCTACTACACATACTAGCCCTGATACATGACGGTCGGTATACATCTATACGAAAATAAGAGTACCCATTTTAGTTTTTAAAAATGGGTACTCTTATTTTGAAGAGATTTGTTCCGTGAAGTCATTTCACGGAACGCTGGTCCCGGAAGTTGACAGAAATACGGTCGGCAACAAAGTCATTTCATTCAAAAACAAGGAGGTTTCGGGTGATTTTCGATGAGCGTACAAACTCAGGAGACATGCAACCTCAGAGGCGGCACTTTGTTTCACAGATACGGGCGTTTGGGATTACGTACGCTGCCGTTGAAATCATCCACTATCTCTACAGGGGCTTAGCATCCATGACGGTCGTATAGATGTATACCGACCGTCATGTATCAGGGCTACTACACATACATACATAGCATTGCCCACACACACACACACCACATCTTGGGTGGGCACCCAAACGTGCATCTTGCCCCTAAAATCAAAGGTTAGACGCCCCCGCCCCAGCCAAAGCTAAATCCGGGCCTGCTGCTAACAATATTATAGTAAGCTAACAGTCAAAAACCGACACACACGCGCGCAGTTAAGGCCTCCAGAACAACAACAACAACAACCATCGCATTGCATCATCATGTATATACAGTAATATACTGTAAGGATTCCTTACCATAGCTGCCAGTGTCAGGTCTGCCAGTAGTGGGCCTGGCGTGGCTCCAGCCTGCCAGCGGATGCTGCAAGTAATTCCTTCAAGAAAAAGTCTTTGCTAGTCTGTAAATCCACGTGTGTTTCATCTCCTCCGGCCATTTCCCGCGTTTGTTTGTGAGTTAAATATTAATTTGGCGAGACAATTCAACCCACAGTCATCTACAGCTGTACACGAAACTTTTTCGCGCTGCAACTTCGAAACAGAAACCACAGTCCTCAGTTGTTGTTGTTTTCTTCTTCGTCTTCTTCTTCTTCTTCGCACCGTAGGAGTCACAGCTGATATACAAGCTCACATCGCGCCAAGGACGTCACTGTTGTGAGCTTAGACGTCTGCTGGGCCTGGCGCGACACCGTCGCAAGACGAAGCATATACTATACCTACTTGATGAGTGGCAGGTGCGCATGGCATGCATGCTACAGTGAAGGATTATCCAACGGGCGCGTCTATGGCCGCTTTAGCTTGGATTCAGGGTGACCAGATCCAAACTGTTAATTTGAGGGACAGAAGAATTGCATGTGTGGGATAAGTGGGGAAACGTGCAAATTATTAAAGCGGAACTCCACCCAGTTTCAACATTTTAATATGCCATTAATATACCTTAGAGATGTTGTGTGGACACGATAAAAAAAAGCTCCCCCAATTCTGTATTTCCTAAAAATGGAGGTCTGAAAAAAATCGCGTGAAATACATCTGATGACATCATCAAGGTGTATTTCACCATGTTAATGATTTTTCTTTCAGACGCCTTGAAAATGAAAATGGCGCAATGGCCATTTTTATTCCCCATCCACAGCCATTCTAAAACTCCAAACTTGGTGACTGTGTCTGCGTCTTTTGGAAGTTCTAAGGTGCTTACAGCCTTAATGGTGTCCCTGACGGCCAACCACTGCAGTATATTATGTACAATATTCCATATTCCATCCTTATTGGCTCATGTTAGCTTCCAAAGTTTGCACAGTGGGCCCGCTTTAAAAGGATCCCTGTCTAATAAGACAAACATCGCTTAAAAGATTATACTTCACCTATAGAGCTAAAATAAACAAATAAAAACATAATTGGCATCTTTTTTTGTCATCAAAATGTTTATTGATTTTCAAAGATTCTTATAACCCATCCATACACACACTCACACACAAAAGAAAATAAAATAATAATAAAACAAAACAAAAACAAGACAGTCGACTCCTAAATGGACAACACCCCTCTACTGACATTTGACCTACGATCCCATCCGTAATGTATTATATAATATTATTACTTAGTGTTATGTTATCAGCCCTTTAATATACAGGTAGAAGTAATCCCATATCACATGAAACTTCCCTTTGACATTATTCCTCCTGGCAATCGAGTATTCATATGATGCAATTTCCGTCATAAGTTGAGTCCAGTCATTAATTGTCGGTGTGATTGAACTCTCATAATTGGCATCTTATTTCTTTCATAAATAGAGAATATTTCACTCAACAGGAGCTGCTCCTGGCACAGGATGATGATGTCACGTGTGATCTAGCTCTATGGAATATATCACATCGGCCGACAGCGCCTCCAGGCTTGAAGCTCCCGGCACTGGTGGCCAAGTTTGGTACTGCAGGCGGGTGGAATTCATGCACGAACGCCCCGAGAGCGCGCACGCTGGTTTGCTTTGTGCACGCGGACAGGGCAGTTTGTTTTTAAGTTGTTTTCTGAATAAACCAGCGGTCCTCACATCATATACTACCTCTCAAAACATAACGGATGTATTATATGACAGATAATAAGCTCAGAGCAAACCCACAAGCTTGTTTTTTGATGCTGTTTAGTTTTTTTTTCCTTTGCTCGTTCTCGACGGCGCTCGTTCATGAATCCTTTCCGTTCCCATAATCCCTTGCTTCGGGCGCGTTCAGGAGGAAATACTTCCGCATTTGAGCACCAAATTTTGGTGCTCAAATGCGGAAATAGGCGCACTTCCGGCGGTCTTCCGGGTGCTTCAAAATGCCAATGAGCAACTTGTATTGAAATGAACGGCAAGGGGGCTGGGCTATCGCTCCAGTCCGCTCTCTATATTTATAACTCTATGGAATATATGGATGAACATGCACTTGTGACATCATCATCCTGCGACAGGAGCACCTCCTATTGAGTGAAAGATTCTCTATTTATGAAAGAAATGAAGTATTGTGTGTTTTTATCTGCATGTTTTAGTTATAGAAGGCAAGTATAGTGTTTTAAGGCATATTTGTCTCATTAGCCAGGGATCGTTTTAAACACAAAGCCTCGAATCATGAACGTAGCATGCAAATTATATGAAATATTTCACACACTTTCCCACTAGGCAGTGGAATAACTATACCAACCTTTTCAAATTGGCCTGTTACAGCGACAACAACCAGTTTGAAAAAACATCCACACTCCAATCTTCCTGGGGGAGATCAGTGCACAGAAGGGAACATTTTCTAGTTTTGTCCAATGCTTTGGTCTTGTGCTGCCAAAAGGATTTTGTGAAATTACACTTGGTCCAGAAACAAAAGCGGCAAGTATTGCTCTGTGCTGTGCAAAAAGAACACACTCCAATAGAATGCATGCCACTATTGGATATCCTTTAGCGGGGGATATACTTCATATTTTGCCATTATTCTGTCATCTTCTGTCCGAGGCATTATTTCTTCAAGTTTCCTGGCCGTGTTGTATGGCAGGCTGAAGCAGGGGCGGATATAACATTTCCCAATTGGGGGGGCAGGAGAAATGGTATGTGGGCGACTTCATCGCCGGATTTAGCCAGCCCTACTAGGGTGGGCTGGAAGAATGGCAGGGTGGGCAACTCCAACGTTTTTCATATCAAGCAGTGGTTTTCAATATTTTTGACACCAGGGCCCACTATTTATTCGGCATTTCAGCCATGGACCACTGTTTGAGGACATCTTAGCCCCACAAACCCCAAACTAAAGATTTATTTTGTCCACAATTCCAGGCTGGATTTGGGAAACAAAAACAGTCAAACATACAGATCAAAATGACCATTAATCTTCTACATTCTCTAGATGTATAAGGGCTAATTCACGTGATGAATATTTTAACTCTTGAGAGGGTCTATTTGGTTTCATGTTTACTCTCTCAAAGAGTTACATTTGATTAACCAACCACCACTACCCCCTCTAGATCTGGCCCTGGTTCGCCTCATAGCGCGAAATTGTGAAAACGCAGTGCAAATCTTTGAATATTATGTGTTCTTTCAGAGCAAGCATTTTGTAGAAACGACAGTGTTAGGTCGAAATATCGCATGGATATATCTTTTATTTTTTTATGTTTACTGTATACTATTGCATCTATATGTTGACATATCGCTAAGATTATATATTCATTTGATTTTTTGAATTTTTGAATGTACATTTGTAGCTATTCTTATACGGTTATGTACACAAACATGTACACGCACACACAAGAACAAAGCTCACTGCTGAATTTCTAAAACAAGTCTTTATTGGCCAATTTACAGAAAGTGCTGTAGTGACCATTCCAAAGGAAAACAGACCAGACCAAAGAGTCCAGAAAACCTCAAATAAAAAAATCATCTTTTAGTATTTTTTTAGTATTTTGTTTTTTTATTTTTTTCATTTTACAAGATTTTAATTGTATTCGTTTTTTTTCTCCCCATTCTCCTCCTGCTTCTCTAAAAAATAAACGTAGAGGAACAACAGTAAATGGGGCGTCCACCAAAAGTTCCTCATGGTAAACCAGGGGGAAGGAGATGCAAATATTAGGGGAGGAGGGAGGTGGTGACGTCACAAGACTATGTGCCACACAGCAAATGAGGGAAAAACGTCTAAACAACATATGCCATCTTTTACATGAAACACACAAACTACACACAGATGCTGAGGGGGGTCAAGGCAGAGGTTGGCTTTGGTGATATGAAACAAGTCTCGACCGTACTGTACCTACTGGCTGCTCACCGATGGTGCAAACAGTTGCACATGGATCTAATTAAATTAATCATCACTCACTCTTAAAAGGCTTGATTTACGCTGGCAGACAAATCTAGCCTGAATCCAAGATCCAAGTCACTTCAAGATAGAAATCTGGTTGGTCTAACGCAGTGGTTTTCAACCTTTTTGATACCAGGGCCCATAATTTATTCAGCATTTGAGCCACGGTCGGACCACCATTTGGGGACATTTTTATCCCCATAAACCCCAAAACTAAAGATTTCTTTTGCTGTTCCAGGCTGGATTTGGGAAACAAAACAGTCAAACATACAGATAAAAAATGACCATTAATCTTCTACATTCTCTAGTTGTGTAGACTGTAGGGCTGAGAGTGTAAACATGAAACCAAATGGACCCTCACAGGTCCATTTGGTTTCATGTTTATGCTCTCAAAGAGTTACATATGGTTAACCAACTGTCCATCATTTAGCTTGTGGGCCACCTGGAACCCTCTCAAGGACCACTGGTGGTCCCCGGACCACTGGTTAAAAACTACTGTTCTAACAGGTCACGTGACTCATTTTACCAAATCAGGTTCCAAGCTCAATGTGGTACGGATTGGACTCAGGCTGGATTTGGCTGTCAGTGTAAAATCAGGCCTAAGTCTTCAGACCGATTGGATTATTGGGAGCCAAGTGTTGGGAGTTAATTGAACGACCAGAGATAATAATAATAATAATGCCCTTTCACCTGAAGTGACGACACTTTAGATTGCGTTGAGTGGTGATGTTTACTGTAAAGGTTGCATCATACTTTTTTAAACAAACTAGAAATAGTAATTACAGAGAAAACATTCCAGTTTCTTTCTTTCTTTCTTTGAAACTTAATTGGACATACCACCACTTTTGTGTGTGTTGGTGACATTTATTTCCAGGGGGTCTTTATGTTTGTAATATGCAGTTTTAGATATTTTAGATTGTAGCAGTGAGCACATGTGTCTCTGATGTCGTAGACACTACTTCCTGGACAACAGCAAGGCTAATCTAAGAAAGCTAGGAAGGAAGGGAAGTAGGCGGAGTCACCTACGGTGGCGTCCACATTGATCCATGGAAGGAAACGGACATGCGCAGTACAGTTTGCCAGCTTAGTCTGCCAGCGTCAAACTTCTTGGTCTGTACTGCACATGTCTGTTTCCTTCTATGGATCAACATGGACGCCACCACAGGTGACCTACTTCCTACTTCCCTTCCTAGCCTTCTTAGATTAGCCTTGGACTACAGGTGTCTCAGTCAGGGCCTACACACTGCACAAGTGCACATTCCAACTTTCAGCCAGAAGTGTGACGTCACATCCTCCTTTTTTGAATGGGTTTCAATGGGAACTTCCAGCTAGTTCCTGTCTGAATTTCGGCCGCAGGCGGGTCTTTCCTGCTGCCTGGCCGCTGTCCGAAATTCAGACAGGAAGTAGCAGGAAGTGCCCATTGAAACCCATTCAAAAAAGGTGACGTCACACCCCGGTCCGAGACTTGGACTGTGCAAAAATCCATGTAGAGGCAGCCAGTAAGCCCTATCCACATGGAGGAGCGGTGAAACCAAGAACTGTGGGAATTGCAGTCCAGGAAGTAGCTTTGATGACATCAGAGACATTGGGCTCACTGCTAAAATCTAAAATTATCTTAAAGCGGAGCCGCATCGGTTCTATATAAAACAACTTTTCCAGAGAACGTCTCAGTTTTAAAACAAGCAGAAGCGGGTAGGGAAAAGTATGTTGCAACTTTTAACACGACCAATGTAGTATCCCCTCGGTTTGTTGTTTTTCTCTACCACCTGGTCAGCGTGGAGACACAGTGCCGTCTGATCCAACCAGTTCACGGTCTCCGGGGGGGGGGGGGGGGGGGGCATTAACATGTACAGAGGAGAACTGGGTTGGAGAAGGGAATGACTATACTGTACAGACTATAAAAAGGTGTGGGCGGGGTTCAAGGTTGGGGGGCGTGTTCATGCAGATGTGGATGGATGGATGGGTCATGGGTGTGTGTGTGTGTGTGGGTGCATGGAGTCTGTGATGGATACGAGTGGATAAGGCAGTTTGGAATGGGGGAGGAGGCGTTGGGGCTGGGGAGAGGGGGCCTAAATACACTCCTAAGAGCATATGCAGTATACAATGTACAACGAACTGTCCTCTTCGTCCACAAAAAAGGATCCACAGCTCAAACCCCATAAACGCAAAAGATAAACTCTCCCATGCTCCTCTAAATGACACCACATGTACTGTATGTGTACATCACCTGGATAACATGTTCAAACAAAGTGACAACTGGGAATTACGAAATAAAAATAAGGAATGACACGGTGAAAGCACACAAAAATGTACTTATGTCCCTGCAGCTGCTAAATAAATGCTCTTTTAAACTTTTACATGAGAGATCAGAGGATCATCTGGTCCCAGAAATCGATGTTGCAGACATAATGAATGTTACATGCATTTTTTTTCACCACCACAAAGGGCCCTAGAGTACCTGTATATCTTTCCCCCCAATTATAGACAGTTATTATGGGAACATAAGGAGATGCAGAAACAACAAAAAATATATCTACTGTATATGATATATGAAGTATACCCTTTAGGACTCAGTTAAAGTGGTTGGTAGTTTCATGGTCATGACATTGGTACAACTCCATTACATGATTACAGGCTCAGTACAGTTACACAACCGTAAGCTCACCAGAAACGTGACAATGTTCAATATTTTTAATGATGTAATTCTACATGAAAATCACTCATCTTAAATGTGGGTATTGCGGAACGTCTCAATACCTATAACTGACACACAAGATATGCAGATATGAGGATATGAACTGGCTTTCTTTTTTAAAAACCTTGTGCCATTATAACATAATATTAACATAAAGCTCTCTTTATTTTGTCATAATATATCTCATTTTATTTGTATTATTTACTATATTCGTGACACCCTCCCCTCCGTCACCCTTTCAGACTCTTGCCTCCATAGATCAGGGGGTTTCAACCTTTTTGACACCAGGGCCCACTATTTGTTCAGCATTTGAGCCACGGACCACCCTTTGATGACATTTTCACCCCCACAGACCCAAAGCTAAAGGTTTCTTTTGTTTTTGTCCACAATTCCAGGCTGGATTTCGTAAACAAACCAGGCAAACATAGTCAAAAATTACCATTAATCTTTTGCATTCTCTAATGGTCTATACTTAATTCAAATATTTTAATTCTTGAGAGTGTGAAAATGAAACCAAATGGACCCGCAAGGCCGCAAGGGTCCATTTGGTTTCATTTTTATGCTCTCAGAGAGTTAGATCTGGTTAACCAACTTTCCATCATTTAGCTTGGGGACCACCCGGAACCCTCTCAAGGACCGTTGGTGGTACCCAGAGCACTTGTTGAAAACCCCTGTAATAGATGCGACCACTGCTAACATTCTCCACACAACCTTCCAGGGTAGTGGTTCCCAAACTCTCTCATGTCATTGACCCCCGAATTGACACCAATTAGCCCTGTAGACCCCAATTTGAAAAGACATGCCCCCCATGGCAGACCAGGGGTCTCATCTCTTAAGGGTCGTTTGCACCAAAAAGGATTAAGCCCTAATCCGGTTTAAATCAAGGATCATCTATAAATTCAGTTGCACCAAACTTTAAACCTAGATTTCACTAATCCAGTTTAGTTTTAAACCATCCTTTTAATCTTGACTTTTGTTTTTTAATCGTGGATTTATTTTTCACAGTAAACCTGGATTAATGTCAAACCTGTTGCACCACAACTTTAAACTTTGATTTAAGTACCAATAAGGGCTTAATTCTAAACCTGCAGTAGAGGTGGTTTAAATGTAAACATGGCAGCATTTATCAGATGGATTCATGAAAATGAAAGAGAAAACAAAAGCGCAGCTCAAATAAACACAGAGGGCTGTTTGAATCCAGTTGATTTTTATGATTATGATGAATTTAAAAGGCAGTGTGCCGCTTCATTTGACTAAAAATAATATCACGTTCGTTGAAACCGTTTGTCCCTATTCAGGCGGCATAAACAGCCCTCTAGCGCTCAGTTTCTGACCCCCTCAATATCGCAACTCTTCTACCTGATGGCTCCCCCGTGCCTGCTTCACATTGTTATGCTAATGTTTTCACACGTGTCGACTCGATCGTCCATAGAAATGTTAATGTACACAATTGCTGCTGATAGCCTGCTGTCATATTGTCCTACTCCCTGTACTGAGCACCTTCAGCCCTGTTGCGCGAACGTCTGTCTTTTTAACAACCAAGCAGGCTTTTCTTTTTCTTTTGTTTCTTGCTGCGGCACAATATTTTATTTATTTAAACAAACTCCTGTCCATGTTCTCAAATGTGAATGGAATAGTAACGCTAATGGATAAAGGCTCTAGGCTGCTGCTTGTTTACATGGCAAAAACAAGATGGCGGACACAAAACAAACTTTAATCCGTGAATTAATCAGAGTTTATAGTTTTAATCTCCGTTTAATGGATTTTAATCAGAGGTTATGGAGTTAATCACAGATCTGTTAAGCAATGCTTAAAATTAAGTGGTGCAACACAACTCGAATTAAAATTAATCTCTGATCAACAAATCTGTGATTAGCACTAAACTGGGCTTTATTTAATCTCTCTTGGTGCAAACGACCCTTAGACACCCAGCAATATAGGCAACTTTAGTGTGTACGAAGAAATATATAAGGTCCGCACACTGGACTGAACTCCAAATTAAAGGTGTTTATTTCACCATAAGCATGATGACGTTTCGAGCCTCACGGCTCTTCATCTTCATCTTTTGATGAAGAGCCGTGAGGCTCGAAACGTCATCATGCTTATGGTGAAATAAACACCTTTAATTTGGAGCTTCAGTCCAGTGTGCGGACCTTATTTATTTCTTCCTAGTTTGTTTTTCGGCCTAGCACCTGGTATTTATTCAGTTTTGCTGGATGTGCGTGCCCTTTTGTTTGTTTTAGAACTTTAGTGTGTACAAAATCTGTATTGTTTGTAAGCAGATTTGAATCTAACTCCCCCTCAATTCCACTACTATTGGCTTATTGTGAAACTGCCGCACAGCCTTTGCCTAAAGCACCCTCACCCCAGACACTAGTGGAACGCCCGGAATTCGAACTCGGGTGAAAGTCCAATATCTTATCCACCAGACCAAAGGGACATCCCTTTGGTCTGGTTGTAGTTAACTTTGGAGGCTATCACGACAGAGGCTGTATAGCCACCTGTTAGCCACCTAGAACACTGATTAGAATTAGAAACGTGCTGGACCGTCTGCAGGGCGAAGCAAGTGTCTGTCTGCAGGGAAACAGCTGCAGCATCAAAGTAGAAGCGTTGTAGAGGGCTAAAAAGTTGCCTATAATACATTTAACTCTGACAGTGTACAGATGATACCCAAATGGACCCTCCATTTGGTTCCATTTTTACACTCCCAGAGCTAAACCCATAAGGGGCCATTCGTTTCCTACCATAATTTACAGGACCCCTATAGGGGTCCAGGAACCCCACTTTGGGAGGGAACCACTGTTGCAGGGGACCATGCTCTCAGTGTGCGATGTTGTGGTAATTAAAAAGTGTTTATGCAGAGAAAAACACAGAATCATTATCTCAACTAAAGAGCAAAAATAAATTAAAATAAGTCAATGCTCAAAGTCGATGCCATGTACTGTCAGTCCACTCAGTGGACTGGTGTGAACCAGAGAAAAGGGACAGGGCGAGTGAGTGTGTGTTTGTGCGTGCCTCTAGGAAGGAAAATGTGTTCCTGGGATGTTGAAATGAGCAATGACTATCTTCTGTATGACCAGTAGGGGGAGATATTACCTCAATTTTAGAGCCACAACATCAACAGCACATAGTACAGTCCTTTTTTTGTTTTGTTTTGTTTGTCACCATCTGAACAGAGGGTTCTTTATGGGTGGGTGTTCGGGAACCGTTTTTACTCTATTTTTGTAGTTGTTTTTTTCATGGTGTACCGGCATGTGTGCGTGTGGGTGTGTGCGTGCGCTCATGTGTGCGTGCATGTGTTTGTGTATGTGTGTTGAGTGTGTGTGTGTGTGTTTAGTAAGCTATTGTCCCTTTATCCCAATTCTGGCCTTTCTTGCCGGAGTGTTGCACCCTGGGTAACTGAACATCCACGTCCTCCTCGCTGTCGTCCGATTCGGCGCTGGTGACGTCGTCCTCCTCCTCTTCCTCCTCCTCCTCCTCGTCTTCATCTTCATAGTCGTCGTCCTCCTCCTCTTCCTCCTCCTCACTCACCTCCTCCTCCTCCATGGCCCCAGGCTCCTCCAGGCTCTGTGGGTGACAAGAGCGACAGGATTTTAGTTTCACCGCCTTTGTGGGCATAATGACTCTGCAACGTTCTAAACTGTACTGTATATGGTTCGTGCTTACAACCCAATGGCCCGCTTCTGTGGCCAATGTGGAACAACTAGCCTACGGGTTAGACCTTATAATCTGTATGGACTAGACCCACATCCCCAGAGTTAGTATGTGGACTGCAGGCAGCCCATGGATTCATGAAGAAGACTGCAAAAAACGCAGGAGAGCCTGCAGTCTTTTTGGCTTAAAAGGTGCATGGCTCGAACTGTACAGAAAATAGAAAATAAAAAAATATAGAATATAGAAAAAAGATGCCAGCACTCTGGAATTCCTTTCACGTTTTTTTATTTAGCTCAGAAGGCAGACATAGGCCTATGTGTTGAGAAAGCCCTTTGGGCACAAGCGGCCAGTGGCCCCTTGAGGGCCAGCGTCCTTCTCTCCATTGGGATCCATTCAAAACAAAAAACGCTCCACCCTGTTTTCTCAAAATAATTCTATTCTTTCGTGAAAACCAACCTCCATTTACATCCTTATAGTGATTTCTGAGTGCTGCCTCTGCTCTTCTCCTCAATTTACTGTACCTGTATATCTGACCCACAATGTTGTATGAAATACCAACAAAACAATAACCAAAAAACATCCTCATTTCTCAATTCCTTCAACCTCCTCACCCAAAATCTTGAAATCTTGAAAGTGGCACCTTTCATACAAGACACTTTGCATACAGTATATATATACAGTATACAGTATATATATACAGTATACAGTATATATATACAGTATACAGTATATATATACAGTATATATATATATATATATATATATATATATATATATATATATATATATATATTATATATATATATATATATATATATATATATATATACTGTATATATATAATACTATGGATCTTATAGCTATTTTCTATGCTTCTATAATTCTTATAAATTACAAAATTATATGTTTCACATTAAAAATACAATGGATCTTATGTATTTATTTAAATATTATATATAATTCTTATAAATCACAATGTGACCCAAGCCCCCCACCCCCGGGTCCCTATAGGTCTGTTCATGTGCTCACCTCCATGGGGTTGACGGTGATGGTCAGAGCAGACTCATCCCAGGCCTCGTCCGTGTCCTTTGTGGTCTGGACCACCCTCATCTCCTGCTGGTGGGTGAGGTGGATGCGGTAGATGCCCACCACCACCACCACCACTAGGGCGGCGATGCACGTCACGATCACCACAGTGGCTGCACTGGGCACACCTGGTGGGGTGGGGGGGCAGGGGGAAAGGGGAGACGGGGTGAAAGAAGATGATTATTGATTGTGTGTTTTTTTTTTTTTTTTATAATGTACCCTTTTCTCAGATTTTTGTAACTTAAGTTGTATGAAAGACTTGCCATTCATTTAATGGTGTCAGATGTATTAAGTCATGTCCAGAGTCCCATGGTGGGAGTTCTGCTCTGGTTTTGGTCATTATTAAGTAGTTCCGGTCATTTTGTGAGGGGTCCTTGGGACCACGCGATGAATGAATCCTCAAAGCCCCAGCGAATCCACAAAATGACCCGGAACTACTTCATATTTCACTAAAACCAGAGCAGAACTCCCACCACGGGACTCTGGACATGAATGAATACAGTTGACACCACTATATTAATGGCAAGTAATTCATACAGCTTAACTTAAAAAAACAGAACCATCTCTTTAACAATACATATGTCTGTAATCCTTGTTGAACACATGGCTGAACGAATGTAATCTAACATATTAGCACTTTGAAGTTCTCAGATCAAACCCATAGGGAGAGTTAGACATCCACCAGGTACTTGTCGCTGGCGGTTCTGTCTCCTGGAAGTGAGTGTTTGGTGAATAAAGGCATGTTATTCATAATTTATTCTGAACGTAACATGTCGGTTCATCTGCCCCTCTGGGGGCCGCCCTGTTCTTATGGAAATTTCATTTTGCCCTTCTAGGCTTGTGCATAGAGAGCAGTAGGTAAAAAGAAGAAGAAGTCTGATCCAATTCTATTTATCAATGAAAATACAGCATGCAAAGCAGTGTTGACCACTATTTATTTAGAATTTGAACCACGGACCACCATTTGATGACATTTTAGCCCCACAGACCCCAAAACTCAAGATTTCTTTTGCTTTTGTCCACAATTCCAGCCTGGATTTTGGAGAAAACGAAACAGGCAAACATACAGATCAACATGACCATTAATCTTCGCATTCTCTAGTTGTGTAGATTTGGGCAAATTCACATGATTAATATTTTAACTCTTGAGAGTGTATACATGAAACCGAATGGACCTGCAAGGGTCCATTTGGTTTCATTTTTACTTTTTTTTTTTTGCCACGGGCGGATCTAGGCATGGGCATGGGGGGGCAATGCCCCCCTAACTGTCCAGTCTGCCCCACCAAACATGACGGCATGCAAAACAACCCAAGATATTTCAAATTAAAGTGGTTATATTTAAAACGATTTGAAACACTACTACTGCTACTAACTAACTACAGTTGTGTCACCACTAAACCAACAGCAATCCATCATTGAAAACATAGCTCTCTGAGTCAGACCTCTAGCTTTATGCATGCTGCGTGTCTGTTGTAACTTCAACAACAACTGATGTTATTATTGATGCTTAATTCCCTAAAAAGGTCCTGTAACCGAAAATGCGACTTCATCACCCATGGTGCGAAGCGACACGGGCGATGATGCCATTTTCTGCCATTTTCTTCTTCCCCCCAATTGGGAAATGTTATATCCGCCCCTGGTGTAATCTCATCTCTCGGCTTATTCTCATTTCCATCACAAGCAGGAGCGTGATTGCGACTGTGCCCTCCCTTTCCCCTCCGCTGCCGCGTTGTGCACGCCGCGTGTGCAGTCGGTGCACGCACGTGTTTAACAAGTGTGACTTACAAAGCAACTTAATTGATCATTTCATTCGGTTTCACTTCAGTTCTCCCCAGATTTCCACAACCAAATCCAACAGGCCTTTGATCTTCCTCTTCAGAGAGAAGCTCCATAAGGGCTCTGTACTTACATTATTCACTACAGCAATATCCGCTCTGCTTTAGAACTAGTGTCACTTTTTTATTAGCCAGTACAATAGAGAGAGAGAGAGAGAGAGAGAGAGAGAGAGAGAGAGAGAGAGAGAGAGAGAGAGAGAGAGAGAGAGAGAGAGAGAGAGAGAGAGACACTGCTAAACAAGTTCATAAGGAAAACCAGATCAGAACCTACAGTACAGAGCTACGCAGTCCCGTCGTCCCTTTTATGACGCTGTCTGTGACGCAGAAGTAAATTCACATGATGAATATTTTAACTCTTGAGAGTGTAAACATGAATGGTTTCATGCGTAAACATGGGTTCATGTCATGACGTCGTCTGTACGTGGCCCATTCATTTTCCTCATAGACTTTCAAAAATTATTTACATAAAGACGATTACACTTGTTTTTTATCTGTGGCGTAATTATATTTGTATAAATCAATGTGACAAATCGTGACGACACACACACACACACACAATGTTTTGAGCCGATCAAATACACACACACAGTTATGTGTAACTCCTAGACAAACGTGGGTTGTAACTTAAGTTAACACGCATGCATGTGCGCACGCACGCACGCACACACACACACACGCACGCACACACACACACACACACACACACCACACACACACACACACACACACACACACACACACACACAACACACACACACACACACACGTGTTCACAACACGAACAGCATGCACCTCATCAGTCTTTACATGTGGCCCATCCCACATTCATCCCGCTCCTCTCCCTAGACTGTTAACGGAGGAGCAGAGTTGTCCACAGAGCGCTCCAGGATTCTAAGTAGAAGCCATTAGAGACAGATGAATAATTAAGGCCTGTGTGTGTGCTAGATTAAGACCAGCAGTCTCTCTCTCTTTCTCTCTCTCTCTCTCTCTCTCTCTCTCTCTCTCTCTCTCTCTCTCTCTCTCTCTCTCTCTCTCTCTCTCTCTCTCTCTCTCTCTCTCTCTCTCTCTCTCTCTCTCTCTTCTTCACCCTTTGTGAATGTCGGTTAATGTCAATGGAAGCTTCAAGCTGGAATCTATAGGAGAAAGCAAGGCTGTTTTCAACCAAGGGTTCTCACTCGCATCCGTATTTCCCATACATAGACCAAGAACCATAACAAAAAAGAGCACATGCACATTACTGCAAACAGGAGAGGAACAGGAAAAAAGACAGATGTTTGCACACAAGATGATAGTATAAACATGAACAACAGTGTGACCTGTATGGCTTAATCCTCATTGACACAGCTATACTACTAAAAGAACGTGTAGCAAGTGGGATATAACAGAGAGTGTCCATATGAAAACAGATGAAAGGGCCCAGTGACCAGAATAGAACAGAGGTCTACATAATTTCTCTTCATCAGCCAGATTTGATGTATCACAGTGCTATTTTTACACCATTTTTTAGTCGTCTATGGCAGTATATCTCACCTAGTGGGTCGCTAGGACCACAAATTGGGTCACCACATGTTCTGGGCATAGTCACAGACAGAGAACAAAACTTCTGTAGAGGAATATTAAATGTCAATGTTTAAGGCAATGTGTAAAATGTTAATGCGCTAAGGTTGGACAAAGGTTGGACTGGTTTTGGTTTGATTAGATCAGTGGTTTTCAACCAGTGGTCTGGGGACCACCAGTGGTCCTTGAGAGGGTTCCAGGTGGTCCCCAGCTAAATGATGGACAGCTGGTTAACCAGATGTAACTCTTTGAGAGCGTAAATGGACCCGCAAGGGTCCATTTGGTTTCATGTTTACGCTCTCAAGAGTAAAAAATGATGTTGGTCGGTATTGATTTCCAATATCGTGGTAAACAGTAATACCGGTATATTGCTTACTTTTACTTACTTACAGCATATTATATACACATACAATTGTAGACATGAGACACAATAGACCCTATAGACCATATTCACACGGCTCCTATCTTGCCAGCAAGGTGCTGCTTCCCACAGACAGCACTTTCATTCAAACAGAAAAGTCCTACCTAATTATATTAAAACATGTCAAAGTCCCCAACATTGTAGCACAGGAAAGCTCGAATTATACCCTTTCTACCTGAAAAGTTTCTGTTGCATAAAATTCAACTGTAGACTTGTTATGAGCTCCTTCCTGTCAGGAAATTCCTTGCAGAGGATTTTATTCTAAATGGCTGGAGTTTGGAAGTGCTTGTTGACCATCACTCAACAGCCACATGCGTGCCACACTGTTTTGAATGTGCACATAATGCAGGAGCCAGCAGGAGGTTGCTGTACTGGTAACAAGCGCTTCCTAACTCTGACGCTTAGGAAATGAATCAAATGCCGGGCATGTCTGGAGAGGAAGTAGCTCATACCATGTCTATGGTGGATTATTTTTTATGAAACAAATAGTTAGAGCATCATTCAAGCTTGCCGTACAGCTGCAATTTTGATGAGTTTAATGTTATTTAATACAATTAGGTAGGACGCTTACAGGACTTATATTAGGCAAGTAAGAACAATAACATTAGTTGCAGCAGGCACACAGCATGCGTAAAGCTACTGTAAAGGTCTGACCCAGACCTTAAAATGTGATGATGATGTGTTGGTTTAGTAGCATAGTAGCATAGTGCTTTAAAACATTTTAATTCTAAGCACCTCAATTTGAAATGTCTTTGAAATTCATGTTTGGAAGCCAGTCAGGGCATTTAGGGGACGCACCCCATGCCCATGGCTAAATCCGGCCCTGTGTCTATGGCAGGTTGCATCTTGTAAGCACCTTGCTGGCAAGATGGCTGCATTGTGAATACGTCAGTACTGTATATGGCAGTGGGTGTAATTAGTGTGATGTTACCTGAGTTGTGGCTGGGGTACAGGCCATGGATCATTGATGGGTGATGTTCCACCTGCATGTACTGGGGCGGGGCTGCCATGTGATTGACATGGTCCACAGCCACTGAGCTGTGAAGTATGCTGACCTGAACACCGACAAATGCAAAAGCAGAGCAAAACAGATTTTTTTTTTAGAAAACCATAAGCACCATAGTATGCAATGTTATGAAACAAATCTTGATATTTCTAGGTGAAACACCGTGAGATGAAAACCTGGATCTTTGAAAAGTGAAAAGTAAACGTTGATAATTGTTGCTTGTTGATATTGATCAAAACATTGCTAGGTGTATCAGGGCCTTAACACCCCTGTGCTGCTACAGTGCTCAATGCTGTCTGTCTGCATCCAGCATGTTGTTCTGCTGCTGTTTGAGAATCCCATCCCATCGTCCCAGGTCATGGGTCTTCAGTGGGTGTGCGTATCTCAGCAACACTGACGGCGCTGTTCCATTGATCGTGCACTAGTACCATGAGCCAATGGCTGCAGCTCTGAACCTCCCAGATCCCAGACGCATATAACACACAGTGTTGCCATGTTGTATAGCTATAAGCTACTTTGGGGTTATTTTTGGGGGGGATTATTTTCATAGAACAGGATACTTATTTCTGTCACAGCTCTGACAACACACTGCTCACAGTCAGTCAGTCTGTAGGCAGTAACGTGTCCGTTCGGTCCGCTGCTCTGAGTTTGAGAGCTCTGTCATTGTAATGTGAGGACGGGGAACTGGAGAAAGTTGTCCTAGCCGTCATTCATACTGTATTTATTCCTGGACCCAACATTAAAGGAGAATTCCACACCAAAACACATTGGGCATCAATCTACCTTTATTCCTGTGGCATGATACATATTGCCCTTGATTTTTGTCACAGATTTCACCATGAGGTCCCACCTCCCTCCAATGTTTGGCGCAGGTTGTCTTTATTCTGATGTGGTAACTCCAAATTTATTTAGTAACTCCAAATTTATTTTTGTCCACGCATCACTTCAAATCACACACTAGAAGATAATAGGACCACTATATGATTTTTAAAAAGTCAGTGATTGGAAGAGAGTGGCAAAAGGCAGGGGAGGAGTGGAGGAGGGATAGATTACCTCTGGGATTACAAGTAAAGGCTGCCCCAGAGTGACGTAAAACTTACAGTATGCGTGAGTATCAGTATACCATTAAAATGTGATGTGTGAAAAAAAAAGTTTGGAGTTACAAAAATACCCACATTAGAATAAAGACACCCTGCGCCAATGCAAACTGCATTGGAGGGAGGAGGACCTAATGGTAAAATGTAGAAAAGGGGGCATCAAAAATCAAGGACATTATGTATCATATCACAGGAATCAAGGTAGATTGATGCGCAATGTGTTTTGATGTGGAATTCTCCTTTAAACTGTGGAACAATGTGCACATCGGACAGTCATGACAATGCTCTGCAGATAGTGAGAACGTGGGTCATAGCCGATAGCATAGCCCAGAGCCTTAGCGGACAGCCTTGCTGCTTCCCTTTTCTCTTTTTTTTATGAATTAAAGTCTATTTTTATTATTGAGCTTTGAGTCGGTTCACATCTCTACTTTGGAACGGAGGCCTGTAGACTTCAGAGTGCTTTTTGGGGACAATGCGTCAGCTCCAATATATCCAACAGTATGGTGAGAGGTGAAACTAAATAATGCATTTATGATTTAGTCTTCCATTTCCCATGTGTGTCCTGAGGAAACCTGGAAGGCGAAGCGCCATATGTACAGTAAAACATCAGCACGCTGCAAAACAATGACACCTGCGTGAAGTGAGTAGCCTGCTTATCAGACTTCAGCTTCCTGAAAGCTTGAGTCTGACATTGTTCCGCTGTTTGAGAGATTTGAAGAGGGAGGGGTTAGGTTGTTGTCAATCATGTGCCTAATGGGCTAGCCTGTTTGCTAACCAAACAAACACAGCCAGCTAGCGTTACTTACTAGCATGTGAACAAAAGCTGTAAAATATGTTGGATGATGATGTTTATACAACCCAACTCTTCTTTACAGAAACTATTTAACATAGGTCGATTTAATGGACCCCCACGGGATAAAATTATTAACTATTTTTAAACTAAAGAACATGTATTTTAAATGTTCAATTCTAGTTATAGGGGGCAAGTATAATGTATTTATCCATATGAAGCTTATTAACTTAGGATCCTTTTAAAGCATGTCTGCTTTAAAAGGCAAATCCCCCCCTGCAATGCATAGACGCAATGGCTGTTATGTCCCCACAGTTCCAAAGGTCTTGGCACTGACCTCGAGGTTGAACTCGTTGCTGGTGTATCGTCCGTTCAGCTCAGAGCAGGTGAGGCGGAATCTCCTCTCCTCCAGCTGGCCAGGATGCCAGTTATGGTAGCGGACCTGTCTGATCACCTGCTCATAGTTGGACATGGAGTCCACACCTGGGGAGGAAAGAGTGTTATCACCATTATGGCCTGAGGATTAAAGGACCACTTCACCACTTTTCAACGTATACTGCCCCCTCACACACCAGCACCTCCTTGTCATGAGCCCGACGAAAAGGCCTTGTTGACAAAAACAAAAGCGCTGGACCATCGGCAGGGCAAAAAAAAGTGTCTGTATGTAGGGAAACAGCTGCAGCATCAGTACAAGCGATGTAGAGAGGAAAAACTATATGTGTTTTGATGTTTGGATAAAACCTATTACCGTTAAACTAAAGGAAAATATAACGCTGACAACATATCTGTGGTGATTTGTGTGTCTATGATTTGCGGATGTTTCTGCCAGGATCGTGAGAAGCCAACGCGAGACCTATAGCCTTTGAAGAAAACAAAACACTTCCTATCCTCATTATTTAGAGGCACGGTCTGTTGAATGTTCAGAATTCTGCCACGAGCGGAGAATCTTTTTTTAGATTGCATGTTGCATTAAAGTGTTTTGCCTGTGTGGTTTCAAAGGTTTACAAAAGGCATATTACTTGCACTCAAGATACACTGAGACGTGCTGGAATATGTGTCAAAGTACCCATATTCTCAGAAACACGTTTTACTGTGCAAAATGTTGGAGGCACTATCCATCCATCCATCCATCCATCCATCCATCCATCCATCCATCCATCTTCAGACGCTTATGTGGAGCCGGGTCATGGGGGGCAACAGTTCCAGCAGAAAGCCACAGACTGCCCTATCTCTCCAGAACGACATTAGCAAACCTCCTCCTGGGGGTCCCCGAGGCGTTCAGACTCCAGTGTGGAGATATAATAACCCCATCTGGTCCCTGGCCTGCCCTGGGGTCTCCTCCCAGTGACTTTGACTACAGATAATTGTGTGCAGAACTTCTACTCTTCTACTTCTACTCGGGGAGTTTCAATGCCTCCACTTCCCCCGAAAACAGAGAACAGATCCATCAGAGAAATGGATAAAATAGAGATAATTGTCATGTGGGACAGTTTAAAGTGCATAGACCTGCCCAGTGACGTCACCAACCCTGTTCCACTAGTGGATTCCTTATTCATTTTCCTCATAGACTTTTCGAAAATGGTAAAAAAAAAAAAAAAAAAAAAAAACGATTTGCGCCACGGCCAAAGCCAACTCGGGTCGTGACAAATCATGACAACAAACACAATATCATCTTGTCCCAAAAGTTTGCCATCATGATTTGTCACAACCTGAGTTGGCTTTGTCCGCGGCGTAATCGTCTTTATAGAAATTATTTTCGAAAAGTCTATGAGAAAAATGAAAGGGGAATCCATTTTTGGAACAGGGGCGGTGACGTCACTGCGCAGGTCTATGGAAGCATACCACCCACATTAAAGGTAATCGAGGCAACTTTAGTGAGTACAAGCACTGTGTTTGTAAACAGAATCTAACCCCACCTCACCTCCACTCTATTGGCTCATTATCAAACTGCTTCTGTGCTGTGATTGGCTAAAACGCTGCCTCACCCGACACAACCTCCCTCCCCCCTCAAAAATTAGCCCAGCCTTTCCTGAGCCCAACAAATGTTTTGTTTTCGTGACTTTCGTGACAACAAAGTTCGGGGCCGTCTGCAGGACGAAGCAAGGGTGTGTCCGCAGGGAAACAGCTGCAGCATCAAAGTCGAAACAATGTAGAGGGGGAAAGGCAAAAGATATAACTAAAAAAGTTGCCTCTATTACCTTTAACTGAAGCGGCGCCCACAGCTGTAGGATGATGACGGGGGAGTGGTTTGGGGAAGTGATGATGTTAGTGTAACACTAAAACAACACTATTTGAATATAATGACCACAACTGGTGGTCGAGTAGACTTGTAACAGGGGGTCCATGGCCAAAAAAGGCCTGGGAACCGCTATTACTCTGGAGCGCCTCTTGAGGTAGTGTTTTCACCTCCCCAAAAATGTGTGGATGGGGAAGTTTTCCAACCTTGGTCTTCCTCTGGTGTGACCTACCATATATGGACATCCCAGAGGTGGAGTTGGTAGCGTCCAGGTGTTTGCCCAGCAGGGCGCTGTGTGACAGTGTCAGAGACTCCTGCTCCGGTCTCAGCTCCTCCCCCAACACCAGGATGTCACAGTAGTCCAGGTTATGGATGATCTCCTCCAGAACGCCGGGCCGCCGGGCTGCACACACACACACACACACACACACGCACGCACGCACGCACGCACGCACGCACGCACGCACGCACGCACACGCACACGCACACGCACACACACACACACAGACAAAAAAAATGCACACTTAAAGGGGAATTCCACCCATTTTCAACACTTTACTATGTCATTACTGTAGCTTAGAACTTAATGACATCATCATGTTGTGAAGAAAGTCTTCATCCCCCCCAAAAAAAAGAAATCCCTATATGCCCTGTCATTGGCTGGAGGCCTGAAAGTGCCTCGTCGAGCTTTTAAAGGATACTGAAGGCTCCTATGGTTGTCACAGATAGGCAGTATTTTTAGGAAGTTATCCAATAATGGACTGGTATTAGAAAAAGAAAAAGACTTATTGCGTATGGCATAGATACTTTAAACTCTACTCAAATAGTTTTTTGTACTTACATCACTGAATGGAATAATCTGACTGTTTACAAACATCTTTTGGTGGTGTAAAAATAGGACGGGGAACCTAAAAAAAGACCAAATTCACCGTGGAGTCCCTTTCTACCTGGAAGCCGCCATGGCTCCCCCTGCGCCACCTCCTATCTCCTCCTCCTCACACATGTACGCTCCCATTATTCTGGAAACTCTGTGCTGCTGCTGCTGCTGCTGCTGCTGCTGCAGCACCAGGACCCACACAGCCCCTCAGACAGCTCTCATCACCACGGCGCTAGTCTGACAGGCCACTAGAAGCATCAGCCACTGCCACACTCCTTCATGCCACCCTCCCAGCCTTCTTCCTTCCTTCCCTGCTCCCTCCTGACTCCCTCCAGTCCCCCTGGAGCCTGGAGCCTTCCAGGCTCACTTAACAGCCCACCCCACAGAGACTGGTATACTCTCTAGGGGGAAATGGAGGAGAGAGAGAGAGAGAGAGAGAGAGAGAGAGAGAGAGAGAGAGAGAGAGAGAGAGAGAGAGAGAGAGAGAGAGAGAGAGAGAGATTTTTTGGGGAAAAGTAGGCCTATGCTTTTTGTCTTGTCATTTACTTTTATGGATACAATACAATTTGGCATTGCAAACAATGCAAGCTCGTGTCTTAAAGGGGAAATCCACTCATTTTCAATATTTTACTATGTCATTAATATACATTAGAGATGTTGTGTGGACTGTGTTTCCTAGAAATGGAGGTCTGAAAAAAATCATTAGCATGGTGAAATACATCTTGACGACATCATCAAGATGTGTTTCACCATGTTAATGAGTTTCCTTTTTTCTGAAGGAAACTCCTTTTTTGTGAACCAAATGGACCCTAGCGGGTCCCACACTCTCAGAAAATGAAAATGGGTGGAATTCCCCTTTAAGAGGCGTCCCCCCACTTCTAAAAGTCCCACTACAACACTGGAGAGGATGCCAACAAGAGAACAATAACACACATGCTCATACGCACACACACACAGTTTTTCCACACACAGACACATTTTTTCCACTGAACCAAGGAGGTGCTGCTCAGGGGAGCGCTGCTGCGTGGAAACCTGGCGGAGAAAGAAAAGGAAAAGGTGTGAAAGAACAGGTCTGACGCTGATCTGTCTGCGGTCGGGGCGACCTCAAGGGAGAGAGAGGGAGGAGCAGAGGTGTGGAGTTAGGAGCACACAAAATAACAGACAAACAACACACAAAAAGATGAGAGCAAACTCTCCCCTGGACCGCTGGTAGACAGGCTGTTTTCATGGGCATGAAAAGGCCAAAAATAAACCATGAGAAGGAGAGAGAGAGAGAGAGAGAGAGAGAGAGAAAGAGAGAGATCAGAGAAACATACTTCCCTATGAACACAACCACCCAAGGAGAACCTGACTCCCATACCTATTGGGCGAAGTACAATTTGTAAACGGCGAGATTTGTGAGCTGCAGTGACAGGAGAAGAATAGAAGATGCAACACAACCACCCTTACAGTAACAGTACATTTTAACAGCGGGCGATGGACTAACAAGGTCGGCCGATATGAGCGATGCCGATGGTCATTACTGTAAATTCTCGCTTAGAATGGCAGGCATAATGAGTACCGTAAACGACGGTGCTGTGTTGCACAGAAAAGAAAAGTATGGTGGAGGAAGAAGTGGGGCGGAACTAGGAACCAAACTGCGCCAAATGGTTCGGGGTCGAGGGGGGTGCGGGGAGCAGCACTTGGCTCTGATTGGCTATCCCCGGCCAAGCATCAGCCAATTTGGCCAAAAAGCTCAGCATTTTTTTTTCCGGCCGACGTCACCTGTCCACGTAGGCCGACGTCGCCCGTTCTGCTGCTATCGCCCGAATCGGCGGCTCTCATAGACAAATAATGGATGTCGGCCGACGACGTTAGTCCATCGCCCGCCGTTAAAACGTACTGTGTGAAATCATTTTGGGTATTCTTGCATTAAGTGAATTCATGATTCTGATTCCGAAAATGTAGATCATTCATTGCATTCATTGTGGCTGTATTTCTGTACCGTTGTATTGCATTGCTTTGTTGTTTTGGTGATGTAAACGTATGCTTTCTCGTGCCAATATAGCCCTTTGAATTGAACTGAACAGAAATGAGAGAGAGAGAGAGAGAGAGAGAGAGAGAGAGAGAGAGAGAGAGAGAGAGAGAGAGAGAGAGAGAGAGAGAGAGAGAGAGAGAGAGAGAGAGAGAGAGAGAGAGGAAAGAGATGACGTCAAAGAAGCAGAGCAGATGTTTGATCGGTGAAACAAAATGAGAACCAAGACATCATGACAAAGATGGAGTGGGAGCATTAGAACAATTAGCCTCAAAACACAGAACGAGAGAGAGAGAGAGAGAGAGAGAGAGAGAGAAGTAGAGAGAGAGAGAGAGAGAGAGAGAGAGAGAGAGACAGAGAGAGAGAGACAGAGAGAAGTAGAGAGAGAGAGAGACAGAGAGACAGAGAGAAAACGGCTAAAATGGAAAGACTAATGACAAAGGGAGACAGAGGACAGAGGAGAGGCTGATTAATGTGGTCCGGCAGAGAGGTGTCACACCGCCTGAAACGGAAACCACCATCCTTTAAGTTCCGGCCTCGAGAGAGAGAGAGAGAGAGAGAGAGAGAGAGAGAGAGAGAGAGAGAGAGAGAGAGAGAGAGAGAGAGAGAGAGAGAGAGAGAGAGACAGAGACAGAGACGGGGACAGAGAGAGAGAGAGAGAGAGAGAACATTAAATCTGCTCATTATGAAACTTCATCACATCCATACCGCACGCACACACACTCTCAATCTGTCATTCCAGCATCCTGTCCATCCACCCCATCACCCCTTTCTCTCTCTCTCTCTCTCTCTCTCTCTCTCTCTCTCTCTCTCTCTCTCTCTCTAGTGCCCTCCCTCTCTCATTTACCCCCCTCCACCTCCCCTCCTCTCCCTCCTCTGTCCTTCTTCTCTCTTTCCCAGCTAATCTGTTCCCTCCAGCCGCTGTCTCCATTGCAGCGGCGGAAAATGACTTTCCCGTTTTGAAAGCGATGCGATGTTCTCTTTTTCTTGTGCGTATGTGTATGTGTCTGTGAGGGGGTGTTGGGGGAGGGGGGGAGGCGCATTACACACAATGTTTCCGCTTATCTGCTCCTAATTGGCAGCGAGCGAGCCACGTGCCACGTCACGCACTGCACCGCCTGCCTGCCTGCCCGCTCCAGCATTGCTGACCACGACAGTGTATCACAGCACCAAAGAGACCAAAGGCAGCAGGGGATTTTAAATGTCATATCCATTTGCAGGGAGGTCAGGCCAGGCGGCCCCGAGGAATCAATTGTCTGCTGTGTAGAGAGGAGGCCTGGCTCAGCATGGGGTGTGTGTGGTTTCACACAAAGAGCTGGGAGGAGGACAGCAGCGGTGGTGAGGGGTGGTTGGTAATTCCAGCGGACCACCGTGACAATAAGGGTTAGCCTGTATACGGCATGTTCCCTGGGTTAGCAGGGAATTACGCACCAAGGGAATCTTGCTAGCACAGCGGGATTAGCGCCGCATGATGAATAGCTGCACTCGCGGTGAACTATAACCACCCGTGGAAACGATGCTGTGTAAAAGCATATATATAGGATAATGACGGGGTGGAGAAGAAGATACGGATCGGCAATGCACGCACAAACTTAAAAAAGAAAATCCAGATATACTGTATCATTTCTTTTAAATAATGCAGCGCACAGACAAAAAGTTCAACATAGTTGCTTTCCTTTCTCTGGAGACTCTATGAAATGTTAAGCTGTCTCTAATGGGTTTTTTTGATAGTGGGACATATACTGGGGGAGTTGAAAGAGTGAGCACATTATTCATATGAAAGGCCTGCTCAAATATTCACCGTCTCCATTTCAGCTACCGAGGCAGCATTTCATTTGGGACCAGCGCGATGCCAAGACTGGAGGAATTACGGTTAAATTTAAAACGGGAAAAGGTCACCTGTCTTCCAGCTATACTGTATCTCCGTCAGGCCGAAAGACGGGGACCTAAAATATGATTTATGATGATATCTATATTTTTGGGGGATTCCTGGTTGTACTGTAAATAATGTGGTCCATGTATTTTGTTGTCCGACTGCTCTGGATATGATGCTCTCATGTTATTGTTTTGTATTGTTCTCGGTTACTGTACCTTGGCTCTGCTCCGGGGGGGGGGGGGGTGTTGATATCAGAGCTGTGTCTCGGTGGACAGATAATCAGAGATATCAAATGTGATATCAGACTTATGACTCAGTTCATAGATTGACATACAAACATGCAAAAGCTTTCCAATAAACAGTTTATGGTCAAACTGCGCCGAAGTGTGTCAATGAACTTCCATTTGGCCTCTGACATGTATATTTCTCTCGAAAGGTTCACTTGGTAACTTTGGTGTCGCTGGCGTTTTCACTATCTGTTCGTCTCTGTGATATTATTGCTTTAACCCTTTGTGTACTGAACGCGTTTTGGTGTTCAATGTATTAGGTTACACTGTAGCTATTGAAAAATATCAGACCTACAAGCTCATATCGCACCGCCGAGTGGCACTATATGAGCTTGTATATCTGATATTTAAAAAAATGTGAAAATGATGCGCAAATCTAAGAATATATTCTATTTGACACCTGATTGTAGTTTCTGACACTAGATTCTAGTTTCTGACTAGTTTCTAGTTTCTGTTTCTGGTGCTAGTTCTAGTTTTTCTGAATAGATCCTGTGTCACTAGTTCCTGTGTCAGTGATGCTCAACCAGAATCTCTACGGACCTCCCATCTGAAAACGTGTTGCTGTAGGCATCCCTGAGAAGCAATGATTTTAGTTCAAAATATTTGCTTCCGAAAGAATATATTCAAAGATTTGCATCACATTTTCACAATTTTTCAAAAATATCAGAGCGCACAGCTCGCCACTCGGTGGTGCACTGTGAGCTTGTAGCTCTGATATTTTTCAATAGCTTAAGTGTAACATAATGCTTTGAACACCAAAATGCGTTCATGTGAGACAGTAGCCATTGTTTCCTTTTCGTCCAGGACATTTTTATCATCTGAAAAAGATGTGCATTTGACCTTACTGAAAGTTCACTCATGAGAGACATACTCTATTTTTATCCCCTGCTCCATCCAGCAGGATTCCAAAGCAGCCATTGAACTACCTTTTACATCATGCTGTTCATGACTGTTCATTGTGAGTTGTCATGACAACCACGACAAATGGAAACTTTGATAAGAACTGTAGTAAAATGGAAAATGCTGAAGTGAGGCTTGTGTTGGGCGACAGTCCATCTCCCCCCCATATACATAATGGAAAGTAAACCTTTTAAACTTTATGCTGCTGGATCCTCTCCTTGCTTCGTCTCAATGTCTGGGGAATATATTTACTCTGGTGTAGTCCTTATTTTCTGGTTACAGATTCCAGCTATAAGCTTAACATTATTCTGAATGTTCTGAAGTTGAGTTCTTACTTTAGGTCAGGGGTTTTCAACCTTTTACATACCAGGGCCCACTATTTCTTCATCATTTGAGCCACGGACCACCATTTGAGGACATTTTAGACCCACAGTCTCCAAAAACTAAAGATTTCTTTTGCTTTTGTCCACATCAATTGGGAAACAAAACAGGCAAAACAAAGAGACCAAAATGAGATAAGATGATGAATATTTTTAACTCTTCCATTTGGTTTCATTTTTACGTTCTCAAGAGTTACATCTAGTTTATTAACTTAGCTGAGGACCACCTGGAACCCTCTCAACGACCACCGGTGGTTCCCGGACCACCTGTTGAAAACCCCTGCTTTAGGTGAATTGCATTTGGTTACTTCTAACCATGCTAACTCTTTAAAGCTACAGTACCTTTTGGTTGAGTGCTTTTACTTTGATTACATTTTGTAACCTATCTTTAAGTAGTTTGGCTTTTAGCTTGGTCTCTCATGGTGGATCTATTTTGAGTTGAGTAGCAAACTCTAAAACTCTAAAAACTAAAACTAACTAAATTTAAAAATATAAGAACTAACTAAAACTATACAAAAAAAATGAAAAAAAAAAAAAAAAAAAAAAAAAAAAATCCAAACATAAAAACAAACATAGCTTGGCACAGTGGTGTTTCTAAGCAATTTGGAGCCCCAGGCAAGATTTTCCCCGGAGATCTTTTGGTTTCGTCCACAATTCAGGACAGGATTTTGCAAACAAAACAGTGTAGACTTCTTAATTAAGTGGTGCTAATTCAGATGATGAATATTTTAACTCCTGAGAGTGTAAAAATGAAACCAAATGGTTTGGTTTCATTTTTACACTCATAGTTACATCTGGTTAATCAGCTTTCCATCATTTAGCCTGGGGACCAACTGGAACCCTCTCAAGGACCACTTGTGGTCCCCGGACCACCTGTTGAAAACCCCTGTCTTAACCCCTTAGTGTAATGAACGCGTTTGGTGTTCTAAGCATTATGTTTTAACTATTGAAAAATAGCAGATCTACAAGCTCATAGCGCGCCACCGAGTGGCGCGCTATGAGCTTGTATCTCTACTATTTTTGAAAAATCGTGAAAACGTGGTGCAAACCTTTGAATATTATGTTATTCAGAAACTAGAAATCTAGACAGGACACAATGGGTTAAAGCATGAGCATGGCGCCCCAGGCAACTGCCTAGTCTGCAGGGGCAAAAACGCCCCTGATGGTTGGTACCGTACCTGTGTGGTGCGTGGCTGCTGCGTCCGTCCTGGTCACAGTGCTGATGATGTGTTGGTCCTGGAACAGGGCCAGGCCTCCTCCGGCTGGGTCCAGGTCAGCGGCCAGCCGGCTCAGCCTCTCCGTCCCGGCGATGGTGATCCTGGGCTCACTGGGCTGCAGCACCATCACCACCGCGTCCATGTCTGGGATGGTGATGCATGTGTCCTCACCAAAACACCTAGGACACACACACACGGACCCAAGGTCAAGGTCAAGGTAAACTTTATTATCCACAAGGGAAATTTGTCTTGGGCTAACAGCCCTGCTTCAGCCACACATGAAACATAAATGACACACGAAATACAAAACAGAGGGAGACAACATTACACAGTGCACACAGTATAAAAAAACTGGTCTGCTACATTCACTGCTGTTTCAGAGCGTCATTCAACATTTTAGTTGATGCTGGGAACACACACACACACACACACACACACACAACACACACACACACACACACACACACACACACACACCACACACACGCACGCACACGCACACGCACACACACACACACACACACACACACACACACACACACACACACACACACACAGGCAAATATACCTGATCAAAATGACCATTCATCTTCTAGTGTAGAATTTGGCTAATTGAGATGGTGAATATTTTAACTCTTGAGAGTGTAAACAAAATGGAAGCAAATGGAACCTTGCGGGTCCATTTGGTTTAATGTGCGGTACCCCCGTTGGGGTATAAATGTGCACTGTGATTCAGCTAGCTTGATTGGTTGAAGTTGAAGTTGGTTCAAGGACGTTCAAGGTGGCTGTGACAGATTTCTTGTTTTTTGTTTACGCATTCTACCCAACGCTTCGTTCTGCCAGCCGTGGGAGTGACTGACGGTCGTTTTGAACAGACACACTGGCTGAGGAAAGCTACCAGCCTCACAAGCCATCAAGGTAGAAACTTATTTCTAATGGTTATAAGGCTCGATCACCACTGATATAACCAGTCCTTGTCATTTCTTTATGGACAGTTAAATCGCAGTACCACATTGTCCTGAGGTGGTGGGGGGCGCTGATATGCAGGATATTTTATAGTAGAGTCATTATAATACTGATGCTAGATAAAACCAGGCTTGTTTATATTCCATGTCAACTTGGAAAATCAACAATGATGGACATTATAAACAAAGTGGAAATGCAAATTTGGAACTGAAGACTGATGGAGAGGAGGAATTGTACGAAGCAGGATGCACTGACGCCATCGTTATGAGGCCAAAATGAAACAATGTTCTTGAGAGCAATTTACATTAGAGCTCGAACGACTGATTGTTCAAACTAGATAATTTGCAAAAATACAAAATAAATAAATAAAAATGAAATAAATAATAATAAGTACTAATAAGTACTAATAATAAGTACTGGAACAGGTAGACAGGCTCATACAAAATCTTGCTCATCAAATCATTGTCTTCTCAGGGAAAAATATATATTGGTTAGCCGAAATAATGTCAAAATATAGTTGTGATGTTTCTTGTTCAATGTCCACACTGTGCTTGAAACAAACAAACAAACACGCAAAAACAATGTTTTCCTTTTATTTCCATTTTTTTGTATGTTGTATATTTAGAATATAACTCGGTCTGGCTCTTCAAGAGGATCAACTTGGCCAGAGTAACCTTGGCCAGTGTACACTATCCTATGATGCATCATTCAATAAAATTGGAGCATATTTGGAGTAGAGTTATATAACCACTTAGAACTGGTTGTACCAAATTACCCAAACTAACGAGCTCCTTGAAGGTTTAGAACAGGAGCACACAAACTTGTTTTTTTTTTTTTTTTTTTTTTTTTTTTTACTTGAGAGCTACTTTCAAAATGTCAAGCTAAATGAGATCTATCCACCAAAAAATGCTATCCCATTACCGAAAATTATAATAGTGTTACAAACGGGTGAAAATGGAACAGTGATGTTGGTATCTCATTATCATAGCTTGGCAAATAAGCCAGACTGACATCGCAGTTTTTTTTTCACATCATAAAAGGTGTAAATGGAATATTGCATTGTGGGTTTGAGATGACTATTTTGTACTTTTCGTCATCCTAGCCTCGATCTCCAGGTTTACATATACAGGGGCGTTTTTGCCATTAGGTAGACTATAGGCAGTTGCCTAGGGTGCCTTGAGGGGAGGGGGCGACCACCAGACATGCTTTAAAAGGATACCAGGCTAATAAGCATTGGATACATTATACTAATCCTCTATAAGTATAATTGAACATTTAAAACCCATAATGATATGTTATTTAGTTTAGTTTTAGTTTTTCATTTTACAGGACATTTTCCCTGGAGTCCCCCCTTACCAAATGGACCCGTAAGAGTCCATTTGGTAAGGGGGAAATCTTGCCTCGGGCTCCAAATTGCTTAGAAACGCCACTGTACATCTGCGCTGTGAAATGAAAGCCTGGAGACAGGCTTTCATTCCTTTTTGTTAACTTCCCCCTGAAGTTGCCATTTTTCAGCCAATCGCGGCACGGTGCTCCTGAAAATGTATACCCCACAGAAACTTTTTTTTTTATCACTTTGTGCTTGTAAAAGGTTTAAAAGATGGAATCGTGTACCTTTGCACACCTCTATAACTGAAATATATATTTTTTTTTCTGAAAATAAGACTGAACAAGTCAAGTCGCTACAGTGTGGACTGAACAGGTTGTTTCACTTCTGTGACTTCCTTCAGCAACTACCACAACTACCGTCTTGATGATGTCATCAAGATGCTTCACCATGTTAGTGGTTTTCTTCAGACCTCCATTTCTTGGAACACAGAATGGGGGAACTTTTTTATCATGTCCACACAGCACCTCTAGGGTATACTAATGAGATATTAGAATGTTGAAAATGGGTGGACTTCCCCTTTAACTCCCCCCATAATGACTCAAGTCACTAAACCACCCTACACCTTTTAGTTGTCAACACGCAGAGCGTGAAATTCAACTCGCCCTAGTATATATAAAAATAGGCAGACAGCAGGAGCCTCTGACAAACTTCAAACATCACAGCTTATTTCCCACATGCTGTGTAAAAGGTAGCGTGCATTTAAAACGTAGAATGACATCCGGACATGCATGAAGGCGGCCGATCGACCGTTACCATTTTTGCGTGTGCAGCGGGACTGGGTTTATCTGAGCACAGCAGGAACACCGAAGATGCAGGAGGCGCGAACATACATAACATACATAACATACATACAAGACATACGGTACATGCACATATTGATGCCGACAACCGACAAAAGGCACCCAGCATAAAGAATGTGGATTACACATCAATCACGCAGTGAGCAAACAGACATCAAACCGTGGGTGGGAGCAGAAAGACAGCGGAAACGGGAAGGGAAGTTGAATGATGGATAGCCGAGAGGAAGGAAAATGACAGACCTGCGAATGTTCAGTGAAAGTGAGCACACAAAATGTTGTTTTTTTAACGTTCTTCTGTAGGGCCTTTCAAAACACACCAACACCAACATCTGTGGGAGAAGAAGGGCGGCAATGCCTTCTCCATAGGGGATTTTAGGCTCTCTCAGCAGGGGGGCATATAATTCAACTCTTGACAATGTCATCTGAATTACGTAATTTTCAAGAATCTACACCAGTGGTTTTCAACCCTTTTTCATACCAGGGCCCATGCACTATTTATTCAGCATTTGAGCCACGGACCACCATTTGATGACATTTTAACCCCACGCACCCAAACCCAAAACCCCAAAAAAAGGATTTATTTTGCTTTTATCCACAATATGGATTTGGGAAAAAACATACAGATAAAAATGACCATTAATCTTATTATACATTCTCTAGTTGTGTAGACTTGGGCTGATTCAGATGATGAATATTTTAACTCTTGTGAGTGTAAAAATAATAATAAAAAAATCTGTATTAAGTTACGATTGAATGAAGTTACAACTCGAAAAAAAAAAAAAAAAAAAAAAAACATTTTGCCTAGATAACATTTTATATAGAACAGATTTTTCATTTTTCTGGCCACAAGTGCATCCTGTACTCTCCTAAAATCGCCAACGGCCTTCTCTGCTCCACTGCTGTAGTTCGGAGTCAGAGAGAGAGAGAATGCATTGACGTCAGGCGCTTTTTTGCGTGCGAGGATCCGTTTTTTTGTAATCACCGCTCGAATGAGATAAGATTGTGCCGCATATGTAATTTCATATCTTTTTCGCCCCCACGCGCCGCTGCAAACTTTTCATATATGGCGGATATAGCGCTGACACGGAATCTTTCCTCTTCCTCGCAGTGATTTTCCATCACTTGGTGAGTCTGCCTGTCATTATGCATCCTGTGACTCTCTCTCTTTCTCTCTCTCTCTCTCTCTGCAAACACATTTGCATCTCTATTGTAATCTCATCATTCTCTGCAAAGGTGGTGATTGCCGGATGCGTGCGTGTATGCATGTGCGGGTGCGTGTGTGCACGCGTGGGGACTGTATTTGCGTTGTATCTCTGCTTTGTGGGTGCACAAAGCCACTGTTGTGAGCAGTGCATGAGAATAACTCATTGACGTATGTATACACAGAGGGAGCCGATGCCACACACACACACACACCACACACACACACACACACACACACACACACACAACACACACACACACAACACACACACACACACACACCACACAACACACACACACACACACACACACACACACATAGACACGCACAAAAGACAAAGAAAGAAGAAAATTGGATGCCGTCCAATTTCATTATAAAGAAATATTACGGGGGAGATGGAAAACAAATGCTCCCACAAAGATTAGCGCTAGTTAGTCCGTATTAAGGCGTGAATCGTGCCTAATTGTGTTTCAAGGAGTTCATTAGTGTTTGTTTGTTTCTGGTTAAGTGGGTGACACATGGCGAAAACGAACATTTTTGTTTTGGTTGTCGACATGGTGTGGTAGGAGATTTTTTTTGTGTGCATACATAAGAACAGGTAGAATTAACTCAGATTTTTGGAACTTCAGTTGTATGAAATACAATACAATAATGTCCATTAATATAGTGGTGACAACTGTATTAATTGATGTCTATAGTCCCACAGTGGGAGTTCTGCTCTGGTTTTGGTGAATATGAAGTAGTTCTGGTCATTTTTGGAGGGCCACTGGGGGTCA
Source organism: Benthosema pterotum (assembly GCA_039105355.1). Taxonomy (NCBI): domain Eukaryota; kingdom Metazoa; phylum Chordata; class Actinopteri; order Myctophiformes; family Myctophidae; genus Benthosema; species Benthosema pterotum. Next base: position 15,983,303 of record CM076977.1, read on the forward strand.
TGCAGTAAAAGTAAATGCATCCATAACGAATCCATAAAGCTAACATTTGTATTGTTGAATTTTGGTTAGAATGACCCTGGAAATGATGACGGCGAGTGATGTTGCACTTCCGCTGCTACGGTGTTGTGCAGAGATATGATCCCCGTCAGAATGTGTCACCCACCAACCTTGCTGCCACTGCTGCCCACATAGTAGATATGTTATGCCATATTTTGTGTCCTTGTCGAAATGCCCCCCCCCCCCCCGGTAATGGGAGGGGGGGATAGTAGGTGTGATATTTTTCAATAGCTTAAAAGTGGCACAGAGTAACAGCCAGGGAACAGGGGACAGAAACTGGTAGAATAAAGTACGGGTAAAGTAAGTGATGATAGAATACGTGTGGAGGAGTCAGGTCTGTGAGGTTGTTGAGCATCAGGGATTTAGGCTTAGGGTTACGGTTGGAGGGGGCTAGGGTTTTGCTACAAACATTGCTACACCCTTCTCTAAACCTACCCCTAAACCTAACCGCAAGCAGATTTGACTGTTATCAGTGGATAAGATCGCAGTTGTCATCTTATCAGTGAGTAGGCTCCCAGACAACATGCCTCCTGGATAAAATGGTGCTGATAAGCAGCCTACTGGGATTATTGCGTGATAGCGGTAGCAGCGGGTGGGAGTTGGGAGAAATAGGGGAAGAGAAAGAGAACATGGATGTACGTGACATATCAACACAGAGAGAAGGAGCACGACGGGGCTGTTATGTTCTACTTTGCACACGGAGAGAAGTGTAAACACATGTTCAACTCTGGGCCATCAGGAAGGAAACGTGTGAAGGAAAAAAAAGAGTGCATACAGAAGAACAGGTATAATTAGCTCAGATTTTTGGAACTTCAGTTGTATGAAATACTGTCCATTAATATAGTGGTGGTAACTGTATTAATTGATGTCTAGAGTCCCATGGTGGGAGTTCTGATCTGGTTTTGGTGAAGTAGTTCTGAGTAAAAGTGAACAAATCCATTTGTATTGTTGAATTATTTCTAAAATATTATAACCTCTTTCTTTCCTTTTTGATCCCCCTATCACACTACTTTTTGGGCGTAGAGATATGGACACAAAAACATAGTTCCTTGTGATATGAGGAGTGAAAGGAGTGAAATGAACGAAGGATGCACTAATATTTTAGGAATGGGGCAACAATACAAACAGAGTTTTATTTTTGGATTCATTTATACAGCGTGGCCCCCCAAAATGGCCGGGACTACTTAACACATCCACTGCGGGCACACATCTTCATCGTTTTCTCCCCATTGCCACGGCTCAAGCCAGTGAAATCGGTAAAAACTAAAAACCCTTATTTTGAAGCGCCAGATCGCCTAAACAGGAGGGGGGTGCCGTCATGCACCGAGCGTGCGCGCGCGCGCACACACACACACAAACACACCCACACACACACACACACACACACACACACACACACACACACCGAGAGAGGGTCCAGAGACGACAGAAAACTTTCATATAACATTTAACAACAAGACAACTTTAGGAGGTAATTACAATAATGAATTCCTCTGTAATCGCTGTGCCTCCAGCTAAGATGACTTTCCCCCACCAGCTCACACAGAGGCACAGACACGCTCCTGCGGATCCCCAGACGTTTGCTCCTGCTGTGTTAGCTGAAGTTTACGGGGCCCCGCGGCACTGCGTAGACCCTAACAGGAGGTGAGGCTGGACCCCTAGGGCTCTGCTGCAAGCACAGAGGCTTATTTAACGCTATCATGAATATTAACAAAACATCAAGGGGCCCACTCACACAATATACCAGGCAGCCTCCCTCTCTCTCTTCCTTCTCTCTCTCTCTCTCTCTTTCTTTCTCTCTCTCTCTCTCTCTCTCTCCCTCCCTCCTTCCCTCTTCGCGCACTCTTGCTCTAGTAGTGATTTCCACACAGAATTATTAATATGTAGTACTTAACCCATTTGTTCTGACTAGATTCTATTTCTGACACTAGATGCCATTTCTGACATAGTTTTCTAGATTCTGACACTATAGATTCTAGTTTCTCACACTAGATTCCTAAATTTTGACGCTAGATTCTAGATTCTGACATTTGATTCTAGTTTTGACATGGATTCAAGTTTTTGACATAGTTTCTAAATTTTGCATCAGGTAGATTCTAGTTTCTCACAGTAGATTCTGACACTAGATTCTAGATTCTGACACTAGATTCTAGATCCTGACACTAGATTCTAGTTCCTGACAGTAGTTTCTAAATTTTGACACTCAATTCTAGTATCTCACACTTAGATTCTGACACTAGTTGTATCTGACACAAGATTCTAGATTCTCATACTAGATCTAGTTCCTGACACTGGATTCTAGTTTCTGACACTAGTTTCTAATTTTTGACACTAGATTCTAGTCACAGTAATTCTGAATTAGTTGTATCTGACACTAGATCTAGATCTGAACTTATTATAGTTTTCCAACGCACATTCTGGTTCCTGATGCTAGATTTAGTTTTCTAACACTATATTCTATTTCTTTTTCTGGAAAATCAATGTTTCTGTGTCATGATGCCCAGCATATTTTATACCAAGGACCCCAGAATTATCCATTTTGGCTGCGGAGGACCCCATCTGAAGTTTGTTCTAGGATCACGAAGCAAATATTTGAGTTAAAAATGTTTACTTCTGAAATAATATTCAAAGATTAGCGCCACATTTTCACGATTTTTCAAAAAATAGCAGAGCTACAAGTCCTATGAGATTTTAGGTCTGCTATTTTTCAATAACTAAAGTAGAACTTAATGTTAGAACAAACAAAGCACTGAAAGGGTTAAAATGTGAGAACTGGCCCCATGTGGCACAGAGTAAGAGCCAGGGAACAGGGGACAGAAAATGGTACATTAAAGTACGGGTAAAGTAAGTGATGATAGAATACGTGTGGAGGAGGGAGAAAGAGGGGAAGAGAGAGAGAACATGAATGTACTGTACGTAACATATCAACACGGAGAGAAGGAGCACGGCGGGACTGTTATATTCTACTTTGCACACGGAGAGAAGTGTAGACACATGTTCAACTCTGGGCCATCAGGAAGGAAACGTGTGAAGGAAAGAAGTGAGAGAAGAAAGGAGATGGGACCACATCCATACTCCTATAATGTACTGATGACATACAACTGTATAAATGGACACGCTCCTCCCTACTTACAGTCACTGATCAACTCCCCAAAAACAACCTCCACCTGCACCCTCAGATCTGCAAATAAATTCCTGTTCCATACTCCAGACACCAAGCTTCGCACCATGGGGGACCGGGCCTTCTCCTCGGCAGCACCCCGTCTATGGAACAGCCTCCCCATGGACTTGAGAGTGCCACAGTCTGTGGGGACTTTTAAGACCGTCTTGAAAACGTTCCTGTTTCAGACGGCGTTTTCGTGTTGAACTTTTTGGCCGTGTTTGTTTTTAGTTTTATTTTAATTTTGATGACACCACTTTGAATAATATGTTTTATATACCACTCTGAGATTCTCCAGCGAATGAAAAGTGCTTTACAAATAAAAATCATTATTATTATTTATTATTATTATGAATGTTGTTTAGACATAGCATGGGTTTAACATGCGTTGGGGGTTGCGATAGGCTTGAATTTAGTTTTAGGTGAGTTCCCTTTGGGGGGTTAGAGGTGCGATAGGATGCGATATGATACACTTCCCTCAAGGGGAAACTCCTGGTTCTCACAGCGGCTCAGACAGTAAGGGAAACAACAATATACACAGAACCAACACATCAGTAAAAGACTAAAAACTATAAACTGTCATCGTAAACGCTACTAAAATACCAGAAAGAATGAATTGCCAGCTACCTAATTCATTGCAGTAGTCAGTGGCGTTTCTAAGCAATTTGGAGCCCCAGGCAAGATTTTCCCTGGAGCCTCCAGGGAAAATGGGGCTCCAGGGAATTTTATCCCTTGGGGCTCCAGGGAAAATCTCTGTGACATCATACCTATGACAGGCACAGTAAAATGCTGCCCCCCAAGGGATAAAATTGAGAACTATTTTTATGTGTTTTAAATGTTCAATTCTAGTTATAGAGGATAAGTATAATGTATTTATCCATATGAGCCTTATTACGCTGGGATCCTTTTAAAGCATGTCTGGCGGTTGCCAGAATCAGTGCCAGGTGCACAGTTAACAGGAAACAAATCTATGGTCAAATTCATATTCAATATTTGACATGCACAGCCAGTCCATATAGGCTACCATTTCCTGTTATTAGCTGGCAAAAACCAGTCCTGAATTGCCACCAAACAGTCTGAATTGGGGGAGAGTGAGTCTGAAGGCTGAAGACTGAGATCCTGGAAGAGGGGGTTGGAGGATGGTGTGTTCAAGCACTCAATTAACATGTCACAAATTTCACCCCTCCTGCAGGAGACTGAAGTGCCCTATCTTGAACAACAACCCTCTGAACAGTGCGCTGTCCTTTCCATGGCATCCATGAGTCTCAGAGGAGAATCTTTCTTAAAAAACAAAACAAAGTAAATCAATGGCACTCTGTAATTAAGTGCCCAAACATTAATTTTATTTTGCACTAATACACATATTCACTGTGTTTGTCGCATGAGCTCAAAAGCCAGCACAGGGCGTGTGTTGAGTCTAGCTTTGTCAAAGTCCTCAGTCTGATTTATCCAGGGACGTCCGTCTTTAGTGGACAGGATTTGCACTATTTGAATCAGGTCATATCTAGGGTGGATTGATTAGTCTTGTGGACTGTGTGCAGGTAGATCACATGCCCCTAAATACAGGTACTGTATATAGCCCATTACATGAATTAAGGTGAGTAGTAATTCAAACGACTCTGAACACGTTTGCTGGGAATGGTACTGTATGTCAGACATAAAATGGACCCGCTCCACCAATCGTTGTCACACGTTAGGATTGTGGGTATAGTGTATACTAGTATGGCTCCAAGACATCGTATATACAAGCACTTAGGTTGATGTGGTGATTATACAATGTTGATTTTATACAGTGTGGCTTCTACCATAATTGTCAGTTTGTGGTATGGTTATAGTTAGTAACAAATGCCTCGATGCATTATAGTTAATAATATACTGTATGCCTCTATGCAGACTGGGATTGCTACTTCCATAAAGTCAATGTTCAGAAACATATCACGCCCACCTTGAATGTCTCACAGACTTTTCACCAATTGCTCCGGCTGAGTCATAACATCTCTGAGGTGCAAGACTGTCTGAGATAGGATTCTGAATTATACCTTTGTGTCGTCATCATTTTAAGCATGAAAACTCAAGACCATAATATGTGATTCTGTGTCAAAATACACATTTGTTTACAAAATTTTGAAGCGATTTCTTTTTTATTATCTACTACAGTTCTAATAAACCACAAAAAATACAACTGGCCGTGTAAGTTGACAGGATCTAGTGAATCTGAAGGAGGCAGCACACCACACTGCATTACACTGCATACTTAGCCTCTGGGTATTTCTGACCAAGAGGTTCAATATGGCAGCTTGTCACATTTACTGTAGTAGATCATTTGTGGCCAGTTATGATTTTCTGGGCTTTGTTAGGAATGTAGTTCATAATAATAAAGAAATTGCTTGAGAGTTAAAATATCCTTGTCCTTGAGAGTTAAAATATTCATGATGTAAAATACCCCCCTTAATTAGAAGTCTTAATTAATGGTCATTTTGATTTATTGTATGTTTGCCTGTTTTGTTTGCAAAAATTCAGCCTGGAATTGTGGACAAAACCAAAATAAATCTTTAGTTTTGGGGTCTGTGGGGTGCAAATGTTGTCAAATGGAGGTCCAACCATGGCTCAAATGCTGATTATCATTGTGTTTGGGCCCTGTTTCAAAAAGGTTGAAAACCCCTGCTTTAAAAAGAAGGGTATAATAGTATAGGTTTTTAACGGTAAACTGAAAGAGACACTGTAGGTATATGGACAGTGTCTGAGGGCTATAGGTTTCTAACTGCGCTGTAACCTTTTAAAGAGACACCGTGGATATGACAGACAACTTAATGTTCTTACTGCACTGCGGTGGAGATGTGCAAGTGTTGATTGGCCAGGCGGTCCGGGAACTGACGAGAATTTATGTAGGACACCTTCCTCTAGCGGCGTGTCGTTCATGATATCAAGTCCTCTCCCTCCATCACCAGGATGGACGGGCCGGGATGTTGAAGTGGAACTGAGAGAGAGAGAGAGAGGGGGAAGGTGGAGAGGAGAGAGAACCGGCGGAGGGGCAAGAGAGAGGAATGGAGGCAAAAGAGCACATTAGAATAATAAAACCATGCTGTCCTGCGTAAGAAAGGCAAGTAACACTCATACAGTATGATTCATTCATGTTAGTATTGCTATGCTACGGCATGAATACTTTATATTTTCTCATTAACCCTAGAAGGCCCAGAAGGCCCCAGGGAAAAAAGAAGGTCTAAGGAAACCACTAACATGGTGAAACAATCTTGATGACATCATCAAGATGTATTTTCACCATGTTAATGCATTTTTTTAGACGCTTCTTTTTTTCTGAGAGCGTACAAATGGAACCAAATGAACCCGGTAGGGTTCATTTGGTTGCATTTGTACGCTCTCAGGAAAAAAAAATGAAAATGGGTGGAATTCCCCTTTAAGCCAGCTAACAATGCACTCTCTAACAACACACTGAGGAGATTTACCTCCTCTCTTTATCTCTCTCTTTCGCACACACCCTATTCTGTCTATTCTTTTTCTCCCTCAATCCGTCATCCATCCATCCCATCCATCCTCTGTTCAGCCCGTTCCTCGTCTTTGTCACACCACCACAGGGCCAGCATGAGGAGCTGATCCCTGTGTTACAGTACAGTGTGGACAGATCAGTGGGGCGAGAGGCAGAGGACAAAGAGACAGAGGAATAACACCTCCATCTGTGTCCTCTACCGCTGAGTGCACAGGGGATGATGAACTCAGGGGGAGAGAGAGAGAGAGAGAGAGAGAGAGAGAGAGAGAGAGAGAGAGAGAGAGAGAGAGAGAGAGAGAGAGAGGGAGGGGGGGGGCAGAGAGAGAGAGAGAGAACAGAGACAGAGAGGGAGAGGGAGAGAGAGAGAGGGAAGAGAGAGACAGAGACAGAGACAGAGACAGAGAGAGAGAGAGAGAGAGAGAGAGAGGAGGGGGGAGAGAGGGAGAGAGGGGGGGAGCTCATGGGTGATTTATTTAAGGAAGCTCTCCAAAAGTGCCATCCATCCTTGCTGTCAATTGTGATATGGATTAAAGTGTGTGTGTGTGTGTGTGTGTGTGTGTGTGTGTGTGTGTGTGTGTGTGTGTGTGTGTGTGTGTGTGTGTGTGTGTGTGTGTATGTGTGTGTGTGTGTGTGTGTGTGTGTGTGTGTGTGTGTGTGTGTGTGTGGTGTGTGTGTGTGTGTGTGTGTGTGTGTGCGAACATGCGCAAGCGCAGGCAGGAGGTTGATCATCAAATGTGTGTCAATAAATAATATATCGTATACCGTATACGTGCACAAGTATACAAATGAGTTGTATAAAAATAAATTGCATCCTGTTCTTGGAATCGATAAAATAAGAATCAAATAGTGTGTGTGTGTGTGTGTGTGTGTGTGGGTGTGCGTGCATGCACGTGAGCATGCAGTGACACATGCGTGTGTGTGCGTGCCCATAGACATGGCAGTATAGTGGATCCATGTGTGTGTGCTGGTGATTTATAGTTTTGAAAAAGCTCTGGAGCTTCTAATCAATATAATACAGATCAAAGTGCTTTGTATGTTGTGTATGTACTGTATGTTTGTACACCTGTGTGTGTGTGTCCGTGCGTGTGTGCGTGTGTGCGTGTGTGCGTGTGTGTGTGTGTGTGTGTAGTGCTGTGTAGTGCTGTACAACAAGCCTGATTTTTGGGGTTTGAGCCACGGCAGAAATTTACAAATGAGCTTTGCGAACGTTTGCTTCTAATTAAAATTGGTATGAGCTACCCTCATTGAAAACAATGTATTTCCATCTCCACTTTGTACCTATTCGGGCTGCAATGAACAGCACTCGAGCGCTCAGATTCTGACCCCTCAATGTCGCGACTCTTCTACTAGATAAAATAAACAAAAACAAAAAACCCTGAATGGTTCGGTTTCAGGGGAATTCCACTCATTTTCCCTAGCGGGTCCATTCTCTCAGGAAAAAAGCTCCTAAAAGAAAAGCCAGAGAAAATGGAAATGTTGAAAATGGTTGGAATTCCCCTTTAAAGGGGAATTCACCCATTTCCATAATTTGTTCTGAGAGCGTACAAATGGAACCAAATGAACCCGTTAGGGTTCATTTGGTTCCGAAAAAAGTACGAAAAAAGAAGTGTCTAAAGAAATCCATTAACATGGTGAAAATACATCTTGATGATGTCATCAAGATGTTTCACCATGTTAGTTGTTTTCTTCAGACCTCCATTTCTTGGAAACACAGAATGGGAGAACATTTTTATCATGTCCACCCAGCATCTCTAGGGTATACTAATGACATATTAGAATGTTGGAAAATGAGTGGAATTCCCCTTTAATAATCGTTCGTGCGCCAACCTTAACAGGCGGATTGTTCGAATCCGGAGCTTGGGCGACAGCCTTAGTGTGTACAGACAGTACAGTATGTAGAGCCTACCTTGATGCTCTTGTCCAGGCTCTCCAGTGAGTTGATGTCCAGACCCTCCTTGCAGGCCTGCAGACAGGAGATGACCTTCTGACTCTCGATCTTTCCTGGACGGATGGTCAGGCCCGACAGGCTGCCCCGGAAGTACTGCGTGAACCGGGGTTTGGTCACCTCTCCACCTGCAGGAGTGCACACGCACACACACGCACACGCACACACACACACACACACGCACACACACACACACACACACACACACACACACACACACACACACACACACACACACACACACACACACACACACACACACACACATACACACACACACACAGTCAGCTCTTGACTGACATTGCTCCAAAGTATGAATTTGTTGTCTGTGCTGAATCAACCAAAAAAAGTGAGAACATAGTAGTTCACCACATGCATCATAAATGTGTCATAGCAGCAATGGCAGGTTGGGGAAGGAAAAAAAGGAAAAGGCTATTGTTAAAAAAAACATACTTTTACAGTAGTTGCTGACTTGCTGTGCAGAAATGGGACAGGTCCGTGCATTTTAGGAAGAAACAGGGCAATAGAAAAATGAAGGAATCAATTCAGACACACAGGAGGGCCAATCGGAAAAACAGTCTGGTTTCAGTCAACTTAAACGTAGCACTAGTGGGAACTTGGGAAAAGCATTCCTCAGAGCGTGTGCAATTCAATGGAATTCAAAGGAGCTTTATTGGCAGGAGAAAACAAATATTTACATTGGCAAAGCAAGTGACAGAAATACAGTACCAAACAATAAAAACAATTGAAAATGAGGAAAGTATAGAAAGTATATAGTCGGAGGGAGTACATATTTTGTAAACAGTGTTACTGTATGTCACATTGCATTGCTTTATGCATATTATAACAGGGTATAGAACTTGTTTCTTCTTCTATTCATTTTATTTTTTTGCCTCTTCAGAACAAATGGTGACATTTTTTTTCGTGTCCATATTACTATGCCTAAAAAGTAGTTCTCTGTGGCTTAAAATGAACAAAGGGCGAGCTAATATTTTAGTAATTTAATAATACAAATGACTTTTACTTTTTGGATTAATTTCCTTTCACTTCGTGGCCCTAGTTACTTACAATTACCGAAAACCAGAGCAGAACTCCCACCACAGGACTCTGGCAATCAGTTAATACAGTTGACACCACTATAATAATGCACAGTATTTCACAGAACTTAACTTCAAAACATCTGAACTTCCCCTTCAAGGTTTCAGCTCAGTTTACATGGGCAATGACTAGATACTGACTAGATAGGGGTCAGCAACCTGCGGCTCAGGAGCCGCATGCGGCTCTAGAACACAGCCCTAGTGGCTCAGTGGCTGTAGCATTATTACATACACACACTGGGGTGATCCACACCAAAATAATATAAACATTTTACAGTTGCCAGTTAAAGTAGTACTTGGCCATGTCAAAAAAGCCCAGCAGTTATCAGAGGTGGAGCTTTTAATCTGAACCACCCATTTTCAAAGGTTTACTCAGTTTACTGTCATTAATATACCTTAGAGATGTTGTGTGGACTAGAAATGGAGTTCTGTAAAACTCATTTTTTTTTTTTTTTTTAGAAACTCCATTTCTGAAGAAAGGTTGTGTTTCACCATGTTAATGATTTTTCTTTGAGGACCTTTTTTTTCTGAGAGTGTGCAAATGGAACCAAATGGACCCGCCAGGGTCCATTTGGTTCACATTTGCACACTCTCAAGAAAAAAAATAATAAAAATGCGGCTCCAGACAGATTTTGAATTTAATTTTGGGTCGAAAATGGCTCTTTCAACATCTTGGGTTGCCGACCCCTGGACTAGATAGTACACAGTAGACCTTAGAGTGGTTGTATTCCAGTGACCAATCTTCTTTTGTCACAACAGTTCACAAATCTAGCTAGCTGCTGTGTTTGCACATTGTTGTATTTCTCCCCATAGGTATAGCAGTTTTTCGTCATTGGTCATATAGTTTCAAACTCACATCAAGGGTGAGTATAGTTTTTGTGTGCTGTTATTTGGGAAGAATTGCTGGTTAAGATGGCTCTGCATTTTTTTGGAATATCATAACCTTTGTCTTGGCTCGTTTTACTAGCCAAGGAGGTCAAGGTGCTAGTGTAAATCTTCTATTAGTAGGCAATAGTAGTACCAGGTCATCTGCAAACAGTAGTAGGAAACCTTTGACTTCTGCGTCTGCCTGCGTCCGCCTGGTGTTGTTGGTTGTTCTAGCGTTTTAGAGGTGAGGCATAGAGGAGCATAGAGGAGAGGCGTCATAGAGGCGATTGGAATGGTTGCTTTCATGACCCATGTAGGAGAAATATCAAAACAATTGTTTTGTTCTCTTAGAACAAAACAATTGTTTTGATATTTCTCCAGCCTCCTGGAAGTGCTACTCTACAACATGCCAAAAAATCTAGACAGAGGTTCTGCACTGGCATGCAGTCAAAACTTACTTTCTTACTAGGCAAAGAATTTGTTGAGCTACTGTTAAACTTGCCAAGTGAGAAAACACAGGAGGCTTCAGATGTGTAAGCAGAGAAAGGGGAAATGTTCTTGTTGGGCTGGAGGCCTTAACAAACGAGCTCAAAGAAGCTCACCTTGGTCAAGTTATTTCATTTAAATTGGGAGTGAAAGTTTTGAGTCTGGAGAAGGGCATGTGCTCGAAAACATCAGACTCTCCACTCCAGTACACTCCCCATTCTTTCATCTCAGCCGGTACCGCTGCCTTCAAGAGGGCAGATGTATTGTACACGGCTTGTCTTTGATCCTAGAGAGGCTTTTAACACCACTATTGCTGTAGGAAGACCAAGACCAAGGTTTCCATTTAATCCAGCCATTTATAAAAGACACACAGGCAATGCTGTAGGGCAGCAGTTTCCCAAACTGTGGCGTGTGCACTCCCAGTGGTGTGCCAGCGCCCCCTATGGGGCTGTGTGACATTGAAAGGGCTAACTGTGGTGCATGCTGTATACTTTAAAGGTAATAGAGGCAACCTTTTAGCCAAAAATAAAAATAGGTATACACAGTAGCTATATACTTGGTTGTGGGTCAACGAATCATGAAAACAAAACATTCATCTGGCATCAGGAAAGGCGCTGCTAATGTGTGAGGGGGGTTTTGTGGGGTGAGGCAGCGTTTTAGCCAATCACAGCACAACAGTCTCCAGCAGATTCATAATGAGCCAATAGAATGGGGTAGAGTCACTCACCGAATGGTAACCACAAGGTTGCCAGTTCGTACCTGGGCTCCCGCAAAAATACTGTCGAGAGATACTGATAGTGTCCTTGTGGAAGACACTTAAAGGGGAACCCTTTAAGTGTCTTCCACATTTTAATATGTCCACATTTTAATAAGTCATTAATATACCTTAGAGATGGTGTGTGAACATGATAAAAAAGTTTCCCCAATTATTTTTAATTTGCTAAAAATGGAGGTCTAAAAAAAAATCATTAACATGGTGAAATACATCTGATAGTTCACATTTGTATCCTCTCGGGATTTTTTTGAAAATGGGTGGAATTCCACTTTAACCCCTAAATTGCTCCTCATGTGCTGATTCTGTCTTGCATGTTTTTTTGCCTCCATGAATGTGTGTGTGTGTGTGTGTGTGTTTGTGTGTTGTGTGTGTGTGTGTGTGGGGTGTGTGTGTGTGTGTGTGTGTGTGTGTGTGTGTGTGTGTGGTGTGTGTGTGTGTGGGTGTGTGTGTGTGTGTGTGTGTGTGTGTGTGTGTGTGTGTGTGTGTGTGTGTGTGTGTGTGTGTGTGAACGGGTGAATCTGATGCACAATCTATGTAAACCACCTTACAAATGAAGGTAAGGAAGCCCTTTAGTCCAAAATTCCCCTTTAGAACTCAATGTATCAATACGTGGGAGAAGATGAAGAGTTGTACGAAGGCAAATGGAGAAATAAAACCAGATCTCTCCCACTTGAGGGCTCTCTGTGCTCTCCTGGTGTTACTTAGGTCCCAGTAAATACTGCTCCACATCTACAGGTCAGACATGTACCGTAATTTCCGGACTATAAGCCGCTACTTTTTTCACATGCTTTTGACCCTGCGGCTTATAGAACGGTGCAGACAATCTATGTATTTTTTTTAACAGGGGTTTTCAACAGGTGGTCCGGGGACCACCAGTGGTCCCTGAGAGGGTTCCATGTGGGCCCTCCAGACTAAATGATGGAAAGTTGGTTAACAGATGTAACTCTTTGAGAGTGTAAAAATGAAACCAAATGGACCCTTGCGGGTCCATTTGGTTTCATTTTTACACTCTCAAGGGTTATGATATTCACCATCTAAATTAGCACCACTTAATTAAGTCTTGGTCATTTTGATCTATATGTTTTGCCTGTTTTGTTTGCGAAAATCCATCCTTGAAATATGGACAAAACCAAAGAAATCTTTAGTTTTGGGTTCTGTGGGGTGAAAATGTTGCCAAATAGTGGTCTGTAGCTCAAATGCTGAATAAATAGTGGTCCCTGGGATAAAAAAGGTTGAAAACCACTGCTCTAGCATGAAGCTTGTTGTCTGGTGCGGCCTATAGTCAGGTGAGGCTTATACATGGAAAAATCAGGATTTTGCACCAAATTTAGCTGGTGCGGCTTATATTCAGGTGCGGCTTATAGTCCGTAAATTACGGTAAACACAGTCTGGATTGACGGGGAAACAGCACAGCGAGAGGAGCAGCAAACGCTGCATGGCCAAACTATTGATCAGAATATCTAGAGAACGCAAACAAACCAACAAACAAAGCACTGCTCCAGCACCTGGAGGATTCACTTGGGCTGATATTCGTCAACAACAGGAAAAGCACAGCGACAGCTTATTATAAATCACCATTGTGTTCTCTCTCGTGTCCCCGCAGCCCCACTGGAACTGTCAATTCCATCTTTTTAAATAGTGTACACTTGTAAATGCAGCCCAAGAATTATGTTCTCCAGATGGCTGTGAAAAAAATACCTTTGACAAAAGAAAAGAAACTCATCTCTCCGCCGGCGCGCTATAGAGCGACCGCCGTGTCACCGCACCGGAGCCTTATGAATATAGGCAATCTGCAAGGGGCTAATGGCTTGTGTAGAGATGTGAGGATGGTCTTTATAACTCTTTATTGAGGCTTAGTCTCGCCGTTAGAGGAGGAGTAATCGCCTCTGAACTCCCCCTTTCTATGCATGGCTCGTCTAATCCTCTGATTGGTTTGGAGCGGCGCGGGTGAAAAGAGAAAAGAAAAGCCGGGGCGGAAAAATCATTGCAGATGAAAGGGACACCAAATGACCCTCTTCTGCCCCCGTAGAAAAGATATATGTCGAGCCCTTATCTCAGAGCTAAGCATCATTGAGCCCATTCATTGTAACCTTTGGGCTATCAAAGCGCCCAGAATGGGGTTCATTCTTCCAATTTCAATTGCCCATACAATTAGGCGGTGCATTTGGGTTAGAACGGGTCCGTGATGGAGAGTCGAATAACGGACAATAACGTACAAATCCATACCCACAGAGTTAGAAAGGAGCATCAGGAACAACGATCTGGGAGCACCCACTTTTAAAGCAAATCTAGGTAGGCTTAGGACACTGCCTGACGTTGAATTCCCCGACTCCATGCCTCAAAAAAGCTGGCTCAAGGGCTGCCTCAACACCCAGCTTTTAGTTACCATCCATAAACGTTGTTAAAGGAGAATTCCTCTCCAAAAGGTGTCCGTAAATTTATTTGCAGGGGATTTATTTCCCCCCAAAAAGTGGTCCAATTGTTATCTTGTGAAAACACTCCTTAATGGCCAATGATCTAAGCTAATGGTCCAAATAAGTGCATTTTTTGTTATATATTGTCTGTCCACCATGACAGTAGTGTGCTGACACTTTCACTTTCACTTTTGGTTCAGCGGTGGTTCGGCTGTCTCAAAAGGTGGGGGGCGTGCTGCATGGTTTAAGGCTGGTGAACCAAAAGTGAAAGTGAAAGCGTGAGTGTCAATATCCTACTGACACGGTGGAGATACGATTTATAGAAAAACACTGCATTTTCATGGAGCGACGTGAATAGGTGAATTTGAACAACACCCATTAGCCCCATTGTAAGCTTATATGTTAGGATACGGGAAATGGGGAATACTTAATGAACTGCTTGAGTGGAATAAATATAAATTAATGAAAATAAATATAAATCATAAAAATAACAGTTTAACAAACACTGTACACTTGTTTGGAAAAAATCTTACTCTTCATATAACAATAAATTTCTCCTTTAAGATCCCATTGGCAATGAATTGGAGATAAATGTGTCTGCGCAGCATATGAGCAGTTGATGATCATCCTCATCCTCATCCTCACCTTGCCAGCATGCTCCCACTGTCAGCTGTACGTCAATCTGGGAGGGGTGGATGGGCCAGTCGTCAGTCACCAGGTAGGGGTCGTAGGTCGCACCGTCCACATAGAGCGTCACCACTGGAAACTCCACGTTGATGACATAGTAATGCCACTCTTTATCACAGATCTGAGAGAGAGAGAGAGAGAGAGAGAGAGAGAGAGAGAGAGAGAGAGAGAGAGAGAGAGAGAGAGAGAGAGAGAGAGAGAGAGAGAGAGAGAGAGAGAGAGAGAGAGGAGATTAGTAGCCATATTCCTACGCATTGGCGATTTTAGGCGGGTGCCAGGTAGGGCTGGGTGATATACCGTTTGATATGGTATAATTACATCATCAGGGTTTCATGCTCTACACCGGCCACTCCATTTCAGCTGACATGGAAGCAGTAGAGAATGGCAGCTTCAAATAATGCTAGTTTCCATCATCCATCTGTCTGATTTATCCATCGGTCTTGTGTGCACCTTTCTGTCCGTGGTAAACTAACCTCAGTGGATCATCATGCTAATGATTTGAACGGCTGCTGGAATGATACAGTAGTAGAGAATACGATTACATTAGATTGCAGAGCATACAATTGCTGGTCTGCAATTGTACAGGGACAGCAAAATTCAAATATGACTGACAATACATTACATTAGGGAAAGGTACCTATTACAGCACTCTCAAGAGTTACAGATCTAAAAAAAAAAGGGTAGCCTACGTTCCTGCATGCACTTTTGTCGTCCTTCTCTGTTTTTCCGAGAGTAGTGGCGGACAAAGTGAGTACTCGCGCCCCCCCCCCCCCCATCTCCTCACACGCATGCGTGGCACACACGCACACATGCACACGCAGGAGTGAGAGTACCTCTACCTCGCTCACAAGTCATGCATAGTGTATTTGGTCGTCTCCTCACTCTGTTTCTGGCCCCAGGGGGGTTCAGCCAGGCAAAAAAGTGGAACTGTGCTGGCTGTCAACCTGCCTTTTCCTCCCACTTCTCTCATCCTCTGGGTTTTCCCTCTCTCTCTTCCTTCTCTTCAACTCCCTTCACTCTCATTCTCATTCGAAAATACATTTTAAATGCTTTGCTCCGTGACTCACTCACTCACTCGCTCGGCCCTGTGACGGCATGCCCAACACACCGCTGTGAAACTGGATTAACTTGTTACAGTAGGCCATATGTTATGCTTGACCGGACACACGGCCATTATCCTTCTCTCTCTCTCTCTCTCCCTCTCTCTCTCTCTCTCTCTCTCTCTCTCTCTATCTCTCTCTCTCTCTCTTTCTTTGGACTTTTTAAACTAAGCATTACTTTAGCAGTCGCTGCTATAAGATGGCTCAGGGCCTGTACGTCTCTCTTGGCTGTCTCCTGATGAAACCTGCCTGGGCTCGCCTTGAAGTGCGTCTGTCTAATGACTGCCGCACCGCTGCTGCTGCTGCTGCTGCTGCAGCAGATGGGAGCTCTAATCCATCCACTTCATTTCCTCTGCTATTGAGGCGTTAGATAAACAATCTGGCGTATTGATAATCACACCACACAGCTGCTAGACACACAGTAAAGGTGTGGCGGGGGTACGACGGCGATGTAAACAAAAAATGCTATTTTATACTGTTACTACCACTACTACTACTACTACCACCGCTCCTACTACTACTAATAATAATACTAATAAGTAGGGACATCCCGATACTGCCGGTATCGGGAAAAGTATCGGCCCTTTTTTGTCATATCGGTATCGGCAAATACTGTATCGGTACCAGAAAAGTATCAGTATTGGCCCTACTTTGTCATCATCAGAGCATTCATTATTGGTAAATATACCAGTATAACCAGAGATCCGAAACAGTGGTAAGGGTTTGACACTATGGCAGGTAAATAAATGTTGTGGAATTTGCTTTGGAGTTGCACATTTGAGTGAGGAGTGCTATTCTAGTCTTCTAAATCACTCTGATATTTGGTGGACTTCATATAAGATCTTTTTCTTGGGACAATTTAATTGAGTTTTAGTAGTTTTTTTTTTTCTTAATGCATTTGCAAAATGTATCTGATCGGGAATAATTATCGGGAATGATCAGTATTGTATCAGGAGCAAAAAAAGTGATCGGATTGGGAAATATCGGGATCGGCAGATATTCAAACTCAAATGATCGGGAGCAAAAAAAATGTGATCGGGACAACCCTACTAATAAGAATTATTGAATAATATTACAATGACTGTATTTAAAGGTAATAAAGGCAACTTTAGTGTGTACAAACACTGTGTTTGTAAACAGATTTGTTTGAACACAGAATCGAACTCCACCTCACCTCCACTCCATTTGCTCTATTATGAATCTGCTGGGGACTGCTGTGTCTGTCTGCAGGGAAACAGCTGCAGCATCAAAGTATAATAGCTATATATTCTATTTTGACTTTTGGCTACAAAAGTTGCCTCTATTACCTTTAACAAATCAAATCAAATTGCTCAACATGCGACATTTGGCAACCAAACTTAAACCTTTCAAGTAAGCCAATACATGGCATTTGAATCCTAAAAGTTTATATTAAACAACATTTCCAGGTGGAACATGGGACCTACTGTATGGGGGCTTTCAGTAGGCTATTCTTGTTGGCTATCAGCCAGAAAGCAGGCGTCTATCCCTGTTTCACAATCAGGGTCGGATTGACCATCGGGCGTACAGGGAGGTCTCCCGGTGGGCCACAACCCGTAGGGGGCTGGTAGTATCACGGTATGATTAAAAACACTGGTTTTCAACCGTTTTGATCCCAGGGCCCACTAGTCATTCCGAATTTTCAGCCACGGAGGACCACCGTTTGATGATATCTTTAGCAGCAGCAGACCCCAAACCTAAAGATTTATTTTGCTTTTTGGTCCACAATTCCAGGCTGGATTTGGGAAACAAAACAGTCAAACTTACAGATCAAAATGACCATTAATATCCTACATTTTCTAACTAGATTTGGACAATTTAGATGAATATTTTAACTCTTAAGAGTGTTAACATGAAACCAAATGGACCCGCAAGGGTCCATGTTTACGCTCTCAAAGAGTTACATCTGGTTAACCAACTAGCATTGTGGTGGGTTGGTCTAGGCCAAATCACGCTAAAAATGTCCGGGCCGATTTTTTCGCCAGTCCACCAGTGTTCACAATGTTCCAGACCCCGAGGAGATGGATTGCCAAGGTCGAGCACTACTCCCACCGTCAGATCCTAGCGCTTAGCACTCTCATTGAACCCTGTCTGGTGTGGTCAAAAGGCGAGTGCAGTAATCTAATCCTAGATCAGCCCAAATCCTCCTCCAAGTTAAACAGCACACATGCTTTTCGATACAAACAAGTCAATGTCATGGAGATAGAGAGTGGTGGAGCACTAATCTCGGGGAACGACAAAGGGTGACACATTACCAGGCTAGTTCTCCTTGGTGCATCATTAAACAAACAGTAAACATGAAAGCTGACTAGAATATGTAGTCGTAGAGCTGAACAAGATGCAAATTAAGCCCCGAACATGATCAGCCTGTAGTGACGCTGTAGTGCAGTGGCTTTCAACCTTTTTGATGCCACGCCCCAATATTTATTCTGCATTTTAGCCACGGAACACCATTTGATGTTGAGTTTAGTCTCACAGACCCAAAACTAAGGATTTTCAAGTTTGTGTCCACAATTTAGGAGAATAACTGATACAAATAGTTGGTCAAAATAACAATTCTTCTACATTTTCTAATTGTGTATATTCTTGAAAAAGTCATTCCGATGTTTAAATATCATTTAACTCTTGACAGCGTTAAATAATACCAAATTGGCCCGTAAGTGTCCATTTGGTATCATTTTACGATCACAAGAGATACAGATCTATAAGGGTCCGTTTGGTTACCAGCTGTATATCATTTAGCTAGGGACCACCAAGAATCCTCTCAAGGACCACTGGTGGTCCCCGGACCAGCGGTTGAAAACCACTGCTGTATACACCTGTATGCACCACGCACGCACGCACGCACACACAGGAAACAAACATAACAGTCCACAGCCACTTAAGGAAGGCACATGATGTACTCTACATCAGGAGTAGGCAACCTTGTGGAGATGAAGTACCGTGTCTCCATTTTCTCGATAGTGGGTGTACCATATCAACATGTTTACCCCTAACCTGTACATGGCATCTAGCTCCACACACATCTCCACACAGACAAACTGCCCGGATCAACCCAAACACAGCTGTAGTGCAATTAGTGATCGATGGACAAGATTCTTCTGTAATATTTTAACTTCTGAACCATCAGCAGCCCATAATCATGTACATTCTTTATTTAAACCTAAATTAAAAAGCAGTATGACGACACAGACAGTGCATGGCATCCTGTGTGGTTCTTCTTGCATCAGATGAAAGCGCTAGCATAGATTGCACAGACAGAGCAGGACCCGGAGGCTGTAGATTCACTCCATTCTTACAGCGGAGAGGAGAGTCATTTGAAAATAATGTATGAGCTGAAATGAACTGAAATAAATAAAGAGCATGAACCTTTTGTCTGGTTATGGATGGATTATTTTCTCATATTGCGGGCGGTGTGTGGCCGCGTTGTGAACCCACGCAGGTCCATCTACTGTCTAATGCGCTGCCCTGGGGGAATGCAGCAAACTGAGGACCAGCGCAGGTTAAAAGCACAGTCCTTGTTTGACTCTATGTAAGACGTACAGCATACTTTCAACCAGACAAAACATATAGAATTAAATCAGGACCTAAATCAGCACTTGGTAGAGCAAATTGTGCACAAGTAGGCCATGGCCATATTAAGGCCATACTTTTCAATTCACTGGTCTTTTAAAGGTATAGGCAAATCAAAATAGATATACTGTATATTGCCTTATTTTCCCGAACTTTGTTGTTCAAATCATGAAAACACAACATTCGGGGTCACAAACAATAAAAACGGCTGAAAACGGGGAAAAATAACTTAGTAACCTCAGACACCCATGCATATATATATATTTTAACTCAGACAGTGACTCAGAGGCGATTCGCGCAATTTACGCCGTAATTTACACCCACCCTCTCTATTGTAGCAGCATTTCCAGGGGCAACTCCCTGGATAGTTGGTACAGTAGTAGAGGTCACTTCTTTTCCTCCTCTCAATTATAATGGGCAAGGCTCCAATGGCTGTGCAATGTACAGTATACTGTAATTGGGATATTCTTAGGCTATGCTTCAAGAGTGCAATCATATAGATGTTCACTGTACTCGTGTGTGTGTGTTGTGTGTGTGTGTGTGTGTGTGTGTGTGTGTGTGTGTGTGTGTGTGTGTGTGTGTGTGCGTGTGTGTCTGTGTGTCTGTGTATGTGGGATATCTCCTGATCATGGGTTTGTTTGTTAATGTGTGAAAGTGGGGGAGAGAGAGAGACAGGGGCGGATCTAGGCATAGGCATGGGGGGGGGCAATGTCTCCCTAAATCCCAGACTGCCCCACCAAACACGATGGCATGCAAAACAACCCAAGATATTTCAAATCAAAGTGCTTATGTTTAAATGATTTGAAACACTATTACTGCTACTAACTAACTACAGTTGTGACACCACTAAACCAGCAACATTTCATCATTGAAAACAGAAAACTCTCTGAGTC
>CM076977.1:16008879-16066379 GCA_039105355.1 Benthosema pterotum
CACAGGCGATGAAGCCGCCGATGAGTTCCCACAATTTTTTTTGAGTCGTGCTTAAAGCACATACTGTACTCCCTATAAACGGATTTCTCATACTGGCGACAACAACGCCAGTGTGGAAACGGCAGCTGTGATTGGCTAGCCTGATCACATGACTGTCATTAGAAGGGACTGTATCGGACAGAACGAGGCCAGTCTGAAAATGGCAGCCGTGATTGGCTAGCCCGATCACATGACTGGCAGTAGAACGGACCAGAGTTTGCATAAGGGTGCGTTCACATTGAGAAATCCATGAAAATGCAAAATTTCCACAAATTGGCCATCTGTAGTCCAGCTCCAGTCGTAGAAGGAAGGATAATTGGCAGATTCTTGGACAGCCTGTTCTGAATCACAGACAGTTAATTTAACAGTAGGTTAATGATACAGTGCTGTGTCTGATGTGTATATTTATTCACATGTAGCATTGTATCATTAACCCAATGTTAAACTAACTCTGACTCAGAGTAGACTTGGGGAACTCCCGCACGGAGCAGCACGACTCCACTTCACATGAGTCTGATTTTCCCCCCCTCATAAGAGGTACTTGGGAGAAACTTGAGAGTCTATGTGTGTGTGTGTGTGTGTGTGTGTGTGTGTGGGGGGGGGTGGTAAGGGACTCAGGCAGGGGCGGATTGGCACATATTTTCCCACGGGACAATTTTGTCTTTGCCAGGCCACCTGGGGGGGGGGGGGGGGGGGGGGGGGGGGGGCAGCTGGTTAACCAGATGTAACTCTTTGAGAGCGTAAAAATGAAACCAAATGGACCCTTGCAGGTCCATTTGGTTTCATTTTTACACCTCAAGAGTTAAATTATACAGTACATCATGTGAAATAGCCCAACTTAGTCTACACAACTAGAGAATGTAGAAGATTAATGGTCATTTTGATCTGTATGTTCCAGGCGAGCATCTAGCGCATTCTAGTGCATTTTGGAAGTGCCACTAGTGCATTTTGGATCTTGTCCAGGCCACTAGGTGGCACAGGCCACCGGGAAAACTCCCTGTACTCCAGATGGCCAATCCGCCCCTGGACTCAGGCAATGTTGCTGTTTTCACATTATGTTTTGATTCTTTAATTAAAGATCAAATTTTCGATGCAATTGCTATATCATTACCACACGCACACGCACATGCACGCGCACGCGCACGCACACGCACACGCACACGCACACGCACACACACACACACACACACTCTCTCTCTCTGCCTTTTTTGGCATGGTAAATCCTATTTTTACATTGACAAAGGAAAAGTAGCACAATACAAGTCTATATACCAAAGTTCCCCGGTGCACATAGTATATAGTGTCAGTAGACGTAGTGTAGCGGAAGCACTCCTTCTGCCCCCATGTGGTTTGTGACCCAAAACGTTCCATCTCTGGGTGAACCAAACACCTCCAAAAGACTGACCATGCACATATTATAGTTTCTGGTTCAACGGCAAGTGTTGGTTCTAGCATCTACCAAAGTTCAAAGTGCAAAGCGTTAAAGTGCACTGGACAGTGAACCATAAAGACCACCACTGGCTGCACACCGAGCCTCAGGCCGGATTTGAGTTGAGTTCTGGCTCTCTCTCAGCCCTCCGGTCCCCAGCCAGGGGTGGAGTGGAGGGGGGGACTTCTCACATCTAAAATATTTTTGGGGCAAAAGTAGGTCTAAGTTTTTTGTCTTGTCATTTACTTTTATGGATACAATTATGGATTGTAAACAAGCTTTCTCAATATGCTATAATTGTTTTAATAGCGTGTCTGTGTGTGTTGCGCAGGTGCATGCAAATGCAAGTGTGCATGCATGTGTCTTAAAGGGGAATTATACTCATTTTCGATATTTTACTATCTCATTAATATACAATATACAATAGAGATATTGTGTGGACATGGTAAGTTCCCCCCAATCTGTGTTTCCTGGAAAAGGAGGTCTGAAAAAAATCATTAGCATAGTGAAATAGTGTACATCTTGATCACACTAAATACATCAAGATGTATTTCACCATTTTAATGAGTTTCCTTTTTTCTGAGAGTGTACAAATGGATATACAGATCAAAATGACCTAGTTGTCTAGAGTTTAACATTTAACAAGACATTAATAACCCATTAACCAACACATTCTGAAGGATCTATTAACCAGTTATTACGGATAGTTATTCTAAGTTTGATATTCTTATTCTTATTAACCTCCCCTTGTCAGCTGAGGGACCCAACCAAGAGACGGACTGGAAGTAACCGGAAGAGTGCCGATCTAACATGTCCGACCGTAAAATGAAATATGGCTTTTACTTTGTACATGAAAATCGCTGACACTAGCTACCTACCTTTTTCAACCAAGGTTCATGTTTTAACCTGGTAGAGGAAGTAAAAGATGGGTGTAAATTGTTTTACATTCCTTGCTTTGTTTAGTTTTAGGGACTTTAGCTATGGGAGGGGGCATTTGAACATTGCCCTAAAAACATATTTGTTTACACAATGTTAAATCGATTTCTTTTTTCTTTTCTACTACAGTCCTAATAAACCACAGGAATTTACATCTGGCCACAAATGATCTACTGAATGTGAAAAATTGCCATATTGAGCCTCTGCGTCAGGCATAACCACTTAAGGAGTGTGTAAATTGCAGTGCAGTGTGCTGCCTCCGTCGCCTTCAGTAGATCCTGTGAACTTCCATGGCCAGTTATAATTTCCTGGGCTTTATTAGGACTGTAGAATATAAAAGAAATAGCTTTAATTTTTTGGAAACAAATGTGTATTTAGGATCATGTTAGAAAGCAAGGAATGTAAAACAATTAACACCCATCTTTGACTAATAACAACCTAAAACATGAACCTTGGTTGAAAAAGAAATAAAGTTGTCCTTTAACAACATTTCTTGTTTTATTTTGTTTTGTATTCTTGCCTCGCTTCTTCCCTGTTCCTTCGACGGGAGGGAGCAAGAAGCAAGGAAAATAGACCACAATTTTTTAGGTCAGTGTAGGTCAAGCTAGACCCCTGTGCCTTGAACTACAACGATGTTCCATCTTGTGGGTCTGTCTCAAAGTGATGAAATTGTAGGAAATGCCTTTTGTGTAAACTGCAAGTGCACAGGCAACACACACACCAAGTTACAGTAAATTCATGGCAACACAGGACAGAATGAACCAGGCCACACAGTTAAAAGCACACAGAGTGCACATTGGCAAGCACACACATGCAGTGTTTGTTCTCTCAAACTAGGTATGTACTGTGCCAGAAGTCAGTCTGACTTTTGACATGTTGTGGTTGACCGTGTCAAATACAGCACTGAGATCTAGTAACACTAAGCTACCACACACCATCGCCATGATGAGTGTTTTTCCATCAAAAGTAAACATATTACTCTGACAAAGCTATGAGTAATATGTTATATGTATGCCAAAACACGCCTCATTATTTATTACAGATGAGCTTGTTGTTGCATGATGTGAAAATAGAACATAGATAACAACAGAGATGTGCAGTAGTTTGTAGAGGTAGAAGTAGAAGTAATGTAATATTGCTTACTTTAATGATATAATATTACTTTTTAAAGAGTCATGAGTAAAGCACAATTTCCCAACACAGGGAGAGATGGTTTCGACGATAAAAGTGCTGGAAAACCAGCACTTTTCTCCTCAGCCAGAGCACTAAAGACCCATCTTTAGTGCTCTGGCTGAGGGAAGGAGGTTCTTGTCCAAGATGTTGCAGTGCATGTCTCCATCCATCGGCCACACAATGCAGTGAAGTTGCCCTGTACCCTTAGCAGAGAAACAGCCCCAAAGCATAATGTTTCCACCTCCATGCCTGACGATGGGAATGGTGTTGTTAATGATTTGAAGGCAGCTGGGACCACAGTCACCAAGAAAACCATTGGTAACACAGTACACCATAACGGATTGAAATCCTGCAGTGCCCAGCCATGTCCCTCTGCTCAAGAAGGCGCATAGAGACCCGTCTAAAGTTGACCAATGGACACCTAAATGATTCAGACCAGGCTGTGGGGAAGGTGATGTGGTCAGAAGAGACCAAAATTCAACTCTTTGGCATCCATTTGACTTGTCGTGTTTGGAGGGAGAGAAATGCTGGATACAAACCCAACAACACCATCCCCACCGTCAAGCATGGAGGTGGAGACATTATGCTTTGGGGCTGTTTCTCTGCGAAATAAGAAAATCGCCCGTCGATAAACGCTACGCGTTTTATGCCGGGAGGGGAGGGGAGGGGAGGGGGGCGGACGAAATGCGTGGCTCAGAAGCCAACCAAGCCAACAGACTACCAACTTCCCAGACAACTTCCAGTCAAGCGCTACCTGATCATGATCACGCTGAATTTACAATTCATTTACAATGAATTAATGACTCACCAGTCACCAATAATGATGGCTGCAGCCGTAGAGGTTGACATTTGAACGTAGACTATAGTTATTCCAAGTTGCGTAGGTTAAAATAAAATCGGCAGCATCCATCACGGTTTAAATATGTTGTATAATAAACTCTGCTGGCTAAAAGCATGTAACCAACATGCTTCGTATGCAGTGTTGGTCAATATTACTTAAGAAAGTAACTTCTTTACTTTACTCGTTACCCCTTAGACAAAGTAATATCATTACTTTACTTATTACTGGAATCGAAGAGTAATATATTACATATTACGTTATTACTTCTCCAAGTTCTCAACACCGCCTTTGAAAAAATGGAGATGTACAACATAATCTGTTGAGCTCTTTTTATAACTGAATCCAATTTATTGGAATAATAATAGTCTCCAATCCCACAAACTGCACCTGGAAACAAAGCCAACAAAATCTGTCTCTTTGACTTTTTAAACTTTTTCGCAATTGTTTTCAAAGACAGTTTAGGTCTTGTATTTAAAAATAAAATACAAAATAAAGCAGCAAGCGATTGGTAGTGTACATAACTGCGCAGGATGCAATGTGTGGACTGGATCTACAATCTACTGCACATCTCTGTTGTTGCTTGTAAATCTGTTCTATTTTTGCATGCAACAAGCTCATTTTAAAAAAGTAACTTGGCGTTACTTGCAAAGTAATGCATTACTTATTACCCATTTTTGCAGAGTAATCTCGTTACTTTACTTTTTGGAGCAAAGTAATAATATTACAGTAATATGTAATCTAAAATTAGTTACTGCCCAACACTGTTCGTATGACCGTGACACAAACTCACAACACGTCGCGCAATAATGCGTTGTAAACATTAGAACGTTAGAGCAGAATTGCCACAACTCACGTCGTGGCTCGGCTCAGGGTCGGATATAGAGGGGGGGCAGGGGTGGGCACAGCCCACCAAACGTGCATCCTGCCCACCCAATGAAAGGTAATATCAGTGGTTTTCAACCAGTGGACCACTAGTGGTCCACAAAAGCCGAATAAATAGTGGGCCCTGGTATAAAAAAAAATGTACTGCTTCTTATGAAAAAGTTTGGAGTTGCCCACCCGCCATTCTTCCAGCCCACCCTAGTAGGGCTGGCTAGATCCTGCCCTGGCTCGGCTGCGCCAGAGCCTTAAATGATTAGGGAATCCACTCCCGGAACAGAAACGGTGAAGTCACTGTGCAGGTCTACTGGTAGAGTGGGTCCTCATCGTCCTCATTATGTTGTATGTTTGCTATAAATCGCCAAGCGTTTTACAAAAAGTTCACTGGAATTGAACATGAATTGAAAAAATCAGTGACGCTGAGCGGAAAAACGACCGACGATAAACGCTTTCTTGAACGCGGGTCGATTTTTGAAAGTAAGCCCAGACGTCTCAATAAAACATCATCCGATTGATCGGAAACAACAGTGATGAGGAAATGTTTGATATAGATGAAGACGTGTTAATGCAATGACCGAGGCATGTGTGTGTGGTGTGTGTGTGTGTGTGTGTGTGTGTGTGTGTGTGTGAGAGCGCAGGCATGTGTGTGTGTTTATATTGCGTGCATGGAGATATGGATTGAAATATACACTCAATTTACGGACATCCTCTCCAACTCTGATAAGCCGGAGGGAAGGTGTGTCTTGGCCAGAGAATGATCGAGAGCACAATCACAGCAAACATTTGGAGCTGTGAAATACAACATGAGAAAATAACACCGGGGAGGCCTCCGATAATTGAGAGTTGTTTCCGCATGCCAGTTGAATAAGTGTGAAAGTGATAACAAACAGTACATCATGTGTGGGTAACTTCATAGGGTGCATGCAGAAAATTAATGTGATCACAGTTGTGATTTGTGGTAGCAGTTAAGCAACCTCAGGCCCTGTCATGGAGAATTTGGTTTGTATCATCATTCTTAAATTATGAGAGAAAATGCATACAATTGAAGATGCTGATGACTATATCCCCGACTAGAGTGCTACAGACTGTTGAGGAATGTTCAGGGTGCCATTTTAGTTTGGCTCTACTTGGTATCAATATGAATGAAGGAATTAATTAAATAAAGTTATTTGTATAGCAGATTTTCAAACAAATTCAAACATAATGTTATAAAGTGCTTCATTTTAAAATAATATAACAAAAAATAAAATAATAAACAACATTGTACAATGTACATACTGTATCAAGTTATGAAATAAGTAAGGGATGACGAACCAGTCATAGTGTTGCCAGGATCAGAGTGTTGTGCTCACGTTGACGTGTAGTGGTCCGTAACCATGCAGCAAGGTATTGCACCATGTGAAGAAGGTGTGATATGTTTTTTTTTTTCTTTTTTTTTTATAGCTTCCCAGTATTTCCCAATAACAGCTACCTATGTACATACAGGGCTGAACCTAGGCATAGGTATGGGGGGGCAATGGCCCCTTAAATGCCCTCACTTCCCCACCAAACATGATGGCATGCAAAATAACCCCCATTTTCTAAGATATTTCAAATTAAAGTGCTTATTTAAAATGATTTGTGCTACTAACTACAACTGTTGCACCACTAAACCTATTTCACTATTTCATTATTCAAAACATCATAAAAAAAACTCCCTGAGTCATTCCACTTCATGCATGCTTTGCGTCTGTTGCAACTTTGACAACTTATGTTATTATTGATGCTTAGTTGCCTAATAAAAATCCTGTAAACGAAAATTGTAGGGGGCAGCTGCCCCCATACAATTTTCGCCTGCCCCCCCAATTGGGAATTGTTACATCCGGGCCTGCTACCTACCTACCTACCTAACCAACAAAACAACCGACAAACCAATCAACCAACCAGTAAGACATAGAACATTTTGCTGTTGGCGCTGCGTATGATTTGGAATCATCTGGTTATTATTATTTTTTTTAAGTGCTCAAATCTGCACCTTGATGAGGCCAATTTAAAAAAAGAAAAGTATCCTTCCTGCTGGAAGGATAGTTTCACCGCTAATGAGTCAGCTAATTAGCTGTCCACAAAAACAGATCAAGGGACAAATAAACACATGGCCGGATGAATGGACGGCGATGAAAACATAATCTCTGCCGCAGAGATAATGATTCCGTTGTATACTCCATGTTTTGCACAGAACTTCTTACGCGATACTTTCTGTCTTTGCAGATTTATGTTTCCGACATTGCCTTGTGCGAGCAGATGTGCCAAAAGGTTTGGGGGCAAAACATGGGCAGGGATGGTAGTAGAATAACAAGACCATTTGAAACTGCTCATCCAGGACGTGGTGGGTGTATGTCGTACAGTGTGCACAGTTTGTCTTACAAGCGTGTTGTCCCAGGATTGTCAACAACAGATGAAATGGATACGATCGATCGTGTCTCGTGGCAACCCGCGCGTGTTGTTTTGCCAGCTACGCCCCTTTTAACACAAGGCTTCCCCCCAGCAGTTGCCTTTCAAACTGGCACGAACGGTGTGCGGTGGCGTCTCTCGCGGGCACCATCGAGAGTGTCGAGCATCTGGCATTTCCTCGTAGCGTGGCTGTCGACAGAAACTCCTAGTTAGCAAACTGGGATGCTCGGGGGGAGTGTGTGTGTGTGTGTGTGTGTGTGTGTGTGTGTGTGTGTGTGTTGTGTGTGTGTGTGTGTGTGTGTGTGTGTGTGTGTGTGTGTGTGTGTGTGTGTGTGTGTGTGTTCGTGAAGTTGAAGTTGAAGGGGGTCGGGGAGGTATTGTTTGTGTCCCTCGCAAGGTAACATCTGTTTGGTGTCAATGGGAGGCAACTGAGCTGCAGACAAGCATGTAGTGATTAACTTCACTGGCCTTCACTGACTGTCTCTGTTTCTATTCCTCCATGTTTGTTCTTTTCTACAGTATTTCACATTTTCTCCCCACTTCTTCCTACAGTACTCACTCCCAGGCCCGGATGTAACATTTCCCAATTGGGGGTGCAGGCAAAAAATGGCATGAGGGCGTCTTCATCGCCTGTGTCGTTTAAAGCCACTCAGAGAGTTTTCTGTTTTGAATGATGAAATGGTGTTGGTTTAGTGGTGCCATAACTGTAGCAGTAGTTAGCAGCAGTTGCAGTAGTTAGTTAGTTAGTGTTTCAAATTTTAAAAATACTGTAAGCACTTTAATTTGAAATATCTTTGAAATTGGGGTTGTTTTGCATGCTATCATGTTTGGTGGGGCAGTCATGGCATTTAGGGGGGCACCCCCCCCCCCCCATGCCCCCCCCCCCCCAGGGGGGCCCCCCCCCCCCCCCCCCCCCCCCCCCCCCCCCATGCCCATGCCTTGATCCGGCAATGCTCACTCCTACTTGCCTTTAATACTTAATGTTCCTTTTAGAAATCAACCTACCAGCCTACATAACCGACCTACTGTACAATACCTACTGTAGTATTATTACATTTTTCCGATTAAAATCTCTCTGTTTCTCTGTATCTGTCTCCGTCTGTCTCTCTTGTTTGCACGCACACACGCACGCGCACGCGCACACACACACACACGCACACGCACACGCACACACAATAACGCACAGATACACATGCAGTCGTCTGCACCTCATGGGAAACTTCACGTTGAATGATAGATGACTCTGGCTGAAAAAGCTGCTAAATTTAGAGCTCCACTGGACCAAATGACTCCAAAGTACCCATCGGGCGCGCACGCACGCGCACACACACACACACACACACACCACACACACACACACACACACACACACACACACACACACACACACACACACACACACACACACACACACACACACACACACAATGCAAGCGTCCCCACACACTACACAAAGTAATTCGGGCAGAAATTGTACCAAAATTAGATTCCAGCAAAGTCTGGCAAACACCTAATCTGATAGTTTAGACTAGAGTAGAGCAGAAAAGGCATAGTGTAAAATGATTCCTTTCATTTCTCAAACTGTCCATCTATCCCACAAGGTCAGAGCAAGAAATCAATGCCATCAATACAACTCTGACATTAATCTCATGAGTTTAAAGGTAATAGAGGCAACTTTAGTGTGTACAAACACTGTTGGTATAACAGATTTGTTTAAAAACAAAATCTAACTCCACTAACCTACAGAGCCTAAATTTGCCCATGATCTCAGGATCACAGGGATCTCTTCACAAAACAACGATGCAAATCTCAAACCAATTATCCTATCTACCCCTTTAATGTTGCCTCCAACCCTTAAAGTCAGTGGTTTTCAACCGGTGGTCCGGGGAGTCGGGGACCACCAGTGGTTAGCCCACAGCCAGCAGTGGAGAGAGTTCCAGGTGGTCCACAGCTAAGCCGTTTAAGCAGATCTAACTCTTGAAAACGTAAAAATGAAATCAAATGGACCGTAAAAATGAAACCCTGGCGGGTCCATTTGGTTTCATTTTTACGCTCTCAAGAGTTAAAATATTCATCATGTGAATTAGTCCAAATCTACACAACTAGAAGATTATTGGTCATGGAGAGAAGCAAAAGAAATCTTTAGTTTTGGGGTCTTGGGGCTCAAATGGCACCCAAATAGCACGCTGACAAATCATGAAAAAACTAATTATCTGAGCGGTTGCTTAGGTTGCAGACTGCATAAAAAGGTATTAAAAGGCAACGTTGATATGATACGTTTGGTTTAAAATTCATGGTGGAGTCCCTTTAAGGAGGCTTTGAAAGACCTAATATACCACCTGCCTGTTTTCATCCATGACCACCTGAGACTTCATGTGCGCGCGCACACACACACACACACACACACACACACACACACACACACACACACACACACACACACACACACACACACACGCTTGCATAGTGTGCACAAGTCAGTGTGTGTGTGTGTGTGTGTGTGTGTGTGTGTGTGTGTGTGTGTGTGTGTGTGTGTGTGTGTGTGTGTGTGTGTGTGTGTACACGTGCAGCACACTTGATGCTCCATGTTCTTTGAAGTTGCTTGTGTTATCTAGGCGTGTTCTTTCTGTAAAGTCTCATTGATCGCAGCCTCCCTAAATCCACTAATAACGGCTGTGTCCACATCTCTATTTGCTCGACGAACCAGAATCCTCACAACAACCGCATGTAAAACACAACAAAACAAAACCTATATGTGTATGCCCCCCTCACACCCCACCCACACACTCATGGAGAGCCACGGCACCCACCTACACACCCACCCACTCACACACACACACACACACGCACGCACACACTCATGCACGCAGGTTTACTGCAAACAACTGAAGCAGCCACTGGATTTTTTCTATATCGATTCGCTGCTATGGAAATGGACTTGTTTGTATTCATGAGGAGAATATTATTGACAGCGGAGATCAATACTAGCAAACAGGGGGGGCGACGGACCGGGTGAAACACCTGCGGCCATACAGTACGTAATCTAAGGTTTGAACGCAGAACAATGTCGCTAAGCGAGAATCTTCACAAAAATCACACCCGTGTGAAAGAAAGTGCTGCGTGTGTGGTGGTCTTCACCAGCTGTGTGCGTGCTAAGCGGCACGATTCTCAAGATATCTGCGTGTCTGCATGCTAACCGGCACGGTTTTTGCTGCTCATTGCTGCTTGTTTCTCTGTTATTGCTAACCGGCACGGTTTTTGCTTGTTTCTCTCTTATGTGGCAACTTGCTTGTTTCTCTCTTATGTGGCAACATGCAGAGCAAACCGTGCCGGTTAGCACGCAGACACGCAGATATGTTGAGGTCGTGCCGGTTAGCACGCACACAGCTGGTGAATCGTCTAAGGAAGTGCTTGCTACGCAGCACTTAAAAACATCATGCTTTGACACGCATAGCATCTGTCATACTGTGCAGACTCTAGCAGATTGAACATGAACATGAGTCATTGACAGGCAGGGAGGGAAACGATCTTCTAAACACGCGTCCAACCATAAAGCCACGTGGCAACATTTGAGACAGAAGGCAAGAATTACGTAAGCAGCTCTCAATGCCTTATATACTGTCTTTTTTATGTATGTTGTATGCATGTATATGTCAAGCATGAACCAAGACAAATTCAAATTAGCAACTTGTTGATATGGCAATGAAGTTCTTGTAACGCACGCATACACACATGTACTGTACGCTAGTGCTGTACAACAAGCTCAGGATTCAAACCATCTGCTTGTGCGATTATTAATGAACTTGGGACCATTCTGAACCATTTTTTATTTTTTTCATCAAGTGGAAGAGTAGCGACATTGAGGGGTCAGAAACCAAGCACTTCAACGCTGTTCAATGCAGCCTGAATAGGGAGTTACATTGTAGAGTTTGCGGAACCCAGTATATATGTTCTATAGCCCTGCACTGACTGACTAACTGACTTGCACCAACACCAAGCCAACAATTACCATATTTTCCGCACTATAAGGTGCACAGAAGAGAAGCTACTGCAGTCAACATAGAATAGAAGCTACTGCACTGTAGTCAACAGAGAATAGAAGTTACTGCCGTCAAGAAATCCATATATAAGGCGCACTGGATTATAAGGCACACTGTTGTTTTTTGAGAAAATTAAAGGCTTTTAAGTGTGCCTTATAATCTGGAAAATAGGGAAGTTGTTGCCGGCGGAAAGCGAGGAGACTCGGTGTATGGATATGGATATTACATAAGCGCTATGATGGGACGTGATGATAACATCAAAAACAGAAGGGGTGTTTGTGAAGGAGAGTAATCTTGGTAAACATGATGTTTTGTAAATAACCGAACGAGCCGACGGACCACCGGCTCTGTGGAGTCAGCAGCTCACAGCCAGCACGCCATGGAAGCAATTAAAACGGCGTGTTATCCGTGTCAAATCCGTACATCAGCTCCAAACTTCGGAGAAAGGACTGTGGGCTGTCCGCTCTGGTGTATTCATTCACACTCACATCTCGGGGCAGTCAAAAGCTTTTAATAGTAGAGAGCTTTTTTTTTTAATAACTTACTGTAACTCATTCAGAACTGAAAAATAATTCAGATTTCCACCACATTTTCAAAAACTATCAGACCTACAAGTTCATAGTGCGCCACTGCGTGGCATTACTGGTAATAATGCTAATAATACTAAGTAATGCTAATGCTAAGTATTGTTAATAATGCTAAGTAAGTAATGCTAATTGTGCTAAGTAATGCTAATGCTAAGTATTGCTAATAATTATAATAATAAGTAATGCTAATTATGTAATGACGCTTCACGTGAAGCTCGTTTGTAAATTTCTGGCGAGGCTCGAACCTCAAAATAACACCTATTGTAGAGCACTGTTGTACGCACGCACGCACGCACGCACGCACGCGCGCACACACACACACACACACACACACACACACACACACACACACACACACACACACACACACACACACACACACACACACACACGCACACACACACACACACACACACACAAACACACACACACACACACACACACACACACACACAAACCGCTGCTTCTGTGGGGGTAAAACGAACACCCTGGGAGCTATATTGCTCCCAAGTTGCCGTACAAACTGACTCCCTGCCAGTTCCACTTTCCTTTTTCCCCACGCCTTCCATTCCCTGCACTACCGCTGGCTTCAGCCATTATCCCCCTCAGAGTTCTCCTGATTGGTTTTCCTAAAAAAAAGAAAAGAAAAAAAGAACAACAACTGTGGCTCTCTATGAAGTAGCCTACCCGCAAGTGACGCTGTCACTTTCACACTCATTCGACGGGCACAGCCAGAAACAATTCTCAATTATCGGAGGCCTCCTATCGTTGTAAATGTCAGGATTTCATGGCCTGGAATACTTTTTTGGAGCGATTGAGCTCTCGATCGTTTCTCTTGCCGTGGCGCGCCTTCTTTTGAGAGTTTGAGAGGATGTCCGTGGATTGAGTGGTACGTCTCATTCCGTCTCTCGTTAGGTGCGTTAGCCATCCACCCACTGAGCGGTTCAGTTGTGCAGTTTGCGTCATGTGGGGTCTGTTCAGACTCGGAGCGAGGCTGGGGAACTGCTGAGCTGATCTACTCCATACTAGCCTGGTCCAAACCCATAGACGCAGCCCCACTCTCTGCGTGTCCTGAATCTATAATTTGCTTTGGTACCGAAATGTATTTACCCAGTGAGAGTCGGAGTTGGGGGTTGGTCTAACGACCAATCCAAACAGATGCAGCTGATTGGCCAGCAGCCCTGTCACATGACACTAGTAGTGCTTGTTGGCTGTGTTTAGCAGACCAGCCCATTAGCCACATGCCATTAGACAACAACCTCTGGTTTGTTTGGTATGAACCAAAGCCGCCCCCCTTGAAATCTCCCACATCTCAGACTCAAGCTTCAGGAAGCTGATAATCAGGCCCACTCCATACTGGATACAGCACTTCCAGCACTTCCTCGGCAGCAGTACACTAGGATGACTAGGATGATTGCCCATATGGAACATTTTATACTGTATGTCACACACGCAGACTCTTGAAAGTGGCACCTTTCATACAAGCCAGTTTATAAAAAAAAAACACTATGACTGTTGTATCATACTTGTAGTCAAGGCATTTTATCAGGCATTTGACCAAACTGGGAACTAAATTGTTACCAAGAGATTGTTTTTAGCCCAGGGGATGTTTTCTGAGCCAAACTAATACTTGGAATGGAACAGCATCTTGAAAAACCCCTAGTTAAACATATCACATGCTCCATAGAGCATGATGACATTACATTTTTTTTTTTTGCTTTCTATAGGCTGTGACTAGTACCCTGACTTTGACCCCTAAGTTTCCTTGAACTGCAACATGCACTTCTTTAAGTGCATGTTATTAGAGAAGACATTTCTTGGTAACAACTTTTCATAACTTTCCCTTAGAGATAAGCATGGCCACTGATCAAAAGTGCAAACTATAGAACAATACATGCACACTTGTTAAGTCAACTGGACAGAACGGTTCTCAAAATATGCAAACAAGGGCAGCCAGACACTCAGACAAACAGACAAACATTCCTGGACTTTATAAATAGACTAGTGTCTGATGTCAGTTAGGTGCTATGACGTCTGTGCCTGTCCCTTTGAGTCATTCACATCATTGCCGGTTATGTCAAAATGTATTTGCATTGACTAGGCGGGGAATCGTTTTCACACACCGGTTCCTGAGAACGGCTGATATGACTTGACACTTGACACATCGCATTACCTTGGGGGGGGGGGCATGTCCCATGCCAAATGTGAAGGCAAATGAGTCAGGAGCTTCTTGAGATGTACAGAAAAAAAATGTGGAATTTATAGAGAGATGACTCACAGGTTTCAACCGGCTACACTTCAGAGGTCTTGGAAGAATACACCGGGTAAAGCACGATGTTCCCAGGGGCGGATCTAGGCATGGGCATGGGGAATGCCCAATCTGCCGCACCAAACACGATGGCATGCAAAGCAATCCAAGATTTTTCAAATTAAAGTGCTTAAATTTAAAATCATTTGAAACACTACTATATTGCTACTAACTACAGTTGTCTCACCACTAAACCAA
Source organism: Benthosema pterotum (assembly GCA_039105355.1). NCBI lineage: Eukaryota > Metazoa > Chordata > Actinopteri > Myctophiformes > Myctophidae > Benthosema > Benthosema pterotum. The sequence goes on from CM076977.1 coordinate 16,023,740, forward strand.
CAGCATTTCATAATTGAAAACAGAAAACTCTCTGAGTCAGACCTTTAGCTTTATGCATGCTGCGTGTCTTAATTGCCTGATAAAAGTCCAGTAACCAAAAATGGTATGGGTGCGGAGATGAAGCCGCCCCCACACCCCCCCAACCCCCCATTTGGGAAATGTTACATCCGCCCCTGGATGTTCCAGACAGTCATGACAAAAGCACAGCGATGTACAAGGAATATTGACACCCTCCATCTCAGAGACATCTCTAATAAGGCCCCCTTTGCATTTACAGACAGACACGTGTGTGAATGAGAAACACAAGAGCGAAGAGAAGAGTTTGACGGAACCCTATTTCAGACCAATTCTCTCTCAAACACAATAGGCCTTCAAACACGTCTCCAACTGCCTGAGTCTGTCATTAACAGATAACACGCTCATTTCCAGCACGCAGACTTTTAATTCGTCCACATCTTTGTGCCCCATTCTGGCGACCGTGTAGCCACTCACAACAGCTTGAATGGGCTCTGCTCTAAATTAATTGGACTGGTTGTGATAAAACAAATTTTCGGGGGAGAGAAAGAAGTGAATCTTAAAGTAAAGTAAATGGTGCATTTATATAGCGCCTTTATCCAAGGCGCTTTACATAGCTTGTGCATCACATTCACCCATTCACACACACATTCATACACTGATGGCAGTGGAAACCATGCAAGGTACCTACGAGCACATCAGGAGCAATTAGGGGTTAAGTGTCTTGCCCAGGGACACATCGACACTAACTCTGCGGGAGCCCGGGATCGAACCGGCAACCTTGTGGTTACCATCCGGTAACTCTACCTCTGAGCCACATCCTTGTGCCCCATTCTGGCGACCGTGTAGCCACTCACAACAGCTTGAATGGGCTCTGCTCTAAATTAATTGGACTGGTTGTGATAAAACAAATTTTCGGGGGAGAGAAAGAAGTGAATCTTCTGTTGAAGATGTGGTGTTGCCAGGCCAGAGGGATTCAGACGTTAATTTTGTTTTAAAAGACATTAGGAGAAGATGAGAGGAGAGGGGACCCTTTGTCCTCGGGTTTCAAAGGCAGCTATTATCACGAGATGAGGGTGGACAGAGCCATGGAGAGAGAGAGAGAGAGAGAGAGAGAGAGGCTAAAACTGCAGCTAACACTAAACACTAATACTACACACTCTGCCAATTTTCCTTATTTTCCGCTATTATTTAAAATGAGTTCAAATGGTCCATACTGTCAGTTATGAGTTATTAATGCAATGCTACACATCTGGTAATAGTTTGTTAAAGGTTAACTATGTGTTACAGTTAATAAATCATTAGTTAGTATTAGCTAGTTAATCACTATTGATTTCTCTCAGAGCTCCATATAGGAAACAGAACGGGGGGACTTTTTATTATTATTTCCACACAACAGGTATATTAATGACAGTGAAATGTTGAAAATGGCAAAAAAAAAAAAATGATTTGGCGACATTTTGTCGCCAGTTGAATAAATAAACATGGCATTAGATTGTGTGAAAGAAACTCATTGTTAATCTTAAGCCTTTTGTTTATATTCAACTCCTGCATGCATGCACATGCTCATATTGGCTGGATATAGTCAGAAAAGTATGAAAAACATTTTTTTTTTCATGTTGCTATGTCTTTAAGGTCTTTGCAGACCTTTTACCATCTAACTGCTCCCCCGTGGTGTCTGAATGGTGAACGATTGGACAGCACTCTGCTGGGTGATGCTGATCGCATTACAACGGATGTGGCTCATTATTCAACAGGTAATTTTCAAGAAACCAATCTGACTGCAAACAGGCAACAAGCAGTGCTTCAAGTGAGCATGAAGGAACACCTATGATTTACTAGGTTAAATGCTTCCGAGTCCAGATTCAGACCTATCAGTAAAATAGTTCTCCCTGGCCGAGTGCTGATTGCTCTTTGATTGCTGCTTTGCCTGATGGTTGGAGTGGAGACTGGAGAGGAAGCAGAAGAACACACTGGGAGCGCTGCAGTCCAACCAGCCAACAAACAGGGTGGGAATAAAAGCTTCCTGGCCAAAAAATAGTGGTACGAACAATATACTGTATATTGGCATTCATCCAAAGATTCATCCAAAGATCGGCTCTCATGAAAATACCATTCCACTGAGGCTCCCTGACTTACAGTAACTGTCAAACGTATCCCAAAGAGACTTCAATGAGAAATATCTCCGACTGACTATACCAGTCTGGGTTAGGGGTAGGGGTTAGTTAGAGGGTCAGATGATGTTCTGAGTCCAATCAAGGCCCAGCAAATCTGTCTGGTGGAATTAGTCCTGGTGGCTCTGGACTCCATATGGGCTCAGCTGTCGTGTCTCACTATCCGCAAATCAGATTTCTTCACTTGGCTATGGGTGACCTCAGGGTCTGACAGCTGAGGGTGACCTGCCTGACTTTGAGAGGGACTCCCTGACGGATTGATTGCATGCATGCTCACAGGCATATACCGTCATACATGCACGCACGCACACACACACACACACATATACAGTATATATATCTGAAACTCCCTAGATCAGTAAAACTCAAATACACAGCGGGCCAAAATAGAACAATTGGTACAAGTCGGAGGCCGGACTGTGTTTCAACACATGGGGCACAGGTTCACAAGGACGTCCCAGGAAAACAGCAAAAGTCTTTTTCCTTCAAAAATCATTAATGACCCGCAATAGCAAGATAAATGCACCAATGAAACATCCAAACCTCATTGGTAATCTCAGTTTCCTGTTCTATGATCCTCACTAAGCACTGCTCAATTGAGTTGAGAAAGTAAAACAATTAGTTCCATTCATGGTGTGCAAAATACCAGAGGGCCAGTGCTAATAGTAATATCATCCCGTAGGTTGAAGATAACTCATTCACAGGCCTGATGTGGCCCCCAGGCCTTGAGTTTGACATACTGTATGTGCCCTAGATGGACCAGTGCAAGTGAAATTTGAAATGTAACAAGCAATACCCACCTTTCATGTTGTACTGAGGAATTTCATGTTTAAATTCATGTGTACACTGAAGGAATCTAAGAATGTATTCATTATGGCCTCAACTAAGATTAATTATGGCCTCAACTAAGAGTGACACAATGTTTATATGTTATATTAACTGATATGAACTTTTTGTGGAGAAGATATTCTGTTATATAGATTATCCTTGTGTTTTTATGTTTTTTTATTGTGTGTTTTGTCCTTTTTTATCTGTTTTGTTGTATATGGACCACAGTGTCTGGAAAAGAAATACTGTGTGTATATATATATATATATATATATATATATATATATATATATATATATATATATATATATATATATATATATATATATATATATATATATATATATAAAATATATATATTATATATATATATATATATATATATATTATATATATATATATATATATATATACACACACACACACACACACACACACACACACACACACACACACACACACACACACACACACACACACACACACATACTGTAATTATACACACGACTCGTCTCTAAGTACGTTGAGAATATTAAATTGAGACACACATCCACAACAACCCGCCCACCCACACACACATATCCACTGCATAATATCCAGCCTCAAGGCAGTGTTGGCTGCATTAGCATGCCGTCAGTAAGGTCACAAACTCACCTTGAGCCTGCTCCCACAGCACCCCACCGCCCCCGGCCCCCCTCGCCCCCCTTCACACAGACAAACACACACGCAAGCTAGTCTGGCTCCAGCAGCTTGTATGTACAGGTTGCTGCTCATCCAGTCTGGGTCACACGAGTGGAGAATAGATATGCAACGGCACATGCATGTACACTCCACTATGTGTGGCTGTGCAAATGCTCCAGTTTGAAAACACGCCCGCCGGGGCCCAGGGATCACACAAGTCAACAAAATGTGGATATACTGTAAATGGTGCATTTATATAGCACCTTTATCCAAGACGCTTTACATAGATTGTGCATTCATATTAACACACACATTCATACACTGATGGCAGTGGAAACCATGCAATCAGGGGTTAAGTGTCTTGCTCTGGGACACATCGACACCAACTCTGGGGGAGCCCAGGTTTGAACCGCCAACCTTGCGGTTACCATCCAGTGAATCTACCCCTGAACTACCGCCGCCCCATATATGGATGCGAGGTTCCACACAAACACACTATTAGTGCATGTAGGTCAAATAATGAAATCTAGCCTGGCACTATATACAGTACAGTATACCGGTACAGCAGCTTGAACAAAAAGCCTCAATTATTTTACCATATCTTTGATCATTATTGAATCACGATTTCAATAGTAGAAATCTGTCTGGGATAACCGTCTTGTTTACTAATGCAGGTAATTTGTGTTGTCAGATTTTGTTGGGTCTATAAAAACACTTTTCATAATACATCACACTGTGAAACGTTGCATGTTAGGCCTAGAGGAAAATAAAAAACATACTGTAGACTGGCAGGCAATGTTGGTGAACGCTGTGAATCATTGTAAGAAGTAAGAGACAGATCATGCAATACAGTACGTGCAATCATGCAACGTGCTTGCGTACGTGCGTGCGTACATGGGCCAGTTATGAATTATACGGCAGGGGGGCAGAGCTCAAAAAGGAATATGAAAACATTTTTTCCTCCATAATGGGGCAGTAAAAACATTTCTTGGAGTCCATAAATTCGCTCCTGTATTGCAATGACAGGAAACATGGGACAGGGATCCCTATAAAATGAGATGAAATGGTAGATTGGAAGCTTTGTGGAATAGACTAATAAATAATGCCAGAGAATAGTGAAATGGTAAATGGTTTATGGGCGCACGACATACAGTTGATTTTAGAGGAATCTGACATACAAATAAAAGTACTGCAGGCATCCCATTGGTTAAAGGTAATATAGGCAACTTTTTAGCCACGAATCAGAATAGATATTTGCCTTTTACGCTGCGGCTGTTTCCCTGCAGACAGACACTTGTCTCGTCCTGCAGACGGTCCAGAACTTCATGAATCGTGAAAACATAACATTCGTCGGGCTCTGGACAGGTGTGGGTTGGGATAGGGGTGGGTTGTGTAGGGTGAGGCATATTTCAAGTCCCTGTGGCTTTCCCACAGTATATACTAATGTATTAAATTAAACTTGGATGGATGGATGGATGGACATTTTGCATAGAAAATGCCATACATAATGTTGCTATACTAAAAAAGTGTCTCACTCTGTTGTGTTCATCTGCAATAGTTTATCACTGGCATCCCTGAAAAAGTGGCCAGAATTAGCATTTGCTTAAATTCATATTTAGAATTTTTTTCAGATTTTCAGATGACCCAAAATTTCTGAGATGATATAGAATGATGATGGATGATGATGGTCAGGGTAGGAGGACCTTTTGAAAGCTTCATGGGCAAAGATAAACAACTTTAAATTATTTTTTAAAAAATGGTCTGAATCACCTATCAGGCATGCTGGTGTTATACTGTAGTTCTCCACTTATCCAAATCCCTCATGCTTCGATGTTGTTTGTCTGCCATTAAGTCCTTTAAATCTCAAACAGATAATTCCATTGCTGCCCTTCAGTCACATTTCAGAGAAGGGGAATCTGAGGTGAGCACCGATATGGCATTAAGTCCAGTGTACACTCCAGGTCAAATACTGTACGCCTATATGATCAAAAGCCCCCGCAGCCATATAGGGAAAAGAATGAGTTGAGTGTGTAGACAAATTCCAATACTGAAACATCCATACACTCAGGGGCGGATTGGGGGGGGGGTTACATCGGGGTTAACCAGATGTAACTCTTTGAGAGCGTAAACATTAAACCAAATGGACCAAATGGACCCTTGCCCTGGACTCAAGGAAAAAAAAAATGTCCAGGCCACTAGGTGGCACAGGCCGCCGGGAAAATTCCCTGTACTCTAGATGTCCAATCTGCCCCTGCATACACTAATCGCTTCCTCACGCTTCAGCCCCGTCTCTGATGAGGAGATGAGCATTAGCTGTGAGGACAGAGGAATCAATAGGGTTTCGACATAAGACATGGAATGCTCCTCCATCACTTTAGTGTCGATGTGAAGCGATTATTAGTTGAATTATGTATGACACTTCACGTGAACAGATCATAGCTTATTAGTTATCGCCGCAATGGCCGGGTGTACTACTAATTTTCTATACTGTATTGTTCAGGAATTCAGCTGTTGACATGCTTCCTTCCGTGGGAAAAAAACACACACTTCTACCACTTTTTCAAGCCACGTGTTCAAATACTGGATAGTGATGCACCTCACAACGCATCCGGGGACTCCGGAGTCTCACTCAGACTGTAGTGCGCTAAAGAGAGCCTGGACGCCTTTCATTGTTGTTTATGGGAACACACACACACACACACACACACACACACACACACACACACACACACACACACACACACACACACACACACACACACACACACACACACACACAGTGTATAATGCTTTGATTATTAGAAAACAAGCAGATATAAAATGGAATAATGCAATTTAGGGTGTTGACCGATACAAAACAAAAAGCTCCTCCATTCCCGGAAACCATGTGGGGTCAATGTCAAAGGGGAAATACAGTAAAAGGCTTGTTATATATATATATTTTTTTATCCCAGTGCGTTTGAGTTTGCGTTTGAACGTTCTCTGCGGATACTCTCTGTGGATTATACCGAGGGGGATCCGATCCATAACTTATTCATGCATTCTGGAATACTAAATGAGGGGAAAAAGATAGAGAACTTTTCTCTCTCTTTTCCCCTCATTTGGTATTCCGGAATGTATAAAGTGTCATAAAGATACAGCGTTGTACTTTAAATCTCCTTTAGGGATGTTTTAGGGAGGGGGATACTTGACCTCGAATTAAATTACTGTATGAAAAGCACGACAGGGGACATGTGGCCTGCAGGGACCTTGGGTGTGTTTATATATAATTACAGTAGAGTGCTCTCAGGCAGACAGTCTGAGAGGGTGAACTTGGAGAGCAGAGTTGACAACATAAGCCAGTGTGTAATATTCAGTTCCAAACACACAGAGATGCTGACTGTAATCTATTAATCCTGTAAATGCGGTGTTAGATTTGAACCCTTTTAAACCTGAGGCAGATTATAAAAGTCCCAATACTTAATTTCCCTCTTCTCACTGCGCTACTGGCTCCCCGTTCCCAGCCAGGATCGAGTACAAGGTCCTGCTGATCACATACTACAACTGCATAAATGGACACTGATCAACTCTCCAAAAAACAACTTCCATCCGACACCCTCAGATCTGGAAACTACCTCCTCCTCCAGATTCCGGACACCAAGCTTTGCACCATGGGGGGACCCCCAGGCCTTCTATTCAGCAGCACTGCGCCTATGGACCAGTCTCCCCATGGACCTGAGAGTGCCACAGGCTACTGGGAACCTTTTAAGACAGGGCTTGGAAATCTTCCTGTTTCTGAAGTCAAAAGTACATACAAAAGTATCGGATCGGCTCTTTTTGTCCCTTTTTTTTTTATCAAATCGGTATCGGCAAATACTGTATGGGTATCGGAAAAGTATCAGTATTGCACGCATTGTGTCGCAGCGCACACATACACACTATACACTAAAAGGTCTAAAAGGTCCAGTTTACATTCTCAAGAGTTAAATGCAAAAAGAAAGACAGGTCCCGCACACCGTCAAGTACTTGCCAAAATGCTCTTTATTTCATAATGTCAACGTTTCGGTCATGTAGACCTTCTACATGACAGAAACGTGTCAACGTTTCGGTCAAGTACTTGACGGTGTGCGGGACCTGTTTTCCTTTTTGCATTTGTCCTTCCGCTGCCCTACGCACCCGTCACCAACATTTTGAGGTGTGCATTAGCCTTTTTCTTTTTACATTCTCAAGAGTTAAAATATTCACCATCTGAATTAGCACCACTTAATTATGAAGTCTGAACTGTTTTGTGAGCGAAATCCTGCCTGGAATTGTGGACCAAAGCAAAAGAAATCTTTAGTTTGGGGTCTGCGGGGCTAAAATGTCATCAAATGGTGGTCCGTGGCTCAAATGCTGAATACTGAATAGCAGTCTGGGGATTTAGGGGGGCATTCCCCCCTATGCCCATTTCTAGATCCGGCCTTGAATGCCGAATAATGCAGAAAACGGTGGTCCCTGGTATCAAAACGGTCGAAAACCCCTGCAATAGATCTCACGATACAATTTTTACAGGCCGCGTGACCCACTTAAGAAGTTGGAAATTTTTGTGGGGAAAAACTCATTAATTCCCATTCAATCCCTTCCTTTCCTGTGTTGAATCCGTGTCGGCTGGCATGCTGTGTCTCATATAACTCGGGGCCCAGTGGAATCCTCAGAGGACTGCTTGTACCAGATGAATGCTGCGGGGCAGAGGAGGCTCACGCCGAGCACTGGCTGTTGTCAAACATCATTACTGAGGGAGAGGCACCCGCTGCCGCCCAAAGAATGGTTTTAGTGTGACAAAGCAACTGCTGTACATATGCATGTTGAAAGACTTCTATTGGATGGCTGTTAAAATGAATTAAAGAGAGCTGTGAACTCAATTTAACGAGGCCCGCTGGTTCTTTAATCTAATATTTTATCCCACGATTTTGCAACCCATTTTTTCACCCAGTGCCAATTCCTAATGTGATCCTGGGCTCTACACATCCTCCGCCAACCTGGGGAGGCAGCGGACTGGCCTCATGCTTCCTTCAATGCATGAGGAGTCCAAGCTGCCTTCTTTTCACCTGACAGGGGGGAGTTTCCCTGGTTGGACGTAGCGCGTGGAAGGAACACGTTATTCCAACCAGTTCCTGTCCCCTCCATCAGGCGCCCCGGCTGGCCAGGGGGAGGTAGTTTAGAGTCCAGGATTACAGCATGTTTTTGTGAGGGTATCTACCCTAGGGGACACGGGGAGAACATGCAAACTCCACACAGAAAGGCCCTTTCATCAACCCCGCCTCGGGTATGGGCACTGATGACGCGGAGGAGCAGACACGCCGCCAGCACCCACAGCAGCGCCCCTAGCAGGAATCGAACCCAGGACCTTCTAGCTGTGAGGCGACAGCACTAACCACTGTGCCACCGTGCCCCTGAGGCCCGCTGGTTCAAACGTTGTCACACACACCATGATTATAATAGTTAACTGGAAAACTATACTAAAAATGAAAACTAGAATAAAAAAAAACATTAGAGTTAACTGAAGCTAATGGAAATGGAAACTGTGTTGGGCGTTCACAAAACTAAAACTAAGTGATAGTTAGAGAGTCATAGACAAAAATAGACAAGATTTTTTGAAGATTGCATGAAATAACTGAGTCCCGTGGTGGGAGTTCTGCTCAGGTTTTGGTGTTTTTGGTAATATTGAGAGCAGGGGGTGGGCTGTAAGTGGGATGAAAAAAAAAAGTCTGTGGGTACAAAAGTGATCTTATTCGGGTATAATAATACCACACACCCACCCGCACATGCGTGCACCCACACACTGCAGTGCAGTCGCTGCCTGCACTGTTCGGGCTGCAACTGCGAATGACATATTTACCACACACGCATACACACACACTGACGCACAGCCATGTCAGCACATGAAAAGTCCATACCAGTCCATCCATAATCTATAAACTGATGGGAGTTGGCCAAATACCAGTATAATATGCAAGAGGTGGAGAGGGATGGCTGGGAAGAGGGAGAGAGTCAGAGGGAGAGAGTTTGGCCACACGAGGGGCCTGCAGCCCCCAAAGCCCTGTAGTTCCAACGTTCATGAACGGCTGCTACGGCAAGCAGGTTTATCTATCGAGTGTGAATAGAGTTCCTGTTGCCGTAGTCGAGACACCGCCGTCGTACTGCTTAAAGTCCCTAATAGTTCTGCTACTCATACTAGTCTTGTAGTTCGAGACATTGTCTCAATACCAGTCTCATATAATAACTGTCTTGGTCTTGTCTCGGTCTCAGCCTCAATTTGTCTTTGTCTTGTCACAATCTTGTAGCAAATGTCTCAGGTCGCTTTCGCCACCGAAATCACTTGAAACAAGACAATGCAAAGGAATATATATCCATAGTAGTCTTGGTCTTGGTCTCAGTCTCGTCGCTGCAAGGGCAAGTCTCGTCTTGCTCTCGTCTTGACCAAGTCCGTGATTGTCTCTTTCTCGTTTTGGTCTTGTTGCCATATGGCCTTACCTGCTCCAGTTTCCAGTGGAACTCTGCGGGTCTGAAGGTGTCCACCTGAGTGAAGTCTCTCCTGAGCAGGAACACCAGACGGCAGTTGTGGACGTACAGGGAGTAATGGTGACGGTTCATCTCTGTAGGCGAGAGAAAGAGAGAGAGAAGGATGGAGAGCAGAGCCGTGAACAAACATAACAGGGAGGGAGTAATGGCGACGGTTCCTGTCCGTAGGGGAGAGAATGAGAACACAGTAGTACATTACAGCCCAGGAGAGCAGAGTGGGCCAGCATTACACCAGCAGCTTTTTTTTTCTTTTCTTTTAACAAAGACTGACGTCTAGTCTCAGTAAGCTAAAAGAGGTTTTGTAGAATAGCCTGATAAGGAAAGGGGAAAACACTTTCTTTTCTAAAAAGGGACTTAGCTTTCTCCATGGCCTTCGTTCAGTTCTTGGCACACGATCCTACAATCTTGTGTTTCAGCACTTCTCTCTCTCCATGAGTTGCTACATCAATCCAGCCCTGATCTTTGGCACAATGACTTGTTCTCAACTCTAGGACACTCATGTAGGTCACTTTAGTCCAACGCAAGACTTCTGAAATCATGTCATTTATGCCAGACTTGTCTAGGGACTTTTAAGGATTCTTTTATTTTGAACTTTGTTGTTCATCAACAAATCATGAAGAAAAAAAAACATTTGTTGCGCTCAGGAAAGGCTGTGGTAATTTGTGACAGGGGGATTGTGTGGGGTGAGGCAGCGTTTTATCCAATCACAGCACAGCAGTCTCCATCAGATTCATAATGAGTGAATAGAGTGGAGGTGAGGTGGAGTTAGATTCTGTTTTTGAACAAATCTGTTTACAAACACAGTGTTTGTACACACTAAAGTTTGTTTAATAGGGAACTAAATGATGACTTGAGATGCCTATGTGGCCCATATAAATACTATATCTTGGGACTCATTTAGTTTCATATAACACACTGCCTTTATGTCTCATAACACATGTGGCAGCCATGGCAGTGTGAAAAAAAAAGTGTAGCCTATTATCTATCTCAAGCAAGTCTCGTCCATTAATACTGAAACAAATTCATGGCTTCTTCAGTGGAATGCATCATCATACGACGTATAAAAAATACAATAGAAAAGGAAGAAGTAGCGTATAATAGCGTATAATATGTGATACGCAGGAGGAACCGGCAAGGGGCTGAAAACAAAGGGTTGTTTGTTTTGACTGAATTTAACCAATCATAATCCATGCAGCAAGCGAGTGTCTTCACCGCCACGTTTGTTTTGGGAGCCGGCCAAGAATGTTGTCACTTCACTGGTAGTGTCAGGGAACATCAATTAGCATCCAACACAGCGATCGTGCAGAGGTACGGTAGGCTACTGCAGGTGTCTGAGTGCTAGCTAAACAAAAGAAATCCATCTCACCTGTCCAGGGCTGACACATGGTTGGTGAGAGAGGAAGAACAAGAAGCGACCAGGGTCTATTTAAAGAAGTCCAAATAAAGAACTAGGGCAGGTCAGTCAAACTTTATGGTGGAATGGATGTTTTAGAAACATCTCAAACATTTTCGTGCCAAAAATAAATCTTAGAAAACACCACTGCACATTATTAACACATTAACATGTGTTAATATTGCTTTGTTGTCCTTTGCTTTTTGTGTTGTTTTATATTTCTGAGGAATTATTGTTTTAACACACAACCCAAGCTGTGCTGCTCATACACTGAGTTTGGCGATGCCCAGAATCAAACCCATAATTGATGTTATGTGCCGAGCTACCCGGACACCAAAGACAAATGTAAACCAACTAGAGGGAACCTCACCTGTCTTATCAGAGTTACAGAGCAGTGTCTCCTTCTCGGCCCGGAGGCCAGGGCTGGGTCCGTGCTTCATCCAGGTGGCGATGGTGAACTGATCCGTCAGGTTCTGAGGGACCACAAAGTCCGGGATCTTGGCCGCCTGGCGGCCGTCGAACCGGAAGATCAGGTCGCTGTCCCGCCCGCTGTCCGTCATCAGGGAGGCCGTCCAATTGGTGGAGGCGCTGGGGGCGGGGAGGAGGTCGGTGCTGCCCGAGGACGCCCCTGTACATAAGGGACAAAATGTGTGACACAAAAGATTGAAGTCAGTAACGATCACAGCAGATGTACTGTAGATGGCAGATTGGCTTAACCTTGGCTATGATTAGTTAGAAGTAAAGCAGATGGCAGGACTTAATATGGAATCAATGGGCCAAGATGGATAGAGGATGCATTTATTGATTCGTGGCAAATTAGGCTGACTTTCAGAAGATAATAAATGTGAGTACATCGCTCATCGTTCGAGAGAGTACACAGCTACACTGCTAACTTCTACCGGGACCACATTATCGGCCTGGAAACTATGGAAACACAATGATGAGGAGAAGTGAAGGACTCTTATTCTCAGAGCAGATAATGGCCGGCCACAACGCGTGTGGAGTGGCTGGAACATCATGGCCGCTTTCATCCAGCAAAACAAACTAGTTCTCAGTTCTCCGCGTGAAATCAACACACATATTGTTCCCTCTCTGTCGCCGCACTTGTGTCTTCAGACCAAATGTTAGTCCTGTTGATTTCAGAGATCTTTGTGTATTCACACAGTGGCGTTTCTAAGCAATTTGGAACCCCAGGCAAGATTTTTCTTGGGGCTACAGGGAAAATTTCCTGTGATGTCATACCTATGACAGGCACAGTAGAATGGCGCCCCCCAAGGGATAAACTAAATAACATAATAACATATTATATGTGTTTTAAATGTTCAATTCTAGTTGTAGAAGGCAAGAATAATACATTTATCCTCATAAATAAGTATCCTTTTAAAGCATGTCTGGTGCCCCCCCCCCCATGGCGCCCCAGGCAACTGCCTAGTCTGCCTAAAACAAGGCAAAAACGCCTCTGCTCACACTGCAGTGTTCACCACTATAAGTATTGGATGTGCCCACATCGGCCTTGTGCCCACTATAAGCCCACACAGACAAAGAAAAAACGCTTTGTTGTACATTTTGTTTCATTCTTGCCTCTCCTATCAAGAATGGACGATTAAAGCAATACTCAAGCTGCTTACACTTTATTTAGGTCACAAAATAAAATCAGAATAATAATAACTCGGCTGGCTTCGTCACTCTCATGTTTACTCTCTAGTGGTCTGGTGCAACACTCAAATTGGTCCGTGCGGAAACACGTAGCCAACTAACAATCCTATTGTTACATCCTTTTTCTTTTGTTTTTGAAGTGTAAACTCTTATTCAAATAGAAAAAATGTAATAACATCAATAACTTCAATTAACCAAAAATAATATATCCTCATCTGTAAGTCAAGCTCTCAACAATAAACAGTAGTAAACATTATCCTGTTCCTCAACAACAGAAATCAAATTATTCTCTGAGCATTTTCAAAATAGTGCAAAAAATAAAAAACAGAAATGTTTTTCACCAAAATATTCAGGCAAGGAATTGCAAATATGAAATGTTAGTGAAATAGGCATATTACTCAATAACCACTTAGTAAATCTTTTTCTTTTTCTTTTCAAATCACTTTTGTTTCCCTCAAGTGCATTAGTCTTTCAACATGTCAATATTTTCTCAAATGCAATGTCATTCAACATTTTTTTTTTTTTTAATCACAGATGACCATAACCCCAGTTTTTTTTTCAATGTCCCCAAAGTCCAAACTTTGTCATCCTGTTTTCAGTCTATCAAAAGTCACAGTTCCACCACAGTGAGCAGTGAGCACATTTCAGCACGTAAAGTCCTGCAAATACTTCGGCCTAACAACAGATCGGCCAGACCTGGTAGTCACAGTTTGTTGTGTCTCACTCACCACTCTGTCCGGGGTTGCAACAGTGTCCGGTGCTGGGTGATTGTCAACAGTATCCGTACGGGCTGGCACACTGGGTACTGTGCCCTGGTCCCGCCTCAGATGACGTCGGTTTCGTCGTAGAACACCTCCGTTGTCCAGTCGCACAGAGTAGGACCTGTGGTCAACAGGTTCCACCACAGTAGCCCTCCTCCAGATCGTGTGTGGTTCAAATGGCTGAACTCTAACACGGTCTCCCTGTTTGAGTATGTCCATGTCCTTCGCCGTCCTGTTGTAGTATTTGGCTTGCTTCTCTTGTTTGTCAATCTGCTCCTGTGCTGTAGCTTTTACCTCAGGATGTAGAAGACTGTCCCGAGTTGGTAGTAGGGTTCTGGTTCTCCTGCACAGCAGTCTCTGAGCCGGGCTTGTAGTCAGGCCTTGAGTAGGTGTGTTGCGATGATCCAACATAGCCAAGTAGGGGTCCTGTCCCGCTGCCTTAGCTTTCTGCATCAGTCGTTTTGCTGTTTTCACCGCAGACTCTGCCTTCCCGTTGCTCTGTGGGTATCCGGGCGATGACGTTTTGTGCTCGAACTCCCACAGCTGACTGAAGCGCCGAAACTCGTCCGAAGAATACTGGGGCCCGTTGTCGGAGAAAACAACATACGGTATCCCGTTGCGGGAAAAGTGGGCCTTCAGCTTCCTTATAACAGTAGTCGACTTTGTATCAGGAAGGTAGTCAACTTCCCAAAAGTTGGAATAGTAGTCAACTGTAATGAGATAGTTCTTGTTGTCAAAGGTAAACAAATCTGTACCGACTTTGGCCCAAGGTCTACCTTGCACTTCATGTGGATGTAGTGTCTCTTTTTGTTGTTTTGGGTCAACTGACCTGCAAATGTCACACTTCATTATGAATGTCTTTATGTGTTCATTCATCCCCGGCCAGTAGACACATTCTCTCGCACGCCTGAGGCAGGCCTCCACCCCCAGGTGAGAGGAGTGAATCCGCTGGGTGATGTCCCTTTGCAGTGAGTACGGGATGACTGCTCTCTCACCTTTGAAGATGATGCCATCCTGTACACTCAGTTCATCCTGAAACGAGTAGTAGTGCATAATATCCATGGGTGTGTCTTGTTTGCGTTTAGGCCATCCATTCTGAATGGTGTTGCTCAGTGTCTGTAGCGTTTCATCACTTTGTGTAGCAGAGCGGATTGTGCTCAGCCTCTCTTCAGAGATAGGTAAGTAGGCCACCATGTTGACTGTCTCAATCTCTGCTTCCACTGTGCCTGTCGATGAGCTCTCTGACAAGTATGCTCTGCTCAGTGTGTCTGCAAGCAACATGTGACGACCTGGAACATAAATGACATTAAAATCGTACCTCTGAAGTCTGAGCAGCATTCGTTGCAGTCTCTTTGGTGCACTTAATAGTGGCTTCTTGACAATGTTCTCCAAAGGTTTATGGTCACTCTGTATTGTCACTTTCCGACCATAAGTATATTGGTGGAATTTCTCCATGCCATAGACGATAGCCAAAAGTTCTTTTTCAATTTGGGCGTATCCCCTTTCAGTTGGTGTCAGTGCTCTGCTCCCAAATGCTACAGGTTTCCCTTCCTGAGTCAGTGCTGCTCCTAGCCCCGTTTCTGAAGCATCACACTGCAATGTCAGTTCCTCTAGTGGGTCATAGTACTTCAGTACTGGTGCTTTGGCTATATTCTCCTTCAGCCTGCTGAATGCTTTCTCGTGCATTTCTGTCCATTCCCACATATTCTCCTTGTGCGTGAGCTGTCTCAGTATCTCACAGTCATCGGATAGGTGTTTGTAGAATTTAGAGAGATAATTTACCATACCCATCAGTCTCTGCACACCTTTCACGTCAGTGGGTCTTGGCATGTCTCTCACGGCTCTGACTTTCTCGGGGTCAATTTTCAGTCCATCTGCTGTCAGCAGGTGTCCAATGTATGGCACTTCCTGCTGCCTCAACTTGAACTTCTCTGCATTCAGTTTGATATTTCTCTCTCTGCATCTGCTGAGAAACTGTCTCAACTTCTCATCGTGGTCTTTGTAGGCCATCTCTTGTGTGTCACCTTCTCCTGTGATCAACACATCATCCGCAATGAGGTAGACACCTGGCAGACCCTCCAGCGCTTGTGTCAGCTTCCGCTGGAAAATCTCAGGTGCCGGGCTGATTCCCATTGGCATCTTGAGCCACCTATATCTGCCAAACGGTGTAGCAAATGTAGTTAGATAGCTCGACTCCTCCTCCAGTTTCACGTGCCAAAATCCATGCTTGACATCACAGACCGTGAACACCTTTGCTCTAGACAGGTCTGGGAGGATGTCATCAATTGTAGGAAGTGGGAAATGGCTCCTTTTTAGGGCTTTGTTCAGTGGTCTAGGATCGATGCATATTCTCGGCTTGCCATTAGGTTTCTGCACTGTGACAAGACTACTTATCCAGTCTGTGCTCCTCTCCACCGGTGTGATGATCTCTCTTCTCTGTAGATCTTGCAGCTCTAACCTGAGTGGAGTCATCATGGCAACAGGAACTCGTCGTTTGGGGAGTTTCACTGGCTCCACCCTCTCGTCGATCTCGATCCTGTACTCTCCTTCCAGGCAGCCGTCACCTGTGAACACATCACTGTATTCCTTCTTTATTTGCTGCATGGTGAGACCGTTCTGCGCTGGGGTCTCTTCAGTCACAATACTGTCAATGGCGAGTATGTTCTCATACTGTACTTTAATAAGTTTCATGGCTTCGCTCGCCTTTTTCCCCAGAAGCGGCTGTCTGCAGTCCTCATTGACCACCTCGAATTCCAGGCGGTACTGTTTTTGGTTCCTTGGATTTCTCACTTTCACTTTGCATTTTCCAAGTGGATGCAGTCTAGTCTTGTTGTACATTACGAGCACTGTCTTTGTGCTCTCCAGCTGAGTATCAGGGCTCAAGAGGTTCACTGGAATGACATTACAGCTAGCTCCACATTCTATTTGAAACTTGACCAGCTCCTTGCCGATCAACATCCCTGCGAAAAGCTGGCTGTTCTTGACTTTGTCATCTCCGGCCTCATCACCACTCACTGTCATTATGTCTGCAGTGGTGATAGTCATAATGTCCTCATATTCCTCAGCATCCTGTTCAGACACATGGTGAACATGTTTCTTTCCTTTGTCTTTTTCTTTGTCTTTATCCTGTCTGGTTTTACATTTGGCAGCAAAGTGATTTTCCTTACCGCACTTCTTGCAGCGTTTTCCAAAGGCTGGACACTTGTTTTTGTCCCTTTCATGTGTATTTCCACAGAACTTGCATGAAACGGTGTTTGTGTCTTTATCCTGCCTTGATGTCTTTTTCATCATGTGCACCTCTTCAACCGTATGCCCTGCCAGAGTCCTACTATTTTCACGTGACAGTTCAGTAGCTCTGCACAACTGTAGGCATTTATCCAAAGTCAGGTTCTCCTCCCTGAGCAATCTCTCTCTCAGCCCAGAGTCAGTAATGCCACATACTATCCTATCACGTATGAGTGAGTCCTTTATCACTCCAAAGTTGCATGTGCTGGACAGCATTCTCAAATCAGTGACATATTTATCAATGGTTTCATCCTGACCTTGATTTCTCATGAAAAAACGATATCTCTCCACTGTTTCATTCACCTTGGGGTTGCAATGTCCATCAAATTTCTCAATCATGTCTTTTACCGTCCTCCTGGCTGCAGTCACATCACTCATTAGAGTTTCACACAGTTCCCGACCTGTCTCTCCAATCAGGTAGTAGAACAGTTTCACTTTCGTCGTTTCTTCTGCCTCCGGCAAAGAAAGCTCCAAGTACAGTGTAAACTCCTCTTTCCATGATTTCCATGACTTCGCAAGATTGCCCGAGTCCAAACACAACGTTGACGGGGGTTTCAGACCTTCCATTGCAGACCGACGTGACGAGCCTCTTCTCCTGCACTCTGCTTGTAGTTGTCAGCACGTAGTTAGTTGCACAGCAAAGTTCGTTTTTTACTGTTCTTTTGCTTCACTTATTTCCGCTGCCACCATGTTTCATTCTTGCCTCTCCTATCAAGAATGGACGATTAAAGCAATACTCAAGCTGCTTACACTTTATTTAGGTCACAAAATAAAATCAGAATAATAATAACTCGGCTGGCTTCGTCACTCTCATGTTTACTCTCTAGTGGTCTGGTGCAACACTCAAATTGGTCCGTGCGGAAACACGTAGCCAACTAACAATCCTATTGTTGTACATTTAAAGAGGCAATTAATGAAGCATGCTGAATAAAATAAAAGGAAGAAAACGTGTATAAGGTCAAACATAAACGTATCTGCCTCGTGTTGATGCAGACAATTGAAACACCCATCTGTTCATTTCTCCTAATAATGCGAAAAAATTTGCACTTGAATTCATTTTCCGTGGTGTCTCTAAAGAGCCCGTTTACTCTTTGCAGGGTATATTCGGCGGCAGACAGCAGCAGCGTTGTCGCTCCGAATACCCGGTAATTAGATTCCCAGGGTAAATAAATATGCATCGACATCCCTGTCACCCCCGACTGCGGCGCTTCAGCGGCCCCCTGTGTCTTTGTACATTATCTCAAATTGATGGCGTTTTAAAAAAGCAATTACAATTTATTCCTTTCGCTATCAGATAATGATTATGAGGTCTCTGAAAAAAAGGACTATGCACACGCAGAGGTAAATCATGCATGGACAGGGTGTGGGGAAGGAAGAGACTGCATGCATTCAGATGAGCTGAGTGGTACTGTAGGTGACAGTATGACATGGTTGTTCTAGACACAAGGTGAGTCACTGCCTTATCAGTCACCATGGAAAGTCACAGTGTGGTACGTGGCATGGGGGGGGGCTCTGTCCGAGATCCAAGATATTTTTGTGCGTGTTTTAGGGCCTCTTGCCAACAGCTATCAGCTGATTCGGTCTGGCTCTTAGAGTATATATTGAATAGAGACAACACCGGAAGTTCCCCTCTTATTCACTTGCATTAAGTTCCTCACCCAGCGCATGAGGCGATTTCACTCGTCTCGGAGGGTAAAAAAACAGAGTGCATTCTGGGAAATTGGGCCACTGAACATGAACGCGAGGCGTCATGCACCAGCGGCGCGTGTGCGTACGTGCGTAGAGCGCTGTAGGTTTCTGGAGGGGGCGGAGCCTATCGCGCGCTCATGTTTCTGGCCCACTGAGCTCAAAACTGCATTCTCAACTTTGGCCACTACTATGTCCATTTCGCCTCAAGGTTTCCTCAGGATGTCGTGTCTATTGTATACTGTATATAGTCTAAGGTCTGGCTTTAGTCAGGCAACTGATACTCACACATGTGTTGTACATTGCTCTAGGGCAGCCTTCACATGTAATCCTAGAGGTAATCCATTCCTCCTCCTCTCACTCAGTTGTTTTTAATCATGTAGTGTGTGCTGGATAAAATAACCAGCTTAATTATCCGGTAGTGTGCAGTGTGTGGAGGAAAAAAGTTTGGAGTTATGTAGAAAAGAGAATAGAGGCATCTCCAGTATATATGATGTCACAGGGATCAAGGTAGATGGATGCCCAACGTGTTTTGGTGGGGAATTCTCCTTTAAACTAGACCTTCTCTTTCCCAAAGGATTTAGAAAGCTCCATTTTCGGGCAGGGGCTACTGTAACTTGCAGGCCACGTCATGCAAAAAATACGAGAAATTGAGCCATTAGTTTTTGATCCGAAGAAACTCTCTGTCTCGCCTCTGGATAACCAGGATCATAACAGCCACAGCTCCACATCTCCCACAATCTGCTGCTGCACAACAGTAGATTCTCCCTCAATTTGCAGCCGCTTGATATGTCAATCTCAAACTAATGAAAAAGTGACTGCGATGTTCAGAACACCAAAAGCGTGGATGAATATGAGACACTATCAAGTGCTGCCTGACGGGGTGATAAACAGTGCCTACCACCAGTGTTGCACATGTTACTTTTGAAAAGTAACTAATTAGTGTTACAGTTAAAGGATTTTACCTCACTTTACTTTACTTACACCAAAAAGTATTGCGTTACTGTGAAAAGTAACTTTTCCATTACTATATACGGTATATATAAATACAGTATATATAGTGTTCGGCACGTCTTTAGTCTTTAACAACCAGCCATAGAGTACAGACAGTTACGTTGTTCACTTTATTGACTATGGACAACGAATAGGGACATCTGGAAGTTACGTAATGCATTGTGCGAGTACCAGCTAGTCTCTTGCCCTCTCAATAGGGACTTTAAAAAAGCAGTCGACACGACTAGGACCTGAACGTGCTCCGTTGCAGCCGCCACAGAAGCCCAATATAGTTATTAGTTAAGAAAGCAGGCGACGCCGACAGAGTCCCCCCCTTCTACCGGTGTCTCTGGTTTCCTTTGTGACGCTCCTCTACAGCGTAACTCTCGTCGACGTTGTTAACAAAACGCCAGAAGTTGTACTTTCCTGTCAGAGGAGAGGGTTGGACGGCCGGGAGGCTTATATATCGAGCACAAAGGTTGCACGTTGGACCGATCTTACAAATAGGCTAGTGTCGCAACTCTTCTACTAGATGGCTCTGACAAAATGAAGTTGTTGTTGGTAGTGGGGGAGGTGATTTCACGCATCCCCCACACTCAGTCTAGCCCTACACACACAGGATGGGTACACATCTACACACACGTTTTCTGTAAAGCGTTATTGCGGAACGCTGCCTTACCGCAGAGCTTCTGAAGGGACTTCTCGGAGTATGTCTCGCGGTCGCAGCCCTTCCCGATGTGGCTGGTCTGCAGCTCCACGGTGGTCCTCACCGAGGAGAGCGGTCCCCCGCACGTCTCCAGGTGCATCTTGGGAAACAGCTGCTTGCTGCCCGTGCCTGGTTCATAGTCCACACGCTTGTTCCAGCCTGGTATGTGGAAGAAATAAAAAAGGAATAATTGGGATGGTGGTTAATTGGATTAATTAGCAACAACAAAACAACATGTGTGAGGGTTTTTTGAGGGGGCTGTTTCCCCGGCTGCGCCGTTGCTGCCACAAGTGACGGATTATTTGCTGAAGTACGTCATGGCCTGTGATTTGCTTTTTTCTTATCAAACATATGCCCTAAACATTCCTTACGATTTTCAGTATCTCGCCATAACTCAATAATCATGTCACAGAGGATAGTTAATAATGACTGTGTGCATCTGCGTGCGCGCAGCACAGCGCAGCAGCAGCAACAACAACGTGACTCATTATTCTGTCCCCGTCAGCCCTTTCGTGTGCAGAATTGTGTTTTTGTGCCTCTGCTGTTACACCGTTTTTTGCGGCGGGTCGGGCGCTCTCGCTGCCTCCTTCAATTTGCAGAGCATTTGCAGTGCGAATTTGGGTAATTCTGACCTTATGTAGCTTATCCCAGAGATAATGAGAAAAATGCCCCGGTGAAAATGAATCATGTAGCGTATGCGTGCACGCGTGTGTGTGTGTGTGAGCGTGCTGGTGTACTGCACTCCACAGTATAATTATAAATTTCAGACAGACACTATATTAACTGTGAATATTTCAAGAAAAGATGTGGACAGTATTATTATTATTATGTTTTTTAACATTCACAGTAAAAAATGCATTAATTAAATTATTCTATTGGCCTGAATATAAGACATTGTTGTTGTCATTTTTTCCAAAGGCAATATCCTAAAAAAATTGAGTTGTCTTATATTTGGGGACTATATTACTTGACATTCAATATTGTTTTTTTTTTTTTTGACAAATGAGTCTTCAAAAATGTTGTGTTGCTGCATAGTGTCATAGTGACAACAAATTTTGATAAAACCCCATTAATCTGAGCTTTTTGGGACCCACCTGGCTTTGAGTCCCCGTAAAACTGCCTAACCCCCCCCCTATCGACACCCGTGCATGAATGTGTGACGGTGTGCGTGTGAGTTTGTTTGTATGCACACGTGCATGCCTGCGTATGTGTGTGTGTGTGTGTGTGTGTGTGTGTGTGTGTGTGTGTGTGTGTGTGTGTGTGTGTGTGCATGCGTGTTGTTGTTTTTGTTGTTGTTGCATTATGCATGGTTGATCTCAGCTGCAGACTGGAGGTCTAAACATTAAGCAGAGCTGAAGGCACCCTGACAGAGCTCTGCTCTGTGCTGTTCACTGGCCTGTTAAATCTGCTATGTTCAATTCCACACACACTCCCTCACATTTGTGTGGTCATTTACACACACACACACACACACTAACTCACATAAACAAATCAATCGGAGAACACATGTGCTGCTTGGGTTTGAACCTCCCACAGACCGGTCGGTCAGTGGACACACAAACAAACGCTGCACCCCGGGAGCTTTGATCGGAGCTGCCACAGGAAATTATGTGTGCTCCAATGAGAAAACAAACACAGCGACACGCAGACACGAGAACGAAACACGGACATGCAAGCTCAGGGGACAGCCATAATCTCTTTCTCTAATGTGTGATGATGATGACAGTCCACCCACACTGCTGCCTGCTTCCTGGCTGCCGGCTGGCTCACCGTGTTTGTATTGCAGGATTGGCATTTGGCAGGGCAGGGCTGGGAGTGGAGAGGAGTGGTGGGCAGGATGGTGTGGGGGAGGATAGTCAGGGAGAATGGGGTGCATAAACGCATGTGCTCATTCTAGGAGGATCGGTATTGTATTACAACATTCACCACATTATGTGGACTAATTTTCTTTTGCTGCTAGGCCCCGGGGACCCCCAAAAAATTACCAGAACTACATAATATTGACCAAAACCGGAGCAGAACTCCCACCACAGGATCTTGGCAATCAATTAATACAGTTGAAACCACTATATTAATGGACAGTATACATCTTAGTTCAAAAAATCCGGACTATCGCTTTAAGATCGTACTCAATAGAACAAATGGTTGGTTGTTTAAGACTCTCTTATCCTGCACGTTGGACACACTGCTTCTAGGCTACTCTAGCCAGGGTTTAAACAAAAGACAGTGGCCAGGAGAGAAGTCTGCAGGTCAACTTTATGCTGTCAGGTTGAGGAGGTGATTGGCTGACACAGGGGAGAAGCAATCATCCAATCAGGGAGCATAGGGAATGCTCCCCACCAATGGCTGAGCTGAAGGATCTGCAGGGGCAAATAAGGGATAGGCTCCCGCACATACAACCCAGACCCAC
Organism: Benthosema pterotum; assembly: GCA_039105355.1. Classification (NCBI taxonomy): domain Eukaryota; kingdom Metazoa; phylum Chordata; class Actinopteri; order Myctophiformes; family Myctophidae; genus Benthosema; species Benthosema pterotum. The sequence continues at coordinate 16,046,868 of CM076977.1, forward strand.
CTATGGTAGCCTACAGCCATAACGGTGTACACACGGTGTACAAACGGTGTAAACAGAATCTAACTCCACCTGACCTCCATTCTATTGGCTCATTATGAAACTGCTGGACACTGCCCCCACACAACACCCCCTTCTCCCCTCACGAATTAGCACCACCTGTCCTGTGCCAGACAAATTTATTTGTGTTTAGGATTTGTTGACAACAACAAGGTTCTGCACTGTCTGAGGGAGAAGCAAGATTCTGTCTGCAGGGAAACAGCTGCAGCATCAAAGAAGAAGTAACATAGAAAGGACAAATGCAAAAAAATATAATAGATTTTGGGCTAAAAGGTTCTATATATTACATTTAAAAGTAGTTAAAGGAGCATTCAGTGATTTGGAAAACCCTCCAGTCGCCCCAGTGACAAGATGTTCACATCCACACACTCTACAGTGGATGGAAGTGTAACAGGCCAACAACACATACACCAAGGCCCACCCCCACTCGATCCTGATTGGTCTTGATTTTGATAAATATATATATTTTTTAAAATAAACTGATCATTCTCCCCCCAATATTTCTATTTTAAATGTTAAGATCCTGTACAGGGAAACATAACATATTTTGGACATGGTTCGAAAGGCGATTAATCATGATTAAAGTCATTTCGAAGCTGTGATTAATCTGATTTAAAAAATCATTCAACAGCCCTAGTTGTAACAGAAGCCATGACAGGTTTAGTAAAAAAAAAAAAAAAAAAAAAAAAGAAGTCTCCAGGGTTTATCTTTGTGCTTTGGCTCAGAAATGGGTGTATGAATGAACATTCTTTAAGATATTTTATCGTTTAACTACTCTACTATTTTAGCCCTGTGAGAATGCTGGCGCTCTGCCAGAACGTACTGTACCAACATAAAGACTGTTGGTGTTGCTGTTTTCCTGGGTTGTTAAATCTCATACTGTATTTTTTATCAGTATATTTCCACTCATTTTTTTCCTTCTTCTTTTTGCACAGATAACAGGCTTTGGGTCGAGTCTTCCAGGCCACCTATCTCCCTGACCCTGTGGCAGGGCTGGTGCTATCATCATCCCAGCACTGCAGCGCTGCTGCCCTCAGAGCACATTTACAGTAGATGAGAAACTACTTCCACCTTGTTTAGCCGTTAGTGTACGGAACGCGTTTTGGTGTTTTAGCTGTTGAAAAATAGCAGATCAACAAGCTCATATCGCGCCACCGAGTGGCGCGATATGAGCTTGTTGTTCTGCTATTTTTGAAAAATTGTGAAAATGTGGTGCAAACCTTTGAATACATTATTTCGGAAGCAAACATTTTTAACTCAAATCTTTGCTTCTGGGGGATCCCTAAAACAATATGTTTTCAGATGTGGGTCTGCAGCCAAATATGGATAATTCTGGTGGTCCTTGACTTGAAATATGTTAGCATCACTGACACAGGAACACAGATTGTTCAGAGAAACTAGAATCTAGTGTCAGGAACTATAGAAAAACTCGTTCTAGAATCAGAAACTAGATTCTAGTGTCAAAAAGTAGATCCTAGCATCAGAAACTATAATTGTCACTAACTAGAATCTAGTGTCGGAAACTACTGTAGAATCTAGCGTCAAAAGCTAGAATGTTGCTGCAGCTATAATCTGGTGTAAGGAACTACTGTACAATCTGGTGTCAGAAAGTCAAATCGAGGGTCAGGACACAATGGGTTAGATACAGATACAGGTTGTAAGCCAGGCGTTTTACACTGAGAGATAAGTATATAAGCACACTGCGTTGAAGCAGTGGGTGAGTTCCTACCACACCTCGATATACAATGGGACACTTGCAGCATAACTGCCCTTCGTGTTTGTATCCATTTGTAATGGTAAGAGGGTACAAATGTACAAATATAGGCTACAAGTGAAATTGAATGTCATGTTAGTGCGTGGTTCTGCATTATGACAGTGGTTTTCAAACCTTTTTGATATCAGGGCCCACTTTCCATCATTTAGCTGGGGACCACCTGGAACCCTGGTGGTCCCCAGACCACTGGTTGAAAACCGCTGCATTATGACATTATTTGTAACATCATTTAACCCTCTTGGCAATGCCCAGAGGAAAAAAATGCTTCTCAGTTTAACCCTTAGTGTACTGAACGCGTTTTGGTGTTCTAAGCATTATGTTTTAACTATTGAAAAATAGCAGATCTACAAGCTCATAGCGCGCCACCGAGTGGCGCGCTATGAGCTTGTATCTCTGCTATTTTTGAAAGATCGTGAAAACGTGGTGCAAATCTATGAATATTATATTATTCAATCTAGACAGGACAATGCCAGGGTTAATGCCCTAACGCTCAGAAGGATCTCTTGATGAGAAATCTTGCTATATGCAAGGTTTATATATAGCAAGATTTCAGCTTGGTCTCATTATCTATCAAATACATCTGTAGCAGCCAATGGAGAGGCTTCAGCTTTGCCTAATTTATGGATCCTAGTATTCATCTTAGGAGCTATAAAGAGGCTTCTAAGGTGATCTTAAAATGAGAAATAAATGTGGTTGCTCAAGAGACGCTTCTGAGCTTAAACTGAGAAGCATTTTTTTTTCCCTCTGGGTGATCCTCCAAATGTGTTTAAAAAATCTCCCAGCATGTGTTTATTGGCCTCTGTATTTACTTTTTATTTTTTGCATTCTGACAAGGCGAGAAAAAAAACACTAATGGTCGTTGTTTCCCCCTTTCCTGTCAATCACTTCCATGCTCCTCCCCCCACCCGTGTTGCCAAGTCTGCTGATTAAAGCGACTTTGTTAGCAATAGCATATTAATAATGTAAAAACAAGTCAACTGTGTTTGTGGGGGAAGATTCAGAAATGGGATAAAAACAGGTCAGCTTAATTTCTATGGGCTTTTGTTGATGCGATAGTGGATATGTCATCACGCAGCACATTTTTGTGTAAGTAATAAAAAAATGTGTGTGTTTTTATTTAAAAAACACAGAAGTGAAAATTTTCCCGTTTTTGGCATGCATTCTTGGGTATGGCCATGTGTAAAAAATGGTATTTTTCAATTGGCTGGTCCTTTAAGATGTTTGCTCTGCACATGGGAGACCTGGGTTTGCTTTCTGGGTATTACGCGTGCGCGCACACACACACACACACACACACACACACACACACACACACACACACACACACACACACACACACACACACACAGTAGTGTAGTGTATATAGGCTCGCCGTCACGCGAGTCCACACTGACGGTAATATCCTCATCTCCCAGTGCAGCTGTACAGCTATGTCACCTCGCTGTGCTTCTCTCCACTGGTGTCCCTGTTCAATTATTTACTGCTATTTATATGGCATTCTAGGAGGCTGCTGTTGCTAACGTTACCGCTTTGTCTCGCTAGGCCCAGTGTGCTGCCAAAGTTACTACTCACACACACTCCTCCTGACACTACAAAGACAATACACTCCTGCACACACAGCCCACTCTCTACAGAGACGCATGCCTACACACGCGCGCGCAACCGCACACACACACACGCACGCACACACACACATACGTACGCATGCACGCACACACAGTTTTAGACAACAATAGAGATTGCACCATCTGCCTTTAAATGAATTGGTGTGAAAACAAGACAGAGAGAGAGGATGAGGAGGGAGGAAGAGGGCTGCTTCAGCAAAACTATGCATCATCACTCTTTAACTCGGCTCCCCTTCCCCGAGCTGCACGTGCGCGCACTTGTGTGTGTACATGTGCGTGTGTGTGTGTGTGTGAAGCTGTGCACCTGTAGGTGGTAGAGTGTATTGTGCAGGGAAAGTGGAAAACGTGCACAGTTTCATCATTACATAGAGCATCCTTCATTCAGGCTTCACCATCAGCCTTATGAGAGACAATCTCCATTTAAAAGAGCATCCTGCCCATTCGTTCCTCTCTATACCTACACATCCTCCATCCATCTACACCCACACCCCCTCTCTCATTTTAATAGTGAATGATGGTACTCTTTCTGCGAACTCAGCCTTATACGTGAACACCCCGATCACAGCTTTTCAAGTACTATAGCTCGGTTGAGTGTTTTAGATATTTTATATTCAAATGCAAACCCATTATAACTTCATTCTCCACTGTAAGTATGATGGAATCACCAAAAACACCCACACTTTTTTGTGACTAACTTGAAAATCCTTAGTTTTGGGTCAGACAGGCTAAACTCAGCATTAACCGGTGGCCCATGGAATAAATAGTGGGCCGTATGGAAAACACTGAAAAACAAGTGGAATGTGCCTTTAAATACGTAGCTTTAAAGGGCTCCAGTCAGGAAAAAAAAAATCTAACTCCTCTCTGTAATAGCCTAATCTCTCTCTCCCTCAGGGGTGGATGTAACATTCCCCAATTGGGGGGGGGGGGGGGGGGGGGGGGGGGGTATACCAGACCATTTTGGGTAGTTAGTTAGTAGCAGTAGTAGTGTTTCATTTCATTTTACATTTAAGCATTTTAATTTGAAATATCTTTGAAATTTGAGTTGTTTGTCATTTAAGTGCATTGCCCCCCATACCCATGCCTAGATCCGCCCCTGCTCTCCCTCCCTCCAGGCATGTCGTCTCCTCAGTAATCGTTGTTGATGAGTGTCACCTGTGGTCTTGACAGACCAGAGTGGTCCTGGGGAGGAAAGCTCCAATCTGGACAGGAGGAGAGCAGCTCCAATCTTGGGCTCCAGCAGGTGCGAATGTGAATGTAATCTCTCCCAGATAGGTTTGTGTGTGTGCTTGCACGCGTGTGGTAGCGTGCGCGCGCGCGTGTGTGTGTGTGTGTGTGTGTGTGTGTGTGTGTGTGTGTGTGTGTGTGTGTGTGTGTGTGTGCACGGCTTTCTATGCCGAGGGCACACATCTGTTTGAAAAAACAAAACAAAAACACAGCTCTCTAGAGCCAGTGTGTGCGTGTGTGTGTTTGTGGGTGCATGTGCATGCATGTGATGGCTTATGCAGTATGGGTTTGTATGGGTGTATGTATGGGTGTGACAGTATGGGTGTATGTATGGGTGTATATATGGGTGTATGTATGGGTGTGACAGTATGGGTGTATGTATGGGTGTATATATGGGTGTATGTATGGGTGTGACAGTATGGGTGTGACAGTATGGGTGTATGTATGGGTGTGACAGTATGGGTGTATGTATGGGTGTGACAGTATGGGTGTATGTATGGGTGTGACAGTATAGGTGTATGTATGGGGCGTGATAGTATGGGTGTGACTCCATCTCAGCCCATAGCACTTGTATTACATGCCAACTCATAGTACTTGCAGTACTATCCTAGGTAAACTACACTCAACAAAAATATAAACACAACACTTTTGTTTTTGCTCCCATTTTTCAGGGGAAGTTGCTGGATATTAGTGGGAGCTGGTACACACTGTAAAAATGGTAATAACACAATATTACCACATTATTACCATTTCAACAGTGCATACCAGTTCCCACTAATATCCAGCAACTTCACATAGCCATTGAAGAGGAGTGGACCAACATTCCACAGGCCACAATTGACAATCTGATAAACTCTATGCGAAGAATATGTGTTGCACTGCATGAGGCAAATGGTGGTCACACCAGATACTGACTGGTTAGGAGGCCCATACACCCAATAAGGCAAAAGAAAATTGCACATTTCAGGGTGTCTTTTTATTGTGGACAGTCTAAGGTACACCTGTGCACTAACCATGATGTCACATCTGCATCTTAATGTGGCACACCTGTGAGGTGGGATGGATTATCTTAACAAAGCAGAAGTGCTCAATATCACACATTTAGGCAGATTTGTGAACAGTGTTTGAGAGAAATGGTTATATTGTATATCTGGAATGAATTTTAGGGCTTTAAGTCCATCCCCTGAAAAATGGGAGCAAAAACAAAAGTGTTGCGTTTATATTTTTGTTGAGTGTAGATAGCATCTCATTAGACTTAGACGGCAGTGACTCATATAAGATATCTAATGTACTACCATTGCTTAGTGCTTACATTGTAACTTGTAAAGTACTGTATATTGAAAATTGTGATCTGTATGTAAACTGTATTTTTAACTAATATGTATGCATATGGTGTATTGCGATGTTTTTACTTATTGTAATGTCGCTCTGGATTAAGACCACCTGCTAAATGCCTAAATTGTAAATGTTAGGTCCTATATCCATTTTTTCTTGCCAACTAGCATATAGCATCATGTGTGCACACGTTTCTAATCTCTTCTTCTTCTTCTCCTCATCCCAAAGCCCCCTGACCTCCCCCTCCTGCCCTCCAGTCCAGTCTGACAGAAAGGGGGGTGAACCTCAGGGGCACAAGGAGGCCATCCTCCGCCTCACCCCATCCATCCTAGGACCACAAAGGGCCAGAAAAACAGACAGATAGGGTGACCACTGACCACGTCCAAGCTGTTTCATTTGAGGGACGGACAAACATTTGCATGTTTGTTGTTTGACCCTGTTGAGTGACAGGGCTGTCGGTCAATGAGCTGCTAATAGCAATTTTCAACTAATAGCAACGGCCCCATAGGCCGCCATAGACAGCCTGAATGCCCAGGGAAAATAATTTAGGGTGGTGATTCAGGGCTGGATCCATGCAGGCAAGGACAAAATTCAAATATAACAGCAGTAGGCCTACATGCAATGTGGCTCCTATGGATTGAGTGTGTAGTGGTCCCTCTCCATCAAAGTTGACCACTAATATGCTTTGTAGAATATGTAGGGGAATGTTTATGTGTTTTAACAGAGTTAAAATAAATCTAACATGAAAGGATACAAGCGCTTTATATCAGGAAGCCAACAAGTATAGGGAGACTAACTATTAGGGCTCTTTGAACTCTGACACCTGTCAGTCACATGTGGGACATTTGTGGGAAACCTGAAAAGCCTATAGGAAATGAGGGACTGTCCCACACAAAGAGGGACACCTGGTCACCCTACAGACAGATATGAACCCGGACGCACGCACACACGCAGACAGCGAATAATGGAGATGGATGAATCGAGAGGGAAGTACAAAAGAAAGAAAGAAAGAAAGAAAGAAAGAAAGAAAGAAAGAAAGAAAGAAAGAAAGAAAGAAAGAAAGAAAGAAAGAAAGAAAGAAAGAAAGAAAGAAAGAAAGAAAGAAAGAAAGAAAGAAAGAAAGAAAGAAAGAAAAAGAGAAAAAGAGAAAAAGTGGTTTTGCAGGCAGTATCGCAGCATTCACACCAGACAGGCCGAGATTACAGGAGGAATGAGGGAGGAGGTAGCAGAGAAGAGGAAATAGGAATGAGACCCATTTATTCTTCTCTTAGCTCTTTAATTCTCCTGCTGCTCTTATCTGACATCAGACCCATTGTGTGCTGGCGCACGCACGCACGTGCGCACACACACACACACACACACACACACACACACACACACACACACACACACACACACACACACACACACACACACACACACGCACACACACACACACACACACACACACACGCATGCATGCACGCACGCACGCAGACTCGGCCTGTACAGGCTACTAAGTGGTTTTGCTGGGGTGCTTGCCAGACAATGCACTTCTCTTCCTCAGGGTGGGGGAAAGAAAGAAAGAAAGAAAAAAAAGGCAAAGCTCTCTCTCTCTCGATCTGAGAGATATCCGGAGATGATTTTTCATTTTCCTGAAAACACATCCGTCCCACTCACTGCGGGACACGTCCGACTCACTTTGAAAAGGCGCATTAGAGGTCTCACTTATGATAGCAGTCTACTGTCATAGTTCATTTCAAGGGTGTGCTGCTGTGCGCCAAATGATGAAAGGTATTACCGGGGGAAGCGATATACACGAGTTGTTCCGCTTGACCCTGTAGCGTTACTGTGCATTATTACGAGAGCGCTGGAATGCATTCATAAAGGCACTAACGCAGACGCACACACTTTAACGCAGACGCGCACGCACGCACGCGCGCGCGCACACACACACACACACACACACAGTGTTCAATTGTGCATATTGCGCTACACATGGATATCAGAGGTAGTTCCTGCAAACATCAATTAATTTTAAGAACTACAGTATATGTTGTATATCAAAATGCACATCTTTGTTTGGTCTGTGGCAGAAGATATTCATCTGAAAAAAATAAATTACAGACAAGCAACTTTGCATGATTTCTTCTTTTTTTTTCAGATGAATATCTTCCGATTTGAATATCTTTTCAATTGTATGTCAAATGTTTATCTAGTTCAACATATTCCAGGCCTTGCATTGGATGCGTGTCCTGTCGTAAATTTAGATAAATTGATTTATAAGCCTGGTTAAATAAATCATTGAGGTGATTTTCCTCAAAGATGGGCAGGCTGCCAGTTGGCTCATGGTGCCTGTTGAGTTTGTGCTTTGAAATAAAATGGAACTCTGAACAACAACAACAAGGCAGCCTGCTTGCTGCTGCTCAAAACATTCTTCTCCGTATTTTTGGTTTAAGTAACACGGCAGAATAACTCTCCCTTATAACTAGTTAAGAGATCATTGATGAACTGTTAGTTATGAGTTATGAATGTATTGTTATCTGACAATCGTTTGTTAAATATTAATCACTATCCCACTGCAGTACTTAATAAATCATTCAGAAACTGATTTGTTTCAGGCCTCCATAAAAGGAAAGACAGAATGTTTTTTTGTGTTATTATTTCTATGCAGGTATATTAATCAGTAAAATGTTTTGAAAAAGGGGGAGATTCCATTGGTGGTTGTCTTTAAAGCCAGATTATTGCTGCCCACAATTTTCAAAGTCGAAAATGCGGACCAAAGATGGTGTTTAAAACGGATTGTATGACATGTAACGAGTTGTTTCACTGTTCTAGCTAATAGACATTTGTGGGTACTAGAAAAATCAATGTATGGACTATTGCTTAAAACATGGATACTGGCCGTGAATGGATGTATTTAGAGATGGCACAGGCGCGGTCTTACAATATAGGCAAACGAGGCGGCCGCCTGGGGCCCCTCAACTTTCCCATACAGCAGGGGCCCCCGGAGCCGGTGGCAACTAACCATACAGTTGGCCATCTAATTGGGCCCCCCTGAACAGTGAGCATCAGTCAGTGAGTTAATAAATAATGATTTTGTATGTTTCAAATCAAAAGTAAAAACAACACAATAAAATTGGCCCTACAGAAACCGTGTACATCACCTCCCATTTGCGTTAAAGTGGAATATTCCATGATCCATGCCATGTGCGCGAGACGGTGAGAGCACTATTCCAAAACATTACCCATCACGTTACAACAACCTATCAGAGACATTCTACCTAGCCTACTACTTCAGAAAGAAATAAGTTAAGTAGAGGTCTTCACAGGTCTCAAGAAATCCATCCGAAAACCGAAATAAATCCATGCAATATCGCCGAACTGTTCGGCAAATTATTAACAAATTTAAACCAGAACCAAGTCGATCCGTGACATTTTTCCCGATTCCAAACTGTTCCGAGATTTCTTTTAAATGGCGGCGCCGAACCCGTCCGAAATGCGACACGCACGGGCATTCCAAGAGACCCGACTTTATGAACTAATATAGCTGACGAATTGACCATTATACATTTTACACTCGTCACGAGAGATGAGAGAGACCCAGACAGAGGGAGGCTGTGCCGCCAGCAGCTCTATGCCGCTGCAGGCTGCAGGCTGCACTCTCCACGTGAGCGGAGGAGCAGGGAGGAGGAGGAGGTGGTTTACCTTACGCACGCAACTTTGTCATTAACTTGCATTGAGCTTTTCACCTCGTGTAGGCCAACGGTACTGTTTTAGGGGTCCGTGATATAATGTAGTCTAGAATTAAACCCCCGCAATATTATTACCGTCCATCAGCACAATTCAGCTGCAGCTGAGAGACACACAGAGCAGCAGGGCAGTGCGCTGCCTGTAGACAGAATCACATTCACATACCAGATATTTTCTTAAAGGGGAATTCCACCCAAAAATCAAAAATTTCCTGAGAGAAATGTTGTGAATAAATGTGAACCAAATTTGGTACCATTTGTACCCTCTCAGGAAAAAGGGTGTTAAAGAAAAATCATTAACATGGTGAAATACATCTTGATGATGTCATCAGATGTATTTCACAATGATTTTTTCAGACCTCACTCACAAATCTTTTCAGTCATTTTTTCTTAACTATTCTTAAAAAAAAGTAAATATTTTGCTTTTTGGAATACAATGGTGTGTTACATGATACGTATTTCTTGCATTTTAAAAGATTGTAGTTAAAACTTTTAGGGCCCCCATAGCTAAATCCGCCTGGGGCCCCCAAATTGCTAAATCCGCCACTGAGATGGCATTTTGGTGTTGAGTCCAGTTTACATGTATAATTAGCTACAATGGATTGCGATGGAGCCATCAGCTATAATGGATTATTCAATGTGGGTTGGAATGGTGAAATGCTGATGTTGGGGTGACAAACTCGAGTTTGTCAGTTTGTTCAGGTGCATGAACAAGTGCTCAGTTTCTCGGCTGTCAACGTCACAACTCCTCTTCTAATGTAGATGCTCCCCCGCCATCCACCCCACTCCCCCTTTTAATATAACTAGTCCTTTACCCGTTGTGCATTATATGATCAGGAAATTATGTGCAGATCACATTGATTGGGAGGGAATTGTTGATGTTGGAAAGTTGGGTGGAACTTGGGTCACAAAATGAATGTCATATGGTTACTGTTAATGTTAGACTTTAGTCGTTGTGAATGTAATTGTAAGAAACCCAGAGGGTCGTTACAATGTGTATGGATGAGATGACACCTAGTTTGTAGCCTATGCTCTGTCACACAGCCTGGTAGTCGCACTTTACACAGACGCACACGCGTAAATGTGGCGTTTGAATAATGATTTTGGAGAGGACTTGGTGCCGTGGGCTGGCGCGCATTAATATCCAGACGTTGCAGTGGTAGTAGATATAAGTTGTAGGTGACCCGGACCGTCGCACGTACACAGACGCACACGCGTAAATGTGGCGTTTGAATAATAACTTTGGAGAGGACTGGATGCCGTGGGCTGGCCAGACATATCCAGACATTGCAGTGTAGTGGTAGTAGAAAGAAGTTGTAGGCGACCCGGACCGTAGTAGCTCGTATGTCACCGCGCCGTGCCGAGAGTATTGCCTGTGTTGGTCAGTCGCCTGGAGTCGCCTGGAAGGCGAAACAGCGAGAGCAGATAATGCTGTACCCAGCGCCAATGGCTGTACCCGTAAGAGGGGAGGTGATATGGCAAACTGAGACCACAATAAATGTGTCTCCGTGACACGTGATGTTTTTTTTTTATCTGTATCCGGTGACACGTCATGTGCGCGAAGATTATTTTTTGACACAAATGTATTAAAATGAAAATGATGGGTATAATGTTTGGTGCTTATGAGCCGCGCATATTGGTGCTGGATGACAGGGCTGTGTGACTCGAGGTTCAGTGAGGCTGTCCGTGCGCCGTGGCGTTACGCAAATGGAGACAAATGACACAGTACAGTTGCACAGGAAGTGTACAGACAGACACGCTTGCTTGAATTATATATATAGATGATATTTAATACTTGTTACATAAACGATTAGTCGGCTAGTAAACTAGGCAACTAGTCGACTGGTAAACATCGCTAGAATTGAAAGCCTAGTGGAATGACAGCGGGGGTGTGGGACTCTGATGACTTTGAGCCATAATGATGTGTCAAAAAAAAAGAGCAGATAGAAAAGTGCAAGCTGTGTCTTCAAAGACAGAGGAGTAATGGAGGGCTGACAGGCAGTGTAACTGGGACTGGATGCATGCATACCACAACCTTCTTTGCTGGCTTCACTTTGTGTGTCCCTGTGCAGACGTACAGTATATGCCATGTGCCATTTTAAACGCCTCCGCGCTGAGTGCCAGGACTACATATGTGTGTCTATGCCACGGCTTTCCTGTTTGAAACCCTTATTTTGAAGCGCCAGTTCTCCGGAACCGGATGTAAGATGACATAATTGTGACTGAACACTTTTTCATTCATTTTTCATTCATACAGACCATTCTTTCACTGTAGAGCACAGTTTTACGGAGACATCTAGCTCTGTCTCCCTGTAACCAGAGCTATAGAGTATAGCTTGAAGGATCGACCAGCTTTGGGGGCTTGCAGATCACCTTTTGATAAATATTTTAATAAATAGATCTTGTTTTCCCATATTATTGTTCTTTTTTAAATGTTCAAATCTTCCCATATTTTGAACATACAAATAGTGATTAATCATGATTAAATTAATTTTGAAGCTATTTGAAGCTTTTTTCATCATTCACCAGCCCTAATTCATATCATCCATCCAGTCCTAAAATGCCCCACAGCTAACCTTAGCTTGCTTAGTATTTCTCCCCAATATAAAAGCTATCTTGTACCTCACCCTTCTTCATAATCCTATACTATTGGCCTGTCGTAGCTCGCCAGGCAGGGGCGGATGTAACATTTCCCAATTGGGGGGGGGGGGGGCGTATTTTCAGTTACAGGACTTTTATTAGGCAAGTAAAGCATCAATAATAACATCAGTTGTTGGGAGTTGCAGCAGACACTCAGCATGCATAAAGCTAAAGTCTGACTCAGAGAGTCTGACTCAGAGAGTTTTCTGTTTCAGTGATGAAATTCTGTTGGTTTCGTGGTGCCACAACTGTAGTTAGTTAGTAGTAGTGTTTCAAAAATCATTTTAAATATAAGCACTTTGAAATTTGAAATCTTGGGTTGTTTTGCATGCCATCGTGTTTGATGGGGCAGACTGGGCATTTAGGGGGGCATTGCTCCCCCGTCCCCATGCGTAGATCCGCCCCTGTCGCCAGGTACTGCACATTCTTTTCAGTTTGGTACTATAGCTGACATTTCATCCGTGTATAATATCGCATTCCCAGCCATTCTAGGAGAGCGGATCCACTTGTCAGTGTTGAGGCTGACATGGTCCTCATTTAACCCAAGACTCTTTCTTTATGCTTTGCCGTATCGCCAAACACAGCTTCGCCCCCGTGTGACGGCATGGGGCCAGAACGCAAAGAGCTTGCACATTAGCGCTGCCTTGTTGAACGCAAAGGTTACACACACACACCCAACGCGAGATCCACACCTCTTCTCCTTCACTAACAAGTTGAGTGACTGCCATCTCTCAGCGTGTTCCACCCTGTTCACCCTTGTGAGTACGCAAATGAGATCCATGGTTATTTTAAGCACGACGTACTGTACATTTTGTTCCACTCAAAGTGCACGCACACACCCACTGTGACATGTGCGCTTACAAAAACACACACACACACACACACACATTGCCGCACGTGCACACACGCACGCACGTGCACACACGCACGCACGCACGCACGCACACACACACACACACACACACATGCACACACACACACACACACACACACACACACACACACACACACACACACACACACACACACACACACACACACACACACACACACACACACACACACACACACTTTTGCCGTGGGTTGGGAGCACCTACGTTAGATCACTTTCTCCAACCCAAAGAGCTGCGTTGGCTGTGTCATCGTGTTCTCAGATAAAGTGCTGTTGATCACGCGGCGGCACAACCTGACAGGCCAATTCCTCTGCGATGGGGGTGGGGGGGGGGGTGTTTGGGACGTGGACGAAGGCAATAAGAGAGAGCAAGATGAAGCCAGAGAGAGAGAGAGAGAGAGAGAGAGAGAGGGAGCTACCACGCTAGTAGCTTCGACACCCACACTTTAATTTTCGTTTGCATTGCGTGAAAACAGAAAGCCTGGGCTATTTTGTTACCACTGTGTTGTGTCCATATATGGAGAGGACTGATTTGTTTGTATTTGACGGTATGGTGACACATTGAGCTTAGACAACACACTCCAGATTTGTGCTTTGTTTTTAACGTATGCACAATTTAGTTGCATTGTATTACCAGTGCATGAGTCGCACTCCACGTTGTGCAAATGAAAACCACCACCACCACCAACTACAACAACAACAACTGTACTCAACAACACAAATGTAGTAGGAAAATGTATATGTTCAGCAATCTTTTGCTTTTCACTGAACAAAAATCGATCACAGGAATTGCTCCCCCACGTGTGCCGGTGGTTTTTCGGGTATTGCAATGACATTATACCCCTAAATGACTGGATGGCATTATAGTCTGCAAGCTAATCTAAGTTTATAGATAAAAAAGTACAGTGGTAAGCACTTGAGATTGTCACTGTTAACACTTGGCTGCTGATGGGGCACCATGGTGGTACCACTGCCCTAGAATGGTAACGCTTTTCACGCTTTATTTAAAAGGTGTCAATGGTAATGGTGATTAACAATGGTTATAAAAGTATGCCTCTGTCTTTTAGGAACCGCTAACCAAGTAGTAGGACATGTAAATATGTTTTTAACCTGTTAATCTCCTGGTGACAGCATGGAACTTTCTGGCACCACATTCCTGTGGTTGCCATTTCATTGCCATGGTGGTACAACCACTGACAATCTCAAATGCTTACCACTGTACATCACACACGTGTACATCACACACGTGTACATCACACGCTTTCGCAGACAGCAAATGACGCAATAATGCGTTTTTGCGTGGTAAATCAGTTAAGCAGTTAACTTAAAAAAAATCTGAACTCTCCCTTTAGCAGTTGCAGGGGTGCATGCGTACCTTGCCAGCCAGGCTTGCAGACAGGCTTGACGTCAATGAGGACGGGGACGCTCTGCAGCGCCCTCTTCTGGCCACAGTCCCACGCCGTCACCTGGATCTCATACTGCTGCTGCTGGTCGAAGGTCAGCTTCTCTGTGTTACGGATGTTACCTGGTGGTTACAGAGAGGACATGGAGGAGATATTAGATGTTTGTCAGGTAGGAGAGCTGGTGGTTACAGAGAGGACATGGAGGAGAGCTCAGAGGTTTGTCATGTAGGAGAGCTGGTGGTTACAGAGAGGACATGGAGGAGAGATTAGATGTTTGTCATGTAGGATACCTGGTGGTTACAGAGAGGACATGGAGGAGATATTAGATGTTTGTCAGGGTTTAATACATTCAGTTGACTTTCATTTGGGGAAGAATGGGCGCGGCCATTTTTTTAAAAAATCTTTTTTGCACCCGTACCCATACCCATTCTATCCAATGCATTCAAATGGCATTTTCTCAGATTCTGCCCCGGAATGTCGCTGGCGCACGGGTAACACAACTGGGACTAAACGTCACTTCCTGACTTTTGACCCGGAACTTTTTGCACAGATTGTGACAGTACAGATTAGTCAAGACACCAGAAACACCATGACTTCATCACACATCCTGTTTTGGAGATCTGGCGCTTCAAAATAAGGGTTTTTACCAAATGCCGGCCCAAGCCATGGCATAGAGGATAAGGCAGAAAACGACACTGTCAATGGATAGATTGGGGTTAAAGGACCGCTTTACCTTTTTTGACTTAGTCTGTGCCAGGGGCGTAGCTATGAGTGGGCTGAGGTGGGCCGCGGCCCACCTAAATAGAGAGCTGGCCCACACATTGAAAACATGACTAAGAACTTGAGAAAACAAAGGACAAAGACCAGAGAGCCTATAGAGAGAGCTTGAGAGGTCTGGACTCACTGTAGTTATAATGAGTGATTTGCAGGCACTAATCACCCATTATAATGCAAATGAGGCTTTTCATTCACCCTGTGTTTGTAAACCTGCCAGATTGTTATCATTTGGCAGGTATATCTGTGAAAACAATAGCGCTTGTTTCTGTGGGGGGGCTTCCACAAGGATTTTCCAAACAGCTGTGAAAAGTTACCTCTGGTCTGTTCTCGTGAAAGAAAATCATGATCAGCAGACACATTGGTAACTAATTTATAAATGGCTGTGATTCTATATGCAACTGAACAGCTGAAGTCTATTTGATAATGATTGTGCTAATGAAACAAAACACTATGCGTTGGTGACAGTATTATTATTTCATGTCAAGACATTAATTCAAAAAGATAACCCTAGTACAGTAAAGGTTATATAAACCGAAATATAACCGTAATACAGCAATAATAGCAATATATAGCTTTTCTTGCACGCAAAAATTTGCATTTTAGACAAGGGAGTATTTTTTTAAACTTAATTGTGGACACAAACTTCCTTTGTTTTGGGTCCGAGAGACTAAACTCAACATCAAATGGTGGTCTGTGGTAAAATGCAGAATAAATAGTCAGGGGCCCTGGTATGAAAAAGGTTGAAAACCACTGCTTTAAGTCCTTGTGACATCGTATACATCTTGCAGAACTATATGGTGTACATGTACATCATACTGTACTAGTGCCATTGTACATCAAGCTGCAGAAACAGGAGATAGGCTGGTCCACGCCGTTGAGGATAAAATGTTGACTCTGCTGAGTGTACCAATATATCCCTACCAGTATATCTCTAAGTGAGGTTCCACTGGCCCTCAGAGTTACAGAGCACATGGGATAAATTAACTATAGTATGTGTGTATTATAAAAATAATCTAATTCATTTGAAGCTTTGTAATTAATTCATCTCAATTAATCGCATATCAATATTTGACCCGAGAAGCATGTTTTTGGCGAATTAAAACAAATAAAAACTTCTTCTCCCATCGCGTGCGCCGGTATGATCGCTACAACTGACATTCGTCCAGTGAAAAAAAGGTTCCGCGGTGCAAAATCTATGTCCTATCCTTTTTTTTAATCGTCTCATTGTTTCTGTAATTAATTATTTTCAATGAATCAGTTAAAGATCCAGCCCTTGGGTTGGTAGGATTCAAAAGGTTAAAACGGCAACACCTCCCAACACCCTGCAGACCATCTTTGAGCAAGCCACACTAGGGCAGGCAAAGAGAACTGTGTCTGATCCCTCTCATATACTGTACCCTGAGTTTAGGTTACTGCCGTCAGGTAGGAGGTACGAGGCTCCAAAATGGAGATATAATAGATTTAAATACTCCTTTGTACCAATGTCCATTTCACTCCTCAATAATTCTCTTGCTGAGGGGGCAAGGGGAGGGAGGAGAAGACTGTGATTGTCGTATGATGCTGCTAGAACTGCACTAGTTTTGGATACTGTTGTATTTATTCTATTTATATTTATATTCTTCCTATGACTACTTAACTAAGCACTACTTTGGGAGGTGGTATGTAAGCCTGATGAGGTGTACGAGTCACTACTATTGTACTGTATGTACTGTACTGTATTGTCCTGTATTGTCTTACTTGTTGCTGCAAGTCTGTATGTCCAAGACAAATTTCTCGAACGAGACTAAATAAAGTAACCTTGAACCTTGAACCTTGAAAACCTCAACAGAGAATTTTCTCTGTAAGTGGAACCCAAGAATGATCCTCATCAGTGCAGGCAGCCTGAATCTATGCATGCAGCCTGTCTGTGGCACGGGCGTCCGAATTTATGCAGCCATAAAGATGCAGTTTGAGCCTTTTAACAACTACGGTAAATGAGCTTGATTTTATTGGGAGTCATAACTAATGAGAATGAGAAAATGTTTTTGCATCAGCCCAGAAAACCTTCCTGTGTCAGAACAATTTCCATAATAGCTGTACAAGTGTGTGTGTGTGTGTGTGTGTGTGTGTGTGTGTGTGTGTGTGTGTGTGTGTGTGTGTGTGTGTGTGTGTGTGCGTGTGCGTGTGCGTGTGCGTGTGTGCGTTCATGTGCCTGTGTGTGTGCCTATACGTATGCATGTGTGCGTGCGTGTTTATGTGTCAGAGTGAGAATGTGAGTTTGTTTCAATTCCAATCCAATTCATGAAGAATGCATCTCCGAGAAACGCCTGTCTTCTTATATCCCGACAAGGGGTATAACAAAACAGGGCCTTTGGTTTGTGTTTGTGTCTCGGTCGGTTGTTAGTAAACAAATCACCGGTTCGAAGGGTGTTATCCCACTTATTACATGGCTTAATACGGGGGTTTTCAACCTTTTACATACCGGGGCCCACTATTTATTCTGCATTTAGCCACGGACAACCATCTGATGTTGAGTTTAGTCTTACGTAGAGGAAAGTACTGACAGGCTTTGATCTTGCGCTTTGCGGCCTGCACTGGAGCTCTGCTGCCAATTCAAGTAGGTGGGTGAGAGTGGTTTATTTGGAACCATCCTAGGTGGTTTGTTTGGAACCAGCAAGAGTCACACGTACCTTTGAACCAATAGGCGTCTCTCATGGGTTGACAATGAGGTACTACTTGCCCTCAGGTCATGGTCACTTGCCCCCAAAAAATATATCGTAAATTTTGCATTTAAGTTTACTTTCTACTTGGTGCTTTAAACATCTCCTTTCACAGTCGAAAGGACTGTTTTGTTTAAGTCACAATCAGCTGCAGTAAATATTCAACTTGTAAATCAGTGTATCAGGGATCTGTGACCTCAGCAAAATGATAGTTTGGTCAAACGGACCTGGGAGAGAGATGGGAGTGGGGGAATGGCTAGAAAGCAGGGAAAGATACAGAGTCAGAGCGCAATAACCACCTTGAAGACAAATATATCTCTTGTTGTGTTATAGCACACACACGTCACACACTTGCCCGATCGGGCAACCAGGTAGCAGTCTTCACTTGCCTGACCATTTTTTTACTTGCCCTGGGCAAGCAGGCAAGTGTTAGTGTCAAGCCCTGGTCTCTGTTCAGCCGTAGCATTGGGAGTCAACGGGAGTGGCAGTACTCTCCTTTATAGTGCTCTAGTCTTACCACTCTTCTAAGCCAATCACAACACAGTATTTGAACACGTGACTCGAACAAGTGGTAGAACTAAGGATTTTCACAATTTAGATAAACTGGCAAAACGTTGCTCAAAATAAGAATTCTTCTACATAATGGTGTAGATTCTTGACAATTAAGTATTTAGATGTTTAAATATAATTTAAATAGACCCTCACAGGTCCATTTGGTTTCGTTTTACACTCTCAAGAGTTACAGATCTATAAGGGTCCATTCGGTTACCAACTGTCCATCATTTCGTTGGGGACCACCTAGAATCCTCTCGAGGACCACTGGTGGTCCTCAGACCACTGAATGAAAGCCACTGGCTTAAATCATTAATAAATAACTTATGATAAGATAAGACAAGTAAGTAGTAGTAGTAAGTAGTAAGACAACAAGGCTGCTTTTATTCATCTGTATTCATAAGTCTGTGACCTATGACCTCCCATGCTGTTTAGATCTTTCACCATTGCATTATACCGAGTAGGGAAATGTTTGTCTGTAAGTACATGTATTAACATTTTTCTTACAATGATCCTCCTCCTCTCTACCTCCAGCTCAACTCCAACCCCACAGTGGGTCTGTTAGAGAGATTAGAAGAGGGACATTGTTGGGAAATGAATCTTGACAGGACTGAAATGTCTGAAACGGCACAAAAGAAAGCTTTTATAATTGTTCTGACTGAGCCTTTGAATGTCAGGGCCGTTATAAGCTTAGCTGTCAGCTGACAATCAGAAGAACTTTCAGCAGTATTCAACCGAGCCATTTAATGTTAATGATACCTTTTTATATGACTCACTCCGCTGTAATGAGTTCGAAAATGGAT
>CM076977.1:16071379-16136379 GCA_039105355.1 Benthosema pterotum
CAAATCTAAACATTGCCTGGTCAATCTGAGTTCAGGTGACATTTGCTATGCTCTGTTTTGGGGTTCTTACCCTGTCAAAGCATACATGTACACAGTTCAAATTAAGTTCAGTCTGTTAAAGCTTCAAAATGTTAGAGTTAACATACATGAGCAGCGGCTTAAAAGCTACTGTAGGTTCTCTCCTCTTATGTATTTGCATTCATAAACATTTTGAGATTAAATCCATTTGTTCCATTCATATTTTTTTTTTTCATTTGAGTTAAACTGTAAAGCGCTGTACATTAATCATGGCTTTTTGTTCTTTGTATTTTATGAATGTATTTAAGTATCACCCTGTTGCTTATTGATCTACGACATAGTAACTTTTACATGCATTCATTTCAGTCATTTTAAAGTATGAACCATTTTTTGTATTTATTCATTGTCTGAGTTATATTCATTCTGATGTGTCAGATCTATCCTGTAAGTTGTTACTAAGAATAAGTATAACTCGCACATTTTGTGAAAGGAAATGTCACATTCTACATTAGGTTATGGGATTGTTCTCAGTTCGAGCTGTCTCTTCTATTTTGGTGTTAACATCTTAAAAGGACTTTTTCCACTGTGAGTTTTCTGTGAAGGTGTGACTTAGAATCACCTGTGAAAGTGTGACTTAGAATCACACAACAGCATTGTCGTTTTCAGCGGTGTTTGGGAAACACATTGTATTGTATATCTACAACTCGGCCACGGCAGTCAGTAAAAACCCTTATTTTGAAGCGAAAGATCTCCAAAACAGGATGTGTGATGACGACGTCATGGTGTTTCTGGTGTCTTGACTAACCTGTCCTCTAACGATCTGTGTCAAAAGTCAGGAAGTGACTTTATCAAGTGATTTTATCAAAAAGACTATGACAAAAACTAAAAAATACCTTCCAAAAACAACACTATACAGCAGTGGTTTTCAACCCCAGGCTAAATGATGGAAAGTTGGTTAACCAGATGTAACTCTTTGAGAGCGTAAACATGAAACCAAATGGCTTCATTTTTACACTCTCAAGAGTTAAAAATATTCATCATCTGAATTAGTCTACACAACTAGTCTACACAACTAGAGAATGTAGAAGATTAACAGTCATTTGGATCTGTATGTTTTGCCTGTTTTGTTTTCCAGATCCAGCCTGGGAATTGCGGTAAGTAGCCTTGTCATCAAATGGTGGTCCTCCGTGGCTCAAATGCTGAATAAATAGTGGGGCCCTGAGGTCAAAAAGGTTTAAAGCAACACTGTACAGTATACAGGTACTCACCATTGCGGTCTATGGCGAAGGGCGTGTTGGTGGTGGTGATCTGGTAGTTGCAGATCTGGCTGTACTGCGGGGAGCAGTCCTGGTCGGTGGCCTCCACCTGCAGGATGCTGTCGTAGATCTTGCCCTCGGTGACGGCGGCGTGGTACCGAAGCTCCCGGAACACCGGGGCGAACTCGTTGACGTCGTTCACCTGGATGTGCACCACCGCCCTGTGAGATGGTCAGAAAGGAGGAGGCATGCAGGAGGTCAGGTATACAGGGGTGTATAGGGACAGTATATCAGCTGCTGCAGAGTGCATGGAACCCCCTGTTGGTGCTTTAATAAACCATTCTGTACTGTACTTTTGGTGTTTAACTTTTATTGAATAATAGCAGGTGTTCACGCCCCATAGAGTGGCACGCTATGGGGCGCGAACACCTGCTATTTTGGGGGAAATCGTGAAAACGCAGCGCAATTTTTTTTTTCAATAGGTCCTTTCAGAGCAAACATTTCGTAGAATCTACAATGTCAGGCCCATGTTAACATGGACTCACACCGTCAAGGGCACGAGTGCCCTTAAAATCTATCTACATGTAGGATAGTTGTTGATGCTTTATTAAAAGAATAGTTCATTTTTTTTTTTTTTTTTAGTTAAGCGGTATGAAATACTTGCCACTGATATAGTGGTGTCAACTGTATTAACAGTTTGCCAGCACTTTTTATTATTTTTTTAGGTAGCTAGTGCCAGCGATTTTCATGTAAGTCATATTTCATATTTCGGTCCATGTTTCCAGTCGGACAAGTTAAATCGGCGCACACAGGATCTCATTTCCAGTCCGTCTCTTATTTGGGTCCCTCAGCTGGCAGAGGAGGCGAACGCTGCTCCCGGACGCTAGCATAGGGATCGTATCAAACAATAACTATGCTAATCAAAGAGCGATGTAGATCAGCTTCAATGGCAATGGTCATAACTCGTAACTATTTGATAATGGTAAGATTGGCATAGATCTACTGCAATGGCAGATAAACTGTTAATTGATCGCCAGAGTCGTGCTCTGGTTTTGGTGAAATATGAAGAAGTTGCGGTCATTTTGTGGAGATCACTGGTGGCCACGCAGTAAAAATAAATTAATCCCAAAAAACTAACATCATTTGTATTGTTAACATTCATAAAATATCACTATGCCCATATAGTAGTTCCATGGGATATGTCACATAAAGAGTAAGAATCTCCATATAGAAAAATATATATGGTGCATTTATTTTTTATTTTTTAGTTATAGCGACAAAGTATAACATTGTAAGGCCTATTTGTCATATTAGCCAGGGATCCGTTTTAATAAAAAAGGATGTGATTCACCAACATCCCTATACTGAACATCTTGGGGCAAGGACTTTGCTCCTATCCAGCACTGCCTTTAAGTAATGCATCCCTGTATAATTACAGCAGCTAATCAGCTGACACAGCAAAGACAGAGTCAAACGTGATGAATTATCTTGGCAACTGAGAGTCACGGCTGCTCTTTGACCTGACACCCATGGATCGCTTTGATTCCTTCGCTGTACGGCGTCGCGGCAATACTACCCTCGGCTTCGTCAACCGATTAATCTGTCACCGCCTTCGGGGTGCCAGGGGGGCGCCGTGGATTCTCACAACGACACGCACATCGTGCCGCCATTGCGCTGATTAATAATCCCATAAGCAGTCTGTCAGCAGTAATTCATGTTAAACTACAGTTAATGAAACCAAAACCCACACCATTCATCACGCTCAAACATCTTCGTCAATACTCCTCCGATGGCTCGCAGCAGGCCACTGATTGCATAATCACCCACTTCGATTCATCGACTGACACCCGCTGATGGATGAGCACCAACGGATCCCTAAAGCAATCCAGTTTTCCCCCGGCTTAGGAACGCGACCAAAAAAAGTCAACAAAGGGGATGTCCGGTCATAGACTGAATACTGGAGAGCAGTGGTAATAAGGATTATGGCCGTGGGAGTGGTGGTGGTGCTGCTGCTGGCAGTGCAGTTATCCTATTAAAGCGAGGCGTAAATGTTTGTGTAAACACATGTAGGGCTGACTGAAGAGGGAGAGCGGTCGGTCAGTATGTACACAGAGCCATGGCTAAACTGAACGGATTTATATACTGTTTTATTACCTCCTACTGACTAGGCTGCACACAATCTACCGCACTGCAAACCAGGAGACGACCAGATCAATTTGCAACCGTGGCAGGCGTCGCGGCAGGTATAAATCTGTCGCGGCAGGTATCGAAACCGTTGTGATAGTTTTACACCTGCCACGACAGATTTACTGTATTCCTGACATAGTTTTACTAACTGCTGCAGCAGTGTTATCAACTCTACTTGCTGGTAGTAAAACTAGCAATTTTACTACCATTATGCCTAACAGAATCGCTACTGTTATAGCGGTCAAGGGTTAAGGTTAGGTTTGTGGTATAAGACTTCAGTGTTTTGTATCTTACAACATTATGTACGAGTACAATACAGAGAATGTTTGCATTCGCCATCTTTGTTGAAGAAGAGTCTAAGTCAGAGTTAATTTCAGAGGTACAAGCTGGTTAGGTTTGTGGTATAAGACTTCAGTGTTTTGTATCTTACAACAATCTTTGTTGAGGAAGAGTCTATCTATGTCTGAGTATCTATGTCTCAGTAGTGAGTTGTCTTACTAGTAAAATTGTGAGAAAACTGAGACGAATTCCCTGTTTTTTGTTACTTTGGGATTACCATTTCAATGCATTTTGTATATATGAATCCCTCAGCAAGCCTTGTTCTGTCATATTAATGACTGTCAATCATACACAATACCCCCCTGTCTCATCAGTCTGCCAGTTCGCCGGTAGAGGAGCAAAGCATATGTTCTGCAGTTTGGGACTTTGTTGCAGATTGTTTTGCTCACAAACAAACGGAAGGATTGAATGAAATGATTAGCCTGGAATCCAGCCTGATTCGCTCTGTTCCGCGCATCAGAAATGTCACTCGCAAAGTGTCATTTCAGATGCATGGAACAGAGAGAATCAGGCTGGGTTCCAGGCTAGGAAATGAATGGACCTGATGAGGTTCATTGAGGTAGAGGTTCCCTGCGTGGTATTTTGGTGCACTGTGTGTGTGTGTGTGTGTGTGTGTGTGTGTGTGTGTGTGTGTGTGTGTGTGTGTGTGTGTGTGTGTGTGTGTGTGTGTGTGTGTGTGTGTGTGTGTGCATACATGCACAAGCACATTTCTGTGCTGAGGGCACACATCTGTTTGAAACAGACGCCACACTCTCTAGCGCCAGTGTGTGTGACTGTGTGCGTGCGTGTGTGCATGTGAGACCACACGTGTGAAGTCAACATGTGTGTGTGTGTTAGAGTGCCTGCAACGTGCAAGTGTGTCCACCATGCCGCACCAGGCACGGTGCCAAACCTACAGGTGTTAATGCCCACAGCCATCATCCTGCACCGGGAACAAGCCTAACCCCCAAAGGAGGGTGCCAGGAGAATGGAACCAGCCAGCGCAGATACACACAGAGCCAAGCAGTGTGTGTGTGTGTGTGTGTGTGTGTGTGTGTGAGTGTGTGTGTGTGTGTGTGTGTGTGTGTGTGTGTGCTGGGGGGCAGCATCACAACAGCAGTGAGCGAACAACAAAAGACGATAAAGACGAGAGTCACAGCTAGGGCTTTATGTCTGGATAACAACCTGCGATTACAACAACTCCCCTCCCTGCCAAAGAGCAGGTCCTGGGCATTATTCTGGAAACAAAAACACATACGCCCAGGTACTACCACCACCAGGGCCACTTCGCCTCCTAATCCAACAGGGGCACATACTGCTCAATTAAGAGAAAAAAAAAACACTGTTGCCAGGAATGAATTCATTTTGCCCCACATGCGATAAGGCCAACTGGGACACAAAACGCTGCTAAAAACTCAGGCAGCCAGACTATACGGACGAAACAAGAGAAACACACGTGACAAGATAGTAACCATCTTGTCAGCGTGCAGGTAAATCCCACACATCCAGTCTGACAACAACAGCCCCGGGGCTCTAGCACACACACAGCTACATGGGGAGGCAGTACTGTAGAACGGGAGAACTAGGTTGTTGTAATGCCAGTGTAATCCTCGTTTTTTTTTGTCTTTACCATGATAATCCCCCCCCCCCACTCCCCCCTGCCAAAATACACCCCAGGGCAGGGGCGGATCTAGGCATGGGCATTGGGGGGGCAATGCCCCCCTAAATGACCAGGCTGCCCCACCAAACATGATGGCATGCAAAACAACCCAAGATATTTCAAATGAAAGTGCTCTTGCAGTATTTACTGCTACTAACTACTAGCTACTAACTAACTAAGTATTTTACTGCCTTTAGCTTTATGCATGACCTTTAGCTTTATGCATGCTGCGTGTCTGTTGCAACTTCAACAACAACTGATGTTATTATTGATGCTTTACTTGCCTAATTTAAGTCCTGTAACTGGAAATGGTATGGGTGCGGCTTCATCACCTGTGGCGCGAAGCGACACGGGCGATGAAGCCGCACCCATACCATTTTCTCCTGCCCCCAATTGGGAAATGTTACATCCGCCCCTGCCCCAGGGGCAACCTGGGGAGCGGGGCGGAACATGCCGGGTGTGACACGGATCAGATAGTATAGATTAGACATCATTGATGAATAAAACGAGAGTTGGGGGTGGCGTTACATCACAGATCAATGGTGCTCTTGTGAAGAGTAAAATATGAGGAACAGGGGTTCCGCCTGTGATCATCAATGGAATCAGTCACAGCTAGAGAGACATGAAGATTAAATGTCATTTAACCTCTGGTAAAAAAAAAAAAAAATAGTATGTGCTTTTGTGTGCGTGTTTCAGAGCACTTATACTCTCACGTGAACATAACGTCAGGTTACACGGTATATGAATCAAAGCTCCTACTGTTTATGTAGGAATCATGTATGCAAATCGCCAAGTCAAGTACTTCTCCACCCCCAATCGCGAGGTAAAGTTAGCGAAATTACTCGACTTTTTAGCGTATAAATAAACACATTTAACTTCTCCAAATCATCTAACTGTTCGGATGAATAGTAAGATCAAAGTTTGAACTGTATCAATATGTTAAAAAGTGAATTTGGGTAAAAAATAAAAAAATACACTTTCATGTCTCCCAGGGGAAATTAGTCTTGTCCGATATGAGGCACAAAGCACCAGGTGCGATCACATATGGTTAAAATATTAATAATTACAATGTTTTTATTGTCTTTATGTTTTGCATGAAGTCCTTCCTTTAATTAGATCGTCTCCAAACAAAGACTTGTCTTTTTGAAGCCTCTAGGGGCTGCAGGAGACCTTCAAAGAAATCCCCATAAGTTTTGTTATTTTGTTTTAGTTAGCCAATAAATGATTGGCTAACAAATACTCCCGGCGGGACTATTTGTTAGCCAACCAGGAAGAGTCTCGCTGAGCTGCGAGACAATGCATATAATTTATATGTATTGCAGCACTAGGGGTGTGAATATTCATCGATATACAGTACATCGCTACCCACGATGCAAGTTCATCGGTTACGTCACTCTGTATCGATGCAATAGACCTGTGCAATGACGTCTGGAATTGTTTTCCCCATTCATTTTTTTCTCAGACTTTTCAAAAATAATTTATATAAAGGTGATTTCGCCGCGGACTATGCATATAATTTAGGCTGCCCTCAGGATAGCAATTTAGTATTGGTCTATGCATATCATTTAAGCTGAAATGAAAGATTGAATTAAGTCATATTAAGTATAATATATAAGTATATATATACCTAAGTATATTTAAGGTACAGTTAGTGTTCCGACAGGCTAGACCTGGTTATTTATTTGTCATCACAAAAGCAACACCAGTGTTATTTTTTGCAGGCATTTTTGAGATTAAAGTTCTCAGTACTGGGTACTGATTTCAGTCCTGAGGATTTCACAGGGGTAATTTAATTAGCTCACTGCTTATTTGCAAAAGATCATTTTCAGTCTCAAGATTTTTTTTTACTTTAATCCCTGTGTTATTTTTTGCAGGCATTTTTTAGATTTAGAAAGAAGAAATGCTTATTCATTTTAGTCAAATTTTAGTCATTTCTATTCTTGCCTTAGTCTAATTTTAGTCGCTATCACGGAAAGCTGCTCCAAGAACACAAAGTCCAAGCACGTTACTCAGTCGCTGCCACAGACATCACATTGGTGGCCTAGACTAGTGTTATGGGAGCCAACACAGAGAGCATCAATCATGATGGTGGGCGTCTGACAACTACCAACGTTGGACATTAAAAAGAAAGAGGTGCAGGGGGGCGGAACATATACTGACAATTTGGCCAGATGTGGGAGGACTGAGGTGACTGGAAGGTATATTATAGAACTATATACTGGGTTGGTTTATTCCTCTCTGGAATAAGAAGATTCAGCAACACAATGCTGCTGCACTGCACTGCCTTCATAAAGTAACCTGTGTGTGTGTGTGTGTGTGTGTGTGTGTGTGTGTGTGTGTGTGTGTGTGTGTGTGTGTGTGTGTGTGTGTGTGTGTGTGTGTGCGCGCGTGCGTTCGCTTGCAAGAGAGAATATCTGTTTGAGTTGCAAATATATTTGTATCTCCAACAATGTGTCTTATTTCTATGTAAATATACAACTGGTGTGAATTTGACTCAGCATTTGTGTGTGTGTGTGTGTGTGTGTGTGTGTGTGTGTGTGTGTGTGTGTGTGTGTGTGTGTGTGTGTGTGTGTGTGTGTGTGTGTGTGTGTGCTCGTGCACACGCACACACGTGAGCGTGCATTTCAGTGTATATCGGCGCGATAATTAGACTCTCCTTACTGCAGAGAAGCGCAGACATGCAGCCCTGTGTGAATTTATATGACAACTTTAATAACTTGCGCTGTGCATGTATGCAGGGCTGCGCGTGCGCACGTACCCACACATAAGTCACTACCTGTCTCTGTGTCTCTAAGTATTTGTGCCGCGTCTCTTATTCTGACGCGCGCACACACACACACACACACACACACACACACACACACACACACACACACACACACACACACACACACACACACACACACACACACACACACACACACATACACAGGGGATGCAGTGCACATTATAATCCTGACATGCGTGGCTTGCGTACGTTGCCTCCACTATGACAGCCTCCCAGTACTTAACCCTGGGCCTGTATTAAATAACGCTGAGCTAGGTGAGAGGGCTGGGGGGGGGGATTAAAACTGTGACACCTCTAGCAGGAAGTGATATTCCCCCTCGTACCTAATTACTATTACTGCCTGTCTGCCTAAGCAACGGTTTGTAGCCAAGAAGGTATGTGTTCAGTGGGAGGAGGGATTAGTCTTCAGATGAGGTTCAATATTAGTTTAATTATGGGTACGTGTCCTAGACTCTCTGGTAGTGCCAAGGATTAAGTTCAGGCGGTGCCAATTCAACTCAAATAATAGTAATATTCACAAACAGTACAGTGACATTGTTACGGTTTGGGAGATTAAAGATTAACTGCCGTCAGTCAAGTGCCGGTGGTTTGTTTTAGCAGACCTCTTTTCCTGCAAATTCAAATCCAAAGTTATTTTTATTTTTGTCTAAAGGCACATTCCGTGACTTGGGTGATTTGGAAAACATTTCCCCTGCCACTCGCCTGGTAACAAGATGTCCACATGTACAAACTCTAAAATGGGAGGGAAGTGCAACAGGCCAAAAGCACAAACACCAAGACCCACCCCCACTTGATCCTGATAGAGTTCTATAATAGAGTACTGCCACTCCCGTTGGCTCCCAATGCTACGGTTGAACAGAGACGCCTATTGGATCAAAGGTACACGTGCCAGCGGCTATTGGCTGAAAAATGCACGTGACTCCGGCGAGTTCCAAACAAACCACCTATGATAGTTCCAAAAAAAACACTCTCGCCCATCCACTTGCATTGACAGCAGAGCTCCAGAGCAAGGCGCAAAGCGCGAGATGCGAGATCAAAGCGTGTAAGTACTCCCGTTCATAGTGCTCTAGATCCTGATAGGACGATGGCCCCTCTCACCCTGATTGGATGAAAGGCTTTTCTCTCAAAGCCCTATCTGAATATCTGAAACTAGGGTCTTTTGAACCCAGGGGCTCACTGGAGACAGGGAGGAACTCCTTATATGGTCACCACACTCTATAGTAGGGAGGATTAGCCAAAAAAGAAGATTTTACACACTGAAACAGTGGGTACATCAGCCAGCAACCCACTCCTTTTCATGGTAAACTCCTTACTTTCAGCTAGGTGCACATATTACACACCAATTATGTGGAGACTTAAGTTTTTGAATGATTGAACATTTTATTAATACATTGTGTTAGTAAATTACAAAACTAATTAGCAATGTTGTTGTTATATCCCCAGGTAAACAAGCTATAGAACAGATTGCAGCATGTAGTTGCCGCGGTACTGAGCAACACCCATGTAACAGCACCAGATGTGGTGAAACGAAACATAAATCGAGACGAGACAAAAACAAGACCGAGACAACAAAAAATGTCTTGAGACTTGTATCATGACGAGGCAATGTCTGGAGAACAACAACACTAAAAGCACAGCGATATGATATATTTGTGCATTTCTCTTGTTCATCCCGTTTCCACACCAGGGCTATTTTTGGAAAATAGATTACCAATAAGAGTACCAAATTAAAAAAAAAACAAGGCTGAAGGCATGATGAAGAATATGTTTTGCTCTACGTCCGTCTATGTGTACGTCTGTGTACAGCTAATCTCCAGTACTGTTGATCTGGCTGACGCCAAACTTTGCACACACACTCCCTAGATGCCAACAAGGAACCTCCGCCCCACGTTTTGTAGAACGTCTTGGTATAGCACCAGCAGGAGGCTGATCTTTGTAAAACACATTATTTCATATTGCTCCTCCAAATTCTGTCCCAAAATCCCACAAATTCGTACACAAAATCTCAATAGTCATGTGCTCTAGACCGACATGTCCAATAATTCATATTCCATCCTAATTTCCTTTGATTGGCTTTCAAACTTTGCAGGACTGACTCATTTTGAACAAAATGCATCAAATCATGAATGCAGAGTGCAATCTAAGGGAAATATTTAATGCACTTTTCTACAATGATATACTGTATATACCATTGCTGTTACCATTAACGTATAGCCCAGAGCAGTGTCCACTCTAAACAGAGATTAAGTCACGCAATTACACGCAACACCAATGGTTATTGCTGAAACATCTATAAGGAGTATAGTATAGTGTAGTGGAAACACTTGCTGACTAGATCCTAATGAGAAATCGAAGCCTGTTACAAGACTCCCTTCTGTAACCACTTAAGTTAATGCATTTCTCAGAAGTTTGGCATCCTCAATATTCTATTATAATGTTCATAGCATGAATGGAAAGGCTTGTGTACAATATACAATTTCAGGCGGCAGCTAAAAGGGATTCTTCGATGAACAAATAAAGAACTAAACTGGACTCGCCAAGCAAGGCAGACTTTCTGAAAGAGCTGTTGAAATGGATTCCTCTCTCAACCGGTTTTCTTTTTCTTTTTAAAGGCCTCCATGTTTAACCAGGCACCGTATAGAAAATATTCCAAAACACTGGGAAATAGTATAGACAGACGGGAAATTGTAGACAAGACAGCAAAACACTTAAAGTTGAAAAAGAAAGCCGGAACAAGTGTCCAGAAAAAAAGCTGCAGTGACAGAAATAATAAAATCCTTCAGTCTTCACACAGGAACAATCACTGCGCAAAAAAATGGCTGTGTATATTACAGGAAAGACGCATTTAACTTACCAGAAAACTCCTATAGTTCAGTAAGCCCCTCCCCAAACTGCTATGGTCCAATCACAGCTAAGCATAACATGTGATAAACAAACCTCTCGACCAATAGCTTTCCTGCATGATAAAACATTGCTTTAAAAAATAAATGTCACACACATTTTTCCACCGCATAGGGCATGCCTTGTTGATGGATTTGGAAGAGCTTTTGAAGGTCTGGTTCCAAAAACGAACCAGTATTTATTGTGCATAATGTCCATGATATTTACACTGGAATGAATGAGCCGGTCTGGAAAGTGTCGTAGCCTTGGGTGGGCACTGGGGAGAGGTCTATTGTACCATCGACACCTGTTATATTACGGTGTATTACAGTACAGTGGTAAGCACTTAAGCACTTGTCACTGGTGGTACCACCATGGCAATGAAATGGTAACCACAGGAATGTGGTACCAGAAAGTTCCATGCTGTCACCAGGAGATTAACAGGTTAAATACACATTTGCATGTCCTACTACTTGGTTAGCGGTTCCTAATAGACAGAGGCGTACTTTTATAACCATTGTTAATCAACCACTGACACCTTTTAAATGAAGTGTGAAAAGCGTTACCATTCCAGGGCAGTGGTACCACCATGGTGCCCCATCAGCAGCCAAGTGTTAACAGTGACAATCTCAAGTGCTTACCACTGTATACTCCCGAATCGTACTGTCACACCTTGGGGTTTAAAGACAACTCCAGTGCCTGTAATTGCCCGTTCACTCCTCCTTTCACCCAGTCAATGAAATAGCAAGATCCCGAACCTCACATTTGATCCTCTGCCCTGGTTGCTTTTAGCGATTAATTTTCGAGACGGCTCTGCAGCTTTTGTTGGTGACTCCAAAAGTGTAATTTGGGCAGAGCCTGAGGCAGAGACTCTCCTCTCCGCGTTTAAAATCGTAGACAGCAAGTGAGTGTGAAAAGGCCATGCCGGCTCCTCTGTGATTTGCTGGTTAAAGTACAGTCCATTTAAACCGAAGCCAAATATAGTCAGTCTTCTGCACCGGGTCTGCCCACACAGCTAAAACCGTGTTTGAGATATAGTAGCAGGCTAGGTTGATATTACGGTAAGTTATTGCGTACGTGTAAGCATCGTAGTAATTTAATGTTACCGTATAACTGTCTCAGACACCAGGCACCGCCCAGCATGAGTAGGAACAAAAAAAAAAACTACCACAGACCTGGAATAACCCCTCACATAACATTATACAAACAACTCTGGACACCTTTAGAGGGATATTTCACCGTTTTTAGAAGATTTAGAGCACTTTCCTGGTGGTCTTTATGTGTGTAATGTGTGGTTTTATATCTTTTCGATATTAGCAGTGAGCCCAGTGTCTCTGATGTCATCGACACTATGACCTGCACTACATGTCAATAAGACAGACCGTCCCCCTAGCCACAAGGAGGTGTAGCGCACCTCCTTGTACCTCCAAATGGAGGGAGCGTAAAATGTAACCAGATGGACCCATAGGGGTCTATGGGTCCATTTGGTTTCATTTTACGCTCTCAAGAGTTAAAATATATTCAAAAATCTGAATTACCTAATTTTCAAGAATCTACACGTTTAGAAAATGTAGAAGAATTGCTATTTTGACCAGCGTTTTACCAGCTATTTCTCCTCCGACAGACTAAACTCAACTAACTGGCTAATATGCAAAATAAATAGTGGGCCCTGGTATGAAAGTGGTTGAAAACCAGTGTGACTGCTCTAGCGCATTCTAGTGCATTTGAAAGTGCCACTAGTGCATTTTGGATTTTGGCTGTTGGCAACGCTGGTGTGCGTGACGATCTGTGAACAGATTGCTAGCATCAGCCTTGCTTACAGCTCCGATCACGTCACTCCTGCTTCAAGTAGGCTATGCCTGTATTGAACACATAAAGAGTATATTGTACATCACATAACCCTGCCCCAACACCCTCGCGGGTCACTCACTTGTGGGACTTCTTGCGCTCGGTGCCCCCAGGCCCAGCACCACAGTCGTGCGCCTGTATGATGAAGGTGTACTCCTTCTGCAGCTCACAGTCCACCAGACCCCGGGCTCTCAGCTGGCCCTCGCCGGACGTGCCGTTCAGGACCACCGCCTCGAACGGGGCCTCCAGCCCGTGGATGTTGAAGGCGCAGATCTCGCCTACAGATGAGAGAGAGAGAGAGAGAGAGAGAGAGAGAGAGAGAGAGAGAGAGAGAGAGAGAGAGAGAGAGAGAGAGGGAGAGAGACGGATGTCACTATTTATGATGGAAGAGAAATGGTGTGCATGCATGCGAGTCTTCTTTATCCCCACTAGCCAGCAGGGTTCAAAGGATTGTCTACTGCCTGGATTGCCATGGGATTTGCTATGCCACTTCAAGCTCTGCAAAAGATGGATGGACCCTTCGGATTTTTTTTTTGCTGAGCCCCCCCATGGCCTTTCATCTAGCACCACCTTTTGGCAAATGATGTCCTCAGGGGACGTGTGTGTGTGTGTGTGTGTGTGTGTGTGTGTGTGTGTGTGTGTGTGTGTGTGTGTGTGTGTGTGTGTGTGTGTGTGTGTGTGGGTGTGTGTGTGTGTGTGTGTGCATGCGCGCGTGCATGTGTGTCTGACGATGACAGGGTGCTGATGGCAGGCACCTGTGAGTGATTGTGGCAATTGGGCAATCGAGGTAGTTACTGTAAATCGTTGATGTTATTGCCCAGTAGAGGCTGCCATGTAGATTGCATGCAGAAAATGCTCAACAATTACAATCTGTGGCAGCATTGTGCCAAGTTCCGGAAAAGAGTGAACTATGATTGGCCAGTGGTCACTTCGATTGACTTGAGTCTTTGTTATCACGTATATTAGTAAAGTTTGAGGCCCGGCCGACCGCTGTGTGATTGCTGATCCAAGTCCTTTACAAATGGGAGTCATGTGGTTTAATCAGTAAAGTTTTACACTGCTCAGGCGGAGAGCAGAAAAAAAGACACCAGGCAAACTTTACTGATTAAACCACGTGACTCCCATTGAAAAAATGAATTGGAGCAGCAATCAAACAGCAACCAGCGGTCAGTGAGATACTCAGACTTTACTGATATGTGAACTAAGCCTTATCTTGAGGCTTTTTAGACGTTATTGATTGTGGTCTGGGGACCAGTGGTCCCTGAGAGGATTTCAGGTGGTCCCCAGCTAAACGATGGGCAGTTGGTAACCAAATGTACCTGTAAGGGTCCTGTAAGGGTCCATTCAAATGGTAACTCTTGAGAGCGTAAAATGAAATGGACCCGGGAGGGTCCATTTGGTTTCATTTTACGCTCTCAAGAGTTAAATTATATTTAAACATCTGAATTACTTAATTTTCAAGAATACATACACATTTATAAAATGTAGAGGAATTGTTATTTTGACGAACGCTTTGCCAGTTTACCTCTCCTAAATTGTGGACACAAGCTTGAAAATCCTTAGTTTTAGGTCCGAGAGACTAGATTCAACATCAAATACTGGTCCATGGCTAAAATGCAGAATAAATAGTGGGCCCTGGTATGAAAAAGATTGAAAATCACTGGCATAGGTAGACAGGGAAAGGCGATACGGTGGAGTGACACGCAGCAGAGGGGTGCTTTCTACCATCCGTTGGTTTAAATTATGCCTAATTTGGCGAAATGATGCGTTTATGAAACTATGCCTAACGAGGTGAAATTACGCATTCATGTAACTATGCTTAATGTTGCAAAATTATACCAAATGTGGTTAAATTATGCCTAAACCCAACCTTAAAGTGATATTTCATTTTTTCATTCAGCAGGTTTTTTATGTTGCTTGATACAGTATTTTATTCAGAGACAGTGTGGTTTTATCAGACACTACCAAGAAAATTATTATTAATGTATAAATATGTATAAATATAATTGTAAAAACCATGGACTGTGCAGTGAATTTTCTCCAGATGTAGGAGTTTTAAAGGGATTAGTGAGTGATTCCACTTAATTAAGGAGTTCCTCCCTGTCCCCAGTGAGCCCCTATGGGGTCAAAAAACCCTAGTTTCAGTTTGGGCTTGGGAGAAAATCCTTTCGTCCAATCAGAATGAGAGGAGGCCAGAATGAAATAGCCTGCATAAGACATTTGTGGCTCCATTTTTGTTACCATCTAACCATTTTTTTAGAGAGCTCCAGGTGGTCCCCAGGCTAAATGATGGAAAGTTGGTTAACCAGATGTAACTCTTGAGAATGTATAAATGAAACCAAATGGACCTGTAAACACTCTCAAGAGTTAAAATATTCATCATCTGAATTACCTTTTTTTTTTTTTACTATTTTGAAAAAACCTTTTGGAATAGTTCAACGTGCCAATCTATTGACACATTGTGAGCTTGTAGACTGGCCATTTAAACAATTGAAAAAATGTTTTTTTTAATAGTTTAAAAAGGCAAAGAAGTTAAGGGATAAGGGGTTTAGCGGTGACGAAAATGGAGCCCTCGGTACTCAAAGCATAATTTTGATTGTAATACCTTTGTAATAGCCTTTTGTATACTTTTGTATACTTTTACTTCCTTTACTAACCCCAGTTAGTTGTTTAATTTTATTCACTGCCGTTCACTAATTGCTCTCCAAACGTGTCCAAGGACATTTATATTTGCCGTTGATCACTGATGAACACATCAGAATAATTTATAAACACAGCGGCACAGCCACTGGAGCACACCAAAACAACTGCCAATTGAGTTACGCACGGTTGAGATAAAACTGCACAACAAAGTCACCCTCATGGAGAGAGAGAGAGAGAGAGAGAGAGAGAGAGAGAGAGAGAGAGAGAGAGAGAGAGAGAGAGAGAGAGAGAGAGAGAGAGGAAAATCCATTTAAAACCACTGTGCGAACGAGGAGTCCCAAACAAAGAAACGAAGAAGAGGCGGCTGACATTTATTAGCAACTCCCACAAAGGCCCTGGTCGGTCCATCTTCTTGGGGAAGAAGAGTTGGTGAGTCGTTTTATTTCCCAACCGACGTGACTCGAGGAAATCACTTAGCGCGACGGTGCACTCGCACCGCGACCTGTGACGGGGCTAATTGCGGCTGATATCACTTAAGCTAACAGGGAGGACTAAATTGGATTCCCGAGGAGCTTTGTGTGCGCATCGCTGCTGGCAAGTTCCGATAAGAGCAACTTTATTTTCTCTCCTGCCTTCCTTCCTTCCCCCTCTTTCCTCTAGCCTTTCAATCCAGGGCTGTTAAGTCCCCCAACACCCCCACCTCCACCACCGCCTCCCCTATATACTCCCCTATACTGAAATGACACAGATTGTGTGTGTGTGTGTGTGTGTGTGTGTGTGTGTGTGTGTGTGTGTGTGTGTGTGTGTGTGTGTGTGTGTGTGTGTGTGTGTGTATGGGAGGGGGGGGGGGGGGGTGCACGTGCCAAAGACGACAGACTTCCCTTTGTGTATTGTTTGAACAATGATGAGAATGGCGTGGAGCAAATGGTGTGTGACGGACCAAGAGATTAAAAAAAGAAAATAAGAAAATAAATACAAATGCAGGCAAATGGGAAAATCTGTCACCGCTGAGGCTTGAGGAAACGAATGTTAATATACCAGGCGACGTAACAAATACAAATCATAGCAGAAGCCTCCTCCCATCAGGGTGAAAATGCTGATGTTTCACGTATATATACTCTTCCTCGACACCATTTAATTCCAGCACTTCAAGAGGTTCCAAGGTGAGCCTTATTGACTGAACCCTCCCTCTCCTTAAAGCTCCTATATGTAATTATATGGTCAAAATATACAGTATGTCAATTTGTATTGTTTTTTATGTTTTTCATGATGTCTTCTTGACATTGGCTAACAAATAGCCCCGGGACTATTGTTAGCCAATCAGGAAGAGCTTCGCTGAGCTGTGTCTGATTAAGGAAACAGGAAGGACTGGACTGGATTCTATATAAAGAGACAACACATCCATTAAGTCTGATGGAAACTACCATCCCCCAGTGCCTCCGCTACATTGGAGTGATGCCGTGCTTCCTGTTGCTCTTAAAAGACGACTGTTCTGACTTGGAAACGCCGCTAGATGAAGGGAGCGGCAGTTGCCGCCATCTTGGAGTGATGACGACAGCGGCGCTATAGAGTGGTGTTACCGCTGCGCCATCTGGTGGTGAGTGCAATAATTGCATTATATCGCCTTTAATATAAACCCTCTTTGACTGGAGTCAAATGTGGAGGGGGTGGAGGACTGTGCTTTTTTAAAGGGCCACTGCTGCGGCTCCTATGGTTGTCATAGATAGTAGATATTTTCAGGAAGTGATCTAATAATGAAATGGTCTAAGATAAAGAAGAAAAAGAAGGAAAAATGCCATTAAAATTCCGAGATTTACACAACCACACAGTGTGTGTGGAAAGGGGTGGGTAGGGTAAAGCGGTTGGCCCTGGAGGCACTTGTTGGGTGGTTGGCACTCTGCCAGCTTGCCACCCACCCCCACACTAATTGGCGCCACTAAACTGTTAGCTAAATATGTCTCTCCATGTGGCACTGACCGTGATGAGGTAAGATTTATTATGATTTGGACCAGACCTGTCGGCATGTATCTGTAGGCAGAATGTACTGTCAGTGATGGGCAATAACTTGTAACTAAGCTACATAGCTTAACTACATTTTCACATAGCTTGTAGTGTAGCTTACTACATTTGTTCTGGGGATAGCTTGTAGTGAAGCTACACTACTTGTTTCGATTAATAAAGAATGTAGCTTATTACATTTTCCCACACACATTTTTTGAATTCCGCCCATTTTTAATGGGTTAAAAACCTCTAATATACATCCCAAAACTTAGACATGCCACCATCCTAGGTTCAAGCCCACTCCTAGATGAGATATTATGATGAAAGTTGTACATTAAGTTGAGATATACTGTATATTTATATGTACTGTATGTAGTGTTGATGTAGCAAGCTACATTTGTCATGTAACAATTTTTCCAGGGATAGCTTGTAGTGAGGCTACACTACTTGTTCTGTATGGAAGCATACGGTAGACATTATGGAATTGATAATCTAATTCCACAATAGCATTATAATTTTCCATGTATGCACGAGTTATTTGTGACAAATTAGAAATTGAAAATGCAATAATTCAATTTGAATTTGAATTTTCATATCATGTATGGGCATTCCATGACAATATTAAAATTTAAATGGAAAAGCTGTTTCACATTTCATTTTGAAAGACTTAAACTGATATACAGAGGACTTTATTGAAATGCAATAAGAAAAAGAGCTGCCCCAGGGTATGGCATTTACATTTCAGTGTCAACAAGCTCTTTTTTGGACAATTTTCAAATGATAATGTAATTTTCCATCAACTTGCAAATTAAAATGGCAATGGAATTTAACATTGCATTTGCAAAGACTTAAATTGATCTACAGAGGACATTATTGAAATGCAATAAGAAAAACAGCTGCCCCAGGGTATGGCATTTACATTTCAGTGTCAACAAGCTCTTTTTTGGACAATTTTCAAATGATAATGTAATTTTCCATCAACTTGCAAATTAAAATGGCAATGGAATTTAACATTGCATTTGCAAAGACTTAAATTGATCTACAGAGGACATTATTGAAATGCAATAATAAAAACAGCTGCCCCAGGCAATTGCATTTACATTTCAGTGTCTCCACGCTCTTTTTTGGACAATATGTAAATTATAGTGCATTTTCTAACAACTTGAAAGTTTAAATGACAATGGCATAAGACATTGCATTTGCAAAGTTTTAATACTGCAGCACAATGGACATTATGAAAATGCAAAAGGACAAACAGCGCCCCCCAGTCTATTCTGTTTTCATTTACATGTTGCAACGCAACGAAGAGGACAGAGCTTGGAATTGGAAATGGAATCTGTCAGTTCCTCTCATCAAGGCGGGCCTTGCGCATAGGCTCCGCCCCCTCCAGAGCACTCCGCTCTGATCTCCCTGCTGCGGTCTGAGTTGGAGCCAAGGTTGGAGCGCTTGTCACTCGCATTAAAACCAGGACATGTTGCCTCGAATTTTCTCATATTTCTTATTAATATGTGTATATAAAATATAGCTAACTCGGCGAATCTCTTACGTTCATCAATATTGTTCATATAAAATATTTGGTTTGGACTTAAATATTACGATTATGAAGATAGATTTTGCCCGTGGAAACCCCATTCACTTCAATTGGATGAAATGTTGATGGAGATTTTACACTGAAATGAATATTTACTGATATAAATACATGGTTTGATAACCTACAAGTAGGCTGAAGTCATTTTCTGCAAGTCTTATGCCTCTCCATCCACGCCGTGTCTCTAAATCACTGTCTACTGCATCACACAGTCTACACGCCAAAGCAGGGGTTTTCAACCAGTGGTCTAGGACTATCAGTGGTCCTTGAGAGGGTTCCAGGTGGTCCCCAGCTAAAGGAGGGTTAGATCTTTATTGAGTACGGGTCAATTTGGTATCATTTTAGGCTAAAATCTGCATTACTTAATTTCCAGAAATCTACACAATTAGAGAATGTTATTAGAACTGTTACTTATCAGGGCCGGATCTAGAGGGGGGGCACCCAACTAAGTGTGCATCCACCCAATGAAAGGTAATATCAGTGGTTTTCAACCAGTGGTCTGGGGACCACTGCATGGTCCTTGAGAGAGTTCCAGGTGGTCCCAGCTAAATGGTGGAAAGTTGGTTAACCAGATGTAACTCTTTGAGAATGTAAAAATGGAATGGATCCTTGCGGGTCCATTTGGTTTCATTTTTACACTCTCAAGAGTTAAAATATTCATATCATCTGAATTAGCCCAAGTCTACACAACTAGAGAATGCAGTAGATAATGTATTAATGATCATTTTGATCTTCCAGCCTGGAATTGTGGACAAAAGCAAAATAAATCTTTAGTTGGTGGTCCGTGGCTCAAATGCTGAATCAATAGTGGGCCCTGGTGGAAAAAAAAGGTTGTAGGCTCGGGCTGGCTAATTCCGGCCCTGATTGTTATTTGGATTATCATTTGACTGCCATCTCTCCTAAATACAGTATGATAATGTGGACAAAATTCTTTAGTTTTGATTTTTTTTTTTTTACAGGCTAAATCAAATGGTGGTCTGTGTCAAATACTGAATCAACAGTGGGCCCATATCAAAATGGTCATACTGCTGCTTTACTAAACAGTACTAAATTTAAATTGAAAGTTGCCACTCAAAAGAAAATATGAATTGTGTAATGGCAGATTATGGCACTCTGTTTGGAAAGAGAAAGTGCTTTTAAAAACGGTGAATCTCAATGGAGAATTGCTCCATCACATACCGTAAGTGTGTGAGTCCTTTTCTTACTGACTGCCTGTGTGTGTGTGTGTGTGTGTGTGTGTGTGTGTGTGTGTGTGTGTGTGGTGTGTGTGTGTGTGTGTGTGTGTGTGTGTGTGTGTGTGTGTGTGTGTGTGTGTGTGTGTGTGTGTGAGAGAGTGAGCGGGGAGGGGGGTCTGCAGTGCAAACGCATTCGCCTGACTCCTACACTCTCCCCTCTCTGTGTGTTTACTAATGGTTGCTATAGAAACCTGTAGCGGACACACGTGGGGATAGCCACGTGCGCTTTGTGTGTGTATGTCGTCTGGGTGCGCGCGCGTGCACGCACGTGTAC
This sequence comes from Benthosema pterotum, assembly GCA_039105355.1. Lineage (NCBI taxonomy): Eukaryota > Metazoa > Chordata > Actinopteri > Myctophiformes > Myctophidae > Benthosema > Benthosema pterotum. The sequence goes on from CM076977.1 coordinate 16,092,076, forward strand.
GCGCGCGGCTTCATTGCACGCCGGTTTCATTTAGAGCAAATTGTTTCAATAAACTTTGTGTGAGTCCTTTGCTTACTGACTGCCTGTGTGTGTGTGTGTGTGTGTGTGTGTGTGTGTGTGTGTGTGTGTGTGTGTGTGTGTGTGTGTGTGTGTGTGTGTGTGTGTGTGTGTGTGTGTGTGTGTGTGTGTGTGTGTACATGTCATTACATCACATCACATCATTTTGGGTGTCTTTTGTTCTCTGACACAGATTTTTCCAAAATATGGGGAGCAAGGGTTCTGGCCCTCTTAGATGGCTGGCTGTAGAAAAGCCATTTGTCCAGGTGGGTCTGAGAAGATGTATATACAGTATAGATGTTATATTGTGTATATTGACGATTATAAAACTCTTATTCCATGGTTAACAAGGGCAAGGCTTAGTATTCTTTAAAGAATAAAATAAATTACCGCTCCTTCAGTCATCACTGATCAGGTTGCAGCTGGACCACAACTGGCCAACAACAGTGACCAAGGTACGGTCAAGAGTGACCAAGATTCGGTATACCTTTCGAGCAGGCTCAGCCAATGGAAACAGCCCAAGTAGCCTGCTTCAATAACAATACCTGCATCACTTAATGTTGATGCTTAACCACTTTGTTGGATAGAATAAAAAGTCTTGAAATTGTCATAAAAAGCATAGAAACAGGAGAACAAGGAATGCAGGTTGAATTGGATGAAATAAATGGAATAAAGACGTTTTTCAGGCGGCACAAGAGGTAAGAAAATTGTTTTCTCCCTTGCACATTATGTTTGTAAGATACTGTTTATATTATGCAGGCACGGGGCACCGGGACTTTTCCCGGTGGACTGCGGCACCTAGTGGCCTGGACGGGGTACGTTTTTCCCCGAAACGTCCAGGCCAGAGCAGCAGACAGGCCAGCCCAGGCCAGGCAAAGTAGTGTTTCTCCTTTCAAAAATAAAAGGATGTCCTACACCAACCAGGCCGGGCCAATTTCATTTATTTAATATTTATTATTGTATTTACTTAAGAAAAGTCCACGGCAGGCCAGTCCCAGCCAGAGTAGCCTAGTAAGTAGGCCTACCAGTGCAGCGTTTCCATGAGAGCGAGAGACTGCGCTACGCGGCTCCCAGCTGGTCTAGGGTCAGTGGGGGACACCTCCCTGCCTGTCGCTTGCCTTAGAACATAGACAGAGAGAGTTACGCAAACTCGGTTCACTTCATGGGGCTGTTGCGATTGATAAGATTGACAGAGTAAGTTATCAAAAAAGTAAACAACGCTGATCATTGATTTAATATAATGGATAAGAAAAAGAGGAAAGGTGGCGCTGAGAGGGACAAGAAAAAGTGCAACCACCATCAACAAGTAAGTAGTAGTAGTAAACACAACACACACTGCTGCGAAGTGAGAGGATACTATATTAAAACCAATGGAAAATTGTTTTTTCGGGGACATATGTTCAGTAAAAGTTTCCCTTTCCCTTAAAACCAACGTTTAATTCTACACTAGATTATATCACGGACCCCTAAAACAGTACTGTTGGCCTACACGAGGAGAAAGCTCATGGCAAATGAATGCCTTGTGCGTAAAGCCGCGGACCATATCTCTCCACAGAGAGCCTCCCTCTCTGTCTGTCTGGATCTCTCTCCCTTACGTTCTCGTGAGTGTTAATAATAAATTGATAGCCTAACTGGTCAATACGCCAGTCATGGCGTATGAATTGGAATGGAGTCAGGCGAATGCGTTTGCACTGCAGACCCCCCTCCCCGCTCACTCACTCACACACACACACACACACACGCACGCACGCACGCACACACACGCACGCACGCACGCACGCACACACACACACACACACACACACACACACACACACACACACACACACACACACACACTTGTAGATCTGTGTGCTTGTAGATTGGCTATTTTTCGAGGAAGTTAGCGGCACCAATAAATGATACCCTCATTTCTCTCTCGCACAGAGAGCGCGCTTTTTTGGCAATATATATGATTAAAGTTTTAAATCGATCAGGCTCTCAAACTCCTGTGCGTAATGCGCGTCTTGCTGCGTCTCCATGGCGCACGCCAGAGGCAACTGCACAACTATACATGTTTCTATAACCAAATTCGTTTTGCAGGCATTATGTGGTCAATGGCCAGGATGGGCACCTTATATAGAACTTAATGCAGTGAAGGGAATATTAATGACGTAGAGTTTAATGACGATCAAGGCCAGCCAGGCCCGCAACATCATTAGGGCACAGAAAGACCACAAACCCGACGTTTGAAAAACTATCCTTTTCTCACGATGACATCTTCACAGAAACATATCAAACAAATAGAACGTTACAATACATTGTAAGGATTATGCATAATCACATTTGTTTAGGTTTGCCGTATTATTATTTAAATTCTATGATGAAATGCGGCGGCATCTCCACGTGGATATGAGAAGATCACGATGATCAACACATACAGCACAGCTGCGCCCCGAGGAGAGAAATAAAAGGCGAGGGATCGGATTATTTTTCGGGACATTTCATTCATTAATGTGAGTCCAAAATAAATACCGTAATGACTCGTCAAGACTCCACAGGCAACACATACATAGCCTACATATTAAAATCACACTGATCTCATGCAAAAATAATAACAAGATGTAATATGAACAATGTCACATTATGTACTGATTGGTTATTTCCCTCAACACTGGCTGGTGAAAGCTTCTGTCTGTACTTGCCTCCATAGCTCTCCATAGCGTTCGTTCCTGTATTTTATACAATGTTTAATGCACAATTCAAACTTGAATTAATAATCGGGACTGGAGAGGGAGCGAGGAGAGGAGAGGATCGAGGGAAGGGACGTCGCGGACACAGAGCCATAGATACTTTTTTTCAAGACTGGAGCACCTCAACCATAACTGACCTGCCTTTTGCAAATTCAGAATCAACAATGATAAAATTTGGGATTATTGAGGAATAAATCGGGAGAAACTGTATGCGTATATTTGGATTGAGCGGGGAACATAGAACCCTTTTTTGAAAAGAGGGTCCTATGTTCCCCTACTTGGATTGAGCGGGGAACATAGAACCCTTTTTTGAAAAGAGGGTCCTATGTTCCCCGATACCGGGGAACATAGGACCCGGGGAACATAGGACCCGGGGAACATAGGGATGACCCCTTGATTCAGCATTTGAGCCACGGACCACCAACTAAAGATTTATTTTGCTTTTGTCCACAATTCCAGGCTGGAAGATCAAAATGATCATTAATACATTATCTACTGCATTCTCTAGTTGTGTAGACTTGGGCTAATTCAGATGATATGAATATTTTAACTCTTGAGAGTGTAAAAATGAAACCAAATGGACCCGCAAGGATCCATTCCATTTTTACATTCTCAAAGAGTTACATCTGGTTAACCAACTTTCCACCATTTAGCTGGGGACCACCTGGAACTCTCTCAAGGACCATGCAATGGTCCCCAGACCACTGGTTGAAAACCACTGATATTACCTTTCATTGGGTGGATGCACACTTAGTTGGGTGCCCCCCCTCTAGATCCGGCCCTGATAAGTAACAGTTCTAATAACATTCTCTAATTGTGTAGATTTCTGGAAATTAAGTAATGCAGATTTTAGCCTAAAATGATACCAAATTGACCCGTACTCAATAAAGATCTAACCCTCCTTTAGCTGGGGACCACCTGGAACCCTCTCAAGGACCACTGATAGTCCCTAGACCACTGGTTGAAAACCCCTGCTTTGGCGTGTAGACTGTGTGATGCAGTAGACAGTGATTTAGAGACACGGCGTGGATGGAGAGGCATAAGACTTGCAGAAAATGACTTCAGCCTACTTGTAGGTTATCAAACCATGTATTTATATCAGTAAATATTCATTTCAGTGTAAAATCTCCATCAACATTTCATCCAATTGAAGTGAATGGGGTTTCCACGGGCAAAATCTATCTTCATAATCGTAATATTTAAGTCCAAACCAAATATTTTATATGAACAATATTGATGAACGTAAGAGATTCGCCGAGTTAGCTATATTTTATATACACATATTAATAAGAAATATGAGAAAATTCGAGGCAACATGTCCTGGTTTTAATGCGAGTGACAAGCGCTCCAACCTTGGCTCCAACTCAGACCGCAGCAGGGAGATCAGAGCGGAGTGCTCTGGAGGGGGCGGAGCCTATGCGCAAGGCCCGCCTTGATGAGAGGAACTGACAGATTCCATTTCCAATTCCAAGCTCTGTCCTCTTCGTTGCGTTGCAACATGTAAATGAAAACAGAATAGACTGGGGGGCGCTGTTTGTCCTTTTGCATTTTCATAATGTCCATTGTGCTGCAGTATTAAAACTTTGCAAATGCAATGTCTTATGCCATTGTCATTTAAACTTTCAAGTTGTTAGAAAATGCACTATAATTTACATATTGTCCAAAAAAGAGCGTGGAGACACTGAAATGTAAATGCAATTGCCTGGGGCAGCTGTTTTTATTATTGCATTTCAATAATGTCCTCTGTAGATCAATTTAAGTCTTTGCAAATGCAATGTTAAATTCCATTGCCATTTTAATTTGCAAGTTGATGGAAAATTACATTATCATTTGAAAATTGTCCAAAAAAGAGCTTGTTGACACTGAAATGTAAATGCCATACCCTGGGGCAGCTGTTTTTCTTATTGCATTTCAATAATGTCCTCTGTAGATCAATTTAAGTCTTTGCAAATGCAATGTTAAATTCCATTGCCATTTTAATTTGCAAGTTGATGGAAAATTACATTATCATTTGAAAATTGTCCAAAAAAGAGCTTGTTGACACTGAAATGTAAATGCCATACCCTGGGGCAGCTGTTTTTCTTATTGCATTTCAATAAAGTCCTCTGTATATCAGTTTAAGTCTTTCAAAATGAAATGTGAAACAGCTTTTCCATTTAAATTTTAATATTGTCATGGAATGCCCATACATGATATGAAAATTCAAATTCAAATTGAATTATTGCATTTTCAATTTCTAATTTGTCACAAATAACTCGTGCATACATGGAAAATTATAATGCTATTGTGGAATTAGATTATCAATTCCATAATGTCTACCGTATGCTTCCATAGTTCTGAGAGTAACAAGTAGTGTAGCTTACTACATTTTCCCAGTAACGTGCCCATCACTGCGTATTGTACAGTGATGAAGAAAATTGTTTACATGCCAGGCCATGTTTTGTGTTCCTTTGCACTTTAAAATGGTAATTTATGCCAATTTTGCACTGTTTGACGCTTGCAGAAGATCCTTAAGTGATATTTAAGTGTCTTCCGATGCGAAAGGAATATGTGTTAATTGCTGAACACATGCAATAAATGGCTAGTCAGATCTGAGACGTCTGTTTGCAGTATATACTGAATAAGGATTTAAAGCAGGGGTTTTCAACAGGTGGTCCGGGGACCACCAGTGGTCCTTGAGAGGGTTCCAGGTGGTCCCCAGGCTAAATGATGGAAAGTTGGTTAACCAGATGTAACTCTTGAGAATGTAAAAATGAAACCAAATGGACCTGTAAACACTCTCGAGAGTTAAAATATTCATCATCTGAATTAGCCCAAGACTACATAACTAGAGAATGTAGAAGATGTAATGATCATTTTGATCTGTATGGTTGCCTGTGTTGTTGGGAAACCAGGTCCTCCAGCCTGGCATTGTGAATAAAAACAAAAGGGTCTTTGGGGCTAAAATGTCCTAATGGTGGTCTGTGCGGCTAAAATGCTGAAAAAATAGTGGGCCCTGGGATCAGCCAGCCTCCGTCCAGACTGATTTGCGAAGTGACATTTCCAGATCGGCGGAACACAGCGACTCAATCAACCCAGGCTAACCTTAGCTCCACCACAGTGCCTGTGGGCACTGGTTTAAAGTCACTTGAATTTAACTTTAGGTTCACTGCACTGCAAGTACACTCACTGTGAGTAAGTGCACTTGCAAGTACTGTACAATTTGGACATATTTTTACTCTTTCTAAACTTTCAATGCTTTCACTCTACTACAGTGGTTTTCAACCACTGGTCTGGGGAACACCAGTGGTCCTTGAGAGGACTCCAGGTGGTCCCCAGCTAAATGATGGACAGTTGGTAATCAAATGAACCCTTATAGATCTGTAACTATTGCCCCAAACTTAAACTAGGGTTTATGAGGCTCACTGGGGACAGGGAGGCCTTATATGGTCACCAGTCACCACTCTCTATAGTACAGCGGATTAGCCAAAAAAGAAGAAATAAATAAGAATATTTTAATTACGTGAAATCACTTACTATACAATTAAGATTGCTTTTCATCCTCCTACACGTAATCCTACGGAACATTAGCTGGACAACACGTGAATCTGCACTACAGAATATTACATATACTCTCACGTCTCACGCGACAGGTTTTTGGGCCAGATGCTGGTGCACTGCATTGCATAGTCTATACGGTATTATGCTAATGTTATACTCTAACATAAGGAGTAAGTGTAGCCATTTATGCACCTCCCTGCTGGTTTCTGTGTAGATTTATGTTCTTGCTGCATTCCGAGCCGACGTTCCTATTTAGATTTACCATGAAATTATATCTCATTATTACTCACCAGCAGAGCCAGTTTAATTCTCCCTCTCATCTTGCTGCTTGAACATGCACACACACGCACACGCACACGCACGCACGCACGCACGCACACACACACACACACACACACACACACACACACACACACACACACACACACACACACACACACACACACACACACACACACACGCTCAGCTGCACAGCAGAGATAGACTGCCAGCCTTAACTCCGCTGCATGTGGGCTGAAATTGAAAGCACTGTAATGCACTCCTCATGAAATTAGCCGGGCATGAAAAGACACAATTGAGAAGTTGTCCATTCCTAGTGATAAGGACTAAGACTAATCAAGCACTGTGCGTTCTGGCTGGTATAAGCGCGGAACCTGGAGTGTGGGTTCGTGCATGCGTGCGTGTGTCTTCGAGACCGTTAGGGGCCTGGATTTTTTTTAATTAAAAGCACATTTCCTCAACAGCGGGGTGGTAGTGCTCAGACATGAGTTGAACGACCTCGCCAGCTCAACTCCCGCTCCTCGTCCGTAATTACATTAGAGGGTCCTCTCTCACGGTTAATGGCATCACTCCGTCTTACAGAGAGAACATCCACCCTCGAGTGTCTGAGTGCGCGCGGTCGTGCGTTGCGTACAAGATGTGTACGGTGGACTTTTACTGTCACGTATAAGTATACAGTACGAAACGCACCGGTGCCAACAGTACACTGAGTCCAGCTGAGAGTGTAGTGGAGCGCTGGAGCCTCACGCCTCACTGCCTCTTCTTAATCCAACCTTCACCCAGACACTGCCCTGGACAGCCCCGCCGCGGGTCCTAAACACATCAATGTTACTGCCTTTCACTAGGTAGGACCTTGAAAAGTGGATTTCCTTGGTACTGCCAACTCATTCGGTTTCGTTCCCACGTTTGGCACTACTACTATTTCAGTTTATCATTATTTTTTGCCTAGACAAAACCATTCTGGACTTTGGGTTAAAAGTAGGGCTGTTGAATCATTAAAAATGTAATGACATTAACTCACCGCTTCAAAATTAATCTAATCATGATTAATCACCCTTCGAACTATGTCCAAAATATGCCCGTTACTTTATAGTACAGTTTATTATAGTAGTTGTGAAAATGATATCTTCCCCTACCTTTAAATAGAACATCTTTTTACATAGAAGACTAACTGCCGTCAAACTGCAGGGACTAGCTGTCGCGACTGCAGGGACTAACTGTCGCGACTGTAGGAACGGTTCCAACCGTTCCCTGCTAAACCTAACCCTAAACATAACCTCAGTAAACCTCTGCCTAAACCTAACCTTAGCCCCGACCGTTATAACAGTCGTGGAACACTGCCACGGCAGTCACAGCAGATATGAACCAGTCTGACCGATTTGATATCTGCCGTGCCGCTTTATACCTGCCGCGAGTCCCGCGACAGATATATACCTGCCGCGATGCCTGTTGCCGCTCCTGATAGATTTTCTATTCTCTACTGCAGTGGTTTTTCAACCAGTGGTCCAGGGACCACCAGTGGTCCTTGGGAGGATTCCAGGTGGTCCCCAGGCTAAATGATGGAAAGTTGGTTAACCAGATGTATTCATCATCTGAATTAAGCCAAGTCTACACAACTAGAGAATGTAGAAGATTAATGGTCATTTTGATCTGTATGTTTGACTGTTTTGTTTCCCAAATCCAGCCTGAATTGTGGACAAAATCAAAAGAAATCTTTAGTTGTGGGGTCTGTGGCACTAAAACGTCCTCAAATGGTGGTCCGTGGCTGAAATTCTGAATAAATAGCGGACCCTGGTATGAAATAAGTTGAAGACCGCTGCACTACTGTGGAAATTGTTTTGTGAACTTTGGGGATGCACATCCCTTAGTGAACTCTGCCAGACACACAGACAGGAAAGGGGGAAAGCCCATTTAAGTGCTAACCAAACACTAGTGAAGCAATTACACTACACAGTACGGTTGGAAATCAATAGTGTCTATTTTCCCACTTCTGTCCACAAAAATGGCCTCGGGGGTAAAGGCATGTGTCCTTGTCAGTGCATACAAGTTATAGCCGGTTAGAGTGAGAGTGTGTTCAAATATCCGTATACCAGTGTTTATGACTCCCATTAATAAACCTGAGGGCATTCCAAATTTCACAAGATGAAACAAAGTCTACGAACTATACATGATCCTCCCTCCGATAATAGACAGAATGCTCGAATAAAGCATTTTCGTCTTGGCAATACTTCACATTACCCAGACACAGTGAATATACAATGAATAACTGCATAATAATTTACAGGCACTATGGGATCACAGAGGCAATTCGAGCTAATGCAATGTGCATTAATCTATTGCGAGGCACACACAAAAAAGCTTGCAAACTGTGTTCCAAGGGGAGAATACATTGGGACAGTTGATCATTATCTCCATGAATAACAATCCTGCTCCACCTCTACACCGCGGCGACTGCAAAGGTACGTGCCTTCCTCGTAATCCGGGGGAAACAATCAAAAAGTCCTGTTTCAGGATGCCATTATGAAATAATTATGCTTTCCGTTCATTTTTATAGAGTCAGAGTGTCCAACCTCCCGGTCTGAGAATGAGCCATTAAGCGATGGATCATCTCTTTGTGTGTATCTCAGCCCCAACGGCCAGGCCCAGCTGTTCTCCATCATCACCACACTGAGTGCTGCAGGCTGGGCTCCAGCACAGCATAAAACACACACACAATGGATATGGCTCCGGTCAGGACCGCTCATGATTCACCAGAACCTGGCCTGAGACCCACATCAACATATAATGCACTGCCTGATGGACTCACGCATAACGCAAAACTTACATTACATGGTTGAATCTAACTTCCGATTGTTTCGATTGTACAAGCCTTGCCCTGGAAAAATGGACTGTCAATGGTCTATTTAAAAACCTCTACCACTACACCTCTGCAATTAACCTGTTGTGTGGGCATAATAACAATATGTCAATATAATAACAATTGGATGACATCATACAATTGTGTTTCAACATGCTAATGGTTTTTCTTTTACGACCTATGGTTTTGGTTTGGTTCCAGCCTGGAATTCCAGCCTGGAATTGTGGACAAAAGCAAAATAAGTCTTGGGTCTGTGGGGCTAAAATGTCATCCAATGGTGGTCTGTGGCTCAGATTCTGAATAAATAGTGGGCCCTGATATCAAAAAGTTTGAAAACCACTGTTATAGAGGGTGGGGAATGGTTGGAAGTTACTTTCACAGGCATGCTCACGCTGACGATAATGTAAAGTGTTGCCAGTGGCGTTGCCGTGCACTAACCAGACATCCATCCCATCCAGCCAACGTGACAACTGTGCAAACTGTGCCTCAGGAAGCTGTGAAGTCAACCTGCACTCTCGAGTGCCATACAGGTACATTTATGTTTCAAGTGATGAACGACGACACATGACACTATACAGTACGTGTCTCCCAACCTCCTGAGATCTGAGCATTCATCCGGTCTGTGAGCGTGACTATCTGACAGCATAAAATGTAAATGAGTGGAGTGAATATGGTGTTGCTTCTCGGTGGTGACGGCTTTATTCTTCTTCCCAACCAAGCAGACATGCAATAACAGAGTTATTTTTGTTGTTGTTGTTTCGACGTTGCTTTCGTCTTGCGGTAAGCCAATGATTGACAGATGACATTGTAGAGTGGCCGGTGGACACAAAATCATGAAGTGATTTCACTTAATTCAAATATTGTTCTTTTTGTCTTTTTTATAATCCTCTCTACTATAGTGACCATATAAGGAGCCCCCCTGTCCCCAGTGAGCCCCTGGGATCATAAAACCCTAGTTTCAGTTTGGGGTTTCCAGAGAAAGCCCCAAGATCTATGTGCTGTTGTCCTGTTGCACTTCACCCTCACTGTAGTGTGTGTTTGAATGTGTACATGAGGTTAGGTTGAGGGTCGGGCTAGGTTGAGGGTTGCGCTACAACAACAGGGGCCTGTGGGTTGATGTGACGTCATCACATCAACTGTGAGGCAGGTCCATTCCTAGGCTAGGTCTGCAGCTGGACCCTTCTCAAAATCTTAGCGGACTGGAAGGGAGGGAGGGTTGTGTTGCGGTACACCGACACAGGAAAATAGATAGCATTAGGGTGTGGGTGTGGTAGACAGACAGTCGGACACGGAGGAGAGATAACGCAGCTGGGCCCACGTACGTCTGTATAAGGCATCGCTGGCAAGGACAAGTGAAGGGCCACTACGGTACTACACTACAGCACCTCATCCTCTGGAGAACAAGGAGAAAGCACAGGAGACCATACTGACATGAGTGACTTTGTGAGAGTCAGACACAACTGTACTGTAGGCACAATTTAAATTTAATCTGATTTTATCACAAGGGAACAAACAAACAAGTCTGGCACAGATGCAATCAGCTATATAAATTCACACTCCAGTCAATCATGAAAGTTACTGTCACATTATCTTAACGCGGTGCGGGGACGGTTCTGTACTTACTCACATCTTAAGTTTGTAAATAAGAATGGAAATGAGCTGAAGTGATCTCCAAAAGCACGGCTGGTAGTATGTTTAGGAAATTGCCTATAAACATTGAAAATGTAATTTAAGATATGAAAACTACTTTCGGGACACCAAGCCAGGGATATACCGACACGCTTTGTACTTGATTTGTTACACGAATAACAAAATTCAAGTGCACACATACTGCAGTTTTAACGGTAACAGAGGCAACTTTAATGTGTACAAACACTGTGTTTGTAAACAGATTTGTTTAAAAACAGAATCTAATTCCACCTCACCTCCACTCTATTGGCTTGTCATGAATCTGCCCCCCCCCCCCCCCCCCCCCCAAATAATCAGCCCGAATGCTTTGTTGACAACAACAAAGTTCTGAACCATCTGCAGGACGAAGCAAGTGTCTGTCTGCTGGGAAACAGCTGCAGCATCAAAGTAGAACCAACATAGAGGGGAAAAGGCAATAATATAGCTATACTGTATATCTATTTTCATTTTTGGCTGCCCCTCTTACCTTCAAGTGATAAAGTGACCACTGCGGTGTTTTGGAAAATAGGACATGACTCTCTGAGCTGAGGTCAGTGATAAGCAACTCATTGTTCACCAAATCGCTTCTTTGTTTTCGAGGGATCCTATGCAATATTCTTTGAAATGTGAAGATTTCACTTACTGATAAATGTACAGGTATGTTGGCACTAATTACCGTCACCATGCTCACTGTGCTACCTCTTAAACCACTGTTTAGTGGTTGATGAACACCTACGGTAGTAGCCTATCAAAACCATTGTTTAGGCCTAGTGATTTACCACTAAAAAGGTAAATCACTTTTCACCTAAAACTGTGTGAGTCTTAAGGCCTATTCCTACTCAAGATTTAGGTGATAAGGTGGCCCCCGAAAACTACAACACAATGTTGCTCCGGAGTGGTAAGAAATTCACCACTCACACGAACACATCTCTCTATTTACTATAGAGTAGGCATGCCGCATTACTTCGGTATTATCACAGCGCAGAAAGCCACAAAGAGACAGAGAGTGGGCACGGTTGTGCGCGCTATGTTCACAATGGCGTGCTCAGGTCTTTGTTGACATCATCATCTAGCAACCCAATGCTAATATGAGTGGCATTGTGCCTCAATCGATCCAAAGCGAATCTCGAAAACCAATACAAATAAGCCAAAAGCTGTGCTGTTTACATCCAAATAATGTCATTGTTTTGGTTTGGCACGGATGTCCTAAAGTACCCTATTGGCCTGAATATAAGACAGTGTTTTTTCCCAATGCAAATATCCTAAAAAATTGAGTCGTCTTATATTTCGGGACTATATTATTTGACATTGAATGTTCTTTTTACACAAATTTTGAAAAAGTCTTGAAAATGGGCTCAGTGGCCTTGTGGTTAGAGTGTCCGCCCTGAGACTGGGAGGTCGGGGTTCGATTCCCGGCCGGGTCATACCAAAGAAAAATGGGACCCAATGCCTCCCTGCTTGGCACTCAGCATCAAGGGATGGATTGGGGGTAAGTCCCTGCGATATACTAGCGTCATGTCCAGGGGGTGTACTTGTACATCAAGCTGCCTCACGCTACAGAAACAGGAGATAGGCTCCTGACCTATATGGGCCTCTATGGCTCAGCTGGGCCACTTGACATCATGGCCTGGCAAGGCTACTTACTTTACCTTGAAAATGGGGATCTTATGGGCGTCTTAAAACCAGGGGCGTCTTATATTCGGGACCATATGGAATAACCACTCTCCGTCTGCACCGCTAATGGGGAAACATATCACACACACACACACACACACACACACACACACACACACACACACACACACACACACACACACACACACACACACACACACACACACACACACACACACACACACACACACACACACAGAGAGAGAGAGAGAGAGAGAGAGAGAGAGAGAGAGAGCCTACCTTTGTGTCATCCACTCCCTGCTTGACCAGAGCTACTGCAAAAATGTAGGCTAATCCACAAGTGGGTCTTTTTTCCAAACTGCTTTAGAAACCCTGTGCATTTAGTATACTGCCAGCAGGCACACTGCATGCTGACAGCCAGAAGTTAAAAGAAGTCCCTGCATTTCACTCTAAAACTATCGCAGAGCTATGCAATCAGCAGCATCCAATACAGCTGCCCTAGCTTTCTTGGAAGGCACAGTTATGTGGGAAGCTGTGGCCTGTTGTGAGCTGTTACGCTCTGCCTTTTGTGGTGATTGTAAGTTGCAGGTTTCTATAGGTTACCACTCATGATGTGATATACGAAAACAATACACGTGGCATTTATTTGCGATATGTGGTGATTCTCCATCAAGGAAAATAACAGTAATGACGTTGTCTTGTCTGATTATGAATCATACCCAACTTTTGTACAATATACTACATAATCAGTGTGTTGCCATATAATTTTCTTTGTATGATGACCTTTTAATTCAAGGCATTCCTTGGGAACATTTATAAAGTACCTAAAGTTTTCTACTGCAACAATGTATCTAACACCAGGCTAAGTAGTATAGCCAGTACAGTATAGTATAGTACAGTATAGCCTAATATAAATCAATATTAACTTCATTAAGAATATATATATATATATATATATATATATATATATATATATATATATATATATTAGGGCTGGGACTTTAACTGATTAATTGAGATTAATTAATTACAGAAACTATAACGCAATTAAAGAAATTAACTCATTTTAATCGCACATAGATTTTGCACCACAGAACCTTTTTCATTGGACAAATTTCATGGTACAGATCATAGCGGTGCACACAATGGGAGAAAAAGCCAATCAGGGTAACCAATAAGGGCTGCCATTGATCCCAACTCCCACTGTTTCGTCCTCCCATTGGTCCGAAATTAACGCTGTCTTTAACCGTAACGCTCAACGCTCACTCCCACACCACAATATACTACATACAATATTGGTATGAGATTAATTGAGATTAATTAATTACAAAGCTTCAAATTAATTAGATCAAAAATTTTAATCGAGTCCCACCCCTAATATATATATATATATATATATATATATATATATATATATATATATATATATATATATATATATATATATATATATATATATATATATATATATATCTCACAGCTCATAGCTTATATATATATATATATATATATATATATATATAATATATATATATATATATATATATATATATATATATATATATATATATATATATATATATATAAGCTATGAGCTGTGACTGTTGGTGGCTAGGGCATGTTTATTTTCAAGGGCCATCAGTCTCCAGAACCCTATATAGTCAAATCAATGTTAATGTAACCCACTTCGGGAACCACTGGGCTAGGGAGTTTTGCTCAGGTCAGCGGTATATGACAGTGACCACGGCTGCATTTTTTAAATACCGAGGTATCGCTTTCCAATACCCTAACCGTACCGTCATGGAAAATCGCATACCGTGGCATCCCTACTATAGAGAGGAGGTATAAGGTTCTAAGTTTTATTTTAAAGAGCCAAAATGAGTGGAACATGGAAATGCCATCTGGGAATTGGAGATAAAAGCGATAGAAAGAGACAGGGAGTGGGCACGGTTGTGCCCGCTCTGGTCCTTTTTGACATCATCATCTAGCAACCCAATGCTAATACGAGTGGCATCGCGCCTCCATCGATCCAAAGCACCATAAACAACCAATTAACAATAATCTATGCATGGCAATAGTGATGGGCGCAGAATGATTGATGAAAATTCACAAGATTCGTGCCGAAGGCAGGCTCATGAGTGAAGAATCCTTCTATCTCCCAAACCTGGATCAGTACTTGGCTTGCTGAATGTTTACTCCAGGCCAGCGTATGTGTATTGTATGTCTGTGGCAGTTTCAGCGTGTGTGTCGAGGTGCATGCGTTCATGCAGGCGCGCCATGCATGTGTGTATTGCGTGTATACAGTAGCTGTGGTTATGTATAAAAATCCTCCCCAGTTAGGGGCTGCAGGTTTTGCAGAGTTGTGAAATTTCATCCAGCAGCAGGGGTTTTAGGCAGGGTGATTTACCCAGCCACGGAAATGCAAAAAAATATATACAGTATATATATGTGAGTCAAAGTCAAGACGGTTTCCCTCAGATGTGCCATGTTGTAAGCCTAACTAAAATGCTTAGTGACAGCAATGTTCTCAAGAGTTCTCATTGGATGGAAGTTTTGGGCCTGTATAGAGAACATTTATTGGACTTTTTTTGGCAACAGTGGGCCACCATCGCTCATTGATACTGTTGAAAACTTCAAATTAGGCCAGGGACCCAGGAGAGAGAAGGTAGGGCACAGACTGTGCTTGTGATTGAGAGTAGATGGGCCAAACAAAGACAGTGAGGAGGGGGAAATATATGAAAGGTGATTATGGGAGCTCTGCGGGGCTTGGCAGCCATGCAACTTATTTCCAGGAGGAGGCGAAATCTATTGGCGAAAACGACAGCCTTCACGACGGTTTTATAACCGCTACAGATGTTTTGCGTCACAGTCAAAACTGTTTTGCATACCGTAAAAGTCGACCGATTTGCAACAGTCACAACGGTGTTACATAAAAGTTTATCGCTTTGCGAAACAGTCGCAACTGTTTTGCATAAAAGTCGACCGCTTTGCATAACAGTCACAGTTTTGCATAAAAGTCGACCGCTTTGCATAACAGTCATAACGATTTCGCAAAACGGTCGACTGTTATGCATAACAGCCGTGACTGTTATGCAGAAAACGGTGGCGACGGTTATAAAACCGTCGCGGTCGCAAATGGATTTTGCTCCCTTCTTATTTCTGCACAATTCTCTGTGTCCTCAAGTTGCATTCTCTTTTAGTAAGTATTTCTTCTCTTTTTAATGGCAATGTTTACCATGCCCTACCTATTGCAGCTCATACAAATTGGCATCATTATGTGAATATATACCGATGTATACCAACTATAATAACATGTGCGCGCGTGCGCGCACGTGCACACACACACACACACACACACACACACACACACACACACACACACACACACACACACACACGCACTCACAACAAGATATATTCTATTCAGTGCACAGCTTGTCTTTAAGTACATAGAAAATGCAATGGGACCGACACTGTTTATTTCTATTTTTTTATTTCTCTAGGCGACATGATCGCTGTTTAGTAAATGTACATGTTTTAGATGCATGTTTTGGATATCTATAAAAAAAAAGTCCATCCATAACACTTCCTACTAAGAACACAGAACAATTATTGCTGCAAGCGACGTTCGAATCCTATCAACTGTCACTGTGCTTGAATGTAACATACCGTATGGCCTACGAGGTGCACACAAGCACAGGTTGGCACCTTGACAGAATGCATTCATAGTTGATGCTTATAATCAGTTGTGTTGGCTAATCAGCAGGGTTTTAGAGAGCACTCAGAGTCAATAATAAAGCTAATTGACTTGAAGCACCATTTTCAAACTTGTCTTCCTCTAATTGGTACTCACTAATGCTCATTATAAAGGTGGCACCGTTTCTGGCTACTCACTTTCTACTTGACTCTCTTGACATCTCAGAGGAGGGCTGGCAGGTGGTGGTGGTGGGGGCGGGTTGGGGTTGGTCAAGATCTTGAACTAAATTATATAATTAGCATTTGTTTAAAGAGGAGTAATTATTTGGAGGCTGAAGTGGTTCATCACGACTGCTACTCCTTTCATTTCCACCAAAACCCGGTAGTGTTGTAGTTCCTGAGACATCATCTCGTCTCGAGTCCAGTCTCAAGACAAATGTTCATTGTCTCGGTCACTCGGTTTTTGCTTCGCTCTCAAATTGTCCTGTCTCGGTCTCGCCGCTCTCTCACACTTAAATGTCTCGTGGTCTTGTCTTGGTCTCTCGCCCTCAATTCGTCTTGCACTTTCCGCGATCACGGGGCAAATGTCTTGAGTCTCTTTTGCCACCGAGACCACTCAAGACGAGACAATGCCTTCATTGAGACAGCAGAGTGGTGCACAGTGCTGGATGGGTGACGCGCATATCGCTAGAAGTCTACAACTACAGAGATAAATAATGTCTTGGTGTTGACTTGGTCTTGCCTCACAGTGGTCTTGGACTCTGTCCTGGCATCGGCCGTCTTGACCTCTCCAAGTCTTGTTTTGGTCTCAACCCCCCTAGGTCTTGGACTTGGCCTCGATTTAGGTGGTCTTGACTACAACACAAAATGGTAAACCATGTATCACTCTCTTGCTCCTTCTCCCCCACTTCTCTGCTACCATGTGAGATGCTTGGAAGACGACAGCCATTGATGGATCACTGAATGTTATACCAAACCTAGATTGCCATCTCCACTCTTGTTGCACAAGTAGAGGCACCACTGTGGAGACTCAAGAAAAGTCACTGGAGAGTGACTTAAAGTTGGCAATGTAAAAAAAAAAAGGCTGTTCCGTGATTAAAAAGCTTCCTCTTGTTAGACGCAGGGTGACATTTTCAAGTGTCACTCCCTTGTTTAAAAAAGCGAGCTGATTACTGCTGTGGCCTGGCAACATTTTAGTCCTGCGTGAGTGCTTAGTTGGCATGCAGGTTTTCCCTTCCAACCAGGGACAAAACAATTTGTCTAGTGGATGAAAATAGAACACATTATGAATGCAGTTACCCCTCTTTCAAAATGCTTGCTGGATGATAACCGGTAACATTTGGTAACACTGGCATTTTCTGTTCACAGTGTACAGTGTGTACACCGACACCGTAAAGGGGGCATAGGCTGAATTCACATGCAATGGACGGTAGATGGTAAACACAGCACCGTTGTTGAGTGGTGCTAGGCCCACTATACCAGGGGTTTTCAACATTTATCATACCAGGGACCACTATTTATTCAGAATTTGAGCCACGGACCACCATTTGATGACATCTTCGCCCCACAGACCCCAAAACTAAAGATTTCTTTTGCTTTTGTCCACAATATCAGGGTGGATTTCAGAGAAGTCAGAGTGTAAACATGAAACCAAATGGACTTGCAAGGGTCCATTTTGGTTTCATTTACTCCAGCTCCAGTCATATAACTAAGGATAAATGACAGATTTCAGGACTCCACTTCACACGGGTGTGATTCTTTTATATTTTTGTTTTTATTGATTTGTTTGTTGGTTTATGTATTGTTTGATTGAAAGCCATTCCCTTTTAGTCTAGCCTTTCAATCCCTTCCAGTCCATTACAGTTGTATGTGGTTATTGCTCTGGCCCAGTCATAACACAACAATTACTGCTAATCAACCCAGCAGAAGGAAGGCCTTCCAGGTCCGTTAAGAGACGGCATCCCAACTGTGCAAGAACAAACCAGGCCGATTGGCCAAATGGCTCGCTCCAACACAGTGCATTAGTCCCATTATGAAATACACTATCTGGAGAATAAGCCCAATTACTGCAGTGTTGTTTTGCAGGGAAATGGGCTGTTTCAGCACCTCTGGGGTCTTTGATAGCACATGCCATATGGCCATATACTGTATAGTCTGTAATCATATAGCAGAGTACAGTGATTTCTCTATGCCCTCAAAACTATAGGAAAACATGTTACATGTGAAAGCCCTATTCATTTGTTTGTTGTTGTACCAGTGCATATAGACACGTGAAAGCCCTATTCATTTGTTTGTTGTTGTACCAGTGCATATAGACACGTGAAAGCCCTATTCATTTGTTTGTTGTTGTACCAGTGCATATAGACATGTGAAAGCCCTATTCATTTGTTTGTTGTTGTACCAGTGCATATAGACACGTGAAAGCCCTATTCATTTGTTTGTTGTTGTACCAGTGCATATAGACACGTGAAAGCCCTATTCATTTGTTTGTTGTTGTACCAGTGCATATAGACATGTGAAAGCCCTATTCATTTGTTTGTTGTTGTACCAGTGCATATAGACACGTGAAAGCCTATTCATTTGTTTGTTGTTGTACCAGTGCATATAGACACGTGAAAGCCCTATCATTTGTTTGTTGTTGTACCAGTGCATATAGACACGTGAAAGCCCTATTCATTTGTTTGTTGTTGTACCAGTGCATATAGACATGTGAAAGCCCTATTCATTTGTTTGTTGTTGTACCAGTGCATATAGACACGTGAAAGCCCTATTCATTTGTTTGTTGTTGTACCAGTGCATATAGACATGTGAAAGCCCTATTCATTTTTTGTTGTTGTACCGGTACATAGACTTGATGGTTGAACCAAATGAACGTGTTTATTTGGTTCATTTGTACGCTCTCAGAAAAAAGAAGTGTCCAAAGAAATCCATTAACATGGTGAAAATACATCTTGATGATGTCATCAAGATGTTTCACCATGTTAGTGGTTTTCTCTGGGGGATAAGCCTGGGGACTGAGGCTACAGTACAGCCCACATCAGATTGTGTAGATTCCAGGGTTCAATTAAAACTGCAAAACACGTGCTGTGTGCACTTGCTGTAGTTATGCAGTGATGAATGCACATCATTTGCAAAAGCACATTCTACTTTGTGAATGTGTTACATTGCGTTTTGTGTCACTATAGTGACTGCATTTAATGAAGGCATGGATACGCTTCCATAATTATGCCTCTTGCTTATTGGCAAGGGCTCAACGGCTGCGCACTGTGCAATGTAATAATAAAATAATAAAAAAAATAATAGGCTGCATTTTCTATGCCCAGCGTTGTGTGTCTGTGCCTACCCTAAGAACGATTTGAAAAAAGTGAGGACAGAAACAGTTAGTGTAATGCCAATGATTGGCCAGAATGTGACAATGTATGATAAGTGTGCTGTGGCTCCTCATTCACTTGAGTGTGATTTTTTTTGTTGTTTTGGCACAAGTAAAAGATCGCCTAAATTATTTAATTCTTACCATGGTAAAAATGAACGCTAATCTATTCATTAGGGCTGTTGAATGGTTCAAAAAATAATCAAATTTAAATCAAATTATCACAGCTTCAGATTAATTTAATCCTGATTAATCACCACTCAAACTATCTCCAAAATATGCCTGTTTTCCTTTACAGGATTCGAACATTTAAAAAAGATCATTTAAAAAAGAAAAAAAAAATCTGTTTATTTCTTAAATATTTATCAAAATAGATAGATCTACAAGCCCCCAATGCATGTAGATCTCTCGAGCTATAGTCTCTGGCTCTGGTTACAGGGAGACACACAGCTATATGTCTCTGTAAAACCGCGCTCCACCGCTCTAATTGCATTAAAAAATTGATCAGATTAATCAAGAAAATGTAACCATTTAACTCATGGTTTAACAGCTTTACTATTTCTATGGCCAGAGTGTGCCATGAGAGATAAATGGTATTAGACGGTGTCCTAGAGCATGCCGTCTAAAACCAAGATAACTATCAAGGTTTCTCCTTGACCCCTTATATGTCACACAACCACACGAAGATCCTAATCCACATTCCTGAGTGCAAACATTTGTTACTCTGCTCTTTCTAAACACGGCCTGTTGTGACATGTTTAACCTTCTGCATGTTTTTCATGTTAACCACGGCCCTTTCCTGTTGTTTACACCAGTGGTTTTCAGCCAGTGGTCCAGGGGCCACCAGTGGTCCTTGAGAGAGTTCCAGGTGATCCCAGCTAAATGATGGAAAGTTGGTTAACCAGGTGTAACTCTTTGATAGCGTAAACATGAAACCAAATTTGATTTCATGTTTACGCTCTCAAGAGTGTGAATTAGCCCAAGTCTACACAACTAGAGAATGTAGAAGATTAATGTTCGTTTTGATCTGTATCTTTGCCTGTTTTGTTTTCTCTGAAATCCAGCTGGAATTGTGGACAAAAGCACAAGAAATCTGTGGACCAACTGGCCATACATGCCTAATCCTAACCTTAACCCCTAACCATAAACATAACCTCACTAAAACCTATGCCTAAACGTAACCTTGACCCTCGACCACTATGCAAACGGTTGTGACCATTATGGAAAACGGTTGTGACGGTTATACAACCGTCGCAACGGTCGTTGCGGTTGAGGACTGCTTTCGTCCCTCCTGGTATTTTGAGTTAAAGCATACTGGGATACAATCATCCACCCGCTGGTTAGTGTCATGTCAGCCTGTCGTCTTTAATAGGCAAAATTAATTGCCACAGAAACATCTAGCGCTCTGCAGGTGGTAGGAGAAACTGAGAAGTTCCTGACTCATAGCTATACTCAGCATTTACCCTTAATGGATTGTTCTCCATCTCCAGTAATATCTATTTCTAAAAAAGAACCAGAAATGAATCAATAACATCAAACATGCCACCTATACCCCGTGGAGATGATGACCAATGCTGCCAAGCAATTATGGTTTCTTATTTGCTATGTAATTATTTGCCATGTTTGCTATGCAATCCATTGCTATTGTGATGTATTCTTCCAACTTATTTGAAAGGGGGGATGTGTGGTTAAAGTTAAAAGTTATTACAAGTCAATCGTAGGAAGTATAACAATAACCTGTTTTTCCCCCCCATAGTTATACAGACCTGGAAAATGCTAGATTCCAATTCGATATCAAGTGTAATGGTACAATTTAATTATACGATATGCATCACATTCATGGGCGATGTTGGTTCATTGAGGCGATACGACACAATGCAACGATTTAGGAAACAATACTGTTGAGAGATCAACGATACGACAGCGTGACGTCATCACAATTGAACTAGAAGAGGAACCTGGGGTCCCTAGAAGCCCCCAGGAGATGGGGAATTACTCTCTACGGCAGGTGGTCCAGGGACCACCAGTGGTCCTACCAGTGGAAAGGGATTCCAGGTGGTCACCAGTCTAAATGATGGACAGTTGGTTAACCAGATGTAACTCTTTGAGTGTAACTCTTTGAGTGTAAAAAATGAAACCAAATTTTTGATTTTTGTTACCGCTAAACCCCTTATCCCTTACCCTCTTTGCCTTTTTAAACATTTTTCAATAGTTAAAATGGCCAGTCTACATGATCACAACATGTCAATAGATTGGCACATTCAACTATTCCAAAAAGTTTATCAAAATAGTAACAAAGGGATACGGGGTTTAGCGTGTAACGAAAATGGAGCCCATATGCTAAATAAGATGATAAATATAACGCACAAATGCTTTGTATTGGAAACAAACTGTAACTTTACCATGTGATAGTTCTGTTTATGTAACGACTTCGATTTTTAGATTAAAATCGATATTTCAATACAGTTACTATATCGTTAGATATACCTGCCCGAGTACGTACTTACTTAGATATTTATTTATTTATTCATATATATTTAGATATTCATATATATATAGATTTATTTTCCTTGAACATAGAAGTGAGTTCACCTTCGCCACATCGCTCTGAAGCTGTTATCACATTTATTTGCCACCTCAGAGTGTATGTGCATATGTTCCTGTGTGTGTGTGTGCGCGTGCGTGCGTGCGTGTGTGTGCGTGCGTGTGTGTGTGCCCAGTCATCTGTACAGTGTCCAGTCCCTAACCAGCATGTCTGTGTGAATGTGCGTGTTTATGTGTGCTCCATCTGGCCGGACAGATACAGGAGGGGGGGGGGGGGGGGGAGAAGGGGGGGTGTTGTGGTGAAGTGTAAATCCTCTGTCATGGTGATGAGCGTTGCACAAAGACGACAGGCCGCACGATAAATGTCGGGGATGTCAGCCAGGAGAGTGACGTCTGGGATCTGGGGTGACACAAGGGGACTGCTCGCCTCGGTGGCGGACGCAGACATGACAAGGCCATGCTCGTATAAAAAGGCATTAATCCTCCCCGCATACGGGGACACGAACAAAACACGCGTGCACATGCAACCTACGCCTAAATCTGCGAATGTTTGAAATACAGAAGGCTCTGACACGCACCGCCGATTCATCATTGATCCACTGTCACTGGCAAGATTCCCCCAGGAGCTGTAACATGCCACATACTTCCATGCCTGTACGCTACATATGTTACAGTAAGTGTGCGTGCATGCGTGCCGATCCACGTGTGTGTTGTAATGTAAAATGGTGAAATTATACTGCATGCAGCCTCCATAAAAGAACTATAGACGCACGGGAGGAACAGGGGGTCAAACCAGGCGCCCCTATGATTCACAAGCGGCTGCTCTATCTCCTGAGCCTGCAGCGGTCGCCTCCTCCTCCTCCTCCTCGACTGTGTGAATGTGCACACACGTGTGCATCTATGCCACCGTTCTCCCTGCTGCCCAAGCATAAATAATGCATCGCGCGACTGCCTGAAAACCTGCACACATGACTGTTTGAAGAAATGAAATTTGCTCTCATATTTATACCAGGGCGCCCAGCGTGCATAGCACAGATGGAACATAACACTGACTGCGCGTCTGGATGCGAGAAGAGGAACAGAGCGAGACAAATTAAGCCATGGACCTGCTCTCTCTCTCTCTCTCTCTCTCTCTCTCTCTCTCTCTCTCTCTCTCTCTCTCCTCCCCCGCCGAGGGAGGAGATGAGAGCCGGTGTAAGGAGGTTGGGGGCGTGACAGCCGTCATCACTCCTCAGGGAGCGAGAGTGAGACTGTAGGAAACGCGTGGGGGCCTCCTTCAGGGCCAGACAGACAGAGCACCAGTATACCAAAGAGAAACGGAAAAGGAAAGATTTTGTGCCATCTGTTGTCCCAAAATGTCTCAAAATAAAGCAGCCGAATTTGGCACAACCATATTGCTTTAAAAATATATATTAGTCAAAGTTTTTCATTAATTCAGATGAGCCATTCTTTGGTCACACGGGAGAGATTCTGAATCGGGAGTATAGAGCCGCTTCTTTTTGACCTGGAAAGCCAGCTTAGGTGGTCCAGGCATCTAGTTAGGATGCCTCTCGAGCGTCTCCCGAGGGAGGTGGGCGAGGGAGGGGCGAAGATCCGGTGGATGGAGATCTGATGTTGGTCGGGAAAGGGAAGTCTGGACACTGACTGAACACCAAATCGCTGTGGACAAATACTATGAAGTTGTCAGTTCAGCACCATGGACAGAGCAGATGCCCTACAGCTAACACAGTCTAGTTCAGCACCATGGGCAGAGCAGATCCCCTACATCTAACACAGTCTAGTTCAGCACCATGGGCAGAGCAGATCCCCTACATCTAACACAGTCTAGTTCAGCACCATGGACAGAGGAGATCCCCTACAGCTAACACAGTCTAGTTCAGCACCATGGACAGAGCAGATCCCCTACATCTAACACAGTCTAGTTCAGCACCATGGACAGAGCAGATCCCCTACATCTAACACAGTCTAGTTCAGCACCATGGACAGAGCAGATCCCCTACATCTAACAGTCTAGTCCAGCACCATGGACAGAGGAGACCCCCTACATCTAACACATGGGTGTCAAACTCTGGCCCGTGGGCCAAATTTGGCCCGCCGTTTAATTTAATTTGGCCCTTGAGACATTATCAAATTAAAGGGGAAGACCACCCATTTTCAACATTTTAATGTCATTAATATACCTTAGAGATGTTGTGTGGACATGATAAAAAAAAGTCCCCCCAATTCTGTATTTCCTAAAAATGGAGGTCTGAAAAAAACATCAACATGGTGAAATACATCTGATGACATCACCAAGTAGTATTTCACCATGTAAATGGTTTTTCTTTCAGACCCATTTTTCCTGAGAGGGTACAAATGGACCCGTTAGGGTCCATTTGGTTCACATTTGTACCCTCTCAGGAAATTTTTGAAAATGGGTGGAATTCCCCTTTAAAAGGTTAGTTCGTTCAAACTTGGCCCACGGCTTTGTTCAGTTTTAAATTTTGGCCCACTCTGTATCTGAGTTTTACACCCCTGATCTAACACATCTCATGGAGAGAGTCAATTCATGGTTGATTCTAAGTTGTTTCTTGTGTCTTTCTGGTTCTGGACTGGTTTTGCAACTGGCTGTGGCTGGGAAATTCTGCATGGGTCGGATCCAACAGGATCCCCCAGTAGATCTCTCTCTGTCTCTCTCTATCTGTCAGCCAATCAATGTGTCAGTAATTAGTGGCTAATTGGAAACCATTGTGCTGTGGGTTCGCCTGGCGGAGGCGCTTCATTCATCACTATAAAATTAAACCAGAAGCCACTTAGCGCACGGGGGTTGCTATCGCAAGTTAATTTGTATTGGAATCAATTCATTTGTGTCATTCACCAGAATTGTGTCTTGAGGGTGAACACATGGCTCTCTGAGTGTGCAAGAGAGAGAGAGAGATCCATCAGGCTTGTCATATTTCATGTAGATGGGGGGAGAGGGAGGGAGAGAGAGAGAGAGAGAGAGAGAGAGAGAGAGAGAGAGAGAGAGAAATAGTGGATGACATGACAGGCAGACATGGTGAAATTTGCTCAAGAAACAACGGTTTAAGTCGCTTAAATCAAATGTACTAAATCAAAGGATATGTGCAGATCAAATATCCTCTGAACCGCCTTGGCAATATCCAATAGTGATCATGCTGAAAACCTATACAAACACCCCCCCCCCTCTCTCTCTGGTCACATATGCACTGTTAAATTATTTGCCACGTTTTTTTTTTTCATAACGCACTGCCCTGGAAAAAGCAAAACGGCTGCACAGTGGCTGACACCGAGACATTCCATTCGCACACAGTGGCGTTTCTAAGCAATTTGGAGCCCCAGGCAACTGGCTAGTCTGCCTAATGGCAAAAACGCCCCTGTTCACACACATGTGACAGTGAGGAAACGATTGAGGAGAAGATTTTCATAGGCTTGCGTTGCATACAGTAGCACTATACTGCGCATGCCTGCTGCCATGCACGGCTGTACACTACTGTGTGATCTCTGGCTTATCGTTGTCTTCACCAGGCCGTAAGGCATGGATGGGGGAGAGGATGTTATGCACTCAGTCTGTCTATGTGTCCGTATGTCTGTGTACAGCTAATCTCTGCCCATATGGAAAAAATATATATAATGCGAACTCTTGAAAGTGGCACCTTTCATACAAGTCATTTTACAAAAAAATACTATGAAAACAGAGAGAGCTGCCGAAGCAGACAACCCGCAACACTCCATGTTATGAAAAGTTCTTCTAGGTGCAAGGCTCAAAAATGCAGAATAAAAAAGAGAAATGCCAGCACTCAATGAATGTCCTTTTTGTGTATCTTTATTTACCTCCACGTGCAGTCAACAAACGCGTTTCGACCTAGATGGTCTTCCTCAGCGTTGTCACAAAAAAATACTATGGCTCTTATATCTGTTTTGTATGTCACATACAGTACAGTATAATCCTTATAAATTACAAAAAATTCTCACATATGAGGATTGTATGATAGGTGCCACTTTCTTTTCAGTTCGCATATGAAGTTTGTTCCATATAGGTGACATATTGTTAATCCGGTTGGTGCCAAACTTTGTGCACGCACTGCACACACGAGTTCCTGTGAGTTTAGCAACAGAACGTATTGGGAGGAGGGTGGTGGCTGGCAGACATCCTTGACATAAGATGGTGGAGACCATAATTATGTTGACATAATTATGTTGATAAGATAATTATGATAATTGAAATAATCTCTCTCTCTCTCTCTGTCTCTGTCTCATACTTTAAATGCTCTCAATCTGTCACAAGTGATGGAGTGCCATGTAGCTGTAACATAATAGTAACAGCCCTCTCATCTATGATGTCAGCACACACTCTCTCTCTCTCTCTCTCTCTCTCTCTCTCTCTCTCTCTCTCTCTCTCTCTCTCTCTCTCTCTCTCTCTCTCTCTCTCTCTCTCTCTCTCTCTCCCAGGGCGGATCTAAGCGCGTGGCATGGGGGGTGGGGGGGGGGGGGGGGGTGGGGGGGGCATGGCCCCACTAAATGCCCTGACTGCCCCACCAAACATGATGGCATGCAAAACAATCCAAGATATTTCAAATTAAAGTGCTTATAATTAAAATGATTTGAAACACTACTACTGCTGCTAACTAACTACAACTGTGGTACCACTAAACGAACAGCATTTGATCATTGAAAACAGAAAACTCTCTGAGTCAGAACTTTAGCTTTATGCATGCATGCAACTTCAACAACAACTGATGTTATTATTGATGTTCTACTTGCCCAATATAAGTCTGTAGCCTGTAACCGAAAATGGTATGGGTGCAACTTCATCGCCTGTGGCGCGACCATTTTCTCCTGCCCCCCCCATTGGGAAATGTTACATCTGGCCCAGTCTCTCTCTCTCCCTCAAACATCCCATTACTGCAGCATTTATGGCAAGCGGCAAATTAAAACGTCATTCAGGACTAATAAACCTGCCTGCTCTGACTGACAAATCACACATTTCAAATATGAGTGCATGCATGGGCTCTTAAATGAGATTAAAAAAATGCTTGGCTAATTTTCTTTGCATTCATTTTCCCTTTTGTTGTTGTTTTTTTTTTTTGCTGTTATTATTTCCGATGCAACGTGACATCTCGCTGGATGCTCTTGTTCCCCACTCCGCCGCCCCGTCGCATTCAAAGCCACTGTTTTTTAATTACCATGTATTGTGCGCACGTTTTGTTGTAGCTAAATGGCACTTTTCTTTTGCCAAATAACAAAGATAAACATGACATCAAATTGTGACAGCATTATTATGCTTTAACACTAATGCCAGGGCAGCTTGCCATCCCTGCAACCTCTTTGTTTATCCTCCTCCTCTTGTTTTCATTCGGTGCCGACTTCTCTAATCTTTGTTAATGGTAGTAGAGGCAAAAATCAAAATAGATATTTCGCTATATTTTTGCCTTTCCCCTCTCTAATTTGCTTCCACTTTGATGGTGCAGCTGTTTCCCTGCAGACAGACACTTCCTCTGAACCAGAGGTTTTCAACCGGTGGTGCAGGGACCACCAGTGGTCCCTGAGAGGATTCCAGGTGGTTCCCAGGTGGAAAGTTGGTTAACCAGATGTAATTCTTTGTGTATTGTAACTCCCAAAAGTTCCAAAGTACCATTCTTCATCTGAATTAGCCCAAATCTACACAGCTAGAGAACGTAGAAGATTAATGGTCATTTTGATCTTTATGTTTGACTGTCTTGTTTTGTATGGACAAAAGCAAACTAAATCTTTAGTTTTGGGGTATGTGTGGCCAAAATGCTGAATACATGGTGCCCTGGTGTCAAAGAGGTTGAAACCCCCTGCTCTAAACACTCATTCCCCAGACGATGGTGTCGCATGTTGTGTTGTGCTGCACTGCCAGTGTGGATGAGAGACAGCATCACAGCCTGTATAACACAGCCGAGGCAAAAACACACACACCATCCATCACATCAGGTATACAGCCGTCACGCATAGCCCAAAGGTCCTCTGCTCACATACAAACCTGTGTGCGTACGCACGTGCGTGTGTGCGCGCATGTGTGGGTGTGCATGTCTTCACAGCAGTGCTGCTCACACACAAACACACATGCTCTGAGCCTCTGAGCGATCATTTAGTGGAAGATATCGATTAGCCCCCTGTAATTAACACACGCTCCTGCAGGGAATATATCAGTGCTGATGAATCACTTATGGTGGTGATAGCAGTTGCTGTTGTGTGCTTGCTCTCTTGCTTGCATGTGTATGTGTGCACACGTGCGTGAGAGAGAGAGTTAGAGTTCCCTGCGGGGGGATGTGTGGGCTATCAGGCCATTATAGTTGAAGGATTGATAGTCAATCCCAGGGTGGGTGTGAATTAAAAGTGCCGCTTGACACTATAAAACCGCTGCATTGGGTTAAACGTACGCAGCCTGGGGCCAGCAGTGACCAGTGACACTCCAACACAGCTTCCCCAGGGACGTCCGACCGTAAAACGCCATGAAATAAAACAATCCATTTAAACAGCACCGGCGCTACGTATATGTGAACTGTGAATAGGGAAACACGCCAAGGTGTGGCAAAAGCATATGCCAAAAAGTGCCAAACCAGGCATGTTGCGACAGTGGTTAGTGCGGATAAAATAATTGGGGATAAATAACAGTAAAATAAATAAATGTACTGTATATATAGACTTATTATAGCTTTTAAATCAAAAACAAATGAATGGCATCTATTTATGGGCTAATTGCTTTTAAAACACAAAATGTCAAAATCTCGGTGCAGTATATTATTTTCCATCAGGCACAATAGACGGCCATTTCAGGTGTGATTTCAGGTGAAAAGAATGCAGCTTGGACTCCTCATGCATTGAGGGAAGCATGAGGACAGTCCGCTGTCTCCCCAGGTTGGAAGAGGTTGTGTAGAGACCGGGATCACGTTAGGAATTGACACTGGGTGAAAAATGGATTACAAAAAAAGTGCCAAACCAACATTTGTTGTGGCAGCAAAAAAAAGTGTTGCCTCAATGGCTTTCCTGGATGAAGATGGCATACTCAAGGTGGGAGGAAGTCTATGGAACTCATCAATCTCTGACTCACTGAAACGTCCTTGCAATCATTCAAAAAGAATCACCACCTCTCTAAGATGGTAATTGCCCATTCTCTTGTTGAAAGGGTCAACCATCAAGGCAAAAGGTCTTACCATGAATGAACTGAGGTCAAGGGAGGGATATTGGATGCGAGGGGTCGGTCGAGCCGCAGCTGCACGCATTCAACAGTGTGTGTCAGGGGCGTTTTTGCCATTAGGCAGACTAGGCAGTTGCCTGGGGCGCCATGGGGGGAAGGGAAGACACCAGGAAAGCCACCACCTTTACCTATTGTGGGATGGATTGCTTCGGTCAATTTCTCGTAATTCAAAGACGAAAAGCAAATGCCCTGACCTTCTATTCACTGGTCTTTCTTCTCAAGCCGTTTCACAGAAATGCAGTGACCTTCTAATGCAATACTACTAGGCTAGAGTACTAGAACTACAACATGTACAGTTGTACAATAGTCTTTATGTTTTAGTGGCTCTGACATGGATTGTCACAGCAACATATAAGACTACAACATTCACAATAGCACAACACTGACAATGTGAAATCATCAGATCCACATTTTTATGATGTTCTGGTTCTGGATGATTCATGACTGATTTTTGATTCTGTGAAAAACAAATGTGAAAACCTCAATACAAAGGCTATATTGTATATTATACAATATAGTTAAATATTTCAAAAGAAATCACAGAATCAAATGTTTTAACATTATGATTCAGCTGTTTCCTGGATGGCTTGATCCTAGGCTTAATAATTTATATATGATAGAAATGTCTATGGCATTGATTGAATGATTGATTGACACTGCGACTCCCTGCAGTCTGTTTTGTAGACATTACAATGGCTGGTGGATGACATCAATACGACAGTTTAGATAAATAACCAGTTCGTTCTGACCTCCCCAAAAAGGCCTTTTTCTCCTGACCATTTATCCATGACTCAGCTGCTCTCAATTGCTCAATTTACCACTCTCTCTCTGATTGACTTAAACGCTTTGGAAAGTACAGAACATTCACTTCAGAATAGAACGTGAAGAACTTGAAGTAGGAAGTCGACAAAAGTACAGAGATGGACATGGACATAACAATGATGCGCTTGACTAGTAAATTGCTCTATCTATGCCTTCCCTCTCAGCTTTGTACATAAAGTGGTTTAAAAAAGACACTTAATGTATACAGTTTCAAAGACTTTCAAAAAACCCTGTCTTATGAACAGTTTTGGGCAATATCACTTAGGTGAGTAATATCTTTACTTATGATCCCTTAGAATAAGTAACAGCATTATATTATGTATTTCTTTAAAGCACAACATGGATTCATAAAAAAGTTGAAACCCCCCCCCCCACCCCCCCACAAACACACACACACACACACACACACCACACACACACACACACACACACACACACACACACACACACACACACACACACACACACACACACACACACACACACACACACACACACACACACACACCTGCAAAAGAATCGAGATGTACAACACAATCGGTTATAGCGTCAACTTATAGTGTAGGTCGTGAGTGCAGAATGCTGTGGTGGATTAGGAACTGCATATCTCTGTTGTTATCTGTTGATAGCTTGTGAATCTGTTCTATTTTTGCATCATGCAACAACAAGCTGAACTGTTACACTACTTTTTTGTTGAAAAAGAATACAGTAATATGTAATTCGTGACTGTCCAACATTGCCTATGGATGTAGAACAGAGGTTTTCAACCAGTGGTCCAGGGACCACCAGTGGTCCTTGAGAGGGTTCCAGATGGTCCCCACCTAAGTTGGTTAACCAGATGTAACTCTTGAGAATGTAAAAATGAAACCAAATGGACCCTGGCGGGTCCATTTGGTTTCATTTTTACACTCTCAAGAGTTAAAATATTCATCACCATGTTGATCTGTATGTTTGCCTGTTTTGTTTCCCCAAATCCAGCCTGAAATTGTGAACAAAAGCAAAACAAATCTTTAGTTTTGGGGTCTGTGGGGCTAAAATGTCATCAAATGGTGGTCCGTGGCTCAAACGCTGAATAAATGGTGGTCCCTGGTATCAAAAAGGTTGAAAACCTCTGATGTAGAATGTTTTATCACCAAAAAACATGCTGTCAAACGTTGTTTGAATGAATCACATACAGAGTAAACTGCTTTAAAGCAGCCCCTCAGAAACAATGTTGACAGTTACTGTCAGTTATAGAAAGCATTCAAGGTTAGCTTTATTAGTCTCCCGTGGGAGAAATTTGTCTTGGAGTCAGAGACCAGAGCTGCATACAGTGACATACAGACAGATAACAGTGGACATAGGACAATACAGTTGCACACATACACACATATACATCCTAGTGTGTACCCTAGCACGATTGGGGGCTAAATGCTCTCACCATTGAGGAGCTTAATAGAGAGAGGTACAAATGAGCGTCTATACCTGTTATACTTTATCAACGGTGGAGCTCTATATCTCCTGCCTGTTCGCATTGTCACATACTCGAAGTTGAGAACATGTAATGGGTCGGAGACAATGCTTTGAGCCTGTCTAAGTACAGCTTGATCAAAGATGGCTTTTGGGGTGATCGGGGGGCTAGACAAGCCCATGATCTTTCCGGCCATTGTTATAAGTCTCTCAATCTGAGATTTATGTTTGACAGTTAGGTTACCAAACCAGTTAGCTATCCCATATCTCAGAATTGACTCTATGCTTGCCCTGTAGAAAATCAACATAATATTTAAACTGACTCCAAACAATCTGAGTCTGCGAAGAAAGTGTAGACGCTGATGTAACTTAGCACAGCAAGAAGTAACATGTGTTCTCCAGCTCATGTCCTCGTCAATATGCACTCCAAGGTACTTATAAGAGGAGACCTGTTTGATGGAGTTGTTATTAACGTTCAATACAGTGTGATCACCAATGGACCTGGGATCTATGACCACTTCCTCCGTTTTCTTTGTATTAATCATCATGTAATTCCGATCACACCAGTCAACAACTTCATTCACTCCAGCTGTATGGCTGAGCAGGCTAGAGTTGCTTGATAGCAGCTTAATATGACAGTGTCATCAGAAAACTTGATCACATACTGGTTCGGACATGAGCTCACACAGTCGTTAGTGTACAGGGTAAAAAGGAAGGAGGAGCTCACTGTTCCCTGTGGAACCCCTGTACTACTCAGTGCCTCCTCAGACACTACACTGTTGAACCTGACCCTCTGTGGTCTATTTAACAAGAATGAACAGTACCACTTAATGGCAAACGGGTTAGCACCCAGTTCCGACAACTTCCTTAACAGTATATCTGGGTGAATAGAATTGAACGCGGAGCTAAAATCAATGAACAGTGCTCTAGCATAGGCACATTTATCCTCCAGATGCTTCAGTGTGAAATGTGTAAAGGTAGAAATGGCATCGCAGGTGCCGCGGTTTCTAGCATATGCAAATTGGTACTGGTCCAAACTGGGCTCTACGTCCCTCCGTACTGACTCCACCAGGATCCTTTCCAGTGCTTTTACAACATTAGATGTAATGGCAACAGGCCTATAGTCGTTGTTCTCAGATGGACAAGACACTTTTGGTACTGGAACTAGGAGTGATTTTTTCCAAATCACTGGCACTGTGTGTGAGTCCAGAGACAATTGAAACAGCATGTGCCATGCCGGTGATAGTTCTACCGCACACATTTTCAACAAGGATGCTTGCATATCATCAGGCCCCGTTGCCTTATTAGTCTTGATTGTTCTGAAAACCCGGCATACAGAGTCAAGGTCTAGGACCAACCTGTTATCAGCATTACAGTCAAGTGAATTAATTACATCAAGACAACCCTGAGAAGTATCACATTCAAATCTCATGAAAAAGTCATTTAGTTCATTTGCTTTTGTGCTCTCATCTAGAGCTGCAATAGGCTTCCTGTCTGCCTTCATGTTTGTCATGCCACGAATGGAGTCCCATAGTTTCCTTGTGTTAGATCTAGACAAGTACATCTCAGCACGTTCCTTGTGCTTTCTCCTGGATTCCCTCAGTTGTCTATTAAGGTCCTTCTGTGCCACCTTCAAAGCTTGGGTGTCTCCCGCTTTGAAGGCAACCCTTTTCCTCCTTAGGCACGCTTTTACCTCCCTTGTCACATGAGGTTTATCGTTCGGGTAGGTAATTACGGACTTCTGTGGTACGATTGAGTCCACACAGAAGGAGATGTAAGCGGTGATCGACTCAGCGGCCGAGTTGATGTCCGCATCTTCGAAGAAGATTTCCCAGTCTGTCAAAAGGAAGCAGCCCTTAAGCTCTTCCACTGAGTCCCTAGTCCAAACGTGCACAGTCTTTTTCGTTGGTTTACTAGATTTAAAAACAGAACGGTAGGTGGGGATAAGGTAGACCGTGTTATGGTCAGAGCCACCCAGGGGTGGTCTGGCCCTGGCTGTGTAGCCACCTTTGATGTTTCCATAACATTTGTCTAGGATGTTGTCATTTCTAGTCCCACACCTTACATACTGTTGAAAACCTGGTAAAACCCTCCCCAAGTCACAATGGTTGACATCTCCTAACACTAGCATAACCGCGTCAGGCTTCTCCTGCAGGTGTCGGTGTACACAGTCGGCAATCTGGTTAGCCGCGCTGGAGGCTCTTGCATCAGGTGGTACATACACAGCACACACAAAGATGTTACTGAATTCTCTAGGAATGTAGTGCGGGCGCAGTGTGATGCATAGCAACTCCAGGTCGGGGTTACAGATCTTGTCTCTCACAGCAATATTGCGACACCAGCTGTCCCTTACGTACACACCGATCCCTCCACCGGTTAGCTTTCCAGACTTAATGTCTCTGTCTGACCGTATCAGTGTGAGCCCCTCGATCTGAGTTAAGCCGTCCGGCACATCCTCATTAAACCAAGTCTCCGTAAAAACCAGAAGCCCGGAATCACGGTACTCACAGCTGGTTCCGTTCAGGATCCTTAGTTCATCCAGCTTCTTCCGTAAAGAGCGGGCGTTGCACAGCAGCACCGGGGGTACCGGTAGCCTCGCCGCACGTCGTACCCGCTGCCGCACGCCTCCTCTCCTGCCCCGTCTCCTGGTACGCCCGGGGGGCCGCAGTAGTTCCCTGGGGACACTTCCCAGCAGCTCCGGCGGCGGTGGTGGAATGATTCCGCCTCCCCGTAGCTGTAGGAGTTCGCTCCCACTGTAGATCCGCCGTCCATCCTGCAGACACTCCACAACTTTGTTGTTCGTCAGGAGGAGTAGTCCCGTCACAAGCGCTAGTACTAGCCACATAGTTTTCCTCATCTTCGCGGCTCCTCGTAGTTCCACGCGCCACGTCCAACATCCAGATTAAAACACACACCGCCCGATTGTGCCCGTTCAGTTGTGGACAAACACCACACATAAAGTGTAAACAGGGACTTAACAGAAACAAACATCAACACGCAACAACAGAAAACATGCAGCTCGCATCTCCCTCCGAGTCGCCACAGAGTAGCGCCACGTCAGGTATAGAAAGCATTCATGCGGCTGCTGTTCCCTCTTCCCACCTAGAGAATGGAGTGAGTCTCTTTGATTCTCTCGCCCCTGGCATTTTGCTGCTAGTTATTGTGGAAACCAGCGTGAATCTTCACTCTGCTACCGAGTTGTGTAAAGGTCTAGGGGCGGATCTAGGCATAGGCATGGGGGGGAAATGCCCCCCTGAATGCCCAGTCTGCCCCACCAAACATGATGGCGTGCAAAACAACCCAAGATATTTCAGACTCAGTGCTTATATTTAGTATAGTATTTGAAGTATTTGAAACACTACTGAAAATGGTCCCCCACCATTTTCGCCCCCTTACCATTTTCGTCTGCCCCCCCCCCCCAATTGGAAAATGTTACATCCGCCCCTGTAAAGGTCCCAGGAAGGTGTCTAAACTCCTGCTGATGTGCTGTGCTATTTTATCCCCCCCTGTAGATACTGGTCTTGCAGTTGTGAGTACAGCATCTTGGCCAATAGCCATTTGCGTTTTTTAAATGTTTTTTTTTTTTTTTTTTTAGCGTTTCAAAGTGTCTGTGATTGTCACGGACAAGGGTCTGCACTGTTGATGACTACAATGACCATAATGCATTGCTGCAATCACCCCACCTTGTGGAGAGCGGCAGTGCTGTCTAAAGGCTCAGGCCATACTCCAGGGTGAAGTGACTCACCGCGGTGTAGTTTTAAAACTACACTACACTGAAGCTCCTTCACCGTGAGTCACTTCACCCTGGAGTTGGACTGAGCCTTTACTGAGAGAAGTCAGACAACATTTAGACAACATAAAAAACCCCAGGAAATGTTTAGTGGCCATTTAAAGACTTACTGGGTAATTTCTCTGCTGGTCACTACTAGCATCGATCACTGCAGCCCTGCCTGATGTGAATAAGTACATGTGCTCTCTGCTGCTCCCACCCTTGCCTGGCTCCAGTCCTGAATTGCGTCCTTAAATTATTTTCCCTGGAAATTCAGTTCTGGTGAGGAGGTGTATTGGGGACGTCAGTATCCGTCGAAAAATCTGACTACAGCAGCCGATTGGCCGATACAGCCCTGCCACTCAACAGTGTTGGCTCCTCCAATGCTTCAATTTAAAGAAGCGCCTGGTTTTACATACACAATACATACATAAAACATAATCATCCAACATATTGTACACATTGTGCACATGCTAGTAGCGTTCGTCAGCTGTGTTTGTTTGGTTAGCAACCGAGTAGCACATTAGCCACATTAATGACGTTGCCTGCTTTCCCAATATTCCGATGGGTTGGTATGAACCAATCACCACGAAGACTGCCTCTTTGACAACGGCCAACCCATACACTGCTCTGGTGGGGAGGAGGAGGGCTTTCAGACTGAATAATGAAGTGAAAGGAAATGATAATTCAGACCGAGTGTCAGGCAGGTTTCACCCCCGTAGACGCCGCATTCTCACCGCCGGGTCGCAACCCTACTCTGAGTCAATAATGGGCTGTTTATGCCAAGAGCACGAATTGTGTGCAGATTAAAATGGGGGGGAAAATGTTAAAAGGCAAAGACCCGACAGCGAAATTCAAAATCTGGTGTGCTTTGGGGAACAGATGGGCGCACGCTTTCCTCGTACACGGACGCATGCACACACGCACGGCATGGCACAGTGGGGATGGCTATCTGTGTGACCTGCAGTCAGTGGTGGAATGGGCAAAAAAAAAATCGGCCCAGATATTTTTAGCGTGATTTGACCTAGACCGGCCCACCACAAACAGCGCGTGATGGACCTATTCTACCTTGTATTGTTGGTTAACCAGATGTAACTCTTTGAGAGCGTAAACATGTTAACACTCTCAAGAGTTAAAATATTCATCTAAATTGGCTAGTTGGAAAATGTAGAAGATTAATGCTCATTTTGATCTGTATGTTTGACTGTTAACCAACATAAATGTCGCCAAAATGTCATCAAATGGTGGTTCGTGGCTCAAAATTCTGAATGAATAGTGGGCCCTGGGATAAAAAAGGTTGAAAACCAGTGCTTTTATTCATACCGTGCTACCACCGGCCCCCTACGGGACGTGGCCCACCGGGAGACCTCCCTGTACGCCCAATGGTCAATCTGAGCCTGTCTGCAGTAAAACCCACTACCTTCCAGAAACGTGGATGACCCACGGTGACACCTCTGACATAGTGTATATAAATCAACTAGGGCTGTTGAATGATTAAAAATTTTAATCAAATTAATCACAGCTTCAAAATTAATTTAATCATGATTAATCACCACTCGTACTATGTCTAAAATATGCATGTTTTCCTCGACAGGATTAAAAAAGAAAAAGAATCTGTGAAAAAAATAACTATTTATCTTTAAAATATTTATCAAAATAGGTGATCTACAAGCCCTCAATGCTTGTAGATCCTCCAGCTATACTCTATGGCTCTGGTTACAGGGAGACACACAGCTATACGTCTCGGTAAAACCGTGCTCTACCCATTTCTTTCAATGAGAAAATGCTCAATGGGTTGAGTCAGTGTGCACATGAGTTAATTGAGTTAAAATTTTTAATCAGATTAATCAACAAAATGAATTTAATCCCATTAATTAACTATTTTCAACAGCCTTAAAATCAACACATTAAGAGGACGGATCCCCAGGCCTATGTACTGTATGTGTGGTTCAGGACACCAGCAGTTAATCCTGTCCAGCCACCGCCGCACACAGTCCAGTTAAAATGTGCGTTTAAAATGTTAGAAATACATGTATATTAATCTTGGCTAGACAAATTATTCATTACAGACAGTATAATTTAATTGTGGTTTACAATCATTTGAATATATTTAATAAGCTTGAAGTATCAGGGCTTTTTCATTTGGATTTTTCTTTTTTGGGCTGCGGGGTTGTATAACCGAGCGTTTCTCTGATAGATGGTGAACTGAGCAAAGAACAGACAAGGCTGTTATATATTTCTGGTGATGTAAAGGTCAAGTTGAGAATGGAGGTTAGGATAATATATGCCATCAATTTGCAGCGCACATCCACTTAATATCGATGTTGTCTGTCTCCCTGGACACTTTTAGGGTGCCATTCCTTTGATGGAATGTATTTTCCGAGTGATAGCCGCGGCAAGGTATCACGAATACCCGATGAGCTCACGTGCGCTTCGCAGACGTGAGGCCTGCTATAGACCCCAGGGAATGACAACTGTTGGTCACAGAAGATAAAAGCATATACTGAATGACTGTGACAAACTGACATATTGAGCGTATGACAAAACAGCACATCGTCCATAGTATACTCTACTTTCAAATTTAGTGGCTCATGTGTGGCCAGATGTAATTTCTGGGGGTCTACAAGGAGTCTGACTACATCAAATAATAACAAATAAATCGACATATTATATACTGTATGTAAGGGATAACACCCGACGAACCGGTTCGAAGGGTGTTATCCCGCTTATTACATGGCTTACGTCAGTGGTTTTCGACCAGTGGTCCGAGGACCACCAGTGGTCCTTGAGAGGGTTCCATGTAGTCCCCAGGCTAAATGACGGAGAGTTAGTTACCAGATGTAACTCTTGAGAGCATAAACATGAAACCAAATGGACCCGCAACATAAACATGAAACTCTCTCGAGAGTATTAATATCCATCACCTGAATGGCAACGGCATGTGAACAACCAAATACGTAGCTAACCAAATGGACCCGCTAACGGCGTGCTGGAGCTAAATGCGGAAGCGCACCACGGATTGATATGAACACAGCTGTTTGCACTTTACTAGCACTGTCTGCAGCTGAAACAGTCAATGTTTCAGCTGCAGACTACAGTATATAGACTGTGCCTCCTCCTCGGCTCATCCCCCTCGGCCTCAGATCCTGGAGAAAAAAAAAGCCGGTGCAAGCAGTTAGGCGCAGTGACACAAATTGTTGTCCACTTGGGGTGAGAGTTTGCAAGTGATTCATTACCGATGCATCCAGGTTTACAACCCGGAGGGGCCGTGAGACAGCATATCACCTCTGATAAGGCACAAGGCACCCCTCGAAAATGAGCACTCGGGTTTATTTGTGGAGAAGCCGAGCTCCCGGGGCCGTAAAGGCCCAGACTGTGATTAAATGTGGCAGATAAAACCTTCAGACACTTGATGATTACTTATCAAAAGGCCCACCGCTCCAATAAATGATCCCACTCATGAGACAGAAGCCACTCTTGATGATAAGATCTGCTTATTTCAACAGGCCTTTCGGCAGGCGTAGCGGGGGCCTAGCAGCCTCAAGACCTCCAAACGAGATCCACTTTATTGTGAGTGATTGCAATCCCTGTTGTGCATGAATGCATGTCGGTTTGGCATGGCTTCAGACAGCCCTTAATAATGCTAAAGTAGTAACCGCATCGTTCCAGTGCCAGGTAAAGATTTTTTTTTTAACAGCAAGCAGGCACACAGGCTGAAGCGAGCCAAAATATCACTAACAGACAACATCCCCAAGGACCTGACCTACCCATGGATATGTAGATTTAGGACAACACCAGCTTGTCTACACAGAGAAGTCAGAGTAATGCCTGTGCCCCTTTTGACCCACTGTCCGCTCCTTGGCCGTACGTATACTGGACATGTACAGTATACTGTATGCTTGCATACACTCATACACACACACAAACACACACACATGCTACTACACTGTATACTGTACGGTCAGTATATGTGAACCAGCACAAACGAATGTTGTGTGTCCTGAGCCTGATGAATGTTGTGTTTTCATGATTTTTTGACAACAACAAAGTTCTGGACCGTCTGCAGGACAAAGCAAGTGTCTCTCTGCAGGGAAACAGCTGCAGCATCAAAGCAGAAGCAACGTAGAAGGGGAAAAGGCAAAAAATATAGCTATATGTATCTATTTTGATTTTTTGTCTAAAAACTTGCCTCTATTAAACTCAAACCATGAATCACTATAGTGTCCTTGCATAGGGAAGATCCTCAGTGCTAACCATGTATTGCTGACTGGCCATATGTTTTCTTTCTTTTTTTCCTGGCATAATTTTGAGCATTTCATATTCTACCCTCTTTTCTTTCTGCCATTAGGAGTTGACATCTAATATGCTGATGAGCAGAACCCTAAAGAGCAGGATTCACTTCCAGTTGACCTCTTATGATGACAATTACCCATTAGTGATAACAAATCACTACGATTACACTAAATGATGCTAAATCGTGAGAGCCATTCCTGATGCCATTTGTTTAATGTGATGGTGTCACCCAGGTGTGGATCTAGGCATGGGCATGGGGGGGGGCAATGCCTCCCTAAATGCCCATTCTGCCCCACCTAACATGATGGCATGCTCACAACCCGAATCTCAAAGATAATTCAAATTAAAGTGCTTACAGTATATTTAAAATGATTTGAAACACTACTACTGCTACTAACTAGAGTTATCTCACCACTAA
This sequence comes from Benthosema pterotum, assembly GCA_039105355.1. NCBI lineage: Eukaryota > Metazoa > Chordata > Actinopteri > Myctophiformes > Myctophidae > Benthosema > Benthosema pterotum. Next base: position 16,132,427 of record CM076977.1, read on the forward strand.
AACCACTAACACTAAAACCAACAGCATTTCATCATTGAAAACAGAAAACTCTGAGTCAGACCTTTAGCTTTATGCATGCTGCATGTCTGTTGCAACTACAACAACAACTGATGTTATTATTGATGCTTTGCTTGACTAATATAAGTCCTGTAACTGAAAATGGTATGGGTGTGGCTTCATCGCCCATGGCGCGAAGCCGCCCCATACCATTTTCTCCTGCCCCCCAATTGGGAAATGTTACACGGGCGATGAAGCCGCCCCCATACCATTTTCTCCTGCCCCCCAATTGGGAAATGTTACATCTGCCCCTGGTGTCTCCCGATTCAAAACCTGTAGAGATGTGACATGTATGCGGTGGATGCATAAGGTGATTAAAATGCTAAGGTCTGAGCTACGGATGTGGTCGGTTAACCAGATATCCAACTGTTAAGAAACATCCAAATATTGTTATTGGTTTTGTGGTTCATTTGCATTACAATAAATGTGTATATTCTTATCTTAAATCCCTTTATTTTAGTTTTGTTTGGTAGTGGCACAATATAACCATTACAGAGACTTGTCGCTACTATACAATACTGTTTAACAGCTGTGACAAAGAGGGACAATTCCAATTTGTCCCTCGTTCAGGCGTTCAAGTGCTCGAACTTTCTGTCCCCTCAATGTCACATCTCTTCTACTAGATGGCTCTTGTATCTACACAACAGCTGTTGCTGGCCTGCTGCCATGCATCCCCCACACGGCGCTTGTCAAAAGTAAAACCCAGTTATAGTGAGACCTTGGATGAGATTAACACAATATGTCGATCGTGTTGGTGTATAAATGGTGGCATTATTAAATCCGTAGAGCCGCGTCCTCCTCTCTCCACACTGGCAGAAAACCAAGGACTAAAGATGAGACTAGGTGCTAGTCTTGTCTTGATCTCATCTTGTCCGTCTGTGATTGTCTTGGTCTCGTTTTGGTCTCGACACCCCTAGGTCTTGGTCATAAAAGAACCAATGGAGATGTGCAGAGGAAGTGGAATGCATCATTAACACACGGACCGCTCACGCTTGTTGTTTTCTTACCGTGGGATAAGGCACACCGAAGATGCGGACGGCGCAGAACACGACAAAATGTAGATTTCATTCTTTAATCCATCTACAGGGTATTAGTCTGAACGCATCGTCTGATAAAGATCCTGTTGCTGACTCTCATTTGGTACAATGGGTGCGGCCATTTCATTTTTTTCTCCCATTCGCACCCATTCAATCCAATGCATTCAGGAGCCCTTCCTGGGAATCTCCTTCTAGTTGTCGTTGGCGCACGGGTGGATAGACTGTTGCTAGACGTCACTTCTTGACTTTTGACCCGGAACTTTTTGCTCGGATCGTCAGAGGACAGGTTATTCAAGACACCAGAAACAGCATGACGTCATCGCACATCCTGTTTAGGAGATCTGGCGCTTCAAAATAAGGGTTTTTTATCAAATGCACCGGCTTAAGCCTTGGCATATAGCAGAAAATGACGAACACGCGATCGCGGTTGATGTGTTAAGTCCAAACCTCCCCTCTGTCTCTCTCACACACACACATGCACGCACACTATTGCTTTGTGATCTGGTCCACTCCATCCCCTCGTGACTCGTACCTCCATTTTACGCTCTAGCGAGTGACAATAATTAAGCTTCCCCCCGATAGGCAAAAACGGCTTAATTGAGTGTCACAAGTTCTCAAGCCTCGTCAACTTTACACAGTGAGCGAGGCCGAAAGCAGATTGGATTCTGGGGCAAATTCATGTCATCTTAAGTTTGATCATTTTCAAAGTGCTTCTTCATCAGGATCTTAACAAATGTGCTTACAAGACTCCATTAATACACAGTTTAAGGGGCAGAAGAAATCTGCGTGGGTGCATATTTCAACACGCCCAAAGGGACATTTCACCATTTTTGCAAGGAGATATACAGTATGTTAATGACATTTAGAAGGCTTGGAACACTTTCACAGGGTCTTTATATGTGTAATATGTGGCTTTAAATAAATTTTAGATGTGAGTCCAGTGCCTCTGATGTCATCGACACTCACTCCTGGACTACAATTCCCATAATGCTCCCCTATCCTTGTGGATAGGTGGAGGGCTGTCTTACTGAGACGACCTGTAGTCCAGGAAGTAGTGTCCATGACATCAGAGACACTGGGCTCACTGCTAGAATCCAAAATGATCTAAAACCACTTATTAAACACATAAAGGTCAGTTACATATATTGTTTCGAAAAAAAAAAAAAAAAAAAAAAAAAAAAAAGGTTAAATGTCCCTGATTTCACTTAACAATTTCTCTGCTGAATCCATGTATTTACGTTTTGGAGGAACGTTTTGGCGGGGTGCTACGAACGTAAATAACCGTTTGCGGCATAATAATCAATAAACCAACATTTGTTTATAAATATACAAAAGTGAACGCATAAATCCAAGTTGGTTCTGTAGTATACTGTTGCTTTAAGGCCCTGACGATGTCACAACCAAAACTCCGCCCACCTACCCATTTTTTTCCCTGCTTTGAGGAAGAAAAACAGACAGGCAACAGAGGCTCCGGTCAGGGGACGTAGCACAGGCTAACTACTGATCTCTGTTGTTGCCCAGCAAAACAGCACCGGGACTTCGATTGCTTGTTTTTTTCCATCAATTGGATTAGATTGTTTTACTTTGGCCATCTGGATATTGTGTGGTTGATACTGGCATGGGAATTTCATCTTTCTTTCTCTATTTCTCTCTCTACTCTCTCTCTCTATCTGTCGGAGGGAGCATGGACGGAGCGCAGCTCCAGCTGTTCTGCCTAACCATCCCTAACGATCTAGCAAAATCTGGCTCGTTGGGGGTGTGTGTGTGTGTGTGTGTGTGTGTGTGTGTGTGGTGTGTGTGTGTGTGTGTGTGTGTGTGTGTGTGTGTGTGTGTGTGTGTGTGTGTGTGTGTGTGTGTGTGCGCGCGCGCGCACGTCTGTGGTCTTCAATGCTAGCTATGTTTAGCAGCTAAACGTCTTTGCAAAGAAAGCACAACAGCCCCCCCCCCCCCCCCCCCCCCCCCCCCCCCACACACACACACACACACACACACACACACACACACACACGCACGCACGCACGCACGCGCACACACACGCACGCGCAACGGATCCCTTTTCTCTGCTATTCTATTCTATTGCAGGGATTCTGACATAAAACCTCAATAAAGATGGCATGTAGATGGCATATTTTTTTTTTCTTTTTTCTTATTAGAGCAGAGGGTGTGCCCTTTCATATGGTATATGGTTTTTATATATTACTGTCAACATAATTATATTATATAGACCTGAAAAATATTATTCCATAAATGATATGGTGTTGGCCCACAACGCAAGTTGAATTCAAATGGCAATTACAGACAAACGGAAGATGGGATGAATGTAATTTTTTCCCCCCTAAAAGTGGACAAATAGGGCTGTCAATCGGTGTATAGCATGTACAATATCTTCATTTGGTTCATATATATATTTGTCTGTCAATGTCTCTATACAATGTATTTTTACAAGACTGCTCATGTCTCTATAGCATTCAAATGGCAATATGTCCTGAACAATAGGTGGTATGAATGCATTTTTTTTTTCTTGTGAAAGCAGTGAGTGTGTTCTTTCAGACGGTATATGGCATGTAAATGTCGCTATAGGACTTTGGCAACATAATCATATTATATAGAACTGAACAATTATTATTCCATACATTATATGGTTTTGGCCCACGAGGCAAGTTGAATTCAAATGGCAATTACAGATGAACAGAAGATGGGATGAATGTAATTTTTTTTTTCCCCCTAAAAGTGGACTAAGAGGGCTGTCAATCGGTGTATAGCATGTACAATATCTTCATTTGGTTCATATATATATTTGTCTGTCAATGTCTCTATACAATGTATTTTTACAAGACTGCTCATGTTTCTATAGCATTC
>CM076977.1:16141379-16183622 GCA_039105355.1 Benthosema pterotum
CTTTTCATTCAGCGATAATATAGACTGTTCTCCTGGCATGCCAATTCGCTGTCAAATCTCTTGAGGGCTCTTATAGTGTGAGTCAATCGGTGTGATACTGTGTGTGTGTGTGTGTGTGTGTGTGTGTGTGTGTGTGTGTGTGTGTGTGTGTGTGTGTGTGTGTGTGTGTGTGTGTGTGTGTGTGTATAAGTCTGCTGGTTGCTTCTGGATGGGAGTGGCTCGATGGAACTGCCACACAAGAGCAGGGGTGGACTTCTCCTCCACCTCCTGGGCTCTGTGAGATGGTATTTTTGGTATTTTTTTTTTCCATGGTGCTTTTACATAGATTGTGCATCACATTCACGCATTCACACAAACCCATTCACACGCTGCGGCGGCGGGAACCATGCAAGGCCATGCAAGGTACAACCAGCACCATCAGGAGCAATATTGACAGTGATGGGGGGACTTGATTTCAAACTGGAAACCTTGCAGTTACCATCCGGTGACTCTACTCCTGAACCACCGCCGCCCGTGAACATGCACCGTTCTGTGCTTGTGGTTATGTTTAGGCTTAGGGTTGGAGATAGGGTTAGTAATTATTTTTGGTCAGAGTTAGGGTTAGAGATATTGTATAATGGGTACTAATCCGGCACTGCCCTGTGCTTGCGGTTATGTTCAAGGCTTAGTGTTAGAGATAGGGTTATGGTTAGGCTTAGGGTCGTGACTGTAAAATCTTTCCTGGGGCTCCAAGTTGATTAGAAACGCCACTGACCTATTGTGGTACCATAATTTAATCACTCATATGTTGAAACTCTAGGTGTGTAAACCCATTATTTGGGTATCTTCCTTCTTTTTGAGTACTTTGACAAAATGTTAGTACTATAGGACAAATTGTAAGAACAGATCCAGGCACAAGAAAGAAGATTGTCAGATATGCAGTCAAACAATGTTGCTGAAACTAAAGCCTCCCAATGGCAGAATGAGGAGTGGAGGTTGAGGAGTGGAGGTTGCAGAGCACATGAGCTGGAATACAATGCAATGGATGGGCTGCATGAGGCTATGAAGACTTGAGGACAGGCCTTTGGCAACTAGAGAGAACATGCACATCGGAAGAATACTGGCTCTATAACTCTTGAAATTGCAGTATTAATATTTGCTTAAAAAAGGACATTGAATAATACAGCAACGAGGTAAAAAAGCTTCCAGGTAAAAAAAAAGCTGCCTCTAGCTGAGCTTCAGTATGAGGTTTACAAAAAGCCTTTGTGTGTGTGTGTGAGAAGAGCTTGACAGTTTGGTGACACATTAATTGGAAGGCTTTAGGCTTGAATAATAATCGTCGTCACCAAATAAACAAACTGCAAGTGCACGCCTACTTGCACACACATACATTATGCTTTCATCAAATTGTAAGATGTTGCGCTACGCCCAACCTTTCTTTTAGGGCGCACAAATTGCACAATGCATGTTTGCTTGCATTATTCATAGAATTGCAGCAAATGGCTGTGGTGACAAGCTCTGCTTTCCTGATATTAGTACCATGTTGTATTGTGTTCAGTGCAGTGCATAAGACTGTTTTAAGTGGAGTACATGTGGAATACTGCTAGGACTTCCAGAGAAATAGATCCTGTTCGATGCTGTATAATGGCATACTGTTTGCAAGCAGGGGCGGATGTAACATTTCCCAGGAAAAAATGGCATGGGGGTGGCTTCATCGCCCGTGTCGGTTCGCGTCATGGGCGATGAAGCCGCACCCATACCAACTAACCCAAGCAAAGCAAATAACATCAGTTGTTGTTGAAGTTGCAACAGACACACAGCATGCATAAAGCTAAAGGTCTGACTCAGAGAGTTTTCTGTTTTCATTGATGAGATGCTGTTGGTTTAGTGCTGCCACAATGGTATTTAGTTACTAGCAGTAGTAGTGTTTGAAATCATTTTAAATATAAGCACTTTTATCTTGGATTGTTTTGCATGCCATCATGTTTGGTGGGGCAGTCAGAACATTTAGGGGGGCATTGCCCCCCCATGCCCATGCCTAGATCTGCCCCTGTTTGCAAGTCTACTGCCGAGTCTCGTCAAGCTCCAATGTACTCCATCTGTGAGCATAATGCACATTTGTAGTGTCAGTGAAAGGTCACCATCACTGCTGAATGGTAGCGTCACTGTTGTGTCCTCTTGCCACTCATGGGTACACAGAAACGTGTCCTGCCAATAATCACGTTAATCCACACCCTCTTGTGTAATATTGCTTAATTATTATTGTTGTTGTTATGATTATTATTGGCTTCTCTTGCTGAAAGACATAGGCATACATGTGTGCACAAGCGTCACCTTCCACCAGCTCTAAAACTCATCAAGAGGCAAAAAAGTTAAGAGGGTGCGAAAGAATCTCATTACAAAGACTATTTCCCTCATCTTTGTGGTTCAGTGAAGAAGCAGATTGCATTTCACCAGTTCATTAATACATGAGTATGCGAACAACGGTATGAAGATGCAGCATTTTCTGGAAGAGCCCAAGATCATTGCAATGACAAAGTGACAGTTGCGTTGTATTGTCTTAATGCCCGAGTGATGCTGATGTAAGCAAGATGCACGGCCTGAATAAATAAATACACAACATTCAGCCTGTGAATCTCCCGTCGAATCTCCCGACACCGACTAATCAAATTTGACATGCTGTACCACAATACAATTTATACCAGTATGTCAAAAAATACTTGCAAAGTTGATTAGGCTTCAAAAAACTAATTGCAGTCTTGATGAATGAAAACATGTTGCCGCCGCAGGCAGAATGGGTGTTAATATAATGAAATGAGGCAAGACCTAGAAGAAAATGCACCACAAATGAAGCTGGACAACTTAGTCAAGATGGGTGAGAAAAGGGATGTACAGTAACCATATATTTTAACAGTGGTAGTGCCTTCTATTTGTACATGAGTTTAAACATACGTATACTGTCTCAGGACAGAGCTCCCACACATACAACATGCAGGTGACATGCACGCCAACCAGTTAATGCACACACTCTGTGCTCGAACAAAGACGCATGTACATTGAAACTATGCGTTATGACCATATATAACCATATATAACATCCCCATACCCCCGCCCTCACAGTCCTTTATATCAATATACTCAATATATACAAATAAATGTACTCTGTTAAACCTTGCCGATGGTCTGGTTTGCGTGTTAATCCCAGTGGCACGGTCTTAACACCGGGTTTACGACACATGGTAGCATACATGGACAACAATATTTAGCCCCTCCCGGTCCCCCGCTGGCATGGCATAAATAAATATTAATAAATTAAATATGAATATTCGCCGTTCGCCTACAGGGGGGCTTTTGCAAATCCAGTGTGTTTCAGGTATGTGCTGTTAAGTAATCTAATCTTTTTTTTTCCCTACATCCGACGGCTGGAGATCAGAAGCAGCCACAGCTTCTTGTATCCAATCGACAGAGGGCCGGGAGGGGCTAAGACAATATTATTGGTCCATTATGGCGATGCAATGAAAGAGTGCGTGAATGAGTATTTCACTTTAATTATGGTGGGAGAAAGGCGAAGAAAGTGAGAGGCGTTTAACATTTGTGACCGATTCTAGCTGAGGTGAGTCATTGGGTAAAAGACTAAACTGCAATTTTATTTTATTTCTTATGCAAAATTAGTTAATAGCACAGTCAGACTGTTCACATACTAGAGCATGTCTGAATTAAATATCAGAGCTGAATTTATCTCAACTTCGGTCGTGCTGGGTCACATTTATTTTAATTGCTTTACTGAATACAAATTGACTTGCTTTGTGTTTAAACAATGACATTGAACTTATGACGAGAAAGAGCCACCTTTGAGAAAAGAAACATTTCACCACAATAAAAGTAGCCCTCATTAAATTAGAGATCAAAAGGCATGACATGCAATAGCTAATTCAGTGACTAAAAACATATGCGTTTAAGCCGGTATTTCAGTTGAATTTAATGAGAACACGATAGGTTCTTTGAAACAGCTAATATTCACTTCTCAATTCAAGGAAATGAAATGGAATACCCACTAGAACTAGTGAATATACATGTGACAGCACAGACAGGCCCACATAGCAGGTCGTGTTAAATCTTTAAATGCTCTGGAGAATGGCTGTTTTAATAAAGGTAATATAGTTTGAACTTCTACTGTGGTCCAATAACTCGTGGAGGATTTGGCGATTCATTAACTGTCAGGTCATGCGTTGCGGTATAGCTTAATTTCTGAATGCAGTCAGATTATAGCCGTTATCAGGGAAAGACTCCTTTAATTACTCCAGCATTATTAAAATGTGAAAACATTGCATATTAATGATATCAGCACCACGTTTCACCTTGCAAAAGAAAGCGATGTGCAGTGTAATTGTATATACCTAATCAACAGCTCTCTGATCACCTTCTCCACAAACAGCAGTAAGATAACAACCACCACGGACGGTGCTAATGAGATACTGTTTGTAATGATCCCAGGCTCTGTTTCACAACCAGACAGACAGAAGAATAATTAATCGTGACAAATTAACTGTGCTGCATACTCATATCTCTTTGCATTAGCTGTGTTGTGACATTGTTAATTGCGTGAACGCCTTTTGCTCGCTACAATGTCAGATGCACTCTTTAAAAGACAACAGACATAAAAAACATGATGAGTGTGAAACTTGTTAATACTAATAATAAATAAATGAATGGGTTTCGTTGTCTTGGCTTCTAACAACCACCTGATGCGTTTCATATATTCCAAGAAACAGCTACTGGTATAGTTTGTTGGATTATACTTCACACACAAAAAAACTGTTGGGCAGGAATCTTGTGTTTCAACATTATTAACTCTTTAGAACCCAAATTCGTTAAAACGAGCTGTAAACAAGGTAAACAAGGTTGTTTACAGATGCCATAAACGTAGAGACGACCTTTGTTAACTCACATTGATTAATCCACTTTAATCCCGGTCGATACTAACAGAATTAGTATCTTCGGCTAACGTTGGGATTTTCTCTCGAAAATGATGTTGCGCTTTCGTTAAAAAAAAACTGCGGGGGTGCACGTGCATTTGTGACATGACACTAACCCCATGGGACATGTGACTAACCCTTTAGCCACATGCCTCTGTCTGAATATTGTGTGAAACAAAAAGTATACAACTGCTGTTTATGATTTTTTGTTTTTGGGATCAATCAGTACATTACGTAATGCATATGAATGGCACTATGGACCAAGTGGGGGCGCTACAGGCTGGAAAAGTGGCACCCAAGGAGTTAAAGGTAATCTAGGCAACTTTAGTGTCTACAAACACTGTGTTTGTAAACAGATTTTGTTCAAAAACATAATCTAAGTCCACCTCACCTCCACTCTATTGGCTCATTATGAAACTGCTGGAGACTGCTGTGCTGTGATTGACCACCGAATGTTTTCATGATTTTTTGACAACAACAAAGTTCTGGAACATCTGCAGGACAAAGCAAGTATCTGTATGCAGGCAAACAGCTGCAGAATCAAAGTAGAAGCAAGTAGAGGAAAATGGCAAACCATATAGCTATACATCTATTTTTATTTTTGCCTAAAAGTTGCCTCTATTACCTTTTAATGCTTCTATTTAAAAAAAAGAACTTTTGAAATACATGTTTTTTTTTACCATGGGAAAAGAAGATGAAGAAGATTTGAAGATGAAGATGATTTTTTCTGAAGTCGTGACCCATAAAAATTGGTCTGTGACCCACAACTGTGACCCCCACCCACTGTTTAGCACACCTGCTCACTTTTCTCTATGGGACTTACGCCTGACCGATCCCTTAATAATCAATGCCAAGCAGGAAGGCAGTGAGGGTATGACACAGTCAGAGATCGAACCTCGACCTCCCAGCCCCACGGTGGGCACTAAACACAAGGTCACTGGCAAGGCATTGGACGAACAATACTCCTTTGTTCCTCCCATTGCAGACCAGTGAACGCAGGAATATTTTCTGCAAAGAGTTATTGATTGTCTGTTATTCACATCTCAAGAGTAACACTGACAGTGTGCGTGGAAAAAAGTGAAGTATTATGGGTATATACCACACACCAAACAGAGCAGAGCACTCACAGAAGCTACCTCTCCCTTCACTGGTGCTTCCGGACAAAAAAAGGAGAGACAGCGAAATCCATTTGCGTCCGCGACAGCCATCGCAGCAGTTTTATAACCGGCGTGACAGTTTTGCATAACAGTTGTGACCTTTTGGCATAACAGTCAACCGTTTCCCTCCTAAACCTTAGAGGGGAAGTCCACCCATTTTCAACATTCTAATATGTCATTAGTATACCCTAGAGGTGTTGGGTGGACATGATAAAAAAAAGTTCCCCCATTCTGTGTTCCCAAGAAATGGAGGTCTGAAGAAAGCCACTAACATGGTGAAACATCTTGATGACATCATCAAGATGTATTTTCACCATGTTAATGGATTTCTTTAGATGCTTCTTTTTTCTGAGAGCGTATAAGTGGAACCAAATGAACCCGTCAGGTACACTCTCAGAAAAAAATGTTGAAAATGGGTGGAATTCCCCTTTAACCCTAATCATAACCTTTGTAAAAGCTATGCCTAAACCTAACCATAACCCTCGACCGTTATGCAAACTTGCAACTGTTATGCAAAACAGTCACAACTATTATGCGAAACTGTTATAAAACCGTTGTGACAGCTGTCGAGGTCGTAAATTGATTTCGTCCCTCCTGGAAAAAAAAAAGAACTGAAATATAATCGAGGAAAATACTAGAGGCCTTCAGGGAACAGAAACATCTGTGTTTTGTAAGAGAAGCAATAGGCGATACCCATGATAGCGTATTTAGCAGGCAGATATGACGTTAAACAAGTGTTTGGTGATGCGGCAAACAGCTGTTATTAGCGCTGCACGTTGGACCAAACATGGGAACCTGTGCGCCTGTCTCACATCAGTGCGAATGATTACAGGAGACAGCCAGTCTTAATAGCCCCCGCTAAGTGGGACCAGTCAAACCGAAATGTCACCAGAACACATTAGGCACATGGCACATGACTCATGGGAAGAGAGTGAGAGTGTGTGTGTGTGTGTGTGTGTGTGTGTGTGTGTGTGTGTGTGTGTGTGTGTGTGTGTGTGTGTGTGTGTGTGTGTGTGTGTGTGTGCGTGCATGCATGTTTGTGCAGGGACGTGCACAGTATTATATAAAAAGGGGGCACCCCTGCCCTTTTCAGATTTGCGACATTGAGGGGTCAGAAACTAAGTGCTCAAGCTGCTTCTCATGCAGCCCGAATAGGGACAAACTGGAGTTGGAAATACATTGTTTTCAACGAGTGCGGTGCAAATAAGAGCAATTTTAGGGCAGCCAAGTCTAGGGACTCTTTGTGGACTGTGACACAGGACACAGTGTCGGTTTGTCTTGCTGCTTTTTTCTTTTAAGAGCCTGTAAATTTACAGCACAAACCGAGCACAACTGAATAAAATAACTGATAACGGTGAGAGGATGACACTAAAGCTTACAGTTGTACGTGAATCAGTTTTGCATTAGCATAGTAATGGCATCTGGTTGAAAATGTTGATCATCTTGCTTAGTCCTATAGCTTTGTACTGATTGAGTAAATCCCCAATTCTGCTCTGCCCTTTTCAAATTTTAGACCCTGTCCCTCTGCAGGGGCAGGGTCCCTGTGTTTGTGTGTACGTCCCTGTGTTTGTGTGCATGCATGTGATTGTGAAACAATGTATAGCATGTTGGATGCATAAGGGAGTAGGGACCAATGAACCTGTCAAGGCTGGTGGTGGTATTGATTGAGCAGTATAGGCCTATACGTAGAGCTCCACTGAGACATTAAGCGTTGCATGTAAGCAAAACCCACACAGTCTGAATCATCACTCCGCTTTACTTCATTATTCAGTGTGAAAGTCCCTCCCACAGCAGGGATGGGCGTTGTCAAAGCAGCAGTCTCTGACGGGTTTGTTCAGTCCAACCAACGAGAATACTAGGATAGCAGATGATGTTGTTGTTTTCAATTATGTGGCTAATGGGCTAGCCTGTTTGCTAACCAAACAAACAGAGCCGACGAGTGCCGCTACATGTAAACAAAAGCAGTAAAATATGTCGGAGGACATATTTATTTATCGGAGGACATATTGATTTATGAAACCTTGTGCTTCTTTAAAGAAACTATTTATCATAGGTTAGGGCCGGTGAATTGAAAAGTATGTTGTGTATGTCATGTTTGTTGTTTGACGCTGTTGCGTGACACGGCTGGTTGGCCAATCAGCTGCGCCGTTTATATTTTGAACTGATACTGATGGCTCCGTAGGCTGGAGAATAATTTAAGCAGGTATTTTTTAAAGGTGTTGATTTAGGGCTGGAACCAGGCTAACAGGACCCCAGAGACTAATGAAAGTGAAGGACCGACCCATATTCGCGCATGCGTGCATGCCTGTGTGTGTGCGTGTGCGTGTGTGTGTGTATGTTAACGATAGACAATCATCCCTGACTGACAGGTACTTACTGTACCTTATACCTGTGTCAAATATCAGCACTCTGCTCAGTGTTGCTGAACCAGCACTTTAAAAAGCACTTATAAACTGTCTGCAGAGTTAACAGCTTCCTAGGAAAAGAAAAAAACCCAAACAGCCTCTCCAACATAATTACTCAACGGTCTATTGGGCTAATCGCCAACGACAGTTCAAAGTTCAAACATGTTACGACGCTTACGCTACAGCCTGCTCCGACGGGCGTGCACGTCACCGTGGGTTTTAAAGGGCAATTCCACCCATTTTCAACATTTCATGATGAAAAAAAAAAGTTCCCCCATTCTGTCTCCTGGGAATGGAGGTCTGAAAAGCTCATCATAGCATGATGACATCAAAAAGTTGTGTTTTACCATGTTATCGAAAATTCTTTTAGGACCTTTTAGTGTACAAATGTAACCAAATGGACCCGTTAGGGTAGCCTAATCTTGAAAATGGGTGGAATTCCCCTTTAGGTGGTTTGGGAATAAGTGAAAAATGTCTTTTTCCCCTTTAATGTTACATCATGCTTTATTCAGTATTAAAAAATTGTTAAAAGGCTTATACATTATTGGAATTGGTTTTATCATTCTGGTTATATCCATGTAATGTACTGTAAATGGTCATTAATAATAATAAAAATAATAATAATAATAATGATTTAAAGTCGCTTTACATATTAAAAAAAATAATTAAATTTTAATTCTCTCTACAAAGCGCTTTTGTGAGAAGCAGAAGTTTCCTCCATTACCTTTAATAAGTGTTATGAGGCTTTTCACTTCATGTTATGAATAGAACTGTAATATGATAACACCTCCAGTTAGCTATTTATGAACAGAAAGCGCCTGAAGGCAAGCGACCTTTTTACCTTTTGGAGAATAGAACTGAAGAAAGTGTTAACTTGTTAATGTGTGTTGCTGTCACGTTAAACGGTGTAATTTCACACCTACGGCTCGTGCCAGCGTGGGTGATTATTAGATTTATTAAGTTGGCTCTTGTTGGAATGTTTAAACATTTGAAGATTGTAGAAAATTAGTAATTATTTGACTTCTGCAGTTGACAAATAGCATGTGCAACAACACAAATTGACAGAAAGTAATATGCGTTGTAGAAAGTAATGCAGGAATGTATTATATTACAGATTTTTTGTTGTTTGTTTGTGACCTTAATTTCAGGGAAATCCAGTTGAGACCGGGATCTCTTTTTCAATGGCGCCCTGTTTACAATTCAGACATTTACAACACTGTTAAAGGTAATAGAGGCAACTTTAACCAAAAATCTAAATAGATATGCTTTGCCTTTTTCCCCTCTACGTTGTTTCTACTTTGAAGCTGCAGCTGTTTGCCTGCAGATGGACACTTGCTTCGTCTTGCAGATGGTCCAGAACTTTTGTTGTTTGCCACGCCCACCCCCGAAAGGATTAGTCCAGGCTTTCCATTTTTCGTGCAACGCGGAGGAAAATGAAAGCCTGGGTGTCGAGGCTATACCCAGCCCTGGGTTACAAGTCCCATCCCTATAGTCAGCACGTCAGGAAGTACTTATACATGAGAGAATTGTGAAACGGCAATATTAAATAAAATAACATATCACATACAGCCCCTGTCGCCTCAGCAGTATGAGCGCTGTCAATTAGTGGTATTAGCTGTAGCTGAGAAGATTAAAAGTCAAACGACTTCATTAATGAGGTGGAACCACGCGGCCTTGCTCTGGCCTGTCACTCTGCACTCAGACCCGCATGGAGGAGGAAGACTTTGACCCGCTGTGGCTAATTAACAATTAGCTGCCTGTCTCTGGCATGAACTGTGTCCGTGTGGCTTTGCCTCCATGTGATGATAGAAGTAGCGATGGCGGGTGACAAGAGCGCAGACCTCCCCAAGAGTCACTCTGAGATCCCCAGTGTGAATGTAGAGCAGTGTGTTTCCAACCGTTTTGATACCAGGCACCACTATTTGTTCAGCATTTTAGCCACGGACCGCCATTTGATGACATTTTCCCCCAACAGACCCAAAACTAAAAGATTTCTTTTGGTTTTGTCCAAGGCAAACATACAGTAAATCAAAATTACCAGTGACCAGTTTGTCGTACAACACGGAATCACCCCACCTTTTTCATACAGAGTTCTCTGTTCTTGCTGTTCCTCTGATACACCTTCCTCGCCTACGACTTAATTCTAACTACCACTGCTACACCACCAAGCCAAAGTCAATCACTGAATATTAAGCTCTTTAAGCTGCCATATTTTCAGAACGGCACCCCTTACAGGAAGTACAGCTGATACAGCACAATCACCGTAGCTGTCAAAACCATTAAGCACACAGTCATCCGCAACAGCGACGGGTTACCATGGTGACGTGTCTATGCAGGATGTGTCAAACAGGCGTTGTGGACACTACATTAAAGTGTAGGTTCTACTGTAGTAGGAACATCTGCTACAGCAAGCAGGTTTAGCTATCGAGGACGGATAGAGTTCCTGTTGCCATAGTAGAGACTTGCTGTGATACAGCTTAAAGTCCCTATTGGCATACTTGAATGTATAAAGAGTACAAAAAAATGCACAAGTACACAAGTAGACCATGGCCTACTTGTGCGCAACGCGCACGTTTGCACTCTGCCGAGTGCTGCTCTACATTGTAGTTCATTCATTCATTCATCCATTCATCCATCAGTCCATCCATCCAAGAGACAGACATGACAGGACAAACGATGCAATTATAAGATGTACTACAGTGAGGTGTGTACACGCCTGTGCCCGCGTGTGTGCGTGTGTATTTTCTCTCAGCGTGTGCCTGCCAGTCCGTCCAAAGCCAGAGGACATGTGTTGGTCAGCCAGTGAGCTCCTCCTGTGTCCATTTTTCTCTGCCTCTTCCTGTGGGGCGGCCATTACTGTTAGCCCCCGGAAGGCAATTCCACATCCACACACACACATACCACAAACACGTTACATAAACACACCTTACTCAGCTTCCATCCATCCATCCGGACAGGCAGACAATCATTTTTCAGCCGCTCTGCTCAAGGGCTTTGTTGAGTGGGCTCCAGAACCCAAACGGCAGGCAGCTCCAGCACCCTGCTGGAGTCTGAGGCCAAATGAGTGGTCCTGGCAGGAGAGGAGGCCTGGCCTGCCAGCAGCCTCCAGCTAACGCTGTCCCCATAGAAGCAGCCAAACTCCACAGGGGGAGATGGAATGGTCACAAAGAGGGAGAAATCTAATGCAGTGTGACTGCTCTTTGTGATGTCCTCAGCCTCCGCAGGGCGTTATTTGGGACAACTTTACACCGCATCGGATTAAATGGTTGACGCGTTAAACGGACAAATGAAACAGCAAATATGGTTTCACGCACTCGATTCTTGTTACACGCTTCTCCGTGACAAAATCATTCTGGGAAACAAGGGCATACCTGCGTAGGGGACCGGGGCGTCTTTGTCCAGGGCCACCAGCGGAGGGTCCAGGAGGACAATGTCTGTGTTCTCTGTGATCACCCCATGGTATGACGTCTCGATCCACGGCTTGTGCTTGTTCACTGTAGGACCAAAGAAAGAAAGAAAGAAAGGAGAAGCAGGGGAGACGTGCGTCAGTGAAAATGGTAGTGCATTGTGGTGCGAGGTGTAGCATAAACTGACAGCCTCCATGGGCCCTGAATGCCGTTGTCTTTCATTGTGCTGCCGACTGCTGTGGCGGGATAAGGAGCGCGCGCACACACACGCACACGCACACACACACACAAATCAAAACACACTCGAACAATCAGCTACATGGACAATGCATGTACTGTACATGGTGCCTACACAAATATGCACGCACGCACGCGCGCACACACACACACACACACACACACACACACACACACACACACACACACACACACACACACACACACACACACACACACACACACACACACACACACACACACACACACGCACACACGCACACGCAGCACAATTTCAGTGGCCTGGCAGCAGTCCTCTATTCTCCTATTCTGTTCAGAGACAGTCATTTTGCTAATCTCCTCTCCACCTCCCTTCCCTCTCCTTTTCAACTGAAATGTTCCCCGCAGGTTTCAAAGCATTGTGCCTTAGACTTGATCAATGACCACCTCTCTGAGCAGAGCAGCCCGGCGGAGGCCCATTTCTTTTTGAGTCGAGCCAAAACAAAGTTCACGAGCCCCGGGCCTGATTAAGGGCCATAATTGAGTAAAAGGCCCTTGGGCCGCACCGTTGGCCCACCGTGTTTCAATCAAAAGAGGTATTAAGGAACAACAGTAGCCCCTTACCCCCACCACCCCTCAAATCCTATACACTTAGAGGTTTTGCTGAGTCGGTCAGAGGCTAAACACAAACTGTACCCTTGCCTGTGCTACGGTCTCCAGTGTACAGTGGCGGAGTAGATAACGATGAGAAACAAGGTCATTGGTGCATCGTGTGCGTGCGTGTGTGTGCGTGTATGTGCACACCTTTTTGTGCCAGCGGCCCACTATTTATTAAGCATTTTAGCCACAGACCACCATTTGATGTTGAGTTTAGTCACTCGGACCCAAAACTAAGGATTTTCAAGTTTGTGTCCACAATTTATAGAGAAACTGAGAAAACGATGGTCGAAATGACAATTCTTTTACATTTTCTAATTGTGTAGATTCTAGAAAAGTAAGTAATTTAACTCTTGAGAGTGTGAAATGGAACCAAATGGACCCTATGGTCCATTTGGTTCCATTTTAGACTCTCAAGAGTTACAGAACTACTGTATAAGGGTGGATTTGGGTACCAACTGTCCTTTATTTAGCTGGGGACCACGTGGAATCCTCTCAAGGACCACTGATGGCCCCCGGACCACTGGTTGAAAGCCATTGATTTAAATTAATCAATGCATTGGGTTACGACACTTCTTTAACTACAACCTTAAAATGTATATATTAGACGTGTTTTAACTAACAAAAATATATTTGATTAGCTGCTGATTGGGCTGCTATTCAAACACACACATTTTTTAATGAAGTAAAGCAACTCATGGTGTCTTTAGGCTGACATACATCGAGTTAAAGTATCGCTACATGTGTCATTTTTTGTACAACTATCGTCAGATTGCAAGGGAAGAGAGCTGGTTCACTCATCTTTAGTCTAGCTACACATACAGTATGTAAAAAGTATGGTTAAGTGGGAAAACAGCCATGATTAGGCTGATTAGGCGATAGCCTGATTAATTGATTACTAAATTAGTTGACAACTAATAAAATTATTGATTCGTTTGCGATTCATCGATTAATCATTGCAGCCCTGGTGTGTGTGCATGGGGGCATGCATGTGTTTAGTGTGCCAGGGCCTATTGCTCTTAACCATATGATGTGTGGCACATTAAGTCTCCTAGTTGTAGCAAGCTAAGAATAAGCAGTACAAACCGCCTCGTTTCGCGTAAGGCTGTTTGAATGGTTGCCAGCTATGTAGCAATCACAGACAAAGATTACCTCAATTATTCAGTAAATTGCGATAAATGTCGTGTCTGAATGGCTGCCTATCTAGCAATCACAGCACAAGATTACTGAGCCTTTTTGCGGCTCATTTCAGATGCACTTTGTCGGTGCAGTTTATGAGACAGGCAAATCAGCCTTGAAAGGCACTTGTCATGACGTGCATCACAAAGCACCTAGCTCTCTTCTCTTCCTGTAAAATAGGTATTGTGCAAATAACGGAAGGAGATATTAAGTGTGTTAGATTATGCATTTGTAGATTCAGGTCTAAAAAATGCAGACACATACCGTAGTGCATACAGGCTAAGTTAAAGAATATCTAAGTGGTTGTTTACAAGTACTGTATCTGTCTTCCATTACTATTATTGGTTTTACATGCTATGCTGCACCTTAGTTCTGTCTTGTAAACAACGCCAAAGCAGTGGTGCACAAAGTCGCTAATTGAGAGTTGCACTTTATCATGGGACTTTGTGTAATGTATCTGTTTTTCATGTTGGTGTGTTTCATGCTGTTATTTATTTTTATTTCTGTAGCTTACTCCAACTCTCCAAGGCAAATTCATACAAATTAATTTAGAGACAAATAGTGACAGCTTTGAAGCCTGAAAACGAGTTGTTTCATTAATGCCGTTTTTAGTCGCCTGGATTCCATTCTGATTCGCTGCGTTCCGCACATCTGAAATGTCACTTAGCAAAACGGTCTGGCCAGAGCCTGCTTGACTCGCATTTCCCTGAAATCACCTGTTACGTAGCCACGTTGTTTCTCATTGGATGGTGTTCAAATGAATGTGAACTAATGTTTTGCTTTCCTCAAACAAACCACAGACCAATCAAAAGCCTCAGCTGCATTTCAGCCTTCATATGCCCCGCCTATCTGTAGTGATAGCCTCCTGGCCAGACCCATTTGTGAAGTGACTTTTCAGATGCGCAGAACGCAGAAAATCAGACTAAATTCCAAGCAAGCCTTTTAGCATTGTTTATATTTGTTACATGCCTTGAAAAAAATGCTCTAATCAGAGGCCAACGTTCTGGTCACATATGTCACAACAACGCTCAACAACGGACCTCCTTGTGCGGACGAACGTCCCCTACACAACTGCAGATAAATAAAAGCAGCCTTGTTATGTACTATTTCTGTCAATTATTAACAATAATGTATTAATGTAATTATGTATTAAGCCATGTAATAAGCGGGATAACACGGTTCGTCGGGTGTTATCCCTTACTTATAGTGCATGCAGATACAATAACATCTACCACATACTGTATGTGCAAAAAAAAAACAAAAATAACATTTGGAACAGCCTTTCGGTTTCTAGTCCAGAACTGTATTATGCCACTGTTAACATACCATAATACACGTGCAGGACCCGCCATGTCGTGTAAGAAAGACTGCTGAGTAAATAAAAGATTGAAACACAGAAGAGTGGCCCCAGGCGAGTGTCTGTAGAGTAGACAACAACACATCTCTTATTCTAATCTCGCTGCACGCGTTAATGACAACAACAGCGTGATGTGATATCAGCGTAATGACGGCTTGTGCGTGGGATGTTATGATCTTTCATTAACTGACGAGCAGGTGCGTGGGATGCGTGATCTTTCATGTAGGAGGGTATGGGTAGACACCTAGGAACACAGTGCACTAGTGGCTGATGGGTAGACACCTACACATGTCCCCCCCATTTCCCTCACTGAAGGAAACAATACAACACTGACCCCTGTGCTAATGAACAGCGCCTCTATTTCTTTTTCTTTTCTTTTTTTTTTTTTTGTGTGTGTTTTTTTTAATGCAGGGGTTTTCAACCTTTTTCATACTAGGGCTCACTATTTCTTCTGCATTTTAGCCACGGAGGACCACCATTTGATGCTGAGTTTAGTGTCTCGGACCCAAAACTGAGAATATTCAAGTTTGTGTCCACAATTTAGGTGAGACAAAATGTTGGTCAAAGATAACAATTCGTCTACATTTTGTAATTGTGTACATTATTCAAATTAATTCAAATTAAGTAATTCAGATGTTGATCTTGAGAGTGTAAAATGAAACCATTCATTTGTACGCTCTCAAGAGTTAAAATATTCATCATCTGAATTAGCCCAAGTCTACACAACTAGAGATCTACGTTTGCTGTTATGTTTCCGAAACCCAGCCTGGAATTGTGGACAAAAACAGAAGAAATCTTTGGGTTTTGGGTCTGTGGGGTGAAAATGTCATCAAATGGTGGTCGGTGGCTCAAATGCTGAGTAAATAGTGGGCCCTGGTTGGGCCCAGGTTGAAAAACAGTGTTACCCAATTCCCTTCGCCAGCTGAGGAGACAGATGGACAAACACGCTGCCAGGGGGCGGATTGGCACATCCCACCAGGACAATTTTGCCTTTGCCAGGCCACCCTAGGGGGGTGGGGGGAGCAGCTGGTTAACCAGATGTAACTCTTTGAGAGCGTAAAAATGAAACCAAATGGACCCTTACGGGTCCATTTGGTTTCATTTTTACACCCTCAAGAGTTAAAATAGTCATCATGTGAATTAGCCCGACTTAGTCTACACAACTAGAGAATGTAGAAGATTAATGGTCATTTTGATCTGTATGTTCCAGGCGAGCATCTAGCACATTCTAGTGCACTTTGGAAGTGCCACTAGTGCATTTTGGATCTTGTCCAGGCCACTAGGTGGCGCAGGCCACCGGGAAAACTCCCTGTACTCCAGATGGCCAATCCGCCCCTGCACGCTGCTCTCCTTTAGCAAACACGGCAGGCTAACAGACGTTACAGAGACGTGAATGGAGGAGGAATTCTGATGAAAAGAAAAGACCCTCAGAGTCCCCCGGGGGAGGAGGCGTCTCACGTTGCAATCGAAACCTGCCGCTGCTAATCGCTAACGACACGCCGCTAAGTGATTAGCCAGGCTGGGTACTCCACAACGGAAATCTAAACACAGTTAATCCACAGATCGATTTTATAAAAGGGACCGTGACATCTGCACCACTTTGTTTGTGCCAGTAGCCGAAAAAGAAAACACCTCCGGGACACTGTCAGTCTCTACCGATGGACAGTGTCACTCTCTCACACACACACACACACACACACACACACACACACACACACACACACACACACACACACACACACACACACACACACACACACACACACACACACACACACACACACACCAGGGGCGGATCTAGGCATGACATGGGGGGGCGATGCCCCCCTAAATGCCCAGTCTGCCCCACCAAACATGATGGCATGCAAAACAACTCAAGATATTTCAAATTAAAGTGCTTATATTTAAAATGATTTGAAACACTACTACTGCTACTAACTAACTACAGCTGTGTCACCACTAAACCAACAGCATTTCATGAAAACAGAAAACTCCCTGAGTCAGACCTTTAGCTTTATGGATGCTGCGTGTCTGTTGTAACTTCATCAACAACTGATGTTGCCTAATAAAAGTCCTCTAACTGAAATTCGTATGGATGCGACTTCATCAGCAATGAAGCCGCCCCCATGCCATTTTCTCCTGCCACCCCAATTGGGAAATATTATATCCGCCCCTGGCGTGCGCGCACGCACACACACACACACACACACACACACACACACACACACACACACACACACACACACACACACACACACACACACACACACACACACTCATTATAAAACAGGGACACTTTGCCTATGCTTCAATGTTTGATCCAGACTTACAGTATGGGAATTGCTATGTCTATTATATTAAATGAATGATGATCCTCTGGTAGGAATGTGTATTGTACTGTCTGTGATACACTGTACTGTGCGTGAATACAACAGAACACAATGGAATTAAATTAAATTGTTTGCTGTTCTGCACACCTGAGCCGGGATTCAAATGGCATGACCTTTCAAACACCACGCAGTTGAAGATAAAAATACAAAACAAAACAAACAGAATAACATACAAAATAAGATTATGAAGTGGTTGGCTGTAAAACTAGCAGCAGTGGACCGTCCACCAGGGTGGGTTGACTACCCTGCCCGGGGCTCCACAAACTACCCTGTCATCGGACGGATCCGTTTGGACAACGGTACATTGGTTTTCAGCCCTTTGGATCCCAGGGCCCACTATTTATTGAGCATTTCAGCCACGGACAACCATTTGATGACAGTTTAGCCCTACAGACCCCCAAAAACTAAAAATTTAGTTTGTTTTTGTGCACACTTCCAAGCTGGATTTTTGAAAAAAAAAAAGGCAAACAATCAAAGTGACCATTAATCCTCCACATTCTTTAGTTGTGTAGACTTGTGTAGGCTAATTCAGATGAATATTTTTTAACTCTTGAGAGCGTAAACATGAAACCCAATGGACCCGCAAGGGTCCATTGGGTTTCATGTATACACTCTCAAAGAGTTACATCTATGGTTAACCAACTGTCCATCATTTATCCTGGGGACCACCTGGAACCCTCTCAAGGACCACTGGTTGAACGCAAGATGGTTAAAAAAAAAAAAGTCCAAACAAATGCCTACATGGCATGTTGCATCATGATTCAAAAAATAAATGTCAAACACATTTTTCCACTGCATAGAGCATGTCTATGCAAGAGATTTGGAAGGTCTGGTTCCAAAAAATGAACCAGCATTTATTGTGTAAGCTAAAGTCCATGATATTTACATTGGTGGACTGAATGAGAACGGCTAGGAAAGTGTCCTATAGGGTGGACAAGAGGGCGGGGCTTGCCTAAAGGTCTATTCCCCCAGCAGTCGACTGATGTTGTGCCGGCCCAAATGAATTCACTGAAACCAAGCTTGGCCACATACATGAGTGGATTCGACCTTGCCGTATAATTCAGTGTAGGTTCTAAAGTGGCCGCCTTGGCTGCTGCTGCTTTGAACCGTGAAGGATGCCAATCATTTCCTCTGTCAGGTGATTTGCTTTCCTTCGAGCCTGGATGTAGCAGATATGCTTCAAACCAAATGGAATCCACTGATAGGAGTGGAAAAAAAATGACCAGCGCTCCCCAACAAACAATAACCATTTGTCTTTGTCTTTAATCTTTTCACAAATGAGTGGTGTTAAAGGGCACGGAGTCGTTTCCACTTCTTCACATCAATTGCCTTTCCTAGACAAGGGGCCAGTGCTGCTGCTGCTGCTGCTGCTGCTGCTGCTGCGGCGGTGCTAATACGGTACTAATTCAAACACACTACGTGACAGCTGAGGAAGCCAACGACTATGCCGAGCAGGTAGCTGCCCTTTACTGTCATGGCTGTCACCGAGATCCACCGTTTCAGCTTTAATTAAGCCAGCATCGGCGATGTCGTGGCTAGAGATGTGACACTGCAGCCCTGGGCAGTGGCAGAGGTCCTTTACATGATGATTAATCTATGACCGACAGACAGCATGGTTCTGCTATGCTAAGGGGTCCCCGGTGAGATTCACCTCAGATTAACAATCCCCACAGTCCCACTGGGGGTGAACGGCAGAGCGAAGAGGATCAGGTGTAATAACAATGAAATCTGGCGTAGATAAGGTCAACCAAAGTGGGGCCCGCGTGGATGCAAAACACATTAGCATAATGAAAAGTAAACGTTCTGTGTGCTGCAGCCATTAGCAGCAACCAAACAGACACCCCTGCAGCAGGAGGCCATGGGAGCTTCAGGAGACTCACAGATGTCCATCACAATTACTGAGCAAACGTTCCTCCAGTCTGCCAGCAGAGAGAGAGGGGATATTAAACAGTCTCTTCCTCAGCACCCTCCAAGCTCCATCTCTCTGTTCCCCCGCCCTCATCTTCAAACACTATTATACTGTATACCTTCCCTGTTGTCTTTGTAACCTTTGATCCAAGGTTCAAAGGAAGATGATGGTCAACTTTAAAGGTAATAGAGAGGTTGCTTTTCAGCCACAAAATCAAAATAGATGTATATGTTTTTTTGCTTTTTCCCCCCTCTATGTAGCTTCTACTGTGATGCTGCAGCTGAGTATTTTAGGAGGGTGCCAGGGGGTAACCGAAAAGGTCTAACATATAACCCTCATCTCATAGGCTAGCCTCCCCAGACCACAAAAATGTGTTTGGCACCAAAACAAAACAAAACAAAAAACAGTGCCCCCCCCCTCCCTGCTGGGAGAGCCTAAAATCGCTCACGGTTCCTTGGTTATAAGTACCATGACGTCAACTAAATCTTAACAATGCACTGCAAATACAGCAGCACTTTCTCAGCATCGCCAGTGTGGTGCAGACTCTTTTGTGATACTTTTGCTTGTCTTGCACTGGGCAAATAGGATGTGCGTTATACCCTATACCTTCCTCACACACAAAGGAGCGAAGCGTTGCCTGGAATATCTCCAGCCTTGCGTACAGCAACGGTATCATGCTGTACTGTATGTCACACAGCTGACATCAGCAGCCTATACACAGCAACAGCATCCAAATAAAATAAACAACGTTTGTCTATCTGGAAAATGTTTTCAGTTTCTGTGCTGTTTCCTAGAGCAGTGGTTTTTCAACCTTTTTCATACCAGGGCCCACTATTTATTCAGATTTTGAGCCAAAGATTATTTTGCTTTTGTCCACAATTCCAGGCTGTATTTGGGAAACAAAGCAGTCAAACATACAGATCAAAGTGACCATTAATCTTCTACATTCTCTATTTGCGTAATTTAGATGGTGAATATTTTAACTCTTGAGAGTGTAAACATGAAACTAAATGGACCCACAAGGGTCCATTCGGTTTCATGTTAAGAAGAGTTATACCTGGTTAACCAACTTTCCAAACTGAAACGAGGGTTTGTTTTTTTTACCCCAGGGGCTCAGTGGGGACAGGGAGGAACTCCTTATATGGTCAGCAAACTCTATTATGGGAAGATTAACCAAAAATAAGAAAATAATAATAATGTTTGAGTTGAAGTGTAATCAATGAATAAAATCCTGGACTTTATTTTTAGAACAAACTATTATTTACAGGCCATTTTTGTTGATACAATGATAGATGTTGTGGCAACTATGCTGGATGATTAAAGGGGAATTCCGCCAACTTTCAATATTTTTTCTGAGAGCGTAGAAATGCAACCAAATGAACCCTAATGGGTTCATTTGGTTCCATTTGTACGCTCTCAGAGCATCTAAAGAAATTCATTAACATGGTGAAAATACATCTTGATGTCATCAAGATGTTTCACCATGTTCGTGGTTTTCTTCAGACCTCCATTTCTTGGGAAAACAGAACTTTTTCATCAAGTCCACCCAGCACCTCTAGGGTATACTAATGACATATTAGAATGTTGAAAATGGGTGGAGTTCCCCTTTAATAACGATGTTGGATGAGCTGTGGATTGAAGGCAACTCAGCTGCTGTCAATGCTAACAGCAGCGTATGCAGCAGTGCATGCAGCAGCACCTGGAAGCATGCATGCATTAGAATGAACTGTGTGTGTGTAGGGCTGTGTTAAATCCAATCTGAGAACCGCCCATGGTCACGACCAGCAGCAACGTGTATGTGAGTTGCAATTATATTACAGCACTTCAATTATTTATACATTTAAAGAAGTTATTTAAAAATGTTCCCTAAAGGATAGCGGTTGATTTTCACCCACAATTTCCAGGATTAACCCTTTTTTTATTACCTGGGAACTGATTCTACAAAATGTCATTATAAATCCTGACAGTTTTCTGAGGGGGGAAAAACATTATTTCTATCTCAGTGGTTCTCAATGTTGTCAAGGACTTCCAAAATCAACTATATAGTGGTCCCCAGACCACTGGTTGAAAACCCCTGACCCAAGGTTAACTAATCCAAGTCTGACCAATGCTATATGACTAACCAAAGTATGCCTCGCCGCTTTGAACAGCTGAAGCTAACGCTAGCTGACGCTGGAAAACACCAACATGAACGCGACAGAATAAGACAAGTGAGTTCATTCCTCAGTCAGGGCACATGAAGGCTACAGCAGGGTCCTACATCTGTTCTAGCCACTGTCCCTTTTAAACGCTGACATATTGACCCCTCGCGCCGCGCCGATACAACAGGACCCATCTGGCTGTGTACGTACCTTCAGAACAAAAAAACAAACAAAGAATAACGGGTGAAAGGGTCACTTCCACACTCTACAATTCCGACAACATTTCCATGTGTACAGTACAGCAAATGTCACCTTCTGTCACATGGAATTAAAAAATAAACCACTTTTAAAGGGATGGTTCAGATTTTTTTAAGCTAAAGCTGTATGAAATACTTGGAATTAGTGCAATAGTGTTTGCAACTGTTTTTCAACCTTACTACTAGGTTGTACTACCATGATCTATTAAAAAAGCAAAAGACAATATATATTTGGGGATATATTTTAATATAATGAATGTACACGTTCTAGACATTCTAAATAATCATTCTATAATCATTCTATAATCACAAAAATATATTTATTGCAGTCATTTTACATACTTTTATTAGGGTTAAAGGCTAAAGTTCAAAGGTTAAAAATCATCAAAAAGAGATTAACAGCATACGATCCTAATGATAACGGCAGCGAGCAGCAACCGCATATTCCATTCAGAACGGAACAAAATAAGGGACGGACCAACCCGGAACCGGAAGTGTGTCGCCAACTAACTTGTCTGACGGGAAACATGGACCGAAATATGAAATATGACTTTTAGATGAAAATCGCTGGCACTGGCTACCTCAAAGAATATGAAAAAGGGCTGGCACTGGGTGTGTTAATTGAAGAGGCTAATTGCAGCTAATTGTTATGCAAATATCATGACCAATTTCAATGAAATTCTAAACAATCAACCTCAACCATGATATTTATGTGAAAAAATAACAAAAAAAAATAATGATAACATTTTTTTTAAATAATTAAAAGGTTAATGTTGCTAAAAAGCAACACTGGGCCTTCTAGGGTTAAAACTATTTGGTCATCTGTGGTACAGCTATAGGTCTCCATCCAGTTAGAAAACAAGAAACACGTACGACCTTGAAGGTCATAAACCGCACTGGGACTGGGGTATGAGAAATACACTGAACTCATGTAGCGTTATCGCACGCGCGCACACACACACACACACACACACACACACACACACACACACACACACACACACACACACACACACACACACACACACACACACACACACACACACACACACACACACACACACACACACACACACACACACACACACACACACACACACACACACACCCCTCCCTATCATGTTTCGTCCACAATAGCTCAGGCTGAAATCAAGCAGTAATAACAGCGAATTTGCTAAAGGTCAGACGGTTTATCTTTCGCTTGTTTTCTGCCCATCTGACTAGAGAGAGGAGCTCCTGAACGCAGAAAATAATAATAACGTTACGTTTCTGATCTTGTATCTTGCAATGTAATGTGAACATTTTTAATTGCAGTAGTCCAGTAACCTAACAAAGTTACTTGTCAAAGTAACGTTACCCAACACTGGTAGTTATTGAGTTACCATCAGAGCTTGGAAGTGCTCGTATTCTGTAAAGCAATGTTCCGCACCCTTGAATAGCATTGGTATTCAACCTTTTTGATCCCAGGGCCTACAATTTATTTAGAACTTGACATGATGAATATTTTTACTCTTGAGAGTGTAACTGTGAAACCAAATGGACCCGCAAGGGTCCATTTTTCATGTTTATGCTCTCAAAGAGATACATCTGATGCAACTTTCCACCATTTAACCTGGGGACCACCGGGAATCCTCTCAGGGACCACTGCAATAGAGAAAGGCCACCACAGAAAGACCCTGCTCCCAAGGGAAGACCCACTGCACACAAAATGTGGTTGAAACAAAGCTACACTTTCTAACCACCTGACCCTTACAACAAAACATCAGAGACACCCCAAATTACATACACTCCACGTGAGTTTGAAGCTATGATGTCGGAAAAACTCTCCCTATTGGGAGAAATACAACAATATGCAAACACAGCAGCAAGATCTGTGAACTGCTGTGACAAAAGAAGGTTGGCCAATGAAATACAAACACCTTAAGGACTCTGTACTACCTGTACTAGCTAGACCATACCCATGTAAACAGAGCTGCTACATTTAAACAGACTTTAAATCTGATTTTGTTTTTTTTCTGCATAATCTTTGGAAAATTGTTCTGAAGAGGCAAAACATTGAAGCTATTCTTTTAAGAAAATGTATAAAACAATGCATGGTGACAAAACTTTGTACCTCCTCCAACTGTATACATTCTCCCCTTTTTCAACTGTTTTATTGTATTGTATTTTTGCCATTTGCTTTGGCAATGTACAGTAAATGTTTGTTTTCTAATGCCAATAAAGGGGCAATGAATCCCTGCATTGCCAATTGTGCAATGTCTTTTTGTTCTACACACCCAGCCAATGCTATGGCCCTTTGCCCGCCATGGTCCAGGTTATGCTTAATGCATTCTGACTGAGTCATATGCCGCAAGACAAACATGCAAGACATAAAGTAAGTTAACCAGCTGACGCCTACCTCAATTCAAATGATTCTACTGCTGTTCATACGTTAGGTGTAGAGTGGTTTTGAATGCAATAATGTAATCTAAATCTGCAATACGTAGCGACTTGTTGGTGTAAACTTGGAAAAGCGGCAAATGATTACTTTTGAAACGCCTGTTTTTACAAGGCTTGCTGTGTCATACTTTTACAATGTTGTACTTGAATTAAATCTCTTCTATTCTTCTCTTCATTTGCCCTTTCAGCGCACTGACCTTGGTTGTTGTAAATGTGCTATATATATAAATAGTGTTTCAGTTGAGTCGTATAGGCTATAGGTTTCAGTTTGCAGGAGGTCACAAGGTCTGCTCAGCTCACAGACACTGGATTTGATTAGCAATGCATAGAGGAGAGGGCACAGGCAGAGCTGTGCAGGCCTGTTGTGCTCTGTGCTCAGTGTGAGATAGGGCTGGGTGCAGGGGCGGATGTAGGCATGGGCATGGGCAATGCCCCCCTAAATGCCCTGGCTGCCCCACCAAACATGAGCATGCATGGAAACAACCAAAATTGCAAATATATTTCAAATTAAAGCGCTTATAATTAAAATGATTTGAAACACTATGCTACTGACTAACGACAATTGTTGTGCCACTAAACCAACACCATTTCATCATTGAAACCATCACATCATGTGTCTGTTGCAACTTCAACAACAACTGATGTTGTTATTGATGCTTTTCTTGCCTAAAATAATTCCTGGAACTGAAAATGGTATGGGTGCGGCTTCGCGCCACAGGCGATGAAGCCGCCCCCACTACTATTACTATTATTACTACTATTTTCTCCTGCCCCCCCAATTGGGAAAAGTTACATCCGCCCCTGGCTGGGTGCACTCTCCACAATGGGGACTTTAAGGAAGCAGTCGACATGACCAGGACATGAACGACCTCTGCCGCAGTCCCCACAGAAGCCCAACATAGTTAAGAAAGTCTCTGGTTTCCATGGTGACATTCTTCTACAGGATACCTCTCATCCATGTTGTTAACAAGATGCCAATAGCTGCGTTTTGCCGTCGGAGGAGAGGGTCGGACGGCCGCGAGGCTTATATATCAAGCACAGAGCCATTTGTCGCTGGCGTTGTACGTCGCACGTTGGAACAATCTTCAATAGGCTAATATCGCCACCAATACAACTCTTAGGGTGCGTTCGGAAAACACAAACTACGAGTGTGTTGAGTTGATTTGGGGCAGTGGGCAGAGACGCCACTGAGTGCGTTGAGTGAGCCTTATTTACGAACAAGCAGTTAAAACCAAACAACACACCTCACTCAAAAATGGTGAGAATCACTGCCAGAGCCATATAAATCCTCTCTTATGGGGGTCCCCCTGGAAAGTATTTTCAAATGGGGGTCCGCATGCATTTATTTGATAAATGTGCAGGTCCTTGACATACATGTAAAAGTTGGGGGACCACAGTACAGTGCTTAGCCATAGCCTAGCTTCCTAGCTCACAACAGTTGTATTGCTTTTCATTGAACGGGAGTGCTGGAGATTTGACACAATCATACCTTCCACACCGGCCAACCCCGTCTCCAGCGTAGGGTTGCTCCCAAATACACCAGGTTTAAACGAACGATCACAGATTACACCAGTGCGTTTAGGGCGCATTTCCGAACACGCCCTTAATGTTGCTGAAGTGGGACTCATCAAACATCCCTGGGACACATCTAAAAGACCCTCCCTGCCTCCATGGACTCATTAGATGGGAAAACCTATTCACATCACTGAAACGCATACTGCGGTATTGCGTTCATTACTGCGGTAAAATTAAAAATTAATAAAAAATAAAAGATCTTTTTGTTTACTTAGTTTTGATTTGTTTTTTGTTTTTGTTTTTGTCCGTGCTGTTTTGTTCTTACATTCTAGGCCTATGAGTGCATAGGGTGTGATTAAATGTATGAAAGTATCATATTAAACACAGAACCAATGAGGTTCAGTCTAATAACAACAGCAACACTGTAAACGCAATCCAAATGGTCGCTGCTGTCGCGGCGGAGTAGCAACTGCATGAAGCCTTTGATTGTAGCTATTGTATCTATTGTTTGGCTGGATAATTTGGAATTTAATATGTTGATAAGATACTAGGAAAAGGATTAGGCCTATTAATTATCCACAAGGGCCGAGGGACGTTACTGAATGATGATAGGTTTGACTCGACCGCCAATTCCTTTTGCTTGGAGCGAGAATGCATGCCAAATTGCCAATGCGTGCTGAAATCATTCCAACCCTACCTAAAGTGAAATGTTTTGTCAGACAAACGATAAAAATAGTTCGGTCCGCCCTCCTGTCCGTAGACTTTTCGGTGAGCGATCGGCGCAACTGCCTCTTTTTCTCTCCCTGCCAGCATGTCTCATCTCGTGCATCTCATGCAGGCGATACAAGGAACACAGCGTGAGGTATGGTAAAGTGCGCTTTTGACAGGATTAACCATGAGAAGCTTTTTCATAAGCTGACTCAAAGAGGGGTCCCTAATTTCCTAGTCAGAATACTGGTCTACTGGTATGCTCATCAGACGATGAGGGTGAAATGGGGGAGGTCTACCTCTGCTCCTTTTCGGGTGAATAATGGGGTAAGACAGGGGGGGATTTTATCGCCATTTCTTTTTAACGTTTACATGGATGAGTTGTCTATGGTTCTGAACTCATGTGGTACTGGGTGCAGGGTTGGAAACCGGCTAATTAACCACCTAATGTATGCGGATGATTTGGTCATCTTTAGTCCGTACAGTGCCGGTCTTCAACAGCTTCTCGGTGCATGCTCACAGTATGGCGCTGACTATGACATTAAATACAATGCTAAAAAGAGCAAGGTAATGATTGTCCGAAGCAGAGAGGATAGGCAATCAACCTTCCCTGACTTTCATCTCTCTGGATCTGTTCTCAGTGTATGTAGTGAGATTAAATACCTGGGACACGTAATTTCTAATGACCTCTCTGATGATAAAGACATATATAGACAGCGCCAGAAGCTGTATGCACAAGGTAACATGCTGTGTAGGAAATTCAGCATGTGCTCAGTACCAGTGAAGATCTCACTTTTTAAATCATTCTGTACACCGCTGTACAGTATACTGCTCACCTGTGGTGTCGCTACACACAAGCCAGTATCAGGCGTTTGACTGTTGCCTACAATGACTGTATGAGACTGTTACTGAGAGCTCCAAGAAGCTCCAGTGCCAGCCAGATGTTTGTTAGTGCTGGGGTTCCCACCTGCTCTGCTGTTCTACGCAACCTCATGTATAGGTTTATGTGCAGGTGTTCAGAGTCTGTAAATGACATCATTAATGTTCTAACTAACCCGATGCGTAGCTCTGTTAGGTTCCACTCTAGAAGGTGGAACCATTGGAGAACATGTTTGTATGTTCAAAACTGAACATGGTGGAACACTTTTTATTGTACATTTATTTCTTCCCTCTCTTTTATTTATTTATTGTTGTACTGATTGATGTATGTGATATGGATTCCCCTGAGTCTGAAATAAAGATTGAATTGAATTGAATTGAATTATATAGAACTATAGGATCTGTTTATATAAACTATATGTTGCTGCTGAAATAACTATGTTCACTCACAGCTGTTTGCTTATGCTGTGCTCGTTGCATAATGCGTTTGTTGCCTTTCTGATATGTGTGGCGATTATCTGGCTTTAGTCTACTACTGGTACTACTACTCCACAGCGTGTGTTGTTGTCGCTCTGATAATGTTACGCTGAGTTCTGTTCAAGTAAAGAAAGTTGTGTCCAAGCTGTGTTGTGGTCCACTGATTCTCAAACATAATAATGATGTCACTTGCTATTTTTATCAATTTTCTTTCACGTCCAGTATTGTTATTTGGGCCCAAAATGATTTTACCGATATAGGCTTGCATAATCACGCAATCAAACACTGAATCGTTTGCAGCTGGTGTTAATTGGTAACCACGGTAACGAGTGTCATATGGCCCCCGACAATGACCGCGGCAAATAAAAATCCCATGTAGCGCCAGTCCCAGTGTGAAATGTAATAAATAAAATAGTATCACTCGAGTACTTGTTCAATAAAGTGGATTTGAGAAGCCCAAACACTATGTTATATTGTTTTTCAACATAACGCCGTCATACTATACGGAGCATGAATTAGCCAACAGTTACTAAGACCCAGCCCCCCTCCCATTTTTTTAACTATGTTAGCCTGTTTTGTTTCCCAAATCCAGCCTGGTATTGTGGACAAAAGCAAAATAATCTTTTAGCTTTTGCGGTCTGTGGGGCTAGAATGTCATCAAATGGTGGTCCGTGGCTCAAATGCTGAATAAATAGTGGGCCCTGGTATGAGAAAGGTTGAAAACCACTGGCATAATCTACCGGTATCAGAGCATCACTGGTCCAAATGGTGTCATTAGAAGACCCATTATCTTGGGCTTCACTGTTGCATGTCCAATGGAGCATCATTTTTTCTGCATTTCACCATGAAGATAACATCCTCCTCCTCCACAGATCTAAGGATCTGTGTGTCAAAGTGATTTTTGTGTGTGGCAGTGTTTTGTGTCAACCACACGCAAAGGCACGATGGGAGGCCTTGTGACAGTGCTTTTCATTTGCTGGTATAGCCTGCAAGGTTAACATGAGGACAACACTGACGTCCATTTATGTTATCATGCAATTCCAGGTGGCAGATTCGACACACCATGGGAGACAAAACTCGTTGAGAGCCCACCTGAAGAACAAACATTCTAGAAAATAACTGAAGACAAGCACATTAGAGGGGAATGTCGCCAATTTTCAACATGTTATGTAATTAATAGAAAACGAATATTCTGTTACTAAAAGTTAT
Organism: Benthosema pterotum; assembly: GCA_039105355.1. Classification (NCBI taxonomy): domain Eukaryota; kingdom Metazoa; phylum Chordata; class Actinopteri; order Myctophiformes; family Myctophidae; genus Benthosema; species Benthosema pterotum. The sequence continues at coordinate 16,170,637 of CM076977.1, forward strand.
TAAAAATGCTTTATTGTAGGTATGCCACTGGTCTACGTAATTAATAATGCGACTAAATATTTAAATATATATTTAAAAAGCATTGTTAAATAATATGTAATAGTAATATGAATATATTACACTAGCTCAGACAGTAATATACCATATATTTTCCGTACTATAAGGCGCACCGGAGTATAAGGCACACCTCCAATAAACATAGAATAGAAGCTACTGCAGTCAACATAGGATAGAAGCTACTGCAGTTGACATAGGATAGAAGCTACCGCAGTCAACATAGCATAGAAGCTACTGCAGTCAACATAGGATAGAAGCTACCGCAGTCAACATAGCATAGAAGCTACTGCAGTCAACATAGCATAGAGGCTACTTCAGTCAACATAGGATAGAAGCTAAGCTACTGCAGTCAACATAGTATAGAAGCTACTGCAGCCAAACAATCCGTATATAAGGCACACTGGATTATAAGGCGCACTATTGTCTTTTGAGAAAATGTAAGGCTTTTAAGTGCACCTTATAGTCCACAAAATACGGTATTAGAAAAACAAAGTAATATGCCCAACATCTGAGCATCACTGTGTGCATTTAACACAAACAAAAACAGCCACTCTAGCAGAGGCACTGCCAAGGGTGGCTGAGAACTGCGATCCAAACAGAGGGTGTACGGTATGGGGGCCTCGACAGTTTTTTAAACACCTCGAGTGCAAAAAGGTCTCCACTCTACACAGTGTAATCCCTTTAGCAGAGCTGCCAGGTTAGTGAACTGAGAGCAGACACCTTTCTGCACCCACAGCCAATCCGGTTAAGGATGGGAGGTTTTCTTCCTAACAACATACAGTACAGTGCATGCAGTGCAACTGCGCTTCAATCCTGTTTCTTTCACCCTCACTGTGTGCTTGCAGGGGCGGATGTAACATTTCCCAATCGGGGGGGGGGGGGGGGGGGGGGGGGGGGGGGGTTAGGAAAAAATGGTATGGGGGCGGCTTCATCGCCCGTGACACTTCGCGCCCATACCATTTTCGGATTTTTATTAGTCAAGTAAAGCATCAATAATAACATCAGTTGTTGTTTGAAGTTGCAACAGACACGCAGCATGCATAAAGCTAAAGGTCTGACTCAGAGAGTTTTCTGTTTTCAATGATGAAATGCTGTTGGTTTAGTGTTGCCACAGCTGTAGTTAGTTAGTAGTAGTAGTAGTGTTTCACATCATTTTAATTATAAGCACTTTAATTTGACATATCTTGGGTTGTTTTGCATGGCATTGTGTTTTGGGGGGCAGACTGAGTATTTAGGGGGGCATTGCCCCCCCCATGCCTAGATCCGCCCCTGTGTGGATGTGTGTGTGCATGCGTGTGGAAGCATGCGTGCGTGCATGCTTACTTACATCCACTTTGCCATCTCCCTTTTATCTCCTTACATCAGGTTTTATCCCATCCCTGTCTGCTTAATAAATTAAGTGGAAAATCTGTATCGTGAACCCTCACTGCTCCCAAACGCATGAGTGTGTTGGTGCGCTTGTGTGTTCGTTGTGTGTGTGTGTGTTCGTGTGTGTTCGTGTGTGTTCGTGTGTGTGTGTGTGTGTGTGTGTGTGTGTGTGTGTGTGTGTGTGTGTGTGTGTGTGTGTGTGTGTGTGTGTGTGTGTGTGTGTGTGCGTGCGTTTTCTACCGAGGAATGAACTCCTAGGCGAGTTCATTCCTGGAGCACATGAAAGCAGCAGCTCCTGCATCTGTTCTAGCATCCTGTCTGAGTCACTCAGACCCTGACACCTTGGCCTCTGCACACACATTTATTTATTCACCAACTCCTGTATGTGTGCATGTGTGTGTGTGTGTGTGTGTGTGTGTGTGTGTGTGTGTGTGTATGCGCGCGCGCGCACGCAAGCCGTACATGCACAGGCGACTGCTTTTGTCTGCGTCTAAATCTTTCTGGTGTCATTCTAAGAATCAAAGGGAAGCCCAACGGGGGAGTGTGATGATAGAAATGGTATACATAAGTATTTTTCAACCCTTTTGATCCCAGGGACCACTATTTATTCAGCATTTGAGCCACGGATCACCATTTGATGACATTGTCACCCCACAGACCCCCAAAACTAAAGATTTCATAATTGCAGGCTGGATTTCGCAAACATAAATCAAAAAGAACATTAATCTTCTACATTCTCTAGTTGTGTAGACTGTAGGGCTAATTCAGATGATGAATATTTTAACTCTTGAGAGTGTAAACATGAAACCAAATGGACCCGCAAGGGTCCATTTGGTTTCATGTTTACACTCTCAAAGACTTTAAAACAGATGTCACACACATAAATAGCTCCTATTTGTGCCACCCTCGTTGACAACAATGCATTTCAAACTCCAGTTTGTCCCTCCTTCAACAAGCAGCAACAGCGCTTCCGAGTGCTCAGCTTTTTGTTCCCTCAATGTCACGACATTTCGGCTTTACAGTGATGCTTTCCTCAACACACAGTGTACTACTCAACACACAAAAAGAAAACAAAATATATGTTTGTAGTTTGGAGGCACGGAAATGAACGTTCACTGTTTACTTTGGATAAATAGTGTTACTGCATATGTGGACGACTGCACATGATGCACAACGGTGTGCCAGTGATCCTCACATGCAGTATACCGAAGTAGACCTCTGCGGTTTGAAATTCTGACCTTGCCATGGGCTTGTCGGATTCTCAGACACAAGCTTGAGACAGCCGAGGCCACATTCTGTTCTCTGGGTGTTTGAAATAGTTGAACTTTGTGGAAGGTTAAGTTGCATGCTTCGGGGGAATGCTTTCACCACACTGTGTGTGTGTGCAGAACTACCATATCGAAAGCCAAGCATAATGAGTTTTATTCAGCAGAGATATGCGGCGTAGAGGCCAGGCTTGGACACGCAGTACGAGTCGATAGTGTTGCAGTTCTTGAGACCAGTCTCAAGAAAAGAATGTCATTGTCTCGGCCTTGTTTTTGCCTCACCCTCAAATTGTCTCATCTCGTCTTGGTCTCGCCACTCTCACACTTCATTGTCTTGTGCTCTTGTCTTGGGTCTCTTTCACCACCGAGACCACTTGAGATGAGACAATGCCAAGGAAATGTTGTACAGTATACTCATTATGAGGACCGAGGAGCCCATTCAGAGTGGTGCACAGTGCTGGATGGATGATGTGCATATCGCTACATCGTAGTCTACAACTACAGAGAGAATTTAGGCATGGATGGAGCACAAAACATTCTGTCTTGGTCTTGACTTGGTCTTGCGGGTCCATTTGGTTTTATTTTTACGCTCTCAAGAGCAGTGTTGGTCAATATTACTTAGGAAAGTAACTTCTTTACTTTACTCGCTACCCCTTAGACAAAGTAATATCATTACTTTACTTATTACTGGAATCGAAGAGTAATATATAACATATTACGTTATTACTTTCCCAACTTCTCAACTCCCACTTTTTAATAAATAGCGATGTACAACATAATCTGTTTAGTGAGCTCTTTTTAGAACTGAATCCAATTTATTGGTATAATAATAGTCTCCAATCCCACAAACTGCACCTGAAAACAAAGCCAACAAAATCCAACATTGTAAATGTCTTTCTTAGATAAAAAAAATAAAATAAAAAAAGGAGCAGAGAGAAGCAATGGGAACATTTTAACCTTGAATCACAAAACAGACCTGCAACTAACAAAACCAGATTTCAAAATTTGTCTCTTTGACTTTTTAAAGTTTTTCCACAATTGTTTTCAAAGACAGTTGAGGTCTTGTATTTAAAAATAAAATACAAAATAAAGCAGCAAGCGATTTGTAGTGTACTACAATCTACAATCTAGAATCTAGTGCACATCTCTGTTACAGTATTTGTCGATAGCTTGTAAATCTGTTCTATTTTTGCTACAACAAGCTCATTTTAAACAAGTAACTTGGCATTACTTGCAAAGTACTAGAGTCTGAAGGTACCTGTCGCGATTGTGAACAGAGCAGCAGCCTTGTGAAAACACGCCAGCACTGCGTGTCGCTTTATAAACAGCAGGGGGGGACTGTACAGTAGAATGTGATTTGTGAACGTACGCGGCTGTCGCACGTCCACTGCACCATCGCCACTGCTGACTTCTCTGTGTGCATGTGGTGCGTGGCTGTGTGTGTGTGTGTGTGTGTGTGTGTGTGTGTGTGTGTGTGTGTGTGTGTGTGTGTGTGTGTGTGTGTGTGTGTGTGTGTGTGCGCGCGTGCGCGTGCGTGCCCGTATGGCAGCTCTAACCACCACCAGGCTCCGACAACTTTTGTTCAACTCTACTGCCTGCCTCTGCAGGCGGACCTCCAGCACAGTTTGTCGTTGTCTGCATAGCCCTGTAACACCCCTGGCTGGTACCCAATAAAGGACGCGTTTTGCATTTCAAAACAACAGTGATGTGATTAAACATCAAAAGTAGTGTTGCCTGGGATTTGCCTCGGGGCAGCTGAAGTTGAGATCACAACAATTGCAGGGCAGTTTTCACTCAATATAACTAATTCATATAACTCAAACTGTGTGAATACGGACTATGACGGAGTATAACTTTAATTCAAGAGGCTACACATTGCACCCTGCAATTTTGCATAACAGCCGCGACTGTTTTCCCTACTAAACCTAACCATAAACATAACCTCAGTAAAACCTATGCCTAAACCTAACCTTAACCCTCGGCCGCTATGCAAGCCATCGCTATTATGCAATTTTTTGCGACCATTATGCTAAGCGGTTAACTGTTATGCAAAACAGTCGCGACTCTTATGCAAAACGGTCATGGTCGCAAATGGATTTCACCCCTGCTGACATGTTACGTTTACTTTATGTTATCCCCTTACATGATGCTGTGGCAGCATTATGCTGTGTGTGTAATTTATAGACCCTCGACTTGATAATTTTTTGGGATACTGCCTGCATCAGCGGCCAAACCCGATCCTTTAAGTTTAACAGATTGGCGTCAGGTCACGTCATTGGAGTGCGCAGCTTAGTCAGTATAAAAAACGGCGCGACAACTGGCGAACGTGTCAACTTAATTGATTAGCTGGGCCTGGCGTAACATCTGTGCCACATGTAGCCATAGCTACGAATGGGACGACTTGCATACTGATTACACACAGCAGTGGCGTGCTGGTAGAATGCAGTGCCATGCGGTGGTACCAGTCATTTTTTGACGTGCACGTGTAGGGAAGCTGCAACACGTCCCACTATATTTATTTAAAAAGAAGACACATTAAGGGCCTTGCAAACGGGCATGGATATACGCACACATTTCCATAGATCAACGTCAGGTCTGTTATGCTGAGACAATAGCCTATTTAAGATTGGTAGAACGTCCGACCTATGACGCAAGTAATGAATCGCTCTGTGCTCGATATATAAGCCTCGCGGCCGTCCTATCCTCTCCTCGGGCGGCAGAATGCGGCTTTTGGCGTCATGTTACAATGTGGACGAGAGCTACGCTGTAGAGGAGCGTCACCATGGAAACCAGAGACACCAGTGGATCCCGCCGGCGTCACCTGCTTTCTTAACTATGTTGGGCTTCTGTTGCAACTGCGACAGCAATGCCTTTACTGCCCAAGAAAATGGTCTAGGCTAGTGGTCTCAAACTGCCGGCCCGCGGGCCATTTCCGGCCCCGAGATGATATTTTGTGGCCCCCACCTTAATATGAACGTTTAATATTAATGCGGCCCGCGACGGCCGCGAGTTCCCCCGTCAAATTCCGACCAGGCAGCCCAAAGCATTTGCGGGAAAACAGTCTGTTACTATTGACTGCTCATTACTGAGATCCTGTTTAAAGCCCGCCTACTGGCTTTGCTATTTGCACAGAATAGCAAAGAGGAACCGGATCTGCACCCTGAAACACGCCCCTCCCCCGTGCAGTTTAGTTCATTCTGTCGCTGAACTGTCAATCTGAGGAAATGCAATGACGCCATTGGCTGCAGTACGGGCGAGATCCTGTCATGGCGTCTCTCTATCCACCGCTCCGTGTTTACAAACACACGTAGGGAAAAGAAAACTTTGCCTTTTTACCAAGGACTGCGTTCGGTTTGGTAAATAATGACAGCGTAGCAGTTTTCTAAAGCCCGATACGGGCGGATGCATGGCTTATAAAGCAGCACGCTGAGCTAAGGTGAGTAGCCTAAAACGAGCTGTTGTGTCCCCCTTGCCCGTAGTGAACGGTGTTGTCGTTGCTCCAGGGCAGGCTTACATCTGCGCTGGATAGAATCATAGCCATCTAGTAGAAAAGTTGCGACATTGTGGGGGTCAGAAACCGAAAGTGCTGAATTATTTTCAAAGCCCCATTGCGCGACCACTGCAGACAGCATTGCCAGCAAAGATGAGACGTCGCGCAACTGGGATATAGTTTTCAAAGAGGCTAGCGCAAATAAATAAAAGCCTATTTAGGCACGTGTAAAACATGACAACTATTGGGAAACCAATGCTGCTAGTTGGGCTTCTGATGGTCTACTCTAGTGTCATGTTTGCAAGACAAGTTTTTGAGTGACACTGACAAACTATATTTTTGATTTTATTTATTTTATGGCGCTGCTTTGTAGTGGCTGTATAAGTTCAAAAAAGCTGTAGTTGGCTTTGTTAGGAATATAAATTGATAGCTAAAGTAAAGATTTTGTTACTGCTTCCTTATTGGTTGTAATTCATGCCATCACAATCAAATCAGAGCCACTTTGTTGATGGGTTGGCTGGTCCGGTTATTTTGTATTGTTTGTAGGTTCTATTCTCCAGTAAATAGTTCATTTAATATTGTTCAGTTATAGTTATTATCATAATCCTATTATGTGCTACTGAATGAAACAGATAGCACAGTGGTATATCAAAGGAAGGAAGGAATAGAAATAGAAAGGAATAGAAATATTATTATAGAAATGTTATTTTTGTTTTTTGTGCGACACAACACCACCTATGCACACACTCTTTATCCACATTGGTGAGTCTGAATCTACTTAAATTTAAGTGAAATGAAGGCGAAAATGGCGAAAAAATAGGCTTGAAATGGCAAAAAAAACGTTTGTCCATGTGACGCGCTGTGGCTGCGGCCCGGCCTCAACCAGGCTCTGCTTCTAGTGGCCCCAAGGCAAATTGAGTTTGAGACCCCAAGAAAATGGTCTAGGCTTAACGTGAACAAAAGCCTGAGAATTGTGAAAAATGACTCTACAATTACTGTTATTCAAATGGAGAGCCTTGATCTTTAGTGGATCATAGACTGGTGCGCTGAAAAAAAAAACCCTGTCCATCCGCTTTAATAGTGGCCACTCATTTTCAGGAGTACAGGCTGCTACCGTCCGACCTTCACTCGTGTGTCCCTGGGACAAGAAAATAAAGGTACAAATACTCCTTTGTTTGGGTGCTGGCGGCGTGTCTGCTCCTCCGCCTCATCAGTGCCCATCCCCGAGGCGAAAGGGCCTTTCTGTTTGCAGGTTCTCCCCGGGTCCCTATAGGGTAGATACCCTCACAAAAACATGCAGTAATCCTGGGCTCTCTCCATGGCCAGCCGGGGCGCCTGATGGAGGGATTAGGAATTGGTTGGAATAACGTGTTCCTTCCACGCGCTACGTCCAACCAGGGAACCCGCCCCCAGAGAACCTGTCAGGTGAAAAGAAGGTAGCTTGGACTAGGTGGAGTTAGATTCAGTTTTTAAACAAAACGGTTTACAAACACAGTGTTTGTACACAGTAAATTTGCCTCTATTACCTTTAACAACTGCTGGTTGGCCACACTATACTGTACTATACTCAACAGGTGGTCCAGGGACCACCAGTGGTCCCTGATAGGGTTCCAGGTCGTCCCCAGACTAAATGATGGAACCACATGATGTAACTCTTTAAGAGTAAAAAAATGAAACCAATTGGACCCTTGAGGGTCCATTTGGTTTCATGTTTACATTCTCTCATGTTTACACTCTCAAGAGTTAAAATATTCATCATTATCCCAAGTCTAACTAGAGAATGTGGAAGATTAATGAACATTTTGATCTATATGTTTGGCTGTTTTATTTACTCTGAAATCCAGCCTGGTATTGAAGACAAAAGCAAAATAAATCTTTTAGTTTTGGGGTCTGTAGAGAGAAAATGTAATCAACTGGTAGTCTGTGGCTCAAATGCTGAATAAATTGTGGGCCCTGGCATCAACATGGTTGAAAACCCCTGTAGTAGTCTACTGAAGCAGTGAGTACTGCACAAATAACACAGCGGTGTCCGTTCCCAACTAGCCATTCCCAACTAGCCATTCCCCTTCGACACAGTAAATACATTCAGATAACAGCACCAACAGAGCTCAAAATATTTAGACACGGCCACACGCACGCACGCACGCGCGCGCGCGCGCACACACACACACACACACACACACACACACACACACACACACACACACACACACACACACACACACACACACACACACACACACACACACACACACACACACACACACACACACACACACACACACACACACAAGGTTCGGATGTAACATTTCCCAATTTGGGGGGGGGGGGGACAGGAGAAAATGGTAGGCCCGTCAACGGGCGATGAAGCCGCACCATTTCCGGTTACAGGACTTTTATTAGGCAAGTAAAGCATCAATAATAACATCAGTTGTTGCTGAAGGATGAAATGAAGGATTGAAGGATGAAATGCTCTTCGTTTAGCGGCACCAGCGTCATTTACAATGGGTTGATGGGTGGGCCCCATCGCCACTCTAGGGGGGCCCTACTAGTAGCAGCCGGCAGATAAAACAAGCGCTCCTTCATACCCCAGGTGTTGCCGATAAATCACTAACCACATTATGCCTTCTGACGGAAAAGGCACGGAACGCCTTTTTAGAGAAAAGGCATAGAAGTCCTTTTACGAGGGTCTCAGAAGGCGACATGGTCCTTTTATCCATGGTCTGGATAAAAGGCAAGTTTTGCCTTTTAGGCATGAGGATGTGTTGTTCTAAACCAATCTGAAATTCGTTTTTGAGACATGATGGTACTAATACAGTACCGACGTTGTGCGGGAGTTTTGGTCCGCTCTCTACAATGATTCCACGTGTAAACAGGAAATGCACCTGACCAGCGTGCACCGCGGTACCCCCGTGACGTGAAGTGATTCAAAATGCGTGTATTTTGGAAATATTGTAGGCTTACTATTCCCCTGCAAATAACCAACAACAACATGCACATCATGCAAAACATTTTTTTTTTTTAATTATTTGAGTTACAACAATTATCTATCTATCTATCTATCTATCAATCAATCAATCTATCAATCTATCTATCAATCTATCAATCTATCAATCTATCAATCAATCTATCTATCAATCTATCTATATATATATATATATATATATATTTTTTTTTTTCCGATAAAAAAAAAGGAAATAAATGGAAAATCCCCCCCTGACCACTGGGGGTGCTATAGCACCCGAAGCACCTCCCCTTCCCACGGCTATGAGTAGCAGTAGTTGTGTTTCAAATCATTATAAAATATAAGCACTTTAATTTGAAATACTGTATCTTTGCATGCCATCATGTTTGGTGGGGCAGTCTGGGCATTTAGGGGGGCATTGCCAATCATGCTCATGCCTAGATCCGCCCCCTGACACACACACACAGCTCATATTGTGTGTATACACACATGAATACGACATATAAACACACCCAGGGATCTGTACAAAGTGGTGATAATCCGTAAACAGCAGTGTGGAGACTCACATGCAGGCGTAAATTACTTTGCAGCTTTTCCATTCCCTGTGGTCCATGTTGATGCTCCCCCTACTGAGCAGTACACACACACACACACACACACACACACACACACACACACACACACACACACACACACACACACACACACACACACACACACACACACACACACACACACACACCAGGGGCGGATCTAGACATGGGTTATGGGGGGGCAATTCCCCCCTAAATACCCAGTCTGCCCCCCCAAACACGATGCCATGCAAAACAACCCAAGATATTTCAAATTAAAGTGCTTATATTTAAAATGATGTGAAACACTACTACTGCTACTAACTAACTACAGCTGTGTCACTAAACCAACAGCATTTCATCATTGAAAACAGAAAACTCTCTGAGTCAGACCTTTAGCTTTATGCATGCTGCGTGTCTGTTGCAACTTCAACAACAACTGATGTTATTATTGATGCTTTACTTGACAAATAAAAGTCCTGTAACCGAAATGGTATGGGTGCGACTTCATCGCCCGTGACGCGATGAAGCCGCCCCCATACCATTTTCTCTTGCCCCACCAAATGGGACAAGTTACATCCCCCTGACACACACAGACACACACACACACACACACACACACACACACACACACACATTCTTACATATGTTAACTACTTAGGACCACTCCAAAAAAATGGACTATTGCTATCCTTTTTAGGACCACCCTTTCTAGACATTGTAGAGACATATGAATTACACTCCTGAACATGAAAAAAAATCTATTTTAATACAATCACCGCAGATTGTATTAAAATTCATTTTAGAACATTCTAGATATTAACAATTTTACCCTACTTGTTAGGACCAAGAGTGGTCCTAACAAGTATAGTCAAATTGTTAACATTGTAGAAACATTGTAGAAGCTAATACCTTTTGTTAACGTAGATGTATTGGCTCTTATGAGTTTAATCATGTTTGTAAATACATCGAAGATGCAAATATACTCCACTACAAGTGGTTGCCTTGGCCTGGAAGAGAGGTCATCAGGTGGTCTCCAACCTTCGTAGAGTGTTTCGACCCTTGCCCACGACACTCTCCAGTTGGCTGGTCAGCAGTGATTGGCCAGATCACTGCCCCTCTCCTCCAGGCTACATGTTTCTATGTACTAGAAGGTCTTTTTTCCAGGACTTGTGTTCTGCAACGTTAGAGGGACACCCCTTTCCACTAGTGCTACGAAGATGTAATAAACACCAAAAAATATTATTTGAGCTCTACAAGACAAATCTCACTTCAAATGTTGAATACACACAATAGAACTCAAAATATAGCCACCTGACATGATGCTGTATTAGGAGGACAAAAGATAATGAGTTGCTTAGCTCCGCCCATGACACAAATGGTAATTGTCAGGACTATCTTGATTTGTATGGACCATGGCTATACAACACACTTACAAGACATACAGGTGAATTAAAGGGTCAAACATGAATAAATGGGACATGCATTCAAAGTGAAATATACTGTAGACACCGTGCTATTCAAAGCTGCTATTCATCCCATGGTTTTGAGGCAGTACATGATGAGCGTTCAGGCAGACTAGTCTGGTCCTGAATGCCCCAAAAAATGGTGGCTGATGACATTTAGACCTTAAGCAAGGTCCAATTCTGCCACTGTGACACTGTGGCCAAGTGACACTGTGCTGAATGCATTTTGCCACATGCCAAGTGATACAAGTGACCGTTTTGTCAGAAATTGAGTAATTAGCAAGTAAAACCCCAAATTAACAACAGTTAAAAAAAAGAAAAGAAAAATCAAATAGCTTTAATTTTGATATTTAATGTACATAATGGGTTAACCCCTTGGTTAGTCCTTTAGGAGGGCTGTTTGTCCACCGCTCATGTCTCTTCCATGTCCGGCGTTGGGAGTCTGGTGCAACGCACAGGTCCTGTGCCTCCTGGTGAGACGTAGGAGGGGCACGGACAGGTGTCAAACCACAGAGCCTAGTCCCTCCACGCATCAGAACCTCCCAGTTTTGGCGGAGTATTTCAGGGGCGGTGGATTGGACGGCCTTGGCCTTTCCCTTGTGGGATTGATCAGGGGTAGCTACTGGGACGTGAGTCGGGGTGTCATGAACCCCGGCTGGGTCACCTGAGTGAGGGGTATGATGTTCGAGAGACCCGAAACCCCAATGAGCTTAGGATACATCACTGAAGACACGTCCCAGGTTGCATCCATTCGATGTATTAAAAAAAACCTTTCTATATGATTTTTATGAGCCAAATTCATTTCAAGTGATACAAATCCCCATTTTAATCTAATAATCTAATCTAATAATTAGGATAATGAATAACTAAAATAGAAATTGGTCTAATTCTGATAAATTGTACTTAAGTTGTTTTAAGTTGTTTCTATATGATTTTGATGTGCTGAAACCACTCTGCCATATGCCAAGTGATATGAGGCAGATTTTTTTTCTGGAAACCAAGCTCACAGGGCTTTTTATAAGATGTGCCTGTAGGCACTAAAAGTATAGACCTATTCCATTTCATGGTGATTATGCAATACAGCAAAAAATCATAAACAACAAAAGTACATCAAAAATTATAGCCAATTTCCAATTTTCGTAATTGCTTATTATAACTACTAAATTTCTAACAAAAACCGTCACTTGTATCACTTGACATACGGCAGAAATGGATTCAGGACATCAAAACGGGACACTTTTGCCTGTGACCAAAAAGAGAGATTTAAGACTTACTTATGAGCTTGTAGATTGTTTCTTAGATTTACTTTGACTTATTAATGAAGTTACTTTAGAGGAAAATCATTTCATTTTGAATTTGATAAACAATTTTTAATAATTGAAAAAACAATTTTAATAAATGAGAAAAACAAATAAAAATAATAAAGGAAACAACAAACACAATAATAATGAGGGTAATAATAATAATAATTAACAATTATAAGGGTAATAATAATAATGGGGACACATTTTTTTATCTTCCCAGGGGAGAGAATTTTGTCTAGCATTACATGCACATTACAATATGCCTCCAATTTAGGCAAATCAGACGCTCTTAAGGGGTATTTCACTTTCAAAAAAACGTTTTGTCTTTTTATGGTCTACTCAGTTCCATGCACATTAACCCCTTTATATACACTGATCTCCCCCAAATCCAATAAAATACACATTTTGAGAGATAAATGCATTTTTCCTCCAGTTTGCTTAACAAAACAGCTATAGTACATGAATGTTCAGATGGCACTTGCCTGGAAAGCTGAGGAGA